>CM051407.1:4752613-5952613 GCA_028052125.1 Melia azedarach
CTTTGAAAATAAGGGAGGTTGAAGGAGTGTAGAAAGAAACCGAACTCTTATCGAGTAACCGGGTCTCATGCCTAGGCAAGTAAGAGAACTCGCGTCAAAAGATAAGAGCAAGGTCAATTATGAGAGAAATATGAAAAATAAGCTGAACTCTTACTGAGTAACCGGGTCTCATGCCTAGGTAAGCATAGAGAACTCGCGTAAAAAGGTAGAGCGAGGTTTAAAAAAAAAAGAAAAAAATATGATGAAAAAAACAAAAGATCAATCTTTGCAAATAAATAAGCTTGGGGTATACATCTATTCTTTGTATTTGAATCATCATTTGAGAGGTGAATGAAGAAGAAAGTGTTGAAATTTGGTGATGATCAAAGGATTAAAGAAAGAGCTCTATGATGGTTGAGATAGTTAGGGTGCTTGAACCTTACTTAAATATCCATTTTCCCCACCTTAACTTTATCCTATCATTACAAGCTTAATGAAGTCCTAAGGATCCTTGATGAGGTTTTCTTCTACATTAGTGGAGAGTGACATGACAATTAAGCTTATGGAGTTTCCTAAAATTCAAAATGAGTTTAAATTGTGCACAAACTTATCCGAATTGAATCAAAACCCATCATTTGTGATATTTCACACACACACGAGCGAGGAACTTTTGAGTAGGATGACGTTTGTTTTTCAAGTCAAATTTGGAGGCAAATTGAAAGTATTGTTTTCTTCAAGTTAAGTAGGCAACTTAATCTTTGAGGCTTTAGTTTGTTTTAGTTCAAAGTATGTTAAAATGTTTTTATTTAATCTCGATTGTGCATAATTTTGTTAAATCCCTTACCTCTTTTCTCTTTGATTTGATTTGATTTGCTTGAGGACAAGCAAACATTCAAGTTTGAGGGTATTTGATAAGTGCGTAATACACGCACTAAATCATTTACTTTTAAACTTCAATTGTTTGTTTAATCCTCAAGTTTCTTTTGGATTTGATGTATTTTAGTTGTTTTGTGCAAAAAATGATAAATTTAACTTTTGGAAGTTAATTGAGCTCGAAAATAATTAATTCGGTTCGAAAAGGAAGAAACCAGAGCATAAGAACAGAGTGGACCAAAATGCAACATAATCAGGACTAAATGGAAGAACTATCACAGAAAAGGGATAAATCGCAAATACAAAAGAAAAAGGGGATCCAATTGAAATTTACGGTTTAAATTAGAGGGATAAGGAAAGGAAAGGGGGTTGGTTACTGCTTGGGAGAAATTGGAGAATGAAAAGGGAGAGAAAGAAGAGGAGAAGAGGAAGAAATTGGAAGAAGAATTTGGGGAAATTATCAAGTTCGATTTTGGAAAACAAGCTCTCCATTCTAGTTTATCTCTTTCCCTTTATTTCAATTTTATTGTTGTGAATTGAATAAATTTGTGAAATTCGAATTCATGTTATTAATTGTTGAATTATTAAGTTGTGAATTTGGATTATATCCAATGAGTAGCTAAACCCAATTTTCTTTCCTTCTCCCTCTAATTTAAACCCAAAAATCATCCAATTGTGGGGACAAAGTGCCGCGCGGTCGCGTACCCAATTATGCCCAGGAATGCAATTTAAGTGGATAAATATCAATTAAATCCCTGTACTTGTGATTAATCATACATTAAGCTGTTAGGTTTGACTTTGTTTCAATTTAGTCCTGATATTGTTGCACTTTAGTCCACCTGGGCAGAATGCAGTGAGCGGTCGCGCGGCAAGGCCTGCGATCGCGCACCAGCTTCTGCCAATGAAGCTATAAAATCGGTAAATTTCAATTGGATCCCCTTTTTCTTTTGTATTTGCGATTTATCCCTTTTCTGTGATAGTTCTTTCGTTTAGTCCTGATTATGTTGCATTTTGGTCCACTCTGTTCTTATGCTCCGGTTTCTTCCTTTTCGAACCGAATTAATCATTTTCGAGCCCAATTAACTTCCAAAAGTTAAATTTATCATTTTCTGCACAAAACAACCAAAATACATCAAATCCAAAAGAAACTTGAGGATTAAACAAATAATTGAAGTTTAAAAGTAAATGATTTAGTGCGTGTATTACGCACTTATCACTTTACAAAGATATTCATTTCATCTTAACAACCCAGAATTTTATTTTCATTCAAGGATCCTCTAAGGAGATTGAAGTCTTGCATCGCTCAATCTCACCACCCCAATAATGCTTCAATCTCTGTCCATTCACCTTGAACTCTCTCCCGGGTTGTTCATCTCGCAAATCTACTGCCCCGTAAGGATACATCTTCATTACCATAAAAGGGCTCGACCATCTTGACTTGAGCTTGTCTGGAAATATCTTTAATTGCGAGTTAAATAGCAACACTCACTGGCTTTCTTCAAACCCTCGTGGTTGGATATGCTTGTTATGCCAACATTTTGTTTTCTCCTTATAAAGTTTGGCATTCTCATAAGAAAACAAGCGCATTTCCTCTAACTTATTCAGCTGCAATATTCTTTTCTCACCAACAAGTTGTAAGTTTATTGATGTGCTTAATTTTTATACAAAATTTGTCATACTTTCACTCTTAATTTCATGCTAATTCATATTTATTTTACTTAATTATTTGTGTTTTCTTATTTAATTTATTTATGTTATTACTTTGAGTTTAGTTCTTTATTTTTGTAGGAGAAAAGCCCAAAAAGCCCAAGAAATGGAAAGAAAACAACAAGGCCCATTTGTACTGAACATAGTCCGTATTTTTGAGTGTATCTTTATACTCAAGAATCGTATTTGACTAATTCAAAATAATTTGAAAACTAGACATAATGATTAACAAGCCCACCTGTCATGGAAGGAAGCAAAAAGTCAAGTTTAGTGGCCTAAATTTCGGTTTGAATGGAGACAAGTGGGAGACAAGCTTTTCCTTAATAAGGGGGATTGAATTTGGAGCGTTTTTTAAGACTAAATGGGCAATTGAAAGAGGGGAACGACCAGAAGGGAGAGAGAACGAAAGTTAAGGTTTTCTTTTACCATTTTTGGAGATTTTAGAAGCTTGAAGAAAGAGGGGAAGGAAGAGGAAGTGAAGCTTGCTGGAATCGGAAGTCATTGATCTACATAGAGTTTTTCTTTCTCAACTCTTTACTTTTCTCTTTCTGAAATTTTCATTATGATTCTTAATTTGATTATGGTGTGTTGTAATTTCATTATGAACTAATTTCTCTTAACTAGGGCAAAGATGTAACCTAGCTAAGAACATCAATTTCCAGAATTTGTGTTGTTCATGATTTATTGTTTATATTGAGTGTTCATTATTGTGCTTAATGCTTTTGAATATTTGGCCAATATTTGAATTATTTGTGAACTATATTGATCTGAGAAGTGATTTATGTGTTTTGATTATGTAATGAACACAATGAATTACATGCTAGATAGAGATATACTATCATGATTCATGCAGAATTAAGTTAATTATCATTATACTTAATGAACTTTCATGTATTTCAATTCACATAGAGATATAGTGAATTAGTATGTGCAAGTATTTTTGGTATATCTTGAGAAAGAATATCAAATAAATTAGGATAATTTTCTGTCAATATTGCTAACAAATTGAAACAACACAATTAAAGAAATCGAATTCAATTAGCTATGGTGAAGTCTACTGCCCTAGTGTTTTAATCAATTGAAATTCACAATTTCGTTTAGTTAGTTTAAATTAAATTTCCGCAATTTCTTGTTAATCAAAATTTATTAATCGAATTCTTCAATTAAATTTAGGATTACTTATCTTCGGTAATTAACAAATTAATCAATCATCGTGGGAACGATACTTAACTTATCATTTTATTACTTGTTAACGATAACGTGCACTTGCGTTATTAAAATTACACAACAAGTTTTTGGCGCCGTTGCCGGGGATTGTTTTAAATTTTGTTAATATCGATTTGGATTAATTCTGATTTTAATTTGGAGTTTGTTTTTATTGTAAATTCAGGTGCTTCAGTTAGTGCATGAGACGTTCCGAAAGTTCTAATCTTGCTCCTTTGGATAGAGAGATAGAACGGACGTTTCGCAAGCAAAACAAAGAGCGAAAACAAGCATCAAGAACACAGCAAATTGACATCATGGCAGAAAACGTGGCTGATATGGTTGGGGCTGAAAATAATAGAGCATTAAGGGATTACGCTATTCCGACTATTAATGGCACTTCATCCAGCATTAGGCGGCCTACAATACAAGCTAACAACTTCGAGATTAAGCCTGCAATTATTCAAATGATTCAATCCTCCGTCCAATTCAGCGGTTTGCCGAATGATGATCCGAATGCACATATCGCAAATTTTCTGGAAATTTGTGACACTTTCAAGCATAATGGTGTTTCGGATGATGCTATAAGGCTGAGACTCTTTCCGTTCTCCCTTAGGGATAAAGCGAAAGGATGGCTAAATTCACTTCCTCCCGGAACCATTACAACTTGGAATGAATTAGCTCAGAAATTCTTAGCGAAATTTTTCCCTCCTGCAAAGACGGCGAAGATGCGGAATGATATCACATCCTTTTCTCAAATTGACATGGAATCTCTATATGAAGCATGGGAAAGGTATAAGGATATGCTAAGGAGGTGTCCACATCATGGGTTGCCAACATGGTTGCAAGTTCAAACTTTTTACAATGGATTAAGTTGCACAACTAGAACCATGATTGATGCTGCAGCAGGTGGTGCATTGATGAGCAAAACACATGACGAAGCATACGCGTTGCTAGAAGAAATGGCGTCTAATAATTATCAATGGCCTTCAGATCGTTCAACACAAAGAAGAGTTGCCGGAGTGCACGAAATTGATGCCATCACAGCCTTGACAGCCCAAGTTGCTACTTTGTCAAGACAACTTGGTACTTTGAATGTTAATGCTATCCAATCTCATGTTCAGGTGTGCGAATTATGTGGAGGAAATCATGCAAGCATTGATTGTCAAGTTGGCAGTCCATTCGCTTCTTCATCTTCCGAGCAAGCGAACTTTGTATCGAATTTCCAAAGACAGCAACATAATCCTTATTCGAACACTTACAATCCAGCTTGGAAACATCATCCGAACTTTTCATGGAGCAACAATCAGAATGTGATGAAACCACCTCCCGGATTTCAGCCGCAAGAGAAGAAAGTGAATTTAGAAGACGCACTTACCCAGCTCACCATGAACACCTCTAAATTCATGACCAAGACTGAGACAACATTGCAAAATCAGGCTGCATCCATACGAAATCTTGAAATACAAATGGGTCAAATGGCAAATTTATTAGCGGAAAGGCAGCAAGGTACCTTACCAAGCAATACGGAGACGAATCCAAAGGAGCAAGTGAAAGCAATTACACTTCGTAGTGGAAAACAACTCGGTGAGCTGAAAAACAAGTTAGAAGAAGCAACGGAAGAACAAGTGGAATTCTGTCCATCAAATGTAACATCCACAATTGACAAGGACAACGACAAGATCTCTGAAAATGCCAACAAAACATCCACGGGAGCAAGTTCTTCCATTCCGCAAGCTGAAAGAGCAAGTCTTAGCAAGAATTATGTGCCACCGATTCCATTCCCTCAACGTCTGCGAAAAAATAAATTGGATAAGCAATTTTCTAAATTCATTGATGTATTTAAGAAATTGCATATTAACATTCCTTTTGCAGATGCATTGGAGCAAATGCCAAGCTATGCCAAATTTATGAAGGAGATTTTATCCAACAAGAGAAAATTGGAGGAAAATGAAACAGTGATGTTAACGGAAGAGTGCAGCGCTATCTTGCAAAATAAATTGCCACCAAAGTTAAAGGATCCAGGGAGTTTTACAATACCTTGCACAATTGGAGAATGTTATTTTGAAAAGGCTTTATGTGATTTAGGTGCAAGCATTAATTTAATGCCTTTTTCTATTTTCAGAAAATTAGGGCTTGGCGAAGCAAAGGCGACAACCGTCTCCTTACAGTTAGCGGATCGATCAATTAAGCATCCAAGGGGTGTAATTGAAGATGTATTAGTCAAGGTGGATAAATTTATTTTTCCAGCCGATTTTATTGTCTTGGATATGGAAGCTGATCGAGAAATCCCACTTATATTGGGACGGCCATTTTTAGCTACGGGGAGAACTTTGATTGATGTACAACAAGGGAAATTAATCTTACGAGTTCAAGATGAGCAAGTTGTCTTCAATGTGTTCAAAGCAATTAAGTATACATCCGAAACTGATTGTTGCTTTCAAATTGATGCTCTAGACAAGATGGTGGCTGAGACATTCAAACATGGGCATCCAAATGAACCACTTGAAGCTTGTATTGTGCATGCCGAATCTACCAAAGCGGAAAATGCAGAAATCGTAGAATATGCACATTATTTGGGAGCTGCCCCACCGTATTCTCTTCGAAGGCAGAATTTTGAAGAACTGGATAGAAATCATTCCCAACCGTTGTCCTCCACTACTAATCTCGAGCTCAAGCCACTGCCATCTCACCTTCGATATGCATACTTAGGTGAAAACTCAACGTTTCCAGTCATAATTTCAGCTTCTTTGAGTGAATTGGAAGAGGAAAAACTACTTCGAGTTTTAAGAGATCATAAGGCTGCATTGGGATGGTCCATTTCCGATATTAAAGGTATAAGCCCTTCAATTTGCATGCACAAAATCTTAATGGAAGAAAATTTTAGACCAGTAGTTGAGCATCAACGCCGCTTGAATCCTAACATGAAAGAGGTGGTAAGGGCTGAAGTTCTGAAATTGTTAGATGCTGGGATGATTTACCCAATTTCCGACAGTCCATGGGTGAGTCCGGTGCAAGTGGTTCCAAAGAAAGGGGGAATGACCGTTGTCAAGAATGACAACAACGAACTTATTCCGACAAGAACAGTCACGGGATGGCGAGTATGTGTCGATTATCGGAAGTTAAATGATGCTACTCGCAAGGATCATTTTCCATTGCCTTTTATTGATCAAATGCTAGAGAGACTTGCTGGTCATTCGCATTATTGCTTTTTAGATGGCTATTCTGGGTACAACCAGGTTCCTATTGCTCCGGAAGATCAAGAGAAGACGACATTCACTTGCCCGTATGGTACTTTTGCATTTCGAAGAATGCCATTCGGTTTATGTAACGCTCCTGCAACTTTCCAACGTTGCATGACAGCTATTTTCTTTGACATGGTGGAGAGATTCATTGAAGTGTTCATGGATGACTTTTCAGTTTTTGGTTCATCTTTTGATAATTGTTTGAATAACTTGGCTTTAGTTTTGCAGCGATGTGAGCAAACCAACTTAGTGTTGAATTGGGAAAAATGTCATTTTATGGTTCAAGAAGGCATCGTTTTGGGTCATCGCATTTCAGTAAAAGGAATTGAAGTTGATCGAGCAAAAATTGAAGTCATTGAAAAGTTGCCACCACCTACTTCTGTGAAGGCTGTTCGAAGCTTTTTGGGACACGCCGGATTTTATCGACGCTTCATAAAGGATTTCTCTAAAATTTCTAAACATCTTTGCAATCTCTTGATTAAAGATATACCTTTTAATTTTTCTAATGATTGTTTGCAGGCATTTAACACTTTGAAGAAGAGGCTTATTTCCGCACCTATTATTGTGGCTCCGGATTGGGATTTGCCATTTGAACTTATGTGCGATGCAAGCGATCATGCTTTGGGAGCTGTTTTGGGGCAGCGAAAAAGTAAAGCTTTGCATGTCATTTATTACGCAAGTAGAACCTTAACGGATGCCCAATTGAATTATGCTACCACAGAGAAGGAGTTTTTGGCTGTTGTGTTTGCGTTTGACAAGTTCCGCTCTTATTTAATTGGTTCGAAGGTGATAGTTTACACAGACCATTCAGCCATCAAATACTTACTTGCGAAAAAAGATGCAAAACCAAGGCTCATTAGATGGGTGCTTTTGCTGCAAGAATTCGACTTGGAGATTCGCGATAAGAAGGGATCCGAAAATTTAGTTGCTGATCATTTATCTCGATTGGAACAAAAAGAAATTGAAGATGATGTAGAAAGTTCGATTAATGAGGTATTCCCGGATGAACAACTTTTTTCTCTTCAAGAATCGGATGCACCTTGGTATGCAGATTTTGTAAATTATTTGGCCAGCAACATTATTCCGACTGATTTTTCATACCAACAAAAGAAGAAATTCTTTGCGGATGTCAAGCATTATTATTGGGAGGACCCATTCTTGTATAAACAATGCCCAGATCAAATAATTAGACGTTGTATTCCGGAAGACGAGATGGTGAGCGTTTTGCAACATTGCCATTCTTCGGAATATGGGGGGCATTTTGGAGCAACCAAAACAGCGGCAAAGGTACTACAATCTGGTTTCTTTTGGCGTACATTGTTCAAGGATTCATACTCATTTGTTGCTGCTTGTGATCGATGTCAAAGAATTGGAAATATTTCTCGAAAAAGTGAAATGCCACTGAATAATATTCTTGAGGTTGAACTGTTTGATGTTTGGGGGATAGACTTCATGGGTCCATTTCCGTCATCTTTTTCGAACCAATACATATTGGTGGCTGTAGATTACGTTTCGAAATGGGTGGAAGCAGTGGCTGTACGCAACAATGATGCTAAGGCTGTTACAAATTTCCTACGCAAGTATATTTTTACCCGATTTGGCACTCCTCGAGCAATTATTAGTGATGGCGGTAAACATTTTTGTAATCGTCAATTCGAAGCTTTATTGGGAAAATATGGTGTCACTCATCGGATAACGACAGCTTATCATCCTCAAACGAGTGGTCAAGTGGAGATATCAAATAGAGAATTAAAGAGGATACTTGAAAAAACGGTTAGCAATTCAAGAAAAGATTGGTCGAAAAGGTTAGATGATGCATTGTGGGCTTATCGCACAGCTTTCAAAACTCCAATCGGAATGTCTCCATACAGGCTAGTGTTTGGAAAAGCATGTCATCTTCCGGTTGAACTTGAGCACAAAGCGTATTGGGCAGTGAAAAGATTGAATTTTGACATGAAAGCTGTAGGAGAAAAACGGTTGCTTCAATTGAGTGAGATGGAAGAGTTTCGTAATGATGCCTATGAGAATGCACGAATTTATAAGGAGCGTACGAAGAAGTGGCATGACAAGCATATTATGAGGCGAGATTTTCTGGTTGGTCAGAAAGTTCTCCTTTATAATTCTCGTCTTCGACTCTTTCCGGGAAAGTTACGCTCACGCTGGTCTGGTCCTTTCACCGTTGTTCGGGTTTTTCCTTATGGTGCAGTTGAAGTCCATCATGATACAAAAGGAACATTCAAAGTTAATGGACAGAGGTTGAAGCATTATGTGGAGGGTGATTTTGAGCAATGCAAGAGCACAATCACATTAGCTAGTGTTTGAGTGTTTTCTTTGCTGAAGAATACGGTCTGGCTGAAGATGTTAAACTTAGCGCTACTTGGGAGGCAACCCAAAGTGCACGGAAGGGAAATGAATTCTGCAACAATTGAATTTGATTGCCAAATCAGGTGCCATCTTTTTCATTTTTGCTTTCCTTGTGTTTTAAGTATTTCCTTACATTTTCACCTTTATTTGATCTATTCATTGCATGATTTTTAATTGCAAACATTGAGGGCAATGTTAGATTTAAGTTTGGGGGTGAGATTTTATGTTTTGCTTTGATTATAGTTAATTTCTTTAGCTTTGCATTTGTTTAAAAAAAAAAAAAAAAAAAAACGAAAATTCGTTCCTATTTTCTGTTTTTAAGTTGTTTGAGTCGCTTCCTTATTCAGTTACAAGATTTAGAAATGATTTATGCATGGTCAATTTGAATTAATGAGATATTAAGTTTGATCATAATATTATCCTTGTATTAACTAGGTTTCATTATTTGTTCTCACAATTCAAAAGCACTTAATGTCATGATTGATCAAAATCTTAAATTGATGAATTCACATAGTTAGAAATATTATGTAAGAAAGTGTAGACTCATGTAACCTTAATTGTGAGCTTTTGAAACCCTTATCCTTCAATTCTGAGTGTTACATGATTATTCTACATCTTTTCTTGTCATATTTTCGTTCTAATGATCTCATTATAGTTTATTTTGGCCAATTGATTTGATTATTCATGCTTTGAATGTAATTTTGGTTTTATGATGCACAAGAAGTGATTCTAGGCCTTGTTTGTATCGTTTGAGCCTTTCTAGCTGACCTTTCCCATGTTTCCTTAGTTAACCACTTTGAACTTTAAAATAATCTCTATCTTTCTTAAAACCAATAACAACCAATCTCAATAGCCAATTTTCCATTGTCTTTATCCTTATTCTTATCTTTTGAGCAACAAATGCATGGTATTGACATATGCTTCATCATAAATTTGGAGGTTGTTACTTGTTGTATGGGTGGTTGATTTAACAATGCATTATCTATTTGATGCACGGCCATAAAAAAAAAAAAATTGTTATTAAGGCCGAATGTGAAAGGAAAAAGAGAAAAGAGAAAAAGAAAAGAGGATAATGTGCTTTGAAAAGAAGAAGCAAAGAATATGAAGAATTGGTGGTGGTGAAATGTGTTTGCAAGAAAATATGAGAATTTGATAATAGATGCATATGTTATCGAGCTCTTATAACTTTGTTGTACCCGTTATCTATTCTTTCTTAATAATATCCTGCTTGTTGGCTTCATTACAACCTTGAAAGAAAGTCCTACGTTGATCTTGCGTGTTATATGATTAGATTGAATTCATTGTTATGATAGTCAAGTTATTGACATTCCTTTCATGAGATCACCATCATCACATCGAAAAATAGCGTGTTCTTTCTATTATATGTGAGCTTTGTTTTCCATTAAAAATCTAAGCATAATGCTTGTCTCACATACTTTTGAGTTTTAACCCAAATTTCGAGTGTTTTTTTTTAATAGTGATCATCTTTGTGAGATTTGGAGTTTAAACTTCTACACATGCTATACTCTAATTTTGTGAAGATGACATGAGAGATGATGATTGATTAATGGCTATCACACACTACACATGAGCATAACATATGAAGCATTGTTAATACTTTGATGATTGATTGATTAATTTTGTATCTTGTTGTAATTTTGTTGACCATGAAAAATGAAGTAAGGAAGCTAGTTTTTGTTGGTGAGTCTTTCATTTTTTTTTTTTTGTTTGCTCGAGGACTAGCAAATATTAAGTTTGGGGGTATTTGATGTGCTTAATTTTTATACAAAATTTTTCATACTTTCACTCTTAATTTCATGCTAATTCATATTTATTTTACTTAATTATTTGTGTTTTCTTATTTAATTTATTTATGTTATTACTTTGAGTTTAGTTCTTTATTTTTGTAGGAGAAAAGCCCAAAAAGCCCAAGAAATGGAAAGAAAACAACAAGGCCCATTTGTACTGAACATAGTCCGTATTTTTGAGTGTATCTTTATACTCAAGAATCGTATTTGACTAATTCAAAATAATTTGAAAACTAGACATAATGATTAACAAGCCCACCTGTCATGGAAGGAAGCAAAAAGTCAAGTTTAGTGGCCTAAATTTCGGTTTGAATGGAGACAAGTGGGAGACAGCTTTTCCTTAACAAGGGGGATTGAATTTGGAGCGTTTTTGAAGACTAAATGGGCAATTGAAAGAGGGGAACGACCAGAAGGGAGAGAGAACGAAAGTTAAGGTTTTCTTTTACCATTTTTGGAGATTTTAGAAGCTTGAAGAAAGAGGGGAAGGAAGAGGAAGTGAAGCTTGCTGGAATCGGAAGTCATTGATCTACATAGAGTTTTTCTTTCTCAACTCTTTACTTTTCTCTTTCTGAAATTTTCATTATGATTCTTAATTTGATTATGGTGTGTTGTAATTTCATTATAAACTAATTTCTCTTAACTAGGGCAAAGATGTAACCTAGCTAAGAACATCAATTTCCAGAATTTGTGTTGTTCATGATTTATTGTTTATATTGAGTGTTCATTATTGTGCTTAATGCTTTTGAATATTTGGCCAATATTTGAATTATTTGTGAACTATATTGATCTGAGAAGTGATTTATGTGTTTTGATTATGTAATGAACACAATGAATTACATGCTAGATAGAGATATACTATCATGATTCATGCAGAATTAAGTTAATTATCATTATACTTAATGAACTTTCATGTATTTCAATTCACATAGAGATATAGTGAATTAGTATGTGCAAGTATTTTTGGTATATCTTGAGAAAGAATATCAAATAAATTAGGATAATTTTCTGTCAATATTGGTAACAAATTGAAACAACACAATTAAAGAAATCGAATTCAATTAGCTATGGTGAAGTCTACTGCCCTAGTGTTTTAATCAATTGAAATTCACAATTTCGTTTAGTTAGTTTAAATTAAATTTCCGCAATTTCTTGTTAATCAAAATTTATTAATCGAATTCTTCAATTAAATTTAGGATTACTTATCTTCGGTAATTAACAAATTAATCAATCATCGTGGGAACGATACTTAACTTATCATTTTATTACTTGTTAACGATAACGTGCACTTGCGTTATTAAAATTACACAACATTTATGTTAAGTGTTCGAATTGCCCAATAAGCACGATACTCTAGCTTTACCTGTAGGTGACAGGCCTTACCAAATACCAGTCGATATGGTGACATCCCCAATGGTGTTTTGAATGCAGTTCTATATGCCCACAAAGCATCATCTAGCCTCTTTGACCAATCCTTGCAATTGGGGCTCACCACTTTCTCTAAAATTCCTTTAATCTCTCAATTAGACAACTCATTGTCCATTGGTTTGGGGATGGTAGGCTGTAGCTATTTTATGTTTCATACTATATTTCAACAATAATCCAACCAACAACTTATTTATGAAATACGTACCTTCATCACTTATGATCACCCTTGGAATACCAAAGTGAGTAAACACCTACTTTTGCAAGAATTTCATCACCACCTTAGCATTATTGGTGCGAGATGCAATTTCTTCGACCCATTTAGACATATAATCAACAGCTACTAAGATGTATAAGTTCCCAAAAGATGGAGGAAAAAGTCCATAAAGTCAATCCCCAAAACATCAAATAATTCTACTTTTAAAATATTGTTTAAAGGCATTTCATTTCTCCGAGAGATATTCCCCACTCTTTGACATCGATCACATTTCATCACAAAAGTTTTGGCATCTTTAAATAGTGAGGGCCAGAAAAAACGTGGTTGGAGCACCTTTGCAGCAGTACGAGTTCCATTGAAAAAACTCCACAAAGTGAAGAATGGCAATGGTATAAAATGTCCTCCATCTCTTGCTCTGAAATGCACCTTCGAATCATTTGGTCTGCACCTTGTTTAAACAAAGAACGTTCTTCCCAAAAGTAGAATCTTACATCATGCAGGAACTTCTTCCTCTGTTGACTTGTCATCTCTGAAGGCATCAACCCACTGGCTAAATAATTAGTAAAATCTGCGAACCAAGACAATTATTGAGATTGTTGAACAGCAAATAATTGTTCATCCGAAAATGTCTCTTTGATTGGTAGTTGAGCACTTGATTCCTTGTTCCACTCCATTCTTGACAAGTGATTTGCTACTTGGTTCTCTACACATTTTCTATCTTGAATCTCTACATTAAACTCTTGTAAGAGAAGTACCTATCTAATCAAGCGAGGCTTTGCATCTTTCTTTCCTATTAAATACTTAATAGCGGAATGGTCCGTATAAACAATCACTTTAATGCCCACTAGATGAGATCGAAACTTTTCGAAAGCAAAGACAATGGCTAAAAGCTCTCTTCTCCGTCACTGTGTAATTAAGTTCGGCACCTATCAAAGTACGACTAGCATAGTAAATAGAATGAAAGATCTTGTCTTTTCATTGCCTCAATACCGCTCCCACTGGGTAGTCACTTGCATCGTACACCAACTCAAAAGGCAAATTCCAATCTGGTGCGACAATTATTGGTGTAGCAATCAATCTATTCTTCAACTCTTCGAAAGCCTTCAAACATGCTTCATCAAAGTGAAATGGGGTATCTTTCTCCAATAAGTTGCAAAGGGGCTTAGAGATCTTAGAAAAATCTTTTATGAACCATCGATAAAACCCTGTATGCCCAAGAAAACTTCTTATGTTCTTTACTGAGATGGGTGGTGGTAACTTCTCAATGACTTCTATCTTAGCTCGGTCAATTTCAATCCCCTCTCTTGATACTTTATGCCCAAAACAATACCCTCCTTAACCATAAAATGACATTTCTTCTAGTTAAGGACGAGATTTTTGTCTTCACATCTTTGTAGTACCTTAGCCAAAGTTTTCAAACATTCATCATATGAATCACCAAATACCAAAAAGTCATCCATAAACACCTCCAAGAATTATTCTACCATATCAGTGAAGATGGCTATCATACACCTTTGAAATGTCACTAGAGCGTTGGATAAACCAAAGGGCATCCTTTGAAAAGCAAAAGTTCCAAACGGGCAAGTGAAAGTAGTTGATCTTCTGGTGTGATGGCAATCTGATTATACCTAGAGTATCTATCAAGGAAACAATAATATTCTCTTCTTGCAAGTCTGTCTAACATTTGATCAATGAAAAGAATAGGGAAATGATTTTTCCTAGTGGCTTTATTCAACTTTCTCCATGCATATTCTTTATCCTGTCACAGTCCTTGTAGGAGTCAACTCATTGTTCTCATTCTTTATCATAGTGATCCCACCTTTTTTTGGCATACACTGAACAAGACTCACCTAGGAGCTATCCGAAATAAGATAAATAATACCTGCATCTAACCACTTCATGATTTCTTTTTTCACCACCTCTTTCATAATTGAGTTGAGTTGTCGCTGACCGTCAATAGAACCCTTTTTGCCTTCCTTCAATAAAATCTAATGCATACATGATATGTTCATTAACTCACATATATTTATATCATATATTCATTAATCTTATGAGTTAGTTATTGTATTTTATGATGTTTCAGTTGCATTTATTGTTTTGTAGGTATTTTGAAGCAAAGCATAAGAATTAAGCTTAATCGAGGAAAAATGTAGTATTTCAGTGAAAAGGCAAGAAAATGCAGTACAAGCACATACTTCATTAATACCGAGTACAAAAGAAAACCACCCTCCCGAGACAGTAGCTATGACACGCTTGCGCCATCAAGGAATGGAAGGAATTATGGAAATTAAGGAAAAATCTTTCTTTCTCGGTTTATTGAAACAATCTTCAGTATTTCAAGCATAACTTTTGATGGAGAACTCTAAAAGGCACAATCTTGGTGTCTACAAAACGCTAAGAGAAATTCCTATAACATTTATGTTGACAACTTTTCCAAAAATGACCATATTAATGTAGATATTTGGACATCAATTCAGAGGTCAGAAATTGCCTATTTTAAGGAAAATACATGATGTCATTGCTTACATCATGTATGTATATTATGTCATTGCTTACATCATGTATGTACATGATGTCATGGCTTACATCATGTATGTATATTATGTCATGGCTTACATCATGTATGTACATGATGTCATGGCTTACATCATGTATGTATATTATGTCATGGCTTACATCATGTAAGCATTTTATGTCATTCCTTACATCATTTGAGTTAGTTAGGGGAGGCTATAAATACCCCTTAGTTTGAGCTTTAAAGGGAGAATTAAATTTTAGAGAAAGAGAACTTGGACTACATCAAGAGAAGATTGCAAGAAGATTGAAGGATTGAAGACAAGAATTTGGTTCTATCTTCTCTATCTTATGTTTCTTTCTTGTTAATTAGTGTTTTTTTTTTATCATGCAATTAAGTAGTTAAAACTCTTAGTTAGGGTGATAGATGATGCCTTAATTGTTATTTTTCTATGGGTATGTGTTAATTTGGATTTTTATAACTTAATAAAGGTAATGTTCATTTATATTATGCTTATTGATTAGTATTGCCTAATTGAATAATTTGGTATTGCTTAATTGATTTATATTATGTTATTTAAATGATTTATCTTGATTTTAAATGTATAATATATTAATGCAAACCTAAGGACCACACTAATCCAAGGGTTTGAATTGCAATCTTTATGATTCAAATAGGTAATACATTGATGGAAGGTTTGAGGACCACACCAATCCCTTACCTTGATGCTTCACATATAAATGAATTGTGTTAACATGATAATCACACCAATTTGATTGTTTATGCAAAGTTTTCTTGTTTGCACAACATTTAATGCATTCTTGACATGTTCACAATAGCCCACACCAAACATTGTTGCATGTTCTAGGATAGATGAGTTAAATCCCACACCAAGATTAACTTGTAATCAATGAAAAATTGATGCGTGAAGTCCTTTCATTGCACGAAAGAAGACCATTACCATCTTAAGTTATTATTATTTTTAGATTACACTTAGACCCTGAAAAATAATAATTAATGGTGGATTCTTGAACCCTAACACTTCAACTTCCTCAATTTATCCCTTTAATCAATTTTTCCTTTTCAATTCGTTATTTATTAGTTTATTTTAATTTTTTTTTGTTATTCAAATCACTCATAAATCATTCAATCTAAGATTTACTAGTTGAGAAATATTGATTAACCTATTCCTTGTGGGATCGATATCGCGGAATATTTATCGTACTAAATACGATTCGTATACTTGCGAGTTTTAATTTGAATTCTAAGACATTTATTAGGTAATTAGAATTGTACAACAAGTTTTTGGCGCCGTTACCGGGGAATAGGCGTTAAATTGAGTTTCTATTTAGTGAATTTTAAGTTGTTTTATTTTATTTTATTTTATTTTTTATTTATTTTACGTACGATTTGATTAAACTTTCTTTTTTTTCTTTGTTAGGAATTTATGCTTGAAAATTCTTCGAGGAGTTCGCAACAGGAATCATCATCTTCGGAAGATACCCATCTATCAACTCTTCGAAGAATACGAGAATTTTGTGAAGCGACCAAGTCTGGGCATTTTCATCTTAATAAAGACCAAGTAAGTAAAGAGGAAGAGAAAACTAGGGCAAGCATGGACCCGCAAGTACACAATCAACAAATTGTTGCACCACCGCTTACCCTTGAAGCTCGTTTCATGCCACAAATGAATGATGCACCTTCATGCATTGTTTATGCCACAACAAATGCCAATAGTTATGAAATCAAATCAGGTATGATTCAATTACTTCCACAATTCCATGGTTTATCTAATGAAGATCCTTATTTGCATGTGAAGGAATTTTTTGAAATTTGTGCAACCACCAAAATTCACGGATTGAATGAAGAACAAATCCGGTTAAGGCTTTTTCCTTTCTCTCTAAAGGATAAGGCCAAGATTTGGCTTCACTCTTTACCAGCTCGTTCGATCATGCAATGGACACAATTGGTAAACAAATTTTTACAAAAGTTCTTTCCCGCTCAAAGAACCAATCAATTAAGGAGAGATATCATGGGATTTCGACAAGGTAATGGCAAGACATTTGGAGAAGCGTGGGAAAGATATAAAGAATTATTATTGAAATGTCCTCATCATGGCATTCCTCTACATCAACAAGTTCAATACTTCTATGAAGGATTGCGTTCAGATGATAGAAGGATAGTCGATGGGGCATCAAATGGAGCTTTCCTAAAGAAAACTGAACAAGAGGCATGGGACTTGTTTGAAGCAATTTGTGAGAACTCACAACAATGGATTATCCATGATCGTGAACTGTCTAGGAGAGCTTATGAGGTTTCTTCCTCTGCACCTTCCAATCTAGATGCCCAGGTATCATCCCTTGTGTCCAAGCAAGTTAATTCGATTTTGGCTAATGTGCTTGGTCCACAAAACCAGCACCAAATTTGTTCTATTTGTGCTGAATTAGGCCATTCTATGGAACTTTGCCCATCCAATTCAATGGGAAGAAATAATGAGCAAGCTAATTACGCGAGAAACTTCAATAGACCAAAGAATGATCCGTTTTCAAACAATTACAATCCGGGTTGGAGAGATCACCCAAATTTTCGGTGGAGTTCCCAAAATCAACAAACCAATCAACTGAGAAATTTTGGCCAAAACAATCCTCAAGATTTTCAATTTCAACAATCAAAGAATCATCAAGGACCAACATCATCTCAACATAACCAATTTGTTGCCGACAATTCTCGGATGAATTCTCTTGCAAAAACAATGGACAATCTTTCTAAGATCACACTTCAATTGGCTCAAAGTCAACAAGCCTTCCAGCAACAATCTCAATTGCAAACAAACAATCTTGAGGCTTCCATACGCCATTTAGAGAAGCAAGTGAGTCAACTGGCAAACGTAGTGGCAGAAAGAGAACAAGGCAAATTTCCGAGCCAATCACAAATTAACCCAAGACCATCTGAGCAAGCACAAGCTATTATAACTCTTAGGAGTGGTAAAGCAATCGACAATAAGGTTGGGATTGATGAATCAAAGGTAGAAATTGATCACAACAGAAATTTGCAATTAGAAATGGATTCGCAACAACAACAAGAAATTTCTGAGGAAGAGAAAAATAAAGATGAGAAAGAGTTGCAGAAAGATTTGAACAAGAGTGAAGAAGAATTGAGTTCGAAAGTCGAAGAAAAGAGGTCTTTCTTGTCTTATGGACCACCACCATATGTGCCACCACCACCATTTCCTCAAAGGTTGGTGAAACAAAAAAAAGATCTTCACTCAGATGCGATTTTGGAGCAATTCAAGAAAGTGGTCATCAACATTCCATTCCTTGAAGCAATTCAACAAATTCCATCATATGCTAGGTTTTTGAAAAACTTAGTAACCAACAAAAGGCGATTCAAGGAACATGAAAAGGTGATGGTGAGTGAAGAAGTGAGTGCTATCCTGCAGCAAAAACTTCCACCAAAGCTCAAAGATCCAGGGAGTTTCACTATCCCTTGTGTTGTAGGAAATAAAGCTTTTAATAGATGTTTACTTGATTTAGATGCTTCAATTAATTTAATGCCATATTCTGTGTTTGCAGCTCTTAATCTTGATGAATTAAAGCCTACAACAATGTCTATTCAACTTGCGGATAGATCGGTTAAGTATCCTATTGGAATACTTGAAGATATACCTATTAAAGTCAATGATCTTGTTTTGCCTGCAGATTTTGTGGTGATGGAGGTTGAAGAGGGACTTTGAGGTGATCTGCCCATTCTTTTAGGTAGACCATTCATGGCAACTGCAGGAGCAAAAATTGATGTCAAGGCGGGCACACTTACCCTTAATGTCCTTGGTGAAACAAGAGAGTTTAAAGTCTTTGATGCACTGAAGCTACCAAGTGATGAGAATGAGTGTTATTTCATTGATATTTCTGATGATATTGTGCAAGATACATTCAACCAATGTTGCAGCAAAGATCTTCTAGAAACCATTCTTACTTATGGGTTAGACACAGAAAATATGCATCCGATTCATTCGTTGAATAAGAATGAGGAATTTGCTGTTGTCATACACTCATTAGATGCTGCAAAAAGCATTAAAAATTCAGGTAAGTACACTAACTCTTTTGAGCCATTACATGCATCATCATTGTCTTTGTCCAAATCCATGGAGGAAACACCGAAACTGGAGTTAAAGCCTTTACCCTCACACTTAAAGTATGCATTTTTAGGTGAGGCTGAAACTTTACCCATAATAATAGCTAGTGATTTGAGTGTTTTAGAAGAAGAAAAATTGTTGACGGTGTTGAAAGCGCACAAAGAAGCAATTGGTTGGACCATTCACGACATAAAGGGAATTAGCCCAACAATTTGCATGCATAGAATCTTGTTAGAAGATGAATCTAAACAATCTAGAGAGCCTCAAAGAAGACTAAATCCGGCAATGAAAGAAGTTGTAAGAAAGGAGATTTTGAAATTATTAGATGCAGGCATAATCTACCCAATTTCAGATTCTAAATGGGTTAGCCCGGTGCAAGTAGTTCCTAAGAAATCTGGCATCACGGTTGTTAAAAATGAAAACAATGAATTAGTACCTACTAGGATTCAAACTAGTTGGCGTGTTTGCATAGATTATAGGAAGCTAAACACTAACACAAGAAAAGATCATTTTCCTTTGCCATTCATGGATCAAATGTTAGAGAGATTGGTTGAACATAGTTATTATTGTTTCTTAGATGGTTATTCAGGCTATAATCAGATTGCAATCGATCTTAGAGACCAAGAAAAAACCACATTTACATGTCCTTTTGGTACCTTTGCATATAGGAGAATGCCATTTGGTTTATGTAATGCACCTGCCACATTTCAACGATGTATGATGAGTATATTTTCGGATATGGTAGAAAGGTTTATTGAGGTTTTTATGGATGATTTTTCTGTTTTTGGATCATCTTTTGATAATTGTTTAGCTAACCTTTCTCTTGTTTTGAAAAAATGTGTTGAGACTAAGCTTGTGCTTAGTTGGGAAAAATGCAATTTTATGGTGAAAAGAGGTATAGTACTTGGCCATATAATTTCTTGTGATGGAATTGAGGTTGACAAAGCTAAGGTGGATTTAATTCAAAATGTGATGCCCCCAACGAATGTGAAAGAAATTCGATCTTTCCTTGGCCATGCTGGATTTTATAGAAGATTCATAAAGGATTTTTCAAAAATTGCAAGACCACTCATAAATTTACTTGCAAATGATGTGAAGTTTGTTTTTGATAATAACTGTTTAGATGCTTTTAATACTTTGAAATCTTTACTAAGTTCTGCTCCCATTATCATGCCTCCAGATTGGTCCTTACCATTTGAACTTATGTGTGATGCAAGTGATTACGCCGTGGGTGCTTGTCTCGGCCAAAGAAGGAACAAGATGCCATATGCAATCTACTACGCGAGTCGCACCTTAAATGAAGCTCAGCTTAATTATTCCACGACGAAAAAGGAGCTTTTGGCTGTGGTATTTGCTTTAGAGAAATTTTCGGTCTTATTTAATTGGGACTAAAGTTGTTGTTTTCACTGACCATGCAGCATTGAAGTACCTTTTAACAAAGAGGGATGCAAAGCCAAGGCTGATAAGATGGATTCTCCTACTCCAAGAGTTTGATTTGGTCATCAAAAGACAAGAAAGGAGTAGAGAATGTGGTGGCTGACCATATATCAAGGCTTGTTCGTAAATTAGATGAGTCACCATTGGATGACAATTTTTCGGATGAAAAATTATTCGCACTGCTTGGTGAGATTCCATGGTACGCAGATATCGTAAACTTTATAGTGAGCAGACAACTACCACAAGGAATGAGCAAATTTCAAAGAGACAAATTAAGAGCAATTATGAAGCACTACTTTTGGGATGAACCATACTTGTTCAAACATTGCCCGGATTCCATTATAAGAAGGTGTGTACCAAATTCCGAATTTCATTCTATTCTAACTTTTTGCCATTCTTATGCATGTGGTGGACATTTTGGAGCCAAGAAGACAGCCCACAAGATCTTGCAAGCGGGTTTTTATTGGCCTACAATTTTTAAGGATGCATACGCGTATTGCTCCACATGTGATAGATGTCAAAGGGTTGGTAATATTTCTTCTCGAAATCAAATGCCACTTACTAGTATGTTAATTGTAGAATTGTTTGATGTATGGGGTATTGATTTTATGGGACCATTTCCCCCTTCTTTTGGCTTTACTTACATTCTTGTGTGTGTGGATTATGTGTCTAAATGGGTTGAAGCACAAGCATGTAAGACTAATGATCATAGGATTGTTTTGCAATTTTTAAAAGGAACCATTTTTCCAAGATTTGGCATCCCTAGGGCTATCATTAGTGATGAAGGATCACATTTTTGCAATAAATCTTTTGCAGCATTGATGAAAAAGTATGGTGTGACTCATAAGGTGACGACACCTTATCATCCTCAAACTAGTGGACAAGTTGAGATAAGTAATAGAGAGATAAAGAACATTCTTGAAAAGACAGTAAACACTAATAAAAAGGATTGGTATCTAAAATTAAATGATGCATTATGGGCTTATAGAACTGCATATAAGACACCTATTGGCATGAGTCCTTTTCGATTAGTGTTTGGTAAAGCATGTCATCTTCCTGTGGAACTTGAACATAAAGCATATTGGGCCATTAAGAAACTCAACTTTGATTTTAATGATGCTAATGTTCATAGAAGTTGCAGCTTAATGAACTAGATGAAATTCGACATGAAGCATACGAGAATGCTACAATATACAAAGAAAAAACCAAGTTGCAACATGACAAGCGACTATTGAGAAAAACTTTTCATGAGGGCCAGAAAGTGTTGCTTTACAACTCTCGATTGAAGTTATTTCCCGGTAAGTTGATGTCTAGATGGAATGGTCCGTATGTTGTTCACAAGGTTTTTTCTTATGGTGCAGTTGAGCTAATCAAAGAGCAAGGAGGAGAACCTTTCAAAGTGAACGGGCATCGGTTGAAGCCATATCTTGATGCCATTGAAGATTTGACAAGGACGGATCTCAATCTTGAGGATCCACATTATGCTTAAAATGAAAAAGTTGGTCTGGCTGAAGACATTAAACTTAGCACTACTTGGGAGGTAACCCAAGATGTTCAAGAAAGAAAAAGAAAGAAGAAAAATCTGCAACTCGTTTTTTGGAGTAGCAGTCATTCAATTGGTCATAACTTCCGGTAGACAACCCAGAATTCAATTCTATAAAATGCAACGAAAAATAGACAGCCTGAGGTTTCCATAGACATATTACATGTTGTCTAACTCATTTGGAACGGAAATGTATGCACACTTCAATTATTCTGTACAGTCCAGGTGCTATCTTTTCCTTATACTCTTATCTTTGCTTATGTTGTGTGATTTTTTTTTCCCCCTCTTACCTTTCTTTAATCTAATTATTGCATGATTTTAATTATAAACATTGAGGACAATGTTAGGTTTAAGTTTAGGGGTGAGGGTGTGTGTTTATGTTTTAAGTTATGTAAAAAAAAAAAATTGAAAAAAATATATATATAATGGAAAAAAAAATCATTTTTATTTTTCTGTTTTTGAGACTTTTTGTGCTGCTTCCTTAAATGAGATTGAAATGAGAAGTTTATATGGCTTATTAGAATTAATGAGATATTAAGTGAAAATCATGATGTTACCATGTTTTAACTACATCATTTTTATTTTTCTGTTTTTGAGTCTTTTTGTGCTGCTTCCTCAAATGAGATTGAAATGAGAAGTTTATATGGCTTATTAGAATTAATGAGATATTAAGTGAAAATCATGATGTTACCATGTTTTAACTACGTTTCATTAATTATTCTCATACTTCACATGCACTTCATGCCATGATTGAATTGAATCTTGATTTAATGAATTCACATTATTAGAGAATGATATGCAAGATAGGATAAACTAATATAATCGCATTTGTGAGCTTTTGAGCCCTTAACTTTCATTTCTGAGTGTTATAAGATTATTCTATACTTTTTTTCATTATCTTTTCATTCTAGTGATCTCATTATATTTTGTCTTGGCTAATTAATTTGATTATTCATGCTTTGGATATCATGTGATTATATAATGCACAAGAAATGATTCTAGGCCGCAAATAAATCGTTTCAGCCTTTCTAGCCTACCATATGCTTATTCTTGCCTAATTAACCGCTTCGAGCCTTAAATTAATCTTTTTCTTTCATAAACCCATCAATAACTAAACCCGATAGCTAAATCTATTGTCTTTATGCTTGTGAGCTATCTCAAATTTGCAATGACATGTGCTTCAAAATAAGTTTGGGGGTTGTTGCATGTTGTTTGTGTGCTTAATTTCAAAATGTTCTGTCAATTAATGCACACCAAAAAGAAAAGAAAAGCAAAAGTGAAGTGTAGTGCATAGGCCTTGCTTTTACCGAGTAACCGGGTCTCGTGTCTAAGTAAGCATTGAGTTTTCGCGTCAAAAAGTAAAGCAACGCCAAAGCGAAAAAAAAAACTATGTTATTAAAGTTGAAGGTGAAAATTCATAAAGAAAAAGTTATTGTGCTTTGAAAAGAAAAGAGGTGAAAATGAAAGTGATTGTGAAATATATTTGCAAGCAAAGAGGGGAATTTGATGAGAGGTGCACATGCTGTTGAATTTTTAATTTTGTTTTACCATTTTTCCACTACTAAGTAAAAAAAAAAAAAAACCTCAATCATTAACCACATTACAACCTTAAAGGAAAGTCCTAAACTGATCTTGTGTAATTGTATGACTCATTTTTATTCATTGACATGAAAATCAAGTTATTAGCATTCCTTTCATGAGATCACCATTATTACTTAAAAAAATAGCGTATTCTTTGTTTCGTATGTGAGCTTTGTTTTTTTTCCAAAAAAAAAAAAAAAATCTAAGCTTAAGGCTTATCTCACATACACTTGAGTGTTAAACCAAATTTCAAGTGCATTTCTTTTGAGAGACCATCTTTGTGAAATTTGGAGTTGAACTTCTATGCATGCTATAATCTGATAATGTGAAGGATGATAAGAGAGATGATGATTGATCATTGGCTACCACACACTACACATGAGGATGACTTATGAAAAATTGATAGCACTTGGATAATTCATTGATTGATCTTATATCTTGTTGCATTGTTTTCAAGCCATGAATTATGAAGAATTATCTCTAGAAAGGAAGCTTGTACTTGTATGTTCAAACTTTTATTTTTGGTTTTGCTCGAGGACTAGCAAAAGTTAAGTTTGAGGGTATTTGATATGTTCATTAACTCACATATATTTATATCATATATTCATTAATCTTATGAGTTAGTTATTGTATTTTATGATGTTTCAGTTGCATTTATTGTTTTGTAGGTATTTTGAAGCAAAGCATAAGAATTAAGCTTAATCGAGGAAAAATGTAGTATTTCAGTGAAAAGGCAAGAAAATGCAGTACAAGCACATATTTCATTAATACCGAGTACAAAAGAAAACCACCCTCCTGAGACAGTAGCTATGACACGCTTGCGCCTTCAAAGAATGGAAGGAATTATGGAAATTAAGGAAAAATCTTTCTTTCTCGGTTTATTGAAACAGTCTTCAGTATTTCAAGCATAACTTTTGATGGAGAACTCTAAAAGGCACAATCTTGGTGTCTACAAAACGCTAAGAGAAATTCCTATAACATTTATGTTGACAACTTTTCCAAAAATGACCATATTAATGTAGATATTTGGACATCAATTCAGAGGTCAGAAATTGCTTACTTTAAGGAAAATACATGATGTCATTGCTTACATCATGTATGTATATTATATCATTGCTTACATCATGTATGTACATGATGTCATGGCTTACATCATGTATGTATATTATGTCATGGCTTACATCATGTAAGTATTTTATGTCATTCCTTACATCATTTGAGTTAGTTAGGGGAGGCTATAAATACCCCTTAGTTTGAGCTTTAAAGGGAGAATTAAATTTTAGAGAAAGAGAACTTGCACTACATCAAGAGAAGATTGCAAGAAGATTGAAGGATTGAAGACAAGAATTTGGTTCTATCTTCTCTATCTTATGTTTCTTTCTTGTTAATTAGTGTTTTTTTTTTATCATGCAATTAAGTAGTTAAAACTCTTAGTTAGGGTGATAGATGATGCCTTAATTGTTATTTTTCTATGGGTATGTGTTAATTTGGATTTTTATAACTTAATAAATGTGATGTTCATTTATATTATGTTTATTGATTAGTATTGCCTAATTGAATAATTTGGTATTGCCTAATTGATTTATATTATGTTATTTAAATGATTTATCTTGATTTTAAATGTATAATATATTAATGCAAACCTAAGGATCACACTAATCCAAGGGTTTGAATTGCAATCTTTATGATTCAAATAGGTAATACATTGATGGAAGGTTTGAGGACCACACCAATCCCTTACCTTGATGCTTCACATATAAATGAATTGTGTTAACATGATAATCACACCAATTTAATTGTTTATGCAAAGTTTTCTTGTTTTCACAACATTTAATGCATTCTTGACATGTTCACAATAGCCCACACCAAACATTGTTGCATGTTCTAGGATAGATGAGTTAAATCCCACACCAAGATTAACTTGTAATCAATGAAAAATTGATGCGTGAAGTCCTTTCATTGCACGAAAGAAGACCATTACCATCTCAAGTTATTATTATTTTTAGATTACACTTAGACCCTGAAAAATAATAATTAATGGTGGATTCTTGAACCCTAACACTTCAACTTCCTCAATTTATCCCTTTAATCAATTTTGCCTTTTCAATTCGTTATTTATTAGTTTATTTTAATTTTTTTTTGTTATTCAAATCACTCATAAATCATTCAATCTAATATTTACTAGTTGAGAAATATTGATTAACCTATTCCTTGTGGGATCGATCTCACTGAATATTTATCGTACTAAAATACGATTTGTATACTTGCGAGTTTTAATTTGAATTCTAAGACATTTATTAGGTAATTAGAATTGTACAACAATACACAAAGAAGGACTAATGCCCTTGATATTTGCAAGGGTCTACCCAATAACCTTTTTGAATTTCCTCAATAGGTCAAGTAACTTGCATTCTTGCTCATCAGAAAACTCTACTAAATGATAACAGGCAAGGTAGAAGATTCTCTCAAATAAGTGTTGTGTAATTTTAATAACGCAAGTGCACGTTATCGTTAACAAGTAATAAAATGATAAGTCAAGTATCGTTCCCACGAGGATTGGTTAATTTGTTAATTACCGAAAATAAGTAATCCTAAATTTAATTGAAGAATTCGATTAATAAATTTTGATTAACAAGAAATTTCGGAAATTTAAATTAAACTAAATAAATGAAATTGTGAATTTCAATTGATTAAAACACTAGGGCAGTAGACTTCACCGTAGCTAATTGAACTCAATTTCTTTAATTGCGTTGTTTCAATTTGTTTCCAATATTGACAGAAAATTATCCTAATTTATTTGATATTCTTTCTCAAGATATATCAAAAATACTTGCACATACTAATTCACTATATCTCTATGTGAATTGAAATACATGAAAGTTCATTAAGTATAAAGATAATTAACTTAATTCTACATGAATCATGATAGTATATCTCTATCTAGCATGTAATTCATTGTATTCATTATATAATCAAAACACATAAATCACTTTTCAGATCAATATAGTTCACAAATAATTCAAATATTGGCCAAATATTCAAAAACATTAAGCACAATAATGAACACTCAATATAAACAATAAATCATGAACAACACAAATTCTGGAAATTGAAGTTCTTAGCTAGGTTACATCCTTGCCCTAGTTAAGAGAAATTAGTTCATAATAAAATTACAACACACCATAATCAAATTGAGAATCATAATGAAAATTTAAAAAAAAGAGAAAATTAAAGAGTTGAGGAAGAAAAACTCTATGTAGATCAATGACTTCCAATTCCAGCAAGCTTTACTTCCTCTTCCTTCCCCTCTTTCTTCAAGCTTCTAAAATCTTCAAAATGGTAAAAGAAAACCTTCCTTTTCGTTCTCTCTCTCTTCTGATCGTTCACCCCTTTCAATTGCCCATTTAGTCTTCAAAAACGCTCCAAATTCACTCCCCCTTGTTAAGGAAAAGCTGTCTCCCACTTGTCTCCATTCAAACCGAAATTTAGGCCACTAAACTTGACTTTTTGCTTCCTTCCATGACAGGTGGGCTTGTTAATAATTATGTCTAGTTTTCATATTATTTTGAATTAGTCAAATACGATTCTTGAGTATAAAGATACACTCAAAAATACGGACTATGTTCAGTACAAACGGGCCTTATTGTTTTCTTTCCATTTCTTGGGCTTTTTGGGCTTTTCTCCTGCAAAAAATAAAGAACCAAACTCAAAGTAATAACATAAACAAATTAAATAAGAAAACACAAATAATTAAGTAAAATAAATATGAATTAGCATGAAATTAAGAGTGAAAGTATGACAAATTTTGTATAAAAATTAAGCACATCACCTGGTATGATTCCTTTACTTCATAATTTTCATGGCTTAGAGTCTGAAAGTCCATATTTGCACCTAAAAGAATTTGAGGAAGTATGTGCCACATTTACTGATCAAACATGCAGTGAAGAGTTAATTAGGCTAAAATTGTTTCCTTTTTCTTTAAAAAATAAAGCGAAAACGTGACTTAATTCATTGAGACCTAGATCCATAGGTACATGGTGTTGTGTAATTTTAATAACGCCAGTGCATGTTATCGTTAACAAGTAATAAAATGATAAGTCAAGTATCGTTCCCACGAGGATTGATTAATTTGTTAATTACCGAAGATAAGTAATCCTAAATTTAATTGAAGAATTCGATTAATAAATTTTGATTACAAGAAATTGCGGAAATTTAATTTAAACTAACTAAACGAAATTGTGAATTTCAATTGATTAAAACACTAGGGCAGTAGACTTCACCATAGCTAATTGAATTCGATTTCTTTAATTGTGTTGTTTCAATTTGTTACCAATATTGACAGAAAATTATCCTAATTTATTTGATATTCTTTCTCAAGATATACCAAAAATACTTGCACATACTAATTCACTATATCTCTATGTGAATTGAAATACATGAAAGTTCATTAAGTATAATGATAATTAACTTAATTCTGCATGAATCATGATAGTATATCTCTATCTAGCATGTAATTCATTGTGTTCATTACATAATCAAAACACATAAATCACTTCTCAGATCAATATAGTTCACAAATCATTCAAATATTGACCAAATATTCAAAAGCATTAAGCACAATAATGAACACTCAATATAAACAATAAATCATGAACAACACAAATTCTGGAAATTGATGTTCTTAGCTAGGTTACATCTTTGCCCTAGTTTTGAGAAATTAGTTCATAATAAAATTACAACACACCATAATCAAATTGAGAATCATAATAAAAATTTCAGAAAGAGAAAAGTAAAGAGTTGAGAAAGAAAAACTCTATGTAGATCAATGACTTTCGATTCCAGCAAGCTTCACTTCCTCTTCCTTCCCCTCTTTCTTCAAGCTTCTAAAATCTCCAAAAATGGTAAAAGAAAACCTTAACTTTCGTTCTCTCTGCCCTTCTGGTCGTTCCCCCCTTTCAATTGTCCATTTAGTCTTAAAAAATGCTCCAAATTCAATCCCCCTTGATACAATTGTGAATTTCAATTGATTAATTATCAATGGAGCAACAATCAGAATGTGATGAAACCACCTCCCGGATTTCAGCCGCAAGAGAAGAAAGTGAAATTAGAAGATGCACTTACCCAGCTCACCATGAACACCTCTAAATTCATGACCAAGACTGAGACAACATTGCAAAATCAGGCTGCATCCATACGAAATCTTGAAATACAAATGGGTCAAATGGCAAATTTATTAGCGGAACTGGATGTTTTGTTGGCATTTTCGGAGACCTTGTCATTGTCCTTGTTAATTGTGGATGTTACATTTGATGGACAAAATTCCACTTGTTCTTCCGTTGCTTCTTCTAACTTGTTTTTCAGCTCACCGAGTTGTTTTCCACTGCGAAGTGTAATTGCTTTCACTTGCTCCTTTGGATTCGTCTCCGTATTGCTTGGTAAGGTACCTTGCTGCCTTTCTGCTAATAAATTTGCCATTTGACCCATTTGTATTTCAAGATTTCGTATGGATGCAGCCTGATTTTGCAATGTTGTCTCAGTGTACCTTACCAAGCAATACGGAGACGAATCCAAAGGAGCAAGTGAAAGCAATTACACTTCGCAGTGGAAAACAACTCAGTGAGCTGAAAAACAAGTTAGAAGAAGCAACGGAAGAACAAGTGGAATTCTGTCCATCAAATGTAACATCCACAATTGACAAGGACAACGACAAGGTCTCCGAAAATGCCAACAAAACATCCACAGGAGCAAGTTCTTCCATTCCGCAAGATGAAAGAGCAAGTCTTAACAAGAATTATATGCCATCGATTCCATTCCCTCAACGTCTGCGAAAAAATAAATTGGATAAGCAATTTTCTAAATTCATTGATGTATTTAAGAAATTGCATATTAACATTCCTTTTGCAGATGCATTGGAGCAAATGCCAAGCTATGCCAAATTTATGAAGGAGATTTTATCCAACAAGAGAAAATTGGAGGAAAATGAAACAGTGATGTTAACGGAAGAGTGCAGCGCTATTTTGCAAAATAAATTGCCACCAAAGTTAAAGGATCCAGGGAGTTTTACAATACCTTGCACAATTGGAGAATGTTATTTTGAAAAAGCTTTATATGATTTAGGTGCAAGTATTAATTTAATGCCTTTTTCTATTTTCAGAAAATTAGGGCTTGGCGAAGCAAAGGCGACAACCGTCTCCTTACAGTTAGCGGATCGATCAATTAAGCATCCAAGGGGGGTAATTGAAGATGTATTAGTCAAGGTGGATAAATTTATTTTTCCAGCCGATTTTATTGTCTTGGATATGGAAGCTGATCGAGAAATCCCACTTATCTTGGGACGGCCATTTTTAGCTACGGGGAGAACTTTGATTGATGTACAACAGGGGAAATTAATCTTACGAGTTCAAGATGAGCAAGTTGTCTTCAATGTATTCAAAGCAATTAAGTATCCATCTGAAACTGATTGTTGCTTTCAAATTGACGCTCTAGACAAGATGGTGGCTGAGACATTCAAACATGGGCATCCAAATGAACCACTTGAAGCTTGTATTGTGCATGCCAAATCTACCAAAGCGGAAAATGCAGAAATCGTAGAATATGCACATTATTTGGGAGCTGCCCCACCGTATTCTCTTCGAAGGCAGAATTTTGAAGAACTTGATAGAAACCATTCACAACCGTTGTCATCCACTCCTAAACTCGAGCTCAAGCCACTGCCATCTCACCTTCGATATGCATACTTAGGTGAGAACTCAAAGTTTCCAATCATAATTTCAGCTTCTTTGAGTGAATTGGAAGAGGAAAAACTACTTCGAGTTTAAGAGATCATAAGGCTGCATTGGGATGGTCCATTTCCGATATTAAAGGTATAAGCCCTTCAATTTGCATGCACAAAATCTTAATGGAAGAAAATTTTAGACCAGTAGTTGAGCATCAACGCCGCTTGAATCCTAACATGAAAGAGGTGGTAAGGGCTGAAGTTCTGAAATTGTTAGATGCTGGGATGATTTACCCAATTTCCGACAGTCCATGGGTGAGTCCGGTGCAAGTGGTTCCAAAGAAAGGGGAGAATGACCGTTGTCAAGAATGACAACAACGAACTTATTCCGACAAGAACAGTCACGGGATGGCGAGTATGTGTCGATTATCGGAAGTTAAATGATGCTACTCGCAAGGATCATTTTCCATTGCCTTTTATTGATCAAATGCTAGAGAGACTTGCTGGTCATTCGCATTATTGCTTTCTAGAAGGTTATTCCGGGTACAACCAGGTTCCTATTGCTCCGGAAGATCAAGAGAAGACGACATTCACTTGCCCGTATGGTACTTTTGCATTTCGAAGAATGCCATTCGGTTTATGTAACGCTCCTGCAACTTTCCAACGTTGCATGACAGCTATTTTCTTTAACATGGTGGAGAGATTCATTGAAGTGTTCATGGATGACTTTTCAGTTTTTGGTTCATCTTTTGATAATTGTGTTGAATAACTTGGCTTTAGTTTTGCAGCGATGTGAGCAAACCAAGTTAGTGTTGAATTGGGAAAAATGTCATTTTATGGTTCAAGAAGGCATCGTTTTGGGTCATCGCATTTCGGTAAAAGGAATTGAAGTTGATCGAGCAAAAATTGAAGTCATTGAGAAGTTGCCACCGCCTACTTCTGTGAAGGCCGTTCGAAGCTTTTTGGGACACGCCGGATTTTATCGACGCTTCATAAAGGATTTCTCTAAAATTTCTAAACCTCTTTGCAATCTCTTGATTAAAGACATGCCTTTTGATTTTTCTAATGATTGTTTGTAGGTATTTAACACTTTGAAGAAGATGCTTATTTCCGCACCTATTATTGTGGCTCCGGATTGGGATTTGCCATTTGAACTTATGTGCGATGCAAGCGATCATGCTTTGGGAGCTGTTTTGGGGCAGCGAAAAGGTAAAGCTTTGCATGTCATTTATTACGCAAGTAGAACCTTAACGGATGCCCAATTGAATTACGCTACCACGGAGAAGGAGTTTTTGGCTGTTGTGTTTGTGTTTGACAAGTTCCGCTCTTATTTAATTGGTTCAAAGGTGATAGTTTACACAGACCATTCAGCCATCAAATACTTGCTTGCGAAAAAAGATGCAAAACCAAGGCTCATTAGATGGGTGCTTTTGCTGCAAGAATTCGAGTTGGAGATTCGCGATAAGAAGGGATCCGAAAATTTAGTTGCTTATCATTTATCTCGATTGGAACAAAAAGAAATTGAAGATGATGCAGAACGTTTGATTAATGAGGTATTCCCGGATGAACAACTTTTTTCTCTTCAAGAATCGGATGCACCTTGGTATGCAGATTTTGTAAATTATTTGGCCAGCAACATTATTCCGGCTGATTTGTCATACCAACAAAAGAAGAAATTCTTTGCGGATGTCAAGCATTATTATTGGGAGGACCCATTCTTGTATAAACAATGCCCAGATCAAATAATTAGGCGTTGTATTCCGGAAGACGAGATGGTGAGCGTTTTGCAACATTGCCATTCTTCGAAATATGGGGGGCATTTTGGAGCAACAAAAACAGCGGCAAAGGTACTACAATCTGGTTTCTTTTGGCGTACATTGTTCAAGGATTCATACTCATTTGTTGCTGCTTGTGATCGATGTCAAAGAATTGGAAATATTTCTCGAAAAAGTGAAATGCCACTGAATAATATTCTTGAGGTTGAATTGTTTGATGTTTGGGGGATAGACTTCATGGGTCCATTTCCGTCATCTTTTTCGAACCAATACATATTGGTGGCTGTAGATTATGTTTCGAAATGGGTGGAAGCAGTGGCTGTACGCAACAATGATGCTAAGACTGTTACGAATTTCCTACGCAAATATATTTTTACCCGATTTGGCACTCCTCGAGCAATTATTAGTGATGGCGGTAAACATTTTTGTAATCGTCAATTCGAAGCTCTATTGGGAAAATATGGTGTCACTCATCGGATAGCGACAGGTTATCATTCTCAAACGAGTGGTCAAGTGGAGATATCAAATAGAGAATTAAAGACGATACTTGAAAAAATAGTTAGCAATTCAAGAAAAGATTGGTCGAAAAGGTTAGATGATGCATTGTGGGCTTATCGCACAGCTTTCAAAACTCCAATCGGAACGTCTCCATACAGGCTAGTGTTTGGAAAAGCATGTCATCTTCCGGTTGAACTTGAGCACAAAGCGTATTGGGCAGTGAAAAGATTGAATTTTGACATGAAAGCTGTAGGAGAAAAACGGTTGCTTCAATTGAGTGAAATGGAAGAGTTTCGTAATGATGCCTATGAGAATGCACGAATTTATAAGGAGCGTACGAAGAAGTGGCATGACAAGCATATTATGAGGCGAGATTTTCTGGTTGGTCAGAAAGTTCTCCTTTATAATTCTCGCCTTCGACTCTTTCCGGAAAAGTTACGCTCACGCTGGTCTGGTCCTTTCACCGTTGTTCGTGTTTTTCCTTATGGTGCAGTTGAAGAGCACAATCACATTAGCTAATATTTGAGTGTTTTCTTTGCTGAAGAATATGGTCCGGCTGAAGACGTTAAACTTAGCGCTACTTGGGAGGCAACCCAAAGTGCACGGAAGGGAAATGAATTCTGCATCAATTGAATTCGATTGCCAAATCAGGTGCCATCTTTTCCATTTTTGCTTTCCTTGTGTTTTAAGTATTTCTTTACATTTTCACCTTTATTTGATCTATTCATTGCATGATTTTTAATTGCAAACATTGAGGGCAATGTCAGATTTAAGTTTGGGGGTGAGATTTTATGTTTTGCTTTGATTATAGTTAATTTCTTTAGCTTTGCATTTGTTTGAAAAAAAAAAAACGAAAATTCGTTCCTATTTTCTGTTTTTGAGTTGTTTGAGTCGCTTCCTTATTCAGTTACAAGATTTAGAAATGATTTATGCATGGTCAATTCGAATTAATGAGATATTAAATTTGATCATAATATTATCCTTGTATTAACTAGGTTTCATATTTGTTCTCACAATTCATAAGCACTTAATGTCATGATTGATCAGAATCTTAAATTGTTGAATTCACATAGTTAGAGAATATTATGTAAGAAAGTGTAGACTCATGTAACCTTAATTGTGAGCGTTTGAACCCCTTATCCTTAAATTCTGAGTGTTACGTGATTATTCTACATCTTTTCTTGTCATATTTTCGTTCTAATGATCTCATTATAGTTTATTTTGGCCAATTGATTTGATTATTCATGCTTTGAATGTAATTTTGGTTTTATGATGCACAAGAAGTGATTCTAGGCCTTGTTTGTATCGTTTGAGCCTTTCTAGCTGACCTTTCCCATGTTTCCTTAGTTAACCACTTTGAACTTTAAAATAATCTCTATCTTTCTTAAAACCAATAACAACCAATCTCAATAACCAATTTTCCATTGTCTTTATCCTTATTCTTATCTTTTGAGCAACAAATGAATGGTATTGACATATGCCTCATCATAAATTTGGAGGTTGTTACTTGTTGTATGGGTGGTTGATTTAACAATGCATTATCTATTTGATGCACAGCCATGAAAAAAAATAAAAAATAAAAAGAATTTGTTCATTTGTGTAACCATGCTTTTACTGATTAACCGGGACTCGTGCCTAAGTAAACATTGAGTTTTCGCGTCAAAAGGTGGAGTAAGGTTAAAAAAAAAAAATTGTTATTAAGGCCGAATGTGAAAGGAAAAAGAGAAAAGAGAAAAAGAAAAGAGGATAATGTGCTTTGAAAAGAAGAAGCAAAGAATATGAAGAAGTGGTGGTGGTGAAATGTGTTTGCAAGAAAATATGAGAATTTGATAATTGATGCATATGTTATCGAGCTTTTATAACTTTGTTGTACCCGTTATCTATTCTTTCTTAATAATATCCTACTTGTTGGCTTCATTACAACCTTGAAAGAAAATCCTACGTTGATCTTGTGTGTTATATGATTAGATTGCATTCATTGTTATGATAGTCAAGTTATTGGCATTCCTTTCATGAGATCACCATCATCACATCGAAAAATAGCGTGTTCTTTCTATTATATGTGAGCTTTGTTTTCCATTAAAAATCTAAGCATAATGCTTGTCTCACATATTTTTGAGTTTTAACCCAAATTTCGAGTGTTTTTTTTAATAGTGATCATCTTTGTGAGATTTGGAGTTTAAACTTCTACACATGCTATACTCTAATTTTGTGAAGATGACATGAGAGATGATGATTGATTAATGGCTATCACACACTACACATGAGCATAACATATGAAGCATTGTTAATACTTGGATGATTGATTGATTAATTTTGTATCTTGCTGTATTCTTGTTGACCATGAAAAATGAAGTAAGGAAGTTAGTTTTTGTTGGTGAGTCTTTTATTTCTTTTGTTTGCTCGAGGACTAGCAAACAAAAGAAATAAAATCCTCGTGGGAACGATACTTGACTTATCATTTTATTACTTGTTAACGATAACGTGCACTTGCGTTATTAAAATTACACAACACCATGTACCTATGGATCTAGGTCTCAATGAATTAAGTCACGTTTTCGCTTTATTTTTTAAAGAAAAATGAAACAATTTTAGCCTAATTAACTCTTCACTGCATGTTTGATCAGTAAATGTGGCACATACTTCCTCAAATTCTTTTAGGTGCAAATATGGACTTTCAGACTAGCCATGAAAATTATGAAGTAAAGGAATCATACCAGGTGATGTGCTTAATTTTTATACAAAATTTGTCATACTTTCACTCTTAATTTCATGCTAATTCATATTTATTTTACTTAATTATTTGTGTTTTCTTATTTAATTTGTTTATGTTATTACTTTGAGTTTGGTTCTTTATTTTTTGCAGGAGAAAAGCCCAAAAGCCCAAGAAATGGAAAGAAAACAATAAGGCCCGTTTGTACTGAACATAGTCCGTATTTTTGAGTGTATCTTTATACTCAAGAATCGTATTTGACTAATTCAAAATAATATGAAAACTAGACATAATTATTAACAAGCCCACCTTTCATGGAAGGAAGCAAAAAGTCAAGTTTAGTGGCCTAAATTTCGGTTTGAATGGAGACAAGTGGGAGACAGCTTTTCCTTAACAAGGGGGAGTGAATTTGGAGCGTTTTTGAAGACTAAATGGGCAATTGAAAGGGGTGAACGATCAGAAGAGAGAGAGAACGAAAAGGAAGGTTTTCTTTTACCATTTTGAAGATTTTAGAAGCTTGAAGAAAGAGGGGAAGGAAGAGGAAGTAAAGCTTGCTGGAATTGGAAGTCATTGATCTACATAGAGTTTTTCTTCCTCAACTCTTTAATTTTCTCTTTTTTTTAAATTTTCATTATGATTCTCAATTTGATTATGGTGTGTTGTAATTTTATTATGAACTAATTTCTCTTAACTAGGGCAAGGATGTAACCTAGCTAAGAACATCAATTTCCAGAATTTGTGTTGTTCATGATTTATTGTTTATATTGAGTGTTCATTATTGTGCTTAATGCTTTTGAATATTTGGCCAATATTTGAATTATTTGTGAACTATATTGATCTGAGAAGTGATTTATGTGTTTTGATTATATAATGAATACAATGAATTACATGCTAGATAGAGATATACTATCATGATTCATGTAGAATTAAGTTAATTATCTTTATACTTAATGAACTTTCATGTATTTCAATTCACATAGAGATATAGTGAATTAGTATGTGCAAGTATTTTTGATATATCTTGAGAAAGAATATCAAATAAATTAGGATAATTTTCTATCAATATTAGAAACAAATTGAAACAACTCAATTAAAGAAATTGAGTTCAATTAGCTATGGTGAAGTCTACTGCCCTAGTGTTTTAATCAATTGAAATTCACAATTTCATTTATTTAGTTTAATTTAAATTTTCGCAATTTCTTGTTAATCAAAATTTATTAATCGAATTCTTCAATTAAATTTAGGATTACTTATTTTCGGTAATTAACAAATTAACCAATCCTCGTGAGAACGATACTTGACTTATCATTTTATTACTTGTTAATGATAACGTGCACTTGCGTTATTAAAATAACACAACATCAGGCTTAAAATTCAAATTATTTGCATTAAGAGGAAAAATAAAGCATGAAGGAGATGAATTTCGAGGAGGTTGCAAGTATTCACGCATAGTTCGAACATGTGGATTTTCATTTTCACCGCGTATACTTTCATTTCAGCCATGGTGTTTGATGTATGAGAATGTGTAGATGAATCAAACAAATTGCCAAAGAAAGTTTCAGAATTACCTTTCACCAAGCGATGCGAGTGAGAATCACGATACCACCCAAGCATAAATTAGATAAGATAAAATTTAACGACAATAATAATAATAAATAATAAAAAAAATAGAACGTTAGAACAATAATATAAATAAAAAAAAGAAACGGTATAACCTTCCTCTTGACAAAAATAGAACAATTATAAAGTGATAATATAATAACTAACAAAATAAAAATTAAGGGATAGAACCAACCATTATATTAAACAAAGAAAACACGTAAACTAATCTTACAATAAATTATAATACAACATTAATTTAAAGACGAGAAAAAAAATACAAATGGGCGGCTGAGCCTCCCAATTAAATAAAAGTAAGAAATATAAATAACAAAATAAATGTTATAGTTAAATGTTAAATGTTAAATGTTAAATGTTAGAGTTAGAGTTAGAGTTAGAGTTAGATGTTAGAGTTAGAGTTAGTAAAAATTAAAATAAAATTAGAACAAGTAAACTTTACACAAGCCGAAATTTCTTGGCAACGGCGTAAAAAACTTGCTACAATTTTTAAGTTGTAATACCCAAGCGTATGTTATTCAAGTAATAAAGATTCGGAAGTCCGAGTGTCGGTCCTCAGGAAATTGATTATACTAAGTCCACAAGTTCAAAAAGTACAAATATTGTGAAAGTAGAATGAAATTTTAATTATTGACTTTAACTATTATTGAATATTAGGATATTACGGATTCATTTTGATGATATGTATAGAAATTATTCTTGATCCTTTTTTTTTATACACAATTAAGATTCAAATAAGAAATAATCTTAATTGGAGGATGGATAACATTTAAGCACAAAGAAATTAAAAGACTTATCTTTGAATTGATGGTGAAAACCTATAGGTTGCCTTACTCTTGATATGCAGAAAACATCCAAGCATTCAATATACACTTAGTTAATAATGAATCAAGGTTTTTAACAAACCAAAATCACTTGCAAAATATAGTTCTCACTCAAAAGGAAAGTTGACAATCAAGGACAAATCAAATGATTAAAGAACAATACTATACAACGATCAAAAGTTCACCCTTTGCCCTAATTACAAAATTAGAAATACATGGTGTAAAGAAAATATGAAAAAGAAGAAATGAAAGTGTTTTTGAGAATACAAGCTGCTTCAAGCTTTCAAAACCAAGGTTTATATAGACAAGGTGAAGGAGAATTCGCACATGTGAATACAAGCAAGTGGTAGGTTTCATCATAGCATTATCTTATACATTAAGAAGCACGTTTGACTATCGTCCACTGAAAATTAGAGAAATATGTCTTCTTCAAAGATATGACCCCATGAGTAATCTTTCCAGTGCTTCATGAATCATGATATTTTGACCTATGTAGTAAAAGTTACACTTAAAATATTAAGGCATATTTAAATCAAAACGTTGACAGCTGCTGTCTAAATTATAATTATTTTCAACCATACAGATGTACGAATTGAAATTTTTCCATAACATAATAGTTGTAGCTACCTCTTTCATGATGAATGTGAATAAGACCCAACCCAATTGAAGCACGGTGGAGAGAGTTATGTCCAAAATACCAAAGGATGTGCACAGGTCTAGGCTGCAAATGGTAGGCCACGTTTTGTTTTATTACTTCAAATATCTGGTGGTGAATCATTTCAAAACTGAAACTGACATCTGAAAAGGAATTATAAAAAATTGAGTGAGCTCCCATTTGAAACAAAAATCATTATATTTGGAGGTAGGTAGACAAAAATATGATCATTTGACTAATTAGTGCTTAAATAGGAAATATGATGTTAACCATTTTATTTTTTTATTTTGAAGTATTAATTGAAAATCCAAATTTAGAGATCAATATCAATATCAAGGTTATGCATAAATTATGGGCCAAGAAGTGTGATAAGTGTCTAAAAGTATATCATTCATATATATTTTAGAAGACACTATTGCATACTATTTAATTTAAAGTCCGTATTTGTGCAAAAATTATGAATTTCATTGGCACAACTTTAATTTGCATGTTTTCATGATCTAATCTCAATTATATGTAAATATGTATAATTATATAAGTTGACATGTATATAATACTTATATAAAATAGTAATGTAGTGTATTTTATACATAAGTGAAAGGTGATGAAGTTGCAATTGAAAAAAGAACAAAATGGTCAACATCATATTTCCTATTTGAGCACTAATTAGTTAAATGGTCATATTTTACTCTACTCACCTCCAAATATAATGATTTTTATTTTAATTAGAAGTTGACTCAATTTTCATAATTCATATTCAGATGTCATTTTCAATTTTGAAATGATTAATCACCAGATATTTGAAGCAATAAAACAAAACGTGGCCTACCATTTGCAGCCTGGACCTGTGCACATCCTTCGGTATTTTGGACATAACTCTCTCCACCGTGCTCCAATGAGATTGATTCTTGATTCATATGCATCATGAAAGATGCAGCTACAATTGTTATGTTATGGAAAAATTCCAATTTGTGCATCTGGGTGGTTGAAAATAATTATAATTTAGAAGAAGAAATATCTTTGAAGAAGAAATATTTCTCTAATTTGGAGTGGACGACAGTCAAACATACTTCTCAATGTAGAAGATAATGTTATGATGAAACCTGCCACTTGTTTGCATTCAAATGTGCGAATTCTCCTTCACCTTGTCTATATAAACCTTGGTTTTGAAATCTTGAAGCAGCTTGTATTCTCAAAAACACTTCATTTCTTCTTCTTCATATTTTCTTTATGATGTGCTTAATTTTTATACAAAATTTGTAATACTTTCACTCTTAATTTCATGCTAATTCATATTTATTTTACTTAATTATTTGTGTTTTCTTATTTAATTTGTTTATGTTATTACTTTGAGTTTGGTTCTTCATTTTTGTAGGAGAAAAGCCCAAAAAGCCCAAGAAATGGAAAGAAAACAACAAGGCCCATTTGTACTGAACATAGTCCGTATTTTTGAGTGTATCTTTATACTCAAGAATCGTATTTGACTAATTCAAAATAATTTGAAAACTAGACATAATGATTAACAAGCCCACCTGTCATGGAAGGAAGCAAAAAGTCAAGTTTAGTGGCCTAAATTTCGGTTTGAATGGAGACAAGTGGGAGACAGCTTTTCCTTAACAAGGGGGATTGAATTTGGAGCGTTTTTGAAGACTAAATGGGCAATTGAAAGAGGGGAATGACCAGAAGAGAGAGGGAACGAAAAGGAAGGTTTTCTTTTACCATTTTGAAGATTTTAGAAGCTTGAAGAAAGAGGGGAAGAGGAAGTAAAGTTTGCTGGAATCGGAAGTAAAGCTTGCTGGAATCGGAAGTCATTGATCTACATAGAGTTTTTCTTCCTCAACTCTTTAATTTTCTCTTTTTGAAATTTTCATTATGATTCTCAATTTCATTATGGTGTGTTGTAATTTTATTATGAACTAATTTCTTTTAACTAGGGCAAAGATGTAACCTAGCTAAGAACATCAATTTCCAGAATTTGTGTTGTTCATGATTTATTGTTTATATTGAGTGTTCATTATTGTGCTTAATGCTTTTGAATATTTGGCCAATATTTGAATGATTTGTGAACTATATTGATCTGAGAAGTGATTTATGTGTTTTGATTATGTAATGAATACAATGAATTACATGCTAGATAGAGATATACTATCATGATTCATGTAGAATTAAGTTAATTATCATTATACTTAATGAACTTTCATGTATTTCAATTCACATAGAGATATAGTGAATTAGTATGTGCAAGTATTTTTGATATATTTTGAGAAAGAATATCAAATAAATTAGGATAATTTTCTGTCAATATTGGAAACAAATTGAAACAACACAATTAAAGAAATTGAGTTCAATTAGCTATGGTGAAGTCTACTGCCCTAGTGTTTTAATCAATTGAACTTCACAATTTCATTTATTTAGTTTAATTTAAATTTCCGCAATTTCTTGTTAATCAAAATTTAATAATCGAATTCTTCAAATAAATTTAGGATTACTTATTTTCGGTAATTAACAAATTAACCAATCCTCGTAGGAACGATACTTGACTTATCATTTTATTACTTGTTAACGATAACGTGCACTTGCGTTATTAAAATTACACAACACTTTACACTATGTATTTCTAATTTCGTAATTAGGGCAAAGGGTGAACTTTTGATGGTTGTATAGTATTATTCTTTAATATTTTGATTTGTCCTTCATTGTCAACTTTCCATTTGAGTGAGGACTATATTTTGCAAGTGATTTTGGTTTGTTAGAAACTTTGATTCATTGTTAACTAAAGGTACATTGAATGCTTTAATGTTTTCTACATATCAAGAGTAAGGTAACCTATAGTTTTTCACCTTCAATTCAAAGGTAAGTCTTTTAATTTCTTTATGCTTAAATGTTATCCATCCTCCAATTAAGATTATTTTTTATTTGAATCTTAATTGTGTATAAAAAAAGGATCAAGAATAATTTCTATGCATATCATCAAAATGAATCCCTAATACCCTAAAGTTCAATAATAGTTAAAGTTAATAATGAAAATTTCATTGTACTTTCACAATATTTGGACTTTTTGGACTTGTGGACTTAGAATAACCAATTTTCTGAGGACCGACACTCGGACTTCCGAATCTTTTTTACTTGAATAACCTACGCTTGGGTATTACAACCTAAAAATTGTAGCACAAAGCTTGCTGAAAATATATAAATATTATTAATGATATGATGAAAATTCATTTTACATACTTGTAGCCTTTATATAGGCATGTAAACATCATAATCCTAAAAAAAAGAAGTGTCCAAAATTAAGTAGGAATAGAAATCCTAACTTAAGTTGGAAAATAAAACTATAATCCTAATCCTATAAGGGAAGCTAAATAAAAATCCTAATCAAATAAAGAAACGTTAATAACAATCCTAATCTACTAACGAAACCTAAAAAATAACAATCCTAGACAAATAAGGAAACTTATTCCATATAGAATAAGAGATCTTCAAAAGCCCAAATTATCTATGTGGCACTAAGATTTAGTAACGTAAGGCTATTTTATTCTTCTTCTTGCACATAAAGATAAGTGATTATCTTTGGTGAAGCTTTGAAAACTTCACGAACAGCCTTAGAACCTTCTAAATAGCCTCCTTGTCATGCATTTCCATGATTAGACCTTGTAAAGCCTCTTTCATCTTCTTTGTCCTTGCCCTAGTCGTTAGACCGCCGATTCCTTGCAAAGGATCTTGAAAATAATTGAGAATATTATCTTGAATCATTTGGTCAGCACCCCGATCTCCATTATTCCTTTCCTCTTCGAAAGGATTTGTCCTCAAATCACCTACACCAAACAAAGACAAATCAGCAACATTGAAAGTTGCACTAACATTACCATAGTTGTTTTGCAAATCTAGCTTATAGGTGTTATCATTGATTCTCTCCAAGACTTGGAAAGGTCCATCTTTATTAGGCTGCAATTTTGATTTTTCTTATGTAGGAAACCTCTCCTTACACATGTTCAGCCAAACCTAATCTTTAGGGTCAAAATCAACTTTCAAACGATCTTTATTAGCTTGCTTGGCATATTGCTCATTCTTCCTTTCGATGTTAGCCCAAAACTTAGCAGGTAAATCCTTCACAAAATCGGCATTTTTCATACTATTATATGCAAACTCCTACAATAAAGATACAACAACATTATACAAAGAGGAATTAATGGTATTAGTAGAAAAGTAAACATTCTTGTGCATAAGTCCAAGTAGTTGCCGCCTTGTAATCATGACACTCTTAACCTCATTTGTTTTCAGCAAATGCACTAATTCCCTTACTTTCTTTCTTTTTCCTTTCCTCTTGCTCAAACTTTTGTTCATCTCTCATTTTACACTCTCTCGCTATCCTATCCTAATCTTCATAAGCTTACAAAGGTTTAAGCGGGGTTAGTACAACAGTTTAGTTATTCATTACAAACGAAAAACAATTTTTATACCCATCATGTGTAACATTTTGATCAAACTGCCATGGTCGGCCAAGCAACATATGATTAGCATACATTGGTGCTACATCACATAGAACCTTATCCTCATACTTGCCAATTGAAAAGAAAATTAGAACTTGCTTCGCTACCCTTATTTTTCTACATTCATTTAATCATTGCAATTTGTATGGTTTAAGATGCTTTATGGTATGCAAATTCAGCTTATTTACTAACAAAATACTAGCAACATTAGTACAACTTCCATTATCAATAACCATAGTACATACCTTATCTTTCACATGGCATCTTCTATGAAAAATATGATCACATTGCTCCACATCAACATTATCCTTAGGCTATATACTTAGGGCTCTCCTTGTAACTAACAAATCACCATGCACGGATTCTTTAATTTCAATATCAGAATAATCCGCCAACGGTGGCATCTCGTCGTCACTTGAGCTAGCACTTTCTACTTCTCCATTCTCCAACACAATCATAACTCTTTTGTTTTGGCATTGAGAAGCAATATGCCCGAATCCTTGGCACCTAAAACACTTAACTTCACGCGACTTAGAAGAAATTTCAGTTTCAATTTTACTTTTAGAAACAGTAATCGAATCCTTTTGCTTTGCTTCTTCATTTGTTTTTTAGGTAACTTTATTATTCTTCCATTTAGATTTCTATGAAGAACTAGAAGCCAAACCAAATCTTAAACTTTTTGATTTAATTTGCTTCTCCACTTTAATGGCTTTGTGCAATAGCTCATCCATCTCCATATAGTGTTGTGAATCAACCACATCAATAATCTCTTTGTTCAAGCCGCTAATAAATCTAGCCATTGTTACTTCTTAATCTTCCTCTGTGTTTGCTCTAATCATGGCTATCTCCATCACCTTGTAATAGTCCTCCATACTCATGGAACCTTGAACCAACCCTTACAACTTTCTATGTAAATTTCTATAATAATGGCTCGGTATAAATCTCCTTCCATGATGATTGGATTTCTCAAGCCACAATGGAAAGATCAATAATCTAAACATTAGAATAATTGTTTAATCCTCGTAATATTTCAATGCATGAGTAGATAGCTAGCCAACTCCCACTTGATTTCATTGGATTTAAGTTATTATCATTATTCTTGTCTTCTCTAAATTTTGCAATTTAATTCATTTCATTTAAAATCACATCAAACTACCAATTGAGTAAGTGTTAGGATTTCATTGTTTATTAAATTTAGTAACATTAAGAAAATAAATGAGTATAACCACTACAATTCTTTGAAAGATCAACCTTAGGGTAAACTTATCATTAACTATTAGTGATTTGTACACTTGCGAGCATATTAAAATTTGCACCTCAGTATCGTACTTTAGGACAAGGATATTATTGGCCAACATTACACGAGGATGCGACAAAGACGGTGCAATCTTGTTCAAGATGTTGATTGATGTGCTTAATTTTTATACAAAATTTGTCATACTTTCACTCTTAATTTCATACTAATTCATATTTATTTTACTTAATTATTTGTGTTTTCTTATTTAATTTATTTATGTTATTACTTTGAGTTTAGTTCTTTATTTTTGTAGGAGAAAAGCCCAAAAAGCCCAAGAAATGGAAAGAAAACAACAAGGCCCGTTTGTACTGAACATAGTCCGTATTTTTGAGTGTATCTTTATACTCAAGAATCGTATTTAACTAATTCAAAATAATTTGAAAACTAGACATAATGATTAACAAGCCCACCTGTCATGGAAGGAAGCAAAAAGTCAAGTTTAGTGGCCTAAATTTCGGTTTGAATGGAAATAAGTGGGAGACAGCTTTTCCTTAACAAGGGGGATTGAATTTGGAACGTTTTTTAAGACTAAATGGGCAATTGAAAGGGGGGAACGATCAGAAGAGAGAGAGAATGAAAAGGAAAGTTTTCTTTTACCATTTTGAAGATTTTAGAAGCTTGAAGAAAGAGGGGAAGAGGAAGTAAAGCTTGCTGGAATCGGAAGTCATTGATCTACATAGAGTTTTTCTTCCTCAACTCTTTAATTTTCTCTTTTTAAAATTTTCATTTTGATTCTCAATTTGATTATGGTGTGTTGTAATTTTATTATGAACTAATTTCTTTTAACTAGGGCAAAGATGTAACCTAGCTAAGAACATCAATTTCCAGAATTTGTGTTGTTCATGATTTATTGTTTATATTGAGTGCTCATTATTGTGCTTAATGCTTTTGAATATTTGGCCAATATTTGAATGATTTGTGAACTATATTGATCTGAGAAGTGATTTATATATTTTGATTATGTAATGAATACAATAAATTACATGCTAGATAGAGATATACTATCATGATTCATGTAGAATTAAGTTAATTATCATTATACTTAATAAACTTTCATGTATTTCAATTCACATAGAGATATAGTGAATTAGTATGTGCAAGTATTTTTGATATATCTTGAGAAAGAATATCAAATAAATTAGGATAATTTTCTGTCAATATTAGAAACAAATTGAAACAACACAATTAAAGAAATTGAGTTCAATTAGCTATGGTGAAGTCTACTGCCCTAGTGTTTTAATCAATTGAAATTCACAATTTCATTTATTTAGTTTAATTTAAATTTCCGTAATTTCTTGTTAATCAAAATTTATTAATCGAATTCTTCAATTAAATTTAGGATTACTTATTTTCGGTAATTAACAAATTAACCAATCTTCGTGGGAAACGATACTTGACTTATCATTTTATTACTTGTTAACGATAACGTGCACTTGCGTTATTAAAATTACACAACAAGTTTTTGGCGCCGTTGCCGGGGATTGTTTTAAATTTTGTTAATATCGATTTGGATTAGTTATGATTTTAATTTGAAGTTTGTTTTTATTGTAAATTCAGGTGCTTCAGTTAGTGCATGAGACGTTCCGAAAGTTCTAATCTTGCTCCTTTGGATAGAGAGATAGATCGGACGTTTCGCAAGCAAAACAAAGAGCAAAAACAAGCATCAAGAACACAGCAAATTGACATCATGGCAGAAACAGGGCTGATATGGTTGGGGCTGAAAATAATAGAGCATTAAGGGATTACGCTATTCCGACTATTAATGGCACTTCATCTAGCATTAGGCGGCCTACAATACAAGCTAACAACTTCGAGATTAAGCCTACAATTATTCAACTGATTCAATCCTCCGTCCAATTCAGCGGTTTGCCGAATGATGATCCGAATGCACATATCGCAAATTTTCTGGAAATTTGTGACACTTTCAAGCATAATGGTGTTTCGGATGATGCTATAAGGCTGAGACTTTTTCCGTTCTCCCTTAGGGATAAGGCGAAAGGATGGCTAAATTCAATTCCTCCCGGAACCATTACGACTTGGAATGAATTGGCTCAGAAATTCTTAGCGAAATTTTTTCCTCCTGCAAAGACGGCGAAGATGCGGAATGATATCACATCCTTTTCTCAAATTGACATGGAATCTCTATATGAAGCATGGGAAAGGTATAAGGATATGCTAAGGAGGTGTCCACATCATGGGTTGCCAACATGGTTGCAAGTTCAAACTTTTCACAATGGATTAAGTTGCACAACTAGAACAATGATTGATGCTGCAGCAGGTGGTGCATTGATGAGCAAAACACATGACGAAGCATACGCGTTGCTGGAAGAAATGGCTTCTAATAATTATCAATGGCCCTCAGATCGTTCAACACAAAGAAGAGTTGCTGGAGTGCACGAAATTGATGCCATCACCGCGTTGACAGCCCAAGTTGCTACTTTGTCAAGATAGCTTGGTACCTTGAATGTTAATGCTATCCAATCTCATGTTCAGGTGTGCGAATTATGTGGAGGAAATCATGCAAGCATTGATTGTCAAGTTGGCAGTCCATTTGCTTCTTCATCTTCCGAGCAAGCGAACTTTGTATCGAATTTCCAAAGGCAGCAACATAATCCTTATTCGAACACTTACAATCCAGCTTGGAAACATCATCCGAACTTTTCATGGAGCAACAATCAGAATGTGATGAAACCACCTCCCGGATTTCAGCCGCAAGAGAAGAAAGTGAATTTAGAAGATGCACTTACCCAGCTCACCATGAACACCTCTAAATTCATGACCAAGACTGAGACAACATTGCAAAATCAGGCTGCATCCATACGAAATCTTGAAATACAAATGGGTCAAATGGCAAATTTATTAGCGGAAAGGCAGCAAGGTACCTTACCAAGCAATACGGAGACGAATCCAAAGGAGCAAGTGAAAGCAATTACACTTCGTAGTGGAAAACAACTCGGTGAGCTGAAAAACAAGTTAGAAGAAGCAACGGAAGAACAAGTGGAATTCTGTCCATCAAATGTAACATCCACAATTGACAAGGACAACGACAAGGTCTCTGAAAATGCCAACAAAACATCCACGGGAGCAAGTTCTTCCATTCCGCAAGCTGAAAGAGCAAGTCTTAACAAGAATTATGTGGCACCGATTCCATTCCCTCAACGTCTGCGAAAAAATAAATTGGATAAGCAATTTTCTAAATTCATTGATGTATTTAAGAAATTGTATATTAACATTCCTTTTGCAGATGCATTGGAGCAAAATGAAACAGTGATGTTAACAGAAGAGTGCAGCGCTATCTTGCAAAATAAATTGCCACCAAAGTTAAAAGATCCAGGGAGTTTTACAATACCTTGCACAATTGGAGAATATTATTTTGAAAAAGCTTTATGTGATTTAGGTGCAAGTATTAATTTAATGCCTTTTCCTATTTTCAGAAAATTAGGACTTGGCGAAGCAAAGGCGAAAACCGTCTCCTTACAGTTAGCGGATCGATCAATTAAGCATTCAAGGGGTGTAATTGAAGATGTATTAGTCAAGGTGGATAAATTTATTTTTCCAGCCGATTTTATTGTCTTGGATATGGAAGCTGATCGAGAAATCCCACTTATCTTGGGACGGCCATTTTTAGCTACGGGGAGAACTTTGATTGATGTACAACAAGGGAAATTAATCTTACGAGTTCAAGATAAGCAAGTTGTCTTCAATGTGTTCAAAGCAATTAAGTATCCATCCGAAACTGATTGTTGCTTTCAAATTGATGCTCTAGACAAGATGGTGGCTGAGACATTCAAACATGGGCATCCAAATGAACCGCTTGAAGCTTGTATTGTGCATTCCGAATCTACCAAAGCCGAAAATACAGAAATCATAGAATATGCACATTATTTGGGAGCTGCCCCACCGTATTCTCTTCAAAGGTAGAATTTTGAAGAACTTGATAGAAATCATTCCCAACCGTTGTCATCCACTCCTAATCTCGAGCTCAAGCCACTGCCATCTCACCTTCGATATGCATACTTAGGTGAAAACTCAACGTTTCCAATCATAATTTCAGCTTCTTTGAGTGAATTGGAAGAGGAAAAACTACTTCGAGTTTTAAGAGATCATAAGGCTACATTGGGATGGTCCATTTCCGATATTAAAGGTATAAGCCCTTCAATTTGCATGCACAAAATCTTAATGGAAGAAAATTTTAGACCAGTAGTTGAGCATCAACGCCGCTTGAATCCTAACATGAAAGAGGTGGTAAGGGCTGAAGTTCTGAAATTGTTAGATGCTGGGATGATTTACCCAATTTCCGACAGTCCATGTGTGCGTCCGGTGCAAGTGGTTCCAAAGAAAAGAGGAATGACTGTTGTCAAGAATGACAACAACGAACTTATTCTGACAAGAACAGTCACGGGATGGCGAGTATGTGTTGATTATCGGAAGTTAAATGATGCTACTCGCAAGGATCATTTTCCATTGCCTTTTATTGATTAAATGCTAGAGAGACTGGCTGGTCATTCGCATTATTGCTTTCTAGATGGCTATTCCGGGTACAACCAGGTTCCTATTGCTCCGGAAGATCAAGAGAAGACGACATTCACTTGCCCGTATGGTACTTTTGCATTTCGAAGACTGCCATTCGGTTTATGTAACGCTCCTGCAACTTTCCAACGTTGCATGACAGCTATTTTCTTTGACATGGTGGAGAGATTCATTGAAGTGTTCATGGATAACTTTTCAGTTTTTGGTTCATCTTTTGATAATTGTTTGAATAACTTGGCTTTAGTTTTACAGCGATGTGAGCAAACCAACTTAGTGTTGAATTGGGAAAAATGTCATTTTATGGTTCAAGAAGGCATTGTTTTGGGTCATCGCATTTCAGTAAAAGGAATTGAAGTTGATCGAGCAAAAATTGAAGTCATTGAAAAGTTGCCACCGCCTACTTCTGTGAAGGCTGTTCGAAGCTTTTTGGGACACGCCGGATTTTATCGACGCTTCATAAAGGATTTCTCTAAAATTTCTAAACCTCTTTGCAATCTCTTGATTAAAGATATACCTTTTGATTTTTCTAGTGATTGTTTGCAGGCATTTAACACTTTGAAGAAGAGGCTTATTTCCGCACCTATTATTGTGGCTCCGGATTGGCCCGGACTCGAAAAAGAAAAACAAAAATACACACCCTTTTTTGTTCTATTCCTACCTATTTATTATTCCGATTTAGAATTCCTACCATAGAACATGCTATTCTATAAGTCTATAAGGATAAGTACAAAAATAGATTCTCTTGCTATAATTTGATTGATATAAGATGCATATAAAAAAAAGATAAAGGAAATACAATGAACTAATTAGATCTCGAAATAGCAAAAATTAAATTACCTAAATCCTGGCGATTGTTCATTGGAAATCTATTACCAAGTAACAAAGGAAATCTATTACTAAGTAACAAAACGAATCCCATTTGAACTTATGTGCGATGCAAGTGATCATGCTTTGGGAGCTGTTTTGGGGCAGCGAAAAAGTAAAGCTTTGCATGTCATTTATTACGCAAGTAGAACCTTAACGGATGCCCAATTGAATTATGATACCACAGAGGAGTTTTTGGTTGTTGTGTTTGCGTTTGACAAGTTCCGCTCTTATTTAATTGGTTCGATGGTGATAGTTTACACAGACTATTCAGCCATCAAATACTTACTTGCGAAAAAAGATGCAAAACCAAGGCTCATTAGATGGGTGCTTTTGCTGCAAGAATTCGACTTGGAGTTTCGGATAAGAAGGGATCCGAAAATTTAGTTGCTGATCATTTATCTCGATTGGAACAAAAAGAAATTGAAGATGATGTAGAAAGTTCGATTAATGAGGTATTCCCGGATGAACAACTTTTTTCTCTTCAAGAATCGGATGCACCTTGGTATGCAGATTTTGTAAATTATTTGGCCAGCAACATTATTCCGGCTGATTTGTCATACCAACAAAAGAAAAAAATCAGTATAGGAATAACAAAGTCAAGCAAAAATTATGAAAAGATTAGGAAGTTAATCCTAGCTTGTTTTGGAATGTAGGCCTGATTTGGTCAAACTCCTTGAAGCAATCTGGTTTTCTTTTTTTTCTTTTGCTAATTTCCTTAATTTTTGTTGGATTCAGCACCTTTTTTTTTTGGTCCTTTCAATCTAGAAATTGGATTGAACTAATATACCCAACACAGCCTTAATTTGCCAAGTTTCCTTCTTTTTCTTGGCCAAGTGCTTTGCTTTCTCTTATTCTTCCTTTCTCTTTTTGTTTTTAATTCTTTTGACCTCCAAATACCTAGAATTTCCGGGAAAAAAAAAAGGAATAGAAAGAAACAAAACGAAACAAATAGACAACGACTTTGCAAATCAACCAAATTGGAGTTTTGATGCAACCCAAATTCGATTTGTTGCAAAATGAAAGAATATACTTTTTTTTTATATATATTTGACACGGAACGAAAACAAAATATAATTGAAAGAAATAGACACGAGAATTAAAAGAAACAAAACAGAAAACTAGAGAAAACGATATAACCTGATTTAGAGCCGAAGCTTTGATACCAAACTGATACAAACCCCTAACATATTAAACTTGAGACCCAATATCTTTACGCATGGAAGCAACTCCTTGGAAAGCTAAATCAGATTTAACCAAGTTTGCAACTCAATTTCAACTTGCGAAATTGAACCTTGGAATAAAATACCCTCAAAGTATTTAGCTTTGATTGTAAAAATCTTGATTCAAGTAAGAATCAAAACAAGAGAAAACACTCTTAATTTTATCTTTCATTCAAAACGTAATCCGTCCCTATTTTGAGTACATGGCCATATGTTATTCAAAACACTCTTAATTTTATCTTTCATTCAAAACGTAACCCTAATAAGAGTGTTTGGCCACAAAACTAAACTTATTCTAACTTAAATTAAGATAAATTGAATTTGGGCTTAATGATTAACATAAACAGCTCAAATACACAACAAATTAAATAACATATGTTTATAAATAAAACTAAGATAGATAATGGGCTTAAGTAGCAAAGTTAGCCCAAATGGCAAATGGAATCCGAATTTTGCATCTTGATGAAGATCTCATTCGAATTGCATGCTTCTTTAGCCTTGAAACATCATCCGAATATGGCCTTGTACAGATTTGAGAATTCGAATCTCATAGAAGCTTCAATCTTCAAATTTTGCCTTCTTGTACTTGTGTCAAAGTTACCAAGTTTTGATTGTTGTCTTCAAGTCCAAGCTTGATATTTGACTCTTCCGTGCACTCTTGAATTGTTGCAAGATCATCCCACAAGCCTTAAATCATCCCATTCAATGCATCCTTGAATTTCTTCATTCTTGCTCTTGTAATAGGACCATTAGGTAGCTGAATTGGATCTTTGCTCTTGTGTGCATCCTTATTTGCATCAATAAAGATCAGTTGGCAGCAACGAATTATGTGGCCAAATCTTCAATATATTCAATAGTAACCATGGATTCGCTAATTGGTTTTCCACGATTAACGAGCACTGGGATCTTCTTGTGCACTGGATTATACTGCAAAAGCAAAGCACTTTTGTTGGCGAGATCTTCTTCAACGCATTCAAATGGTATGCCTTTCAGTTTCAGAGCCCATATCACTCTGTAATAAAATGGACTTGGCCATGATCCATGGAGCTTCACTTCATCAGCCATATTGAGAAATTGAATATATATTATTAATATCAGTGTGGTAGTTAATTAATTGATGGAGCGCTTGCCCTTCTTGGAGAGAAAGTTAGGTTGAAGTCAAAGAATGAAAGTGCTGATTCATATCCTTTCTCCAGGGAATTTGTGGGGTTCATACAGTTTTACTCGTATTGCATCTTCGTTGACTTCCAACCACTAAAAGATTGAAACAAATACAATCTCCACTATTCCAACCACTAAAAGATTGAAACAAATGCAATTTCTCAAGCCTGCATCGTGATTCCACGTAAAAGTAAAACCTGTCATGTAAAAATAAAAAAATCATGATATACAAATTAAATTCAAGACTCTTTTGTTAAAGTAACATTTTTTTTAGTAGTAAGCAGTAGTTTCCCCTAAATTAGCGGTAGATTTCGCCCAAATTTAACTTAGACTTCCGCGCGTGCTTGTAACAATCTCCTCTAATAATTATTTGAAGAAAATCATTCATAATATTTTTTGAATTTTCTTATATTATTCACCTTTTTAAATTTATAAATTAAAAGATAATTATAAATTCAATAAGTTCAAGATAATTTTAATTCAATTTAAGCATTCATTAATATTCACAAATTAAAACTTTTAAATTGGATCACACAATTCATTTTTAACAAGTGCAGACAATTTTTTTTAACCTAGTTGATGTGTTTGGGACTAAAAAAATCTTTATCAACATCCTTTTTCAAGTCTTTATCTTTATGGAAAATAGCATAATAGTATAATTACATTGTTATTTCTTTATCATCTTTTTCAAGGTCCTTGTCTTTTGTCTTCGTGGAAGAATAGCACAATTACCTCGTTATTTCTTTATCATCTTTTTTCACGGTCTTTGTCTTTTGTCTTTGTGGAAAAATAGCGAAATTACATTGTTATTTCGTTATCATCTTTTTCCATGTCTCTGTCTTTGTGGAAAAATAGAAAAATTACATTTTTATTTCTTTATCATGTTTTTCAAGTCTTTGTTTTTGTTGAAAAATAGTACAATTACGTTATTTTCTCGTCCACAGACGTACTCAAAACATTAATTTTCTCTTTACTGTGGCCGTGAATTCTCGAAGCAAAGTAATTTAAAAGAAATTTCATGAATATTTTCATGTCTTAGTTCTTAAAGATATAAATTACCTAATGAAAGAGAAAATTAGTCATAATTTCATATTTACTACGCTAAGAAGTTTTTCCGTTACCAAGAGTTATGTAAATGACTTTCGCACTAATTTGAATTTATTGAAATTAGCACTAATCATTTCATGAAAAATAATGCAATTGGATCAGGAAAAGCATAACTCTCTTTCAAATTGTGGTAATTTGTTCTCTTTTTATTAAGAAAATATCTAATGAAAATCTTGAGATTTTAACAACAAATTTGAAAAAGTTACATACAGAATTACATTTGAAAAACGCTTGGGGAATGGATATTACTTGGATCGAGTTCTAATAAAAGATTATCTTTGAGACCTTACAGCTTAGCCACTACAAATATTGGTGGAACTATGTAATTTACAATACTAACCATAAATTAGAAAAAACATAAATAATTTATAATATTCTAATTGAATTTAGTGTTGTATCAATAGAATTCATAATTATATACATTTTATATTTTTATTTAATAATTTAATTTAATTTTGATTATCTTTATTCGTAATAAATATAGTATGTGCTTATATTTTTTATTTATATTAATTATATGATCGATAAGTTTTTGTAAAATACAAAGAAAATAATATAATGTTAAATATATTTTTCACAAAAAAATATTTGAAGTGGTAAATTGAGATAGAGAATTACATTAAAATGGTTGTAGCACTATGTAAATTAGGATCCGTTTGGCAGTGATATTAGAACTTCAAAAATACTAATTATATGTTTGGCAATTTTTACAAAAAGTGCTAATCTCAATGAAATTAGCACTTAGTGTGATTTTTGGATTAATACCTAATAGGGTGTTTTTATAGTTTTTTTAACCACGCGCTAGAACCTGAGGTGATAATTTTATCTAATAGTTCTTTTGACCATGTGTGGGAGTAATAGACCCTCAACAAACCAATCTGGGAGATCAAAAGATTTCCTAGAATCTCCAAAATCTTGCAAATAGAGTCACCCAATACTGTGATCAGCCCACACCCTCAATTCTAATCTCAAAATTTGGTAACCATGAACTAGTACCTTTAGGTAATATACAAGAAGCACCCACAGTGTTGAGTAGGCAGAGTAGTAGAGGAATGGTGATGACGAGGAAGGGGAAAATGATTTTGAAGATGAACAGAATGAATCTAACTTTGAGGAGAATCCAAATATTGATAGTAGTCATCACCCGATGGTTCAATACCCTCCCCTTGATCTGACAAGGAAAAATAGCCCTTTGAGGCTGAAAAGTTCCCTTATAGTAATACCGAAGCTAAGTTGAGGTGTTTAAAAGGATTTACCAAGTCCCAGAATCTGTTACCCTTAGGATTCCTAAGGCTAATGAGTTTTCCAATTATCTTAGGGGTAACGAGGTGGCCTTCAATGAAGAGTTATTTATCGTTAGTGCAAGATTGCCACTCCAGCCATATTCTGCTCTGTGTTTCATGGTTTCGGGATTCTCTTTACAAATTGAACTTAAATGGTTGGAGAACTATTTCTGGGTTGCATGTAATCTGGGTTATGGCCAAACTCCGACCATTAGGGAGATTAACTGTCTAATTGGAGATCACATTTAACTATTTGCCACGCCAAATTACAAAAAGTAACCTGCATATAAATTGTGTATAATTGAATAATTTTTCTCATGATTTAAGAATCATGTCATTTAGATATGTGTAATATGAGATATGATCCAAATAGTAAAGCATGCTTAAGTTATAATTTTGACAACCATTGTTAGAATGATGATTAATTTAGACAACTACGATGCACGGATTGGACATTATGAAAAATTTTAACTGCTTATCTCGTGTTTCCACTGCTTCAAGAAGCAACGCAATTGGTGTAGTATTCAGAAAGTTATGGTCAAAAGACAAAAAGGTGTTCATATGTAATGGAGATCAAGGTGCAGTCCAAATGGTTCAGGCTAATATTTCCAATTCCTTTCAAAATCCTTTGCAAGGAATTGGTGCCCCAATGACTAAGGCAAAGTCAAAGAGAATAAAAGAGATAAGTCCTAATCATGGAAGTGCATGACAAGGAGGTTATTCTAGAAGATTCTAAGGCAAAGTCAAAGAGGATGAAAGAGACTTTGTGGCGTCTTCAAGATTAGAATTTTAAGGACTTAGTTTCTTTAGGTTTTAATCTGATCATCTACAACTTATTTTCTAGTTTCTTGGGTGTGCATAACAACTGATTTAAGAGTTCCTAGGGCAGGTTGTCTAGTGGGTTCTTATCATTTGGTATCGGAGCTTTGACTCTAAAAATAGGTTACTTATCCTTTGTTTATCATTGTTTTACATTTTTTTATTAGTTTTTTTATTAGTTTTGTTTCTACTTCTTTGTGTTTAGTTTTGTTAACAAAAAAAAAAAAAGGGGGATCGAAAAGAATATCCAGCAGAAAAAAAAAAGAGAGTTAGATTGCATTGTTTGATAGGTGAGTAATTTGTTTTGCGTTATTTATTAAGATTGCATATTTGATTTTAATCCTTTTCCTAGCCAAAAAGGAATTTCTTGAATCGCAAGATCATATTCCTATTCAAATAAATCATAATAAGATCTCCTTTTCTTTTTTGGATTTGACTAATCGACAAATTCAAAGCCAATTAGTACTAATCCTTATCAAATAAAGATTCTTGTGTATATTCTCTTTTGAGTTAGGATTTCTTTTCTTTAAATAGTTGTATTATTATACTAACTAGTACTAATCCTCATTAAATAAGGATTCTTATGTCTAAATTAATTCAATTTCATGTTCTATATTCTATTTATTCCATTCGAGATCAATCTTGTTAGACTGTTTATGTCTTTTAGCTTTGCGTTTCAATTTGTTGCCTTTTAGTCTATTTTGCTTCCTTTTGATTATTCTTTTTCTTCATTGCCGTTTGTTTCAACTAAGTTTTTAACGTTCTAATTTTTATATTTGCCACCATCTAACCGATTGCTCCTTGACATTTATTGATCTTAATTCTTTTAAGAACATAAAGGAGCTGGCTTGAGTGATAGAAGGCAAAAGTATTGAGACCATCATTGAGAAAAGCCAAATTAGTGTGAAACACAAGTGATAACAAATTAATTTGAGTGCAAAAATGTGAGGGAGGGTGAGAGGAATAAATTTTCTTTTTTTCTAACAAAGTTTTGTAGGTTATAAACATAAGTAGTGAAGAAGAACCGCATGAAGTTGATATGAAAATGTTCATAAAGGCCGTTAATGAACAATTTAGGAAGTTGAATACTAGGTTTGATGACATGCAATCCCCATTTATGTCTAAAACTACTAGACAATGTGTGCTTGAGGAGGAAAAGGAAGAGGATTCAGATTTGGAGGAATCAAGTTCTAAATGAGGTAAGAAGGTTGTTTCCAAAAGAGATAACAATTTGAGCAACATAAAGATGAAGATTCCAATCTTTCAAAGAAAGAATGATCCCGAACTATACTTGGAGTGGGAAAGAAAGGTTGAACACGTATTTAATTGCCATAATTACTCCGAGAAGAAGAAAGTAAAACTATCAGCTGTGAAGTTCATAGATTATGCAAGCATATGGTGGGATCAATTGGTGATCAATAGGCGTAGGAATGGAGAGAAGCCAATTCGGTCATGGGAAGAAATGAAATTGGTAATGCGCAAGAGATTTATATCTAGCCATTACTATAGAGATTTACATAAAAAGTTGCAAGGGTTGGTTCAAGGTTCCATGAGTGTAGAGGACTATTACAAGGAGATGGAGATAGCCATGATTAGAGCAAATATAGAGAAAGATCGAGAAGTAACATTGGCTAGATTTATTAGCGGCTTGAACAAAGAAATTGTTGATGTGGTTGATTAACAACACTATGTGAAGATGGAGGAGCTATTGCACAAAGCCATTAAAGTGGAGAAGCAAATCAAATCAAAAGGGTTCAAATCTGGTTCAGCTTCTAGGTCTTCATGGAAATCTAAATGGAAGGACAACAAAGTTACCTAAAAAACAAATGAAGAAGCAAAGCAAAATGATTCGATTGCTGTTTCTAAAAGTAAAATTGAAGCTGAAATTCTTCTGAGTCACGTGAAGTTAAGTGTTTTAGGTGTCAAAGATTCGAACATATTACTTCTCAATGCCCAAACAAAAGAGTTATGATTGTGTTGGAGAATGGAGAGATAAAAAGTACTAGCTCAAGTGAGGACGAGATGCCACCGATGGCAGATTGTTCTGATATTGAAATTGAAGAACCCGTACATGATAATTTATTAGATACAAAGAGAGTCCTAAGTATATACAGCCTAAGGATGATATTGATGTGGAGCAACGTGAACATATTTTTCACACAATATGCCATGTGAAAGATAAGGTATGTACTATGATTATTAATAGTGGAAGTTGTACTAATGTTGCTAGTACTTTGTTGGTAGATAAGTTGAATTTGAATACCATAAAGCATCCTAAACCATATAAATTGCAATGGTTAAATGAATGTGGAGAAATAAGGGTAACGAAGCAAGTTTTCATTCCCTTTTCAATTGGCAAGTATGAAGATGAGGTTCTATGTGATGTGGCACCAATGCATGCTAGTCATATATTGCTTAGCCGACCAAGGTAGTTTGATCGGAAGGTTACACAAGATGGGTATAAAAACCATTATTTTTTTGTAATGAATAACCGAACTGTTGTACTAATCCCTCTCAAACCTTTCCAAGCTTATGAAGATCAAATTAGGATAGCGAGTGAGTGCAAAATAAGAGAGGAACAAAAATATAAGCAAGAGAAAAAGAAAAAGAAAGAATGTGAGCAAGCAAAAACCAAGAGAGCAAGTGAGGCCGAAAGAAAAATTAGAGAGGAAAGTGTGCAAAAAGCAAAGAAAAGAAAGGGAATGAGTATATTTGCTGAAAAAGAAAATGAGATTAAGAGTGTCATGATTACAAGGCGGCAACTACTTGTACTTATGTACAAGAATGTTTACTTTTCTACTAATGACCTTAACCCCTCTTTGCATAATGTTGTTGTGTCTTTATTATAGGAGTTTGCATATAATAATAGAAAAAGGCTAATTTTGTGAAGGATTTACCTACTAAGTTTTGGGCTAATATCGAAAGGAAGAATGAGCAATATGACAAGAAAGCTAATAAAGATCGTTTGAAGGTTGTTTTTGGCCCTGGAGATTGAGTTTGGGTGAACATGTGTAAGAAGAGGTTTCCTACATAAGGAAAATCAAAATTGCAGCCTAGCAAAGATAGACCTTTCCAAATTTTGGAGAGAATCAATGATAACGCCTATAATCTAGATTAGCCAAACAACTATGACAATGTTAGTATAACTTTCAATGTTGTTGATTTATCTTTGTTTGATATAAGTGATTCGAGGACGAATCCTTTCGAGGAGGGAGGGAATAATAGAGATCGAGGTGCAGTCCAAATAGTTCAAGCTAATATTTCTAATTCCTTTCAAAATCTTTTGTAAGGATCCAATGACTAAGGCAAAGACAAAGAGGATGAAAGAGGTTTTACAAGGCCTACTCATGGAAGTGCATGACAATGAGGCTATTCTAGAAGGTTCTAAGGTTGTTCTTCAAGTTTCCAAAACTTTACCCCAGATAATCACTTATCTTTATATGCAATCAGAAGAATAAAATAGCCATGTGTTACTAAATCCTCGTGCCGCATAAAAAATTTGGGGTTTTGAAGATTCCTTATTCTATATGGAATAAAAAATCTTGTTTGTTTAGGATTGTTATTTTTTAAGTTTCCTTATTAGATTAGGATTGTTATTAAAGTTTCCTTATTTGATTAGGATTGTTATTTAGGTTCCCTTATAGGATTAAGATTATAATTTTATTTTTCAACTTAAGTTAAGATTTCTATTCCTACTTAATTTTTTACACTTCTTTTTTTTAGGATTATGATGTTTACATGCCTATATAAAGGCTACAAGTATGTAAAACGAATTTTCATTATATCATTAATAATATTGAGATATTTTCAGCAAGTTTGGCTTTGCTTTCTTGTATTCTTGGTAAAATATAATATCTTGACTTATCAAGGGAGTGATCAACCTTTGTGGCGTCTTCAAAGTTAGAATTTTAAGAACTTAGTTTCTTTAGGTTCTAATTTGATCATCTATAACTTGTTTTCTAGTTTCTTGGGTGCACATAACAACTAATTCAAGAGTTCTTAGGACAGTTCGTCTAGTGGATTCTTATCAATAGGTACAAGATGCACATGGGTAGATCATACTTCATTATAATTCTTCACACTTTCTGTATAGATCCATTCTGAATTGGCAAAAATTTTCTGAAGATGAAATATGCACCATTGAGTCAGCTTTCATTTTCAACAAGAATCATTTTAATTGAAGATGTCTACACAAAGTTATGGGCATGATATTGATTTGTGCTCAAGTGAAATTGTATGCAAATGGATACTTTACATCCTTAATTGCAACATCCACTCTTGTTACACCTATATACAAAATTATACTACATAATCACTTAAATACAAATATTATACTTATGCCATCTTGTAAAAATTATACATATTTGCATGTATTTGAGTTCTAGACCATGAAAATATGCAAATTAAAGTTATAACAATAAAATTTCATAATTTATGTTCAAATAGGGACATTAAGTTCAATAATAATGTAATAATGTCTTGTAAAAAAATATGTAAATGACGTACGTTTAAACACTTATCAAGCGACAGCTGAACTAAACTAGCAGACAGATATATGAATCAGCGAAATCGTATAGAGCTGTGTCTGTTGGCCCTATTTTTAGATTTTCAATGTTCAGGGAGTCCAAGGTTTCTTTGAATAGTATGTCGATTGAACTTCCTATGTCCATTAAAAATCTACTAACCTTAATTGAACTGACCCCAGTGTCACCACAAAGTATGTTAACTCTCACCTTGTCTTCAACTATGAATGTGATTGGAACTGATGCCAACCTTGATTTTTTTTCAACTGTAATGTTCATTATATGTTGACCCTCATGGTACTTGGTAACGAGTACCTTGAGTAATTCTTTCTTGCGTTGTTGGAATTTTCTGCCAATGTTGGCCCTCCTAAAGTCACCATACTCTTGTGGATCGGATCTTCCAACTATATTCTTCTATGCTTAGATTCACCATCTATTTCTTGTGTGCTTACCTTATATCAATCTATATAATTGTTCAACACAAGAATTTCCACTTGTTCTGTTAGGTCCAAACACTAATAAGTCATATGGTCATGGTCTTGATGAAATGCACATCTTTTTTCCTTATCACGAGTAATCGATGCCGATCACAAAAGGTGTGGTCCAGGTAAGAGTCCTAGATCTCAAATCTCCTCATAAATCATTCATAAGAGTGTGTTTAGATTCATGAATATTCTTCTATCTTGTGTCGGGACAAGTCTATTAACTCCTTCTCTGGGCAGAGGAGGCAGCTCTCTGTGCTGTTCTGCTCTTCCTTCATATCTCGGGGGCTGGAGTCTGCGATATAGCCTTTGTTCAAATTTATCATTGTACCGCGAAGTTGAAGATCCTTATCCCTCCTATGGATGAGTCGAGGATTTGGTCTCTGTACATCTTTTCTTCTTCCTCTATCACCTGGTTTTGTTATTCATCATTTGATTCCCCAGTCCTTTTAATCTTCTTCTTCTTTTTCTTAGTAACATTCAATCTTCGATCTTGATTTCTTTAAAAATCTTTTTTCGTGCCTGCTTATATGTTGTGGATGGCAAACCATCTTTTGTCAACCTTACACTTTTCTTGCATCCTTCTAATGTTAGGGGATGAGTGAAAGCTCCTGCTTCCATGACTTCCTCGTGATACCTCTTTACGAAACTCTTCAAAGACTCGTCTATTCCTTGTTTCAACAATAACAGGAAACTAGGGTTCTTTGTTGTGGCTACTACCCCTCTGAACTCATTAAAAAAAACTGTTCGCAGAGTTGACCAAAGTTTTTTACTCTCCTTGGCCTAAGATTTCTATACCATCGTCTTATCAGTCCTTCTGAAGATAAGGAAAATGGGTGGCACATTTGTAACGTCTCATGCACTAACTGAAGCACCTGAATTTACAATAAAAACAAACTTCAAATTAAAATCAGAATTAATCCAAATCGATATTAACAAAAATTAAAACAATCCCCGGCAACGGCGCCAAAAACTTGTTGTGTAATTTTAATAACGCAAGTGTACGTTATCATTAACAAGTAATAAAATGATAAGTCAAGTATCGTTCCCACGAGGATTGGTTAATTTGTTAATTACCGAAAATAAGTAATCCTAAATTTAATTGAAGAATTCGATTAATAAATTTTGATTAACAAGAAATTGCGGAAATTTAAATTAAACTAAATAAATGAAATTGTGAATTTGAATTGATTAAAACACTAGGGCAGTAGACTTCACCATAGCTAATTGAACTCAATTTCTTTAATTGTGTTGTTTCAATTTGTTTCCAATATTGACAGAAAATTATCCTAATTTATTTGATATTCTTTCTCAAGATATATCAAAAATACTTGCACATACTAATTCACTATATCTCTATGTGAATTGAAATACATGAAAGTTCATTAAGTATAATAATAATTAACTTAATTCTACATGAATCATGATAGTATATCTCTATCTAGCATGTAATTCATTGTATTCATTACATAATCAAAACACATAAATCACTTCTCAGATCAATATAGTTCACAAATCATTCAAATATTGGCCAAATATTCAAAAGCATTAAGCACAATAATGAACACTCAATATAAACAATAAATCATGAACAACACAAATTCTGGAAATTGATGTTCTTAGCTAGGTTACATCTTTGCCCTAATTAAAAGAAATTAGTTCATAATAAAATTATAACACACCATAATCAAATTGAGAATCATAATGAAAATTTCAAAAAGAGAAAATTAAAGAGTTGAGGAAGAAAAACTCTATGTAGATCAATGACTTCCGATTCCAGCAAGTTTTACTTCCTCTTCCTTCCCCTCTTTCTTCAAGCTTCTAAAATCTTCAAAATGGTAAAAGAAAACCTTCCTTTTCGTTCTCTCTCTCTTCTGGTCGTTCCCCCCTTTCAATTGCCCATTTAGTCTTAAAAAACGCTCCAAATTCAATCCCCCTTGTTAAGGAAAAGCTGTCTCCCACTTGTTTCCATTCAAACCGAAATTTAGGCCACTAAACTTGACTTTTTACTTCCTTCCATGACAGGTGGGCTTGTTAATCATTATGTCTAGTTTTCAAATTATTTTGAATTAGTCAAATACGATTCTTGAATATAAAGATACACTCAAAAATACGGACTATGTTCAGTAAAAATGGGCCTTGTTGTTTTCTTTCCATTTCTTGGGCTTTTTGAGCTTTTCTCCTACAAAAATGAAGAACCAAACTCAAAGTAATAACATAAACAAATAAATAAGAAAACACAAATAATTAAGTAAAATAAATATGAATTAGCATGAAATTAAGATTGAAAGTATTACAAATTTTGTATAAAAATTAAGCACATCAGTAAATCCAAGAATTTATAAAAAAGGAAAGAAGGAAATTTATGAAGGCAAAAGTTGAGGATACTCTTCTAGCAAGGTTCACAAGATCACCGACAACATTTTTAACAGTTGTCTCATCTATTGACTCTCCTTGCATAACATATTTAGCGCTACATGCCTGTACTAAGTTACCATTAGCTCCATCAGATATAAAATGTAAAGTATTCCATTGACAGACTATGAGTTGCATTTACTATCCAAAAGAATTTAGGAAACAATCAAAATTTCCAAACTAGCTCATCATTGTCCAAGGACATTCTTTCTATCAGCTCTTTTATAGTCATTCCATTGTTATATTTGACTTTCTTCAATTTTTTTTGCTTTATTGTTGTATTGCTCAAAAGTTTTTGTATTACCTTAATAGTTAACAGCCAAATTTTTACAGTATAGACTAAAAGTGTTACTATAAAATATTAGGAATATAAGTAATAATATTAATGTAAATCATGAATGAAATTATATTTTTCCTATATTATATTTAGATATGATATATATATTATCATGATAAGTAAAGATTTTACTCACAAATCAACAAGCATAACGCGCGGCCGTGCAACAAGCTCATTATTTTAGCCCTTCAAGGCTAAGAAGTGCACCCGCTATTCCATCACGCACCCGCCTCCCTGAAGCAGAAAATATGGCACACTCCTGCACCTTGTGTGACCCAAATGGCCTCCTTGAGCTATTTTTGGTTGTTAGATCAACTTTAGATGGCTAGATTTGGCCATTCCAAAGGTTTTGTGATTTTCTAACCTCAGCTACCATTATCCAATTTATGAAAGGGAGCTTTTAGAGTGAGTTGGAAAGAAAAATAGGAGATTTCTAGTGGGAGAAAATGAACAATCACCAATCTTTGGAGAATTTTGGAAGAAAACTCAAAGATTAGCATATTAGAAGCAGCAATCAAACTAGTTTTATCTCTTAAACTCTTCTATTTGTCTTGAATTTCTTATTATTATTTCAATTTTTTTAGAATTATGAACTTCATGATGAATTTGATGTTGGACTATGATATGTTAGGCTAAACTCTACATTCTAGAGTCTTGGTGTAATCTACTTGAACTATGTTTTGATTTATTGAAATTTTGGTAGGTTTCATTTATTTGTGTTTTCCTTGTACTTAATGCTTCTAATTTGTTGTTGGGTAGATTAGTTGATTATGGTTGAATGAATTGATATTTGGAAGAGATTAATTTGTTCACTGCAATTGGAAAAACACTATTTAGATCATTGTGAATCCAGGAGCAGATCAATGTCTAGATAATATAATTAATACTTGAGATATTGAGAGACTATGAGGTGCTTAAGTCCTTAATAATTTATAACGGATCAAACTAAATGAATGTATGATTAATAAAGTCATATAGGGATATCGCGTATATTAGATAAATATAGGATCTCGTTCGACACTTGGTATATGTAACAAGGTCAGTTTGTAATCTATAATTTTTGAACTGAAATAGAAAGATTAGCATTTTCTAGTTAGGATAAATACAATGATAATTACGTGCAGTGAAGGTCCTAGAACCATCTTCTTACCATTTTCCACACTCTCACTTTATTAATTCTGTTTCCTATTTTATTAATCTTGTTGGTAGATTAGTGATTGTATTTTTGTTATTTTTATTAATTTTATCTCCCAAAGTAAGAATGACTTAGATAATGTTAACTTACCTTTCTTATGATTATAGTCATGAATATATAATAGGCAAACATGATTTCATTCAAAATGTTTGCCGTAGTGGTTTGATTCCTTACATTTATTTAGAAGTGCAAAGGTTCAATCCACCACATTGTTATATTTTATAAAAGTTTTATCCACCACATTGTGTTGTTATTTCTAATAAAGAGGAAACGTGATAATTGAAATTGTTACAGGGGTAGATGTCGTTTTTCGTATTACATATTACCTTCATTGTACAGGCATTTTTGTTGTAACAATTAGCTTAATCTATGATGTGCACCTTACCCCAAAAAAATTATAAAATGGCCACTCAAAGTTAGCAATTCTATCTTCAGCTTCAAAAGTTCATAAATTTGCAGATTTTTATCCTAGTTTATGGGGAAATGATTTCCTTAGTTGCCCTTATCAGGTAAATTAAATTAAATAAAGATATGAATATATCTAAAGTTTTCCAAGTACTTTTAGCTAAATTTTTAGGTTAAATGGTAATTTAATATGATCTAATATTCAATACTCACAAACACCAATAATTAAGCATATATTATAATTCATAAAGTAAAGTGGATCTGTTCCACCTGTTTTACTCTATGGATATGCATGTGTTTTATATTTAAATCTAAGTGATAACTCTATAACAAATAGAGAGACACATATAAGGGGATATTAAAATTTTTTATTTTTTGGTGGTTGTGAAAGAGAATATTGAAACTTACTTTTAGTTCAAATATTAACATGCATCATTCTCAAGAGAGTTTGTAGAATGTTAATTGGAGTTAGGTTTGAAAGGATTAATTTGAAGAGAAATTAGCCCGTGCTTCTGTCTAATTAATCAAAATTAAAAGATTAGGTAAACAATTTTATCAATAGATTTTTTAACATTAAATAACCTTAATTCAACACTACGTTATCTAACAAAATAATAACATATATTTTTTATATTTTTTTCTTATTTATATAATTATCATCAATGATTATTACACACACAAAAACATCAAATTGCTATAAAACTCGGTTGCTATAAATTGATTTTAAAAGTCAAAAATATACAACAAACTACAGCTAAAGAAAAAGAATTTATAGGTTAAAGAATTGACTAGCTATTATACATGTTTATAGAAATCAACATATTTGAAATGTTTGTACAAAAATTGATTTTTTCAAGAAAGAGTTAAAATTTTAGCACATGATTTGAAATTCAATACAAAACTTGAATTGTAATAATTGACTAATAAAAAATATTGTCAGAGCAAGACTTTTTGTATCGGAGCATGGAAGACTAATTTCATGAGTAGAACAAAATTAAAACATAACAAAAAAACTCAAAGACAAAACCAAACTGCATAAAAGATATTTTTTTTATATTTTATCATAAAAATGATATCATTTTGAAAACATAATATCAAAATGATGTCATTGTGTGAAATTTATAAGCAAATCTGATATGAACCCCTAGCATGTTAAACTTGAGACCCAATATCTTTACGCATGGAAGCAACTCCTTGGAAAGCTAAATCAGATTTAACCAAGTCTGCGACTCAATTTCAACTTGCAAAATAGAACCTTGGAATAAAATACCCTCAAAGTAATTAGCTTTGATTGTAAGAATCTTAATTCAAGTAAGAATCAAAACAAGACAAAACACTCTTAATTTTAGCTTTCATTCAAAACATAATCTGTCCCTATTTTGGGTACATGGCCAAATATATAAAGATACAATAATAAGTAACCCTAATAAGAGTGTTTGGCCACAATACTAAACTTATTCTAACTTAAATTAAGATAAATTGAATTTAGGCTTAATAATTAACATAAACAGCCCAAATACACAACAAATTAAATAACATATGTTTATAAATAAAATTAAGATAGATAATGGGCTTAAGTAACAAAGTTAGCTCAAATGGCAAATGGTATCCGAATTTTGCATCTTGATGAAGATCTCATTCGAATTGCATGCTTCTTTAGCCTTGAAACATCATTCGAATATGGCCTTGTACAGATTTGAGAATTCGAATCTCATAGAAGCTTCAATCTTCAAGTTTTGCCTTCTTGTACTTGTGTCAAAGTTACCAAGTTTTGATTATTGTCTTCAAGTCCAAGCTTGATATTTGACTCTTCCTTGCACTCTTGAATTGTTGCAAGATCATCCCACAAGCCTTGAATCATCCCATTCAATGCATCCTTGAATTTCTTCATTCTTGCTCTTGTAATGGGACCACCAAGTAATTGAATTGGATCTTTGTTCTTATGTACAACCTTATTTGCATCAAAATCAAGGGAGCGAAAAATTAGAACCCGAAAATTGAGCCAAACCGAATGAGAATTATAGGTTCAGCCCAATTTTGGTCTAATTCTCATTTATATTCAATCAAAATTTGATTTATAATGTTATGTTTCAATTCAGTTTTGGTGAAAACTAGGCCATGCCCACCCCTAAATAGAACTAGAATAAAATTGTTGATCAATTATTGAGTTGCCCCAATTTTTGTATTACCATAATCTTGATTTGATTATTTTCAATAGGAAAGTATAGATATCAGTTTGAATTTTTGAAATTATACGTGTAAGAATTTTATTAGATATGACATATTACTTTCAAAATTTCTTGTCATCTAAACCTATCTTGAAACTTATAAATAGGTTAGAGATCATAAAAGATAATCAAACTACACTTAGTGAAACTGAAAGGAAAAAGGTAATAAGCTCTTTTTCTGTTTTCTTCTCTTTATTTTCCATTGCATGTTCGTTTCTATACATGTCTCTTGTTCTAACAAATAATTTTATGGTGTGCAGAATACCAAAAAGAAAATTATAAAATGGCCACTCAAAGTTCAGCAATTCCCTCTTCAGCTTCAAAAGTTCGTAATTTTGCATATTTCCATCCTAGTTTATGGGAAAACCATTTCCTCAATTGTCCTCAGGTAAATTAAATTAAACAAACATATGAATATATTTAAATTTTTTCTAAATACTTGTAGTTAAATTTTTAGGTTAAATACTAACTTAATATGATATAATATTCAATCCTTTGAAACACCAATAATTAAGCATGTATTATAAATCCAAAGTAAAGTGGATCTAATCATTTTACTATATATTTGTTTTTTTTTGCTAAAATAAAATTTTGTTTACAAAGTTTCATGAGAACTTATTGCAATTTTTAACCTTATTTTTTATATTTTTTTTATATACTCTTTAAAGAATCAGATAACACTTAAATGCATTTTTTTCCTTTTGTTATTTATTTTGAACTAGTATATTTGTTAAAAATTTAAACAAATTAATCTTGTACTTGTTAATTAATTTAAATAAAAAGGATATTAAAACTATACTTTGTAGTTTGTATTAGATCAGATCAGATTGAATTTCATTGTCATACACTTGGATTAGATTATATTTGATTTGACTGAAATAAAAAAATTACAATCCACCAAGTGATGAATTAAATACAGATTTAATTATATCTAGGCAGTCAAATTGATAAAGTTGAACACATGCATATAACTGATTATCATATATAAATTAGACTTTGTAAGAATAATTTGTAGAGTAGTTTATATGAAATAATTAATAGAAATTAAGACAAAAATTAGATATGGATCATAAAATCAATTTCTTTATGAATGCAGACAACCGATACCATGATTCAAGAACAACACAAAGCCCTGAAAGAAGAGGTCAGAAGGATGATAACAGCTACAGCTACAGATAAGCCTGTTGTCCAGAAAGTATTACTACAGCTGATTGATATAATCCAACGCTTAGGTGTTTCTTATCACTTTGGAAAAGAGATTGAAGATGCATTGGTTAAAATATTTGAAACAAAGATTGATGATGACGACGATGATCTTTACACTGTTTCTCTTGGTTTTCGACTACTTCGGCAACGAGGAATTAATATTTCATGTGGTATTTATGCAATTACTTAATTAAGCTTATTTTACTTGCCTCCTATAATTATGAAACTAAGAATGTGTTAGAGTTATCATGCTTCTATTTAACTTTGAAAGTACAGTAGTTAAAATATTTAATTAGTAGGCACAAATAATTATTTTCAAGAGATAATATTTATGTATAATTGTTGATTGCTTGTAATTTTAAATATTGTGATATTTAGATGTGTTTAACAAGTTCAAAGACGAGCGCAAAGAAAGTAAATATTTCTTCAAAGAATCATTGATCGAAAATGTTGAAGGCATGTTGAGTTTGTACGAAAGCTGCATATTTGAGAATTCGGGGAGAAGAAATTCTAGAGGAAGCACTTGCTTTTACTACTACTCAACTTAAATCAATGGTAATTGATCAAAGTTGCCCTAATCTTACTCAACAAATAAATCATGCTCTTCATAGCCCTCTTCATAAAGGAGTGCCTAGACTAGAGGCAAGATATTTTTTGGACATTTATGCAAGAGATGATTTGCATAATCAAACTTTGCTTAAGTTTGCAAAGTTAGATTTTAATATTGTACAAGCTCAACATCAAAAAGAACTTAGTGCCCTAACAAGGTAATTACACTAAATTAGTTTATTTTATTACATGTCTATAGAATTATATATATATATATATATATATATATAGTTTACAATTAGAGTATATATAAATAAATATTAAATTATTACTATTTTTATTTTAAATTAAAATGCAGGTGGTGGAAAGATTTAGACTTCACTACAAAAGTGTCATACGCAAGAGACAGATTAGTAGAATCATATTTTGCAATAATGGAAATGTACGGCATTGAGCCAAAATATGTTTTTGGTAGAATTATGTTGACTAAAATATTTTGCATCATAACTGTCATAGACGACACATTTGATGCCTATGCTACCTTTGAAGAAATCAAGCTCTTCACAAAAGCTATCGAAAGGTTAGAAATCATTTTTATATTTATATACACAAACATAAATATTTTAAGTTTTTTTTCCTTATTTATTGTAAGCTTTCTTTTATTGTTCTCATTTACTATGTTTTACATTTAAGAGTTATCGAGAAGTAGATAATTACGTACTTTAGCTAAATGACATGACCCTAACTATTTCAAATAAATATTGATTATTGCATAATATTGATTTCCATTTTTTCCCTTTTTATTTGGTTTTCAGATGCGATATTGATGCCACATATATGCTTCCAGAATACATGAAAGTAATTTACAAGACACTCTTAAATATTTACAATGAAATTGAGAAAGAATTGGCAAAGGAAGGAAGATCACAATTCATACATTATGCAAAAGAGAAGGTATATGTAGGCCACTAATTAGTTTCTTGCTGCATGTATAGCAAGTGATGTCACCAACTTATATATAATGTACGTGGTTTAATAGCAACAATACTTCAAGAATAAGTTATATACGAATAACATATATAGAAATATACAAGGGCAAGCCGTGGGCCACAATTTTTTTAAAATTTTTATTATAATATTTATAATTTAGACCTATTTATTAAGTTTATATATAATTTGATTCCTACAACCTTACAAAATTAACAATTTATTCCTTAATTTATTAATTTTTTAAAAATGTTAACTGACTAACTTTAACTTTTAAACATCAATTTTTTATTGAGGTTATATGTTATATTAATCAATTTTGAGGTTATATGTTATATTAATCAATTTTCTACTTGGGTTATTATGTTGGAGATGATGATCAGATACAAGAACTAATTGAGACATACTTTGCACAAGCCAAGTGGTTGAATGAAGGTTATGTTCCAACGATGAAGGAATATGCTCCTATTGCATTTACAAGTATTGGTAGTACAATGCTTATAACAAATTGCTTCCTAGGCATGGGTGATTTTGCAACTGAGGACGCTTACAAATGGGTTTTCACAAACCCTAACATTGTAACAGCAACATCCCATGCTATCAGACTCATGAACGACATCGCTGGCTATGAGGTACGCTCATGCACTTGCACATGCACATGCGTTGTTATATAAATATAACCATGGCTTAATTATACATGCACCCGTACCTCTATGTATGTATGCATAAACATGATGATGATGATGATGATGAGATATGCATGCATGCAGTATGAGCAAAAGAGAGGACATATAGCCTCAGCAGTGCAATGCTACATGAAGCAGTATGGTGTATCCGAAGAAGAAGCAATAAAAGTGTTGAACGAAGAAATTGAAGATTCTTGGAAAGATATAAACGAAGAATTAATTCTGATGAATAGTAATAATGGAAGGGTTATCTCGTTTCCTCTGCTTGAATCAATTCTTAATCTTGTACGTACTTGCAATTTTCTTTTCAAAGACGGCGACCGTTACACCAATAGTTATTTGATGAAAGGTCAAATTGCAACTGTGCTCAAGGACCCTGTGCTCCTGTAATAATTACGCATGCTTGAATCAATTCTTAATCTTGTTGTTCATGTCTTTTGATTGCTTAGTTTCTGTATTGAATAAATTGTATGCTATATATAGCTGTTGGACTGAATAAATTTTAATTAATATTCTTATAATGGTCTTTATATTGTTGTTGAATTATTATTCTTATTATTTTAAACGTGTTTACTAGTCTCCAAAGTGATGTAAGGTGCTATGTACGTGCAATTTAATTAAGTGAAATTACTCTCCAAATATGCTTATATAATTAAGTTGGGTTATATATATATTCGTGTATATTTGTGGTCTGGTATTCCAAAGCACATAATTATACACGGAACTTATAAATATATAAAAAAATATTTTTTAAGATAGTGTCAAGCTGTTAGATAATCTCTCATATAAAAATAAAACTAGGCACGATTCTATTTGATAATTTCATTTCGTGCATTTAATATATAAATGTCACAAAATTCAAGTTTGATTTGGATTTTAGTTTTGTTGCTATAATATAATATTAACTGTAAGGTGGTACTTTAGTTGTTTCAATAGGAATTAAGGATATATTTATTAAAAATGGCTAAACTGTATATTTATCTGTATAAGTATAATCCCCGTGAGCGACCATACACATTATACAACTCTTTTTCTATAACTCTAAAATACTAAAACCCCGATGATCTTTTATTGTTTTCATTCAAATAAAATGATTATCAAATCAATTTATTAGATATTTGGATCTTAATTGGAAGTATAACATAACAATTTTAAAAAAAAAATGATCAAGCCTTACAAAAGGGTCCATAGTCTTTTTTGTTTATTAGCAATATTTCTTATAAATTATAAACAATATGTTCCGAATTCATTACATTCGAAATAAATTAAACCTATAATATCATAAGTGAGTTTATATATAGTTTATTAAGATAATTACTTTTGATTTGAAATTGAACTTTAGGTGGAGATATTTAGGATTCAACACAAAACTACAATATACAATAAACAAATTAGTAAAGTTATATTTTTTTATATTGGGAGTGTATTTTGAACGAAAATATGCCTTGACTAGAATAGTATTGATTAGTAACTTACAATACATCAGTCATGGACACAAAGGCGGTGCTAAAATTGGATAGCCCGGGGACTAAAATATTTAAAAGTTAAAATTAGCCGGCTAACATTCTAAAAATAATTAATAAATTAAGAGATAAATTGATAGCTTTGTTAAGTAACAAAGGCAAATTATATATAGTTCTAAATAATAGATCAAAAATATAAATATTATATAAAAATATTTAAAAATTTGGGGTCTTGGAGAGTTAAGGTCCCCTTAGGCCCTGAGGGCACTCCGCCCCTACATAGATACATTTGATGCCTATGATACCTTTAAAGAGCTCCGAGTCCTTATAGAAGCTGTCAAGAGGTTGTTATTATACAAATTTGTAATTTTTTTCATCATAATTTTTTTGTTATTTTTCAATTTATGTGTGAAATGGGAGAAATTTGAGAAATATAATAGACAATTTCGGGACTGTATAGTAATCAATTATATAACATGGCACTCTTTTAAAATAGATTGCTAAAGATTATTGCATTAGCGTCTTAGGTATACTTCCATAATACATAAAAAATAATTTATAAAGTCTTTTAGGTATTTACAATGAAATAGAGGAAGAATTGGCCAAAGAAGGAAGAATTTATAAGTTATGTTACGCTAATAACATAACTTATTAACATAATATAATATTTTTATGATATTATATATTATATAATATTTTATTTGTTGAATTGGATTATTATATGTTGTTGATGGCGATCAGATTCAAAACTAATTGAGATGTACTTTGCAAAACTTACTAAATTATAACCCATGAATGAATGCTATGTTCCAACAACGGAGGAATATAATTCAATTGAGAAGTATCCAATGCTAGCTTTCAACAAAGTTCTTCCTTTGAAAAGCTGATTTTGCAACTGAGGGTGCTTTTAATTAAGGCTTACATTACATATGAATTTCTAGTACAATTAATGGTCTGTGTAGGGATATATTTTACTTTGTATTATTCGCAATACTTAAGATAAAGATGTGTAAAATCTACATATATTAAAAGAGAAAACTGTTTCTCAAAATCTTCTAACTTTCTAAAATAAAATCAAATGAAGAAAATAAAAAGAATCAAGACCAAATTTTTGTAAAAACTGGTTACGAACACAATTTTTTTGTAATTTTTTTTTACTAATCTAAAGATATATTATTTAATAAAAAATCCTTTCATAAAAAAATAAAAATTGAAAAAATTACACTTTTAATAAAAAAATCCTTATATTTATATTATTTTTCACACTAGTTTTTATAAAAGGTTTAAATAATTTTATTATTTGTATTTTTTTATTTAAATTTTTGTTTTATTAGATAGTTTTATTTTCATTATTATTTGTATTTTTTGAAATCAATATTTATTTAATCATCTATCTAATGTATACTTACGATATATAATAAAGTGTACATATTATTTATAATTGATTGAGTGGGTTAATGATTAAGAATACTATTTTTGAGATCAAGGTAAAGGTTCAAATCTCTATATATTCAGAAATATTTATAAAATAATATTAATGTAAATTTTTTAATATTATGAATATGTAAATATATTAAATATGAATTTGAAGATATTTGTACAAAAGTATAGAAGGACAATAATTTATTTAAAATAGTGTCATTTTTACATTAAATCTCCACATACATCAGAAATTCTTTCCAATTAATTTTTTTCTATGCATACCAAATCTTCAAGCACACAGAAATGTTATAATTAATTATTCCATGATGAAATTAAACTTCTCCTTAAAACGCTAATTTATAACATACAAGATTAGGCTGCATGCTCACACAAGTTTGTTTGTTGATTGTGAATTGGAGATTTATTTTAGGCTGGTGTATAGTCCACTTAGATCAAATCTCCCTCTCTAAAACTTTCATCTTTCACAGTAAAATTGTTTCCTTCACTCCATTGAGAAGCATAATGATCAACCCAACAAGTTACTCTCCTAATTGTCCTTCTAGCTAAAACAAAACAATATATAACATGATATATATGATAAAATATTATGAATACAAGTGTGTGTGTATGTATATCATAAATGGAAATCTAATATGTTACCTTCAATATTGACAATTGTTGATCCGTGAATTTTGCGAACCTCGCACCCTCACACAAGGAGAAAATAGATGCACCCGAAGTGGTCAAATGGCTCGAGTCCAATATGCAGTCTTAAGCCAAGTCAAGAATCCAAACCACTACAAACTACTAGAAGCCTCAATGTCCAAACACTCGAACAATACACACGCTACTCTTTTGCCAAAACACTCTGCCTCCGATTACCTCCCAACTCTAGACCTCTTTCCGGCGACTTCGAAACCTTTCGAGACCCTATTAGCAACTAAACAAGTGTTGTTCATTTCTCAAACAATCACTTCACTCACCTCCATTCACTCCCGAATGCCCCCAACTCAAATATTCCACAGAATTGATTTGTAACTTCCTACGAAACAGAGAACAACTCAGAAAAGAGTCGCCCCTTTGACGACCCGTCTCATATGCTTAAAGTTAGCTTCAAATCAAAGACAAAATAGTGAGGGTTTAGGTATATTCCTCTAAATAAATGAAAAAACTAAGAAAATGCTGAGATGATGAAGAAGGAACATAGAGAGAGGGTCGAGGCGAGGTCAAAGATCAAGAAAGCGGAGTTTCATAGGGATGAATTGGGTATTCTTTGCTAGATTTTCTGTGTGTTCATGAAGTTTTCGATTATGGAGATTATGTGTTTTGATGCGAGAAAGAGGGAGGACTCTTCTTCAGAAGAAGACCTCTCTTTTCCTAGGAATGTAATGAAAAATAACTTCTTTGCAAAAATGAGAAAAATGTATTTTTATATGAAACAAAAGAATACTGTTGCGTAATTTTATAAACGCAAGTGCACGTTATCGTTAATAAGTAATAAAATGATAAGTCAAATATCGTTTCCACGAGAATTGGTTAATTTGTTAATTACCAAAGATAAGTAATCATAAATTTAATTAAAAAATTCGATTAATAAATTTTGATTAACAAGAAATTGCAGAAATTTAAATTAAACTAACTAAACGAAATTATAAATTTCAATTGATTAAAATCATTAGGGCAGTAGATTTTTTTAATTGAACTCAATTTTTTTAATTGTGTTGTTTCAATTTATTACCAATATTGACAGAAAATTATCCTAATTTATTTGATATTCTTTCTCAAGATATACCAAAAATACTTGCACATACTAATTCACTATATCTCTATGTAAATTGAAATACATGAAAGTTCATTAAGTATAATGATAATTAACTTAATTTTGCATGAATCATGATAGTATATCTCTATCTAACATGTAATTCATTATGTTTATTCATAATCAAAACACATAAATCACTTCTCAAAATAAAATAATGCAAATATTTAAAAACATTAAGTACAACAATGAACACTCAATATAAACAATAAATCATGAATAATACAAATTCTGAAAATTGATGTTCTTAGTTAGGTTACATCTTTTCCCTAGTTAGAATAAATTAGTTCATAGTGAAATTACAACATACTATAATTAAAATGAAAATCATAATGCAAATTTCAGAAAAAGAAAAGTAAAAAGTTGAGGAAAAAAAACTCTATATAGTTCAAGGACTTCAGACTCCAACAAGCTTAAAATTGTCTTCCTCTTCCTTCCCCTCTTTTTTCAAGCTTCTAAAATCTCTAAAATGGTAAGGAAAACCTTCACTTTCATTCTCCCATTGTTCTGGTCGTTCATCCCTTTCAGTTGCCCATTTAGTCTTAAAAAAAACTCCAAATTCACTCCCCCTTGTTAAGGAAAAGCTGTCTCCTACTTGTCTCCATTCAAACCGAAATTTATGCCACTAAAACTTGACTTTTTGCTTTCTTCCATGACATGTGGGTTTGTTAATCCTTATGTCTAGTTTTCAAATTATTTTGAATTACTCAAATACAATTTTTGAGTATAAAAATATACTAAAAGATACTGACTATGTTCAATACAAACGAGCCTTATTGTTTTCTTTCCATTTCTTGGGCTTTTTGAGCTTTTCTCCTACAAAAATAAATAATCAAGTTCAAAGTAATGACATAAATAAATTAAATAAAAAAACAAAAATAATTAAGTAAAATAAATATGAATTAGCATAAAATTAAGAGTGAAAATATGACAAATTTTGTATAAAAAATAAACACATCAAATACCCTCAAACTTAATATTTGGTAGTCCTCGAGCAAACAGAAAAATAAAAGACTCAACAACAAAAACTAACTTCCTTACTTCATTTTTCATGGTCAACAAGAATACAACAAGATACAAAATTAATCAATCAATCATCCCAATATTAATAATGCTTCATATGTTATGCTCATGTGTAGTGTGTGATAGCCATTAATCAATCATCATCTCTCATGTCATCTTCACAAAATTAGAGTATAGCATGCGTAGAAATTTAAACATCAAATCTCACAAAGATGATCGCTATTAAAGAAAAACACTCGAAATTTGGGTCAAAACTCAAAAGTATGTGAGACAAGCATTATGCTTAGATTTTTAATGTAAAACAAAGCTCGCATATAATAGATAATGGGTACAATAAAGTTATAAGAACTCAATAAAATATGCATCTATTATCAAATTCTCATATTTTCTTGCAAACACATTTCACCACCACCGCTCTTCATATTCTTCACTTCTTCATTTCTTTTTTTCAAAGCACATTATCCTCTTTTAGTTTTCTGTTTCGTTTCTTTTTAATTCTCGTGTTTATTTCTTTCGATTATATTTTGTTTTTGTTCCATGCCAAATATATAAAAAAATAAAGTGTATCCTTTCATTTTGCAGCAAATCGAATTTGGGTTGCATCAAAAGTCCAATTTGGTTTTTTTTTTCGGAAATCCTAGGTCTTTGGAGGTCAAAAGAATTAAAAACAAAAAGAGAAAGGAAGAAGAAGAGAAAGCAAAGCACTTGGCCAAGAAAAAGAAGGAAACTTGGCAAATTAAGGCTGTGTTGGGTATACTAGTTCAATCCAATTTCTAGATTGAAAGGACCCCAAAAAAAAAAGGGCGAGGGGGGGGGGGGGGCGCTGAATCCAATGAAAATTATGGAAATTAGCAAAAGAAAAAAAAAAAAAAACAGATTGCTTCAAGGAGTTTGACCAGGCCTACATTCCAAAACAAGCTAGGATTAACTTCCTAATCTTTTCATAATTTTTGCTTAACTTTCTTATTCCTATACTAATTTTTTTCTTTCCCTTTTCTCAGTATTTTCCTTCTTCAGTTCTGAAATTTATTTCCTAGTTATCCCTTTTAATTTGTTGCATATCCAAATTCGTTTAGGGTAGTTATTTTGCTTCTGAATATTTTATTTCCATATTAGAGTTTCTCCTAATTTCATTTTCTATTCTAGGCATTTAGGTTCTCCTTAATTTTAATTTTACCTTGGTTTTATTTTACTTTTCATTGTAATTTAGTAAGTTTGTATAAACTTTTGATTTTTACAACTAATCTTATTAAGAGAATTAGTGTGGAAAAAGGCTTAGTGTGAGCTCATCTAGAAAAAAGCCATAAATAATTGTGAAACACAAGCGAACTTGAGCGAAACTCGTGAGGGAGAGAAGTGAGGAATTATTCCTTTGCTTTACTAACCTTGTCTTGCAGCGTAATATAAGATGAGTGGACAAGCAAGAAATCCACAAGATGAGATAGATCGATTCCAAGCCTTAACTGAGATGTTTCAAGCAATGGATAGAAAATATGGTGAGATGCTTGATAGAATGGAGAGATTGGAGGTTTCGGCCACAATGGGACAACCACCTAATGCTCCTAATCCAACCATGCAACCTAGGCGAGTTCCACGAAGAGTTCAAGTAGATGATGATTTTGATGATAGTGAATCACTTCGCGATAATAGAGAGGAAGAGGAGGTGAGACCAAGGGCAAGAAACAACCACAATAACAGCAATAATGGGGTCAAACTGAAAATTCCATCATTTCATGGAAGAATGGATCCCGAGGCATATTTGGATTGGGAAAAGAAGACTGAATTAGTGTTTGATTGCAACGACTACACTGAATCCAAGAAGTTGAAGCTTGCTGTGGCTGTGTTTGAAGATTATGCTATTACTTGGTGGGATGATACCAAGCAAAAGCGAAGATGAAATAGGGAGAGGCCCATTGAAGAGTGGAGAGATCTGAAATCCATCATGCGAAGGAGATTTGTACCAAGTTACTACTATAGAGAATTGTACAATCGACTTCAAAATCTCACTCAAGGGTCCAAGAGTGTTAAGGATTATTACAAGGAGATGGAGGTAGTTATGATACGAGCAAATATAGAGGAAGATAATGAAGCTATAATGGCAAGATTCCTCAATGGTTTGAACAAGGAAATTTCTAATGTGGTTGAATTGCAGCCATATATGGAGCTAGAAGACTTGCTTCACCTAGCTTTGAAGGTTGAGAAGCAACTGAAAAAGAGAGGTAGTACAAATCGTTCTTTCTCCTATACTTCTTCATTCAAATCAAATTGGAGGAAAGATGACAAGGCTTCATCATCCAAGCCTAAAATCGAATCTAAAGAGGCTCCAAAAACATCCAACCTGAGCAACGACAAGGGTAAACTTGACTCTACTATTAACACCAGAAATATTAAATGTTTTAAGTGTCAAGGTGTAGGACATTACAAGCGAGATTGCCCAAACCAAAGAAACATATTGTTGCTTGATGGTGAGTACTATTCAGCTAGTGAAGACGAGAATGGAGAAGAGATGATGCCACCACTTGAAGATGGCTGAAAGTGGTAAGGCTCTTGTAGCAAGAAGAGTTTTCGAATATGCAAGTCCAACACGAAGAATGTGACCAAAGAGAGAATCTCTTCCATACTAGGTGCCTTGTAAAGGATAGGGTTTGTGATGTGATAATTGATGGTGGTAGTGTAACTAATGTTGCTAGTACTACTCTTGTAGAAAAGTTGGGGTTACCTACTTTAAAACATCTACATGCTTACAAGTTGAAGTGGCTTAATGATTGCGGGGAAATTAGGGTGACAAAGCAAGTTCTTGTTGCCTTGAAAATAAGTAAGTATAGAGATGAGTTGTTATTTGATGTGGTACCTATGCATGCTGGTCATCTTTTGTAAGGACAACGACCTTGGCAATTTGATAGAAGGGTATTGCATAATGGTTACACAAACCACTACACTTTTGAGAAGGATGGGAAGAAAATTACTCTTGTACCACTTTCACCTAAAGAAGTTTATGAGAGTGAGCTTAGAAGAATGTAGAGTGAGAGAGAACACAAGAGTGAGGAAAAAAAAGGGAGTGAAGATGTAATAAAAGAGAATGAGTTTTCAAAGGGAAAGAGTGGCAAAAACATTGAGAAAAAAAAGAAAGTGAGTTCGAATGAAGAGGGGTAGAATTCGAATAAGGGAAAAGGAGTGGAGGAAAAAGCAACAAGTGAGTGTAAAAAGAAATAAAAGAGTTTTTATGCAAAAAGGAGTGAAATTAAGAAGGCTAGGTTTTCAAACAAATGTATACTTGTACTTATGTACAAGGAACTTTATTTCAACACTAATGACCTTAATGCTTCTTTGCCTAGTATTTTTGTTCCTCTTTTACAGGCGTATGGAGATGTTTTTCCAAAAGAGATACCCAATGGGTTGCCACCCATTAGAGGTATTGAGCATCAAATCGATTTCATTCCTGGAGCTTCAATTCCAAATAGACCAGCCTATAGGAGTAATCCCAAGGAGACAAATGAGCTTCAAAGGCAAGTTGAGGAGTTATTAACCAAGGGGCATGTTAGAGAAAGTATGAGCCCATGTGCTGTTCCTGTTTTATTGGTACCTAAGAAAGACGGTTCTTGGCATATGTGTGTTGATTGTCGTGTAATTAATAACATCACGATAAAGTATCGCCATCCTATTCCTAGGTTAGATGATATGCTTGATGAATTGCATGGTTCTATTATCTTTAGCAAAATTGATTTGAAAAGTAGGTATCATCAAATTCGCATGAGAGAGAGTGATGAGTGGAAAGCTGCATTTAAAACGAAATATGGCTTATATGAATGGTTGGTTATGCCTTTTGGCTTAACTAATGCACCTAGCACTTTCATGATGCTTACGAACCATGTTTTGAAAGATTTAATTGGAAAATTTGTTGTCATATACTTTGATGATATCCTTGTGTATTCCAAAAATTCGGACGAACATTTAGAACATTTGAGGGCTATAGTTGACATTTTGAGAAAAGAAAAGTTATATGCTAACCTTAAAAAGTGTTCTTTTTGTTTAGATCGAATTGTGTTTTTAGGTTTCGTGGTAAGTGCTCAAGGTGTTGAGGTTGATGAAGAGAAAATAAGTGCTATAAAAAATTGGCCTACTCCTAAATCGGTAAGTGAGGTAAGAAGCTTTCATGGATTGGCTAGTTTTTATAGACGATTTGTAAAAGATTTCAGCACCATTGCGGCACCTCTCACAGAGGTAATTAAAAAGAGTTGTATTTTTAAGTGGGATAGAGAACAAGCAAATGCATTTAATTTATTGAAAGATAAGCTTTGTAAGGCCCCTATTCTTGCTTTGCCTAACTTTGCTAATACTTTTGAAATTGAGTATGATGCATCAAGATTAGGTATTGGGGCTGTTCTTATGCAAGAAAAGAGGCCAATCGCCTACTTTAGTGAAAAACTCCATGACGCATCATTGAATTATCCTACTTATGATAAAGAGCTCTATGCTTTGGTTAGAGCTTTGGAAAATTGGCAGCATTACCTATGGCCCAAGGAATTTGTTATTCATACTGATCATCAATCTTTGAAGTTCATACGAGGGCAAGGTAAGTTGAACAGAAGACATGCCAAATGGGTCGAATTTATTGAGACTTTTTCTTATGTGATTAAATACAAACAAAGTAAGGACAATGTTGTGGCCGATGCACTTTCAAGAAGGTATACTTTACTTAATGCTTTAGATGCAAGAATGCTTGGATTTGAACATATTAAATCTCTTTATGATGATGATTATGACTTTTCTAGCATTTTTAAAGTATGTGAGAAAGTTCCATATGGTAAGTTTTATAGAAAGCATGGGTTTTTGTTTAAGGAGAATAAATTATGCATACCTATTTGTTCTATGAGAGAGTTACTTATAAAAGAGTCTCATGGGGGTGGTTTAATGGGGCATTTTGGCATCACAAAAACTTTAGATACTTTAAATGAACACTTTTATTGGCCTAAAATGAGAAAAGATGTGCAAAGAGTTTGTGATAGATGTGTTGCGTGCAAACGAGCTAAATCTAAAGTTTTAAATCAAGGTTTGTATACTCCTTTACCTGTTTCTAGTGAATCTTGGACTAACACTTCTATGGATTTTGTTTTGGGTCTACTTAGAACAAAAAGGGGAAAAGATTCTATTTTTGTGGTGGTTGACAGGTTTTCAAAGATGTCACATTTTATACCTTGTAATAAAACAGCTGATGCCACTAACATTGCAAATCTATTCTTTAAGGAAGTAGTACATTTGCATGGCATTCCAAAAACTATTATTAGTGATAGGGATGTAAAGTTTCTAAGTCATTTTTGGAAAGTTTTGTGGGGTAAATTGGGTACTAAATTGTTATTTTCTACTACTTGTCATCCAAAAACTGATGGTCAAATAGAAGTTGTGAATAGGACTTTAGGAACTTTGTTGCGTGCTATCGTCCAAAAGAATTTGAAGAATTGGGAAGAGTGCATTCCATTTGTTGAATTCGCATATAATAGAGTTGTGCATTCTATTATTGGCTTTTCACCTTTTGAAATTGTTTATGGCTTTAACCCACTAACCCCTTTGGATTTAGTTCCTTTACCTTGTGATGAAAGAACTAGCTTGGATGGGAAGAAGAAGGCAGATTTGGTGAAAAAACTACATGAAGATGTGCGCAAGAACATTGAGAAGAAGAATCAACGAATTGCAAGCCAAGTAAACAAAGGAAGAAGGCGAGTTATATTCGAACTTGGTGATTGGGTTTGAGTACATATGCGAAAGGAAAGGTTTCCAACTCAAAGAAAATCAAAGCTTCATCCAAGAGGAGATGGTCCCTTTCAAGTCATTGAGAAGATCAATGACAATGCCTACAAATTGAATCTTCCGGGTGAGTATACTGTGAGTGCAACTTTTAATATGGCTGATCTTTCTCCTTTTGATGTAGATGGTGAAGATTCGTGGACGAATCATCTTGGGGAGAGAGGGAATGATGCAAATAAGGATGCACACAAGAGCAAAAATCTAATTCAGCTACCTAGTGTTCCCATTACAAGAGCAAGAATGAAGAAATTCAAGGATGCATTGAATAGGATGATTCAAGGCTTGTGGGATGATCTTGCAACAATTTAAGAGTGCACGGAAGAGTCAAATATCAAGCTTGGACTTGAAGACAACAATCAAAACTTGGTAACTTTGACACAAGTACAAGAAGGCAAACTTGAAGATTGAAGCTTCTATGAAATTCGAATTCTCAAATCTGTACAAGGCCATATTCGAATGATGTTTCAAGGCTAAAGAAGCATGCAATTCGAATGGGATCTTCATCAATATGCACAATTCGGATTCCATTTGCCATTTGGGCTAACTTTGCTCCTTAAGCCCATTATCTGTCTTAGTTTTATTTACAAACATATGTTATTTAATTTGTTGTGTATTTTGGCTTTTTATGTTAATCATTAAGCCCAAATTCAATTTATCTTAATTTAAGTTAGAATAAGTTTAGTTTTGTGGCCAAACACTCTTATTAGGGTAACTTATTCTTGTATCCTTATATATTTGGCTATGTACTCAAAATAGGGACAAATTACGTTTTGAATGAAAACTAAAATTAAGAGTGTTTTCTCTTGTTTAGATTAGAATTTATTATTTTGGCAGCCGCATGTTTTTAGATTGCTATTTAAAGGTTAGAACAATATGTTGGAGGGGGGGATTATTTTCTGAAAAGAATTGCAGAACGCAATTTCACTTTAATTAAATAGATTCTTATCACTCACCTTCTTCTATCTAAGTATGGCGAATCAACCTAGCTTTTATTTATTTGTGGCGATATCTTCTTATCAAATAGGTAATTGCTAGCCTTCTATACTTCACTTGTTGAGATCAAATTCGTAAAATACCTTAATCAATTCAAAATTCTACAAAAAATCACAGCAAAGGTTATTTTTGTGTTTTTTTGGCACATCATATTGGTATCAGAGCCAGGTTTGTAGGTGTAGATTGTGAGTGTTGTGGAGAAACACGTGATTTGAGTGATTTCTATTCCTTCAAACGATCCGATCTAAATCATGGCAGAAGAAGACTAGACAGTTCTAAGAGGTCTTTCTTTGCAGCAAGCGCAAATCATGGGACTTCAATGCAAACAAGTAGAGATGATGGAGCAACTTACTCGTTTGACTCAAGCATTTGAAAAATTAGTGGAGCACCAACCACCACAACAACATGAACCTCGGGCATCAACAGGGGCTGATCGTGTTGAATTGGGTGATGAACCTAGAGATGATGAGGAAATGATATCACAACCTTGGCAAAGGAGACAACAATGGACTTTAGGAAACAATATAAAAAAATGAAGATTCTGCCATTTAAAGGGACCAGTTCACCCGAGGAGTATTTGGAATGGGTGTAGCGAGCGGAAAGAGTGTTCGAGTGCCAAGAATATTCTGAGGTTAACAAATGCAAATTAGCCGCTCTTGAATTTACAGATTATTCTAATTTATGGTGGGAAAACTTAAAGGCACAGCGTAGGAGAGACGAAGAAGAGGAGATTAGGAGTTGGAGAGTCATGAAAAGAATAATGCAAAAACGCTTTGTCCTTGAATACTATAGACAAGAACTATATATCAGATTGCAAAGTCTTAGGCAAGGAGGGATGTGCGTTGAAGACTATGTTAAAGAATTCGAAATGTTGATGATGAGGTGTGACTTACAAGAACCTCAAGAGCATACCATTGCAAGGTTCTTAGGGGGGCTGAACAAAGATATTGCAGATAAGGTAGAGTTATTGCCTTTCGTATTTTTGGAGGATGTGATCAAGTTAGCTGTAAAGGTGGAGAGGCAGTTTAAGCGAGATACGAATATTAAAAGTATATCACGGTAAATCGGAAGTAAGTCAACCCACTCAAAGCCCCCATATTCAACTTCAAATTGGAGTACCAAGCGGATGGAGAAAGGTGATTTTAGCAGACAACCAGTAGACTTGGATAAGGGAAAGGACAAAGTAGGTGATCCAAAACCTTCAAGAAGGTCTCGAGATATCAAATGCTTTAAATATCTTGGTCATGGGCACATTACTTCTTAATGCCCAAACAAGAGAGTCATGATTATTCGAGAGTCACAAGGCGAGATAGAGAGTGAAGATGAAGCAGCGAAAGAGGAGGAAGAAGAGCATGAGCATTTGGAAGAAGACATTATAGAGTATGCTCATGAAGGGGAATTGCTTGTTCGACGTGCCTTGAATTTACAAGCAAAGGTGAATATTGAGCAGCGATAGAACATCTTTCATACAAGGTGCACAATCAACCAGAAGGTATGTGGAGTTATTATAGATGGCGGGAGTTGCACCAATGTTGTTTCCACCACCTTGGTGAAAAAGTTAAACTTAGCAACAACAAAGCACCCACACCCATATAAGCTACAATGGTTGAATAATGATGGAGAAGTGAGAGTTACGCACCAGGTTTTGGTGCCATTTACGATTGGGAAATCATACAAAGATGAAGTGTTGTGTGATGTGGTTCCCATGAGTGCAAGTCATTTGCTTTTAGGAAGACCATGGCAATATGATAGGAGAGTTGTACATGATGGCTTCAAAAATACCTATTCTTTTACTAAGGATGAGAAAAAGATAGTCTTAGCTCCTCTTAGTCCGCAACAAGTGCAGAGAGACCAATTGTTAGGTGAGAAGGAAAAGAAGGAAAATTTGTTTGTGAGCAAAGGGGAGGTTAAGCAAGCCTTGTCCATGCATGAACCAATTCTAATGCTAATCGTGAAAGAGTTGTCAACTAGTGAGAGTACTTCCTTACCACTGCAAATTGAGAAGCTTTTGGAAGAATTTGCTGATGTGTTTCCAAAAGAGTTACCAAAGAGGCTACCACCAATTAGAGGGATCGAGCATCAAATTGATCTCATATCGGGGGCTGCCTTACCAAATAGATCAGCTTACAGGAGTAATCCAGAAGAGGCCAAGGAGTTGCAGCGGTAGGTATCTGAGTTGTTAGAGAGGGGTTATGTAAGGGAGTCGATGAGCCCTTGTTCAGTGCCAGCCTTGTTAGTGCCGAAGAAGGATGGGACTATGAGAATGTGTGTGGATGGTCGAGTAATAAAATAAAATAACAGTGAAGTATCGCTATCCTATTCCTAGGTTGGATGATATGCTTGATGAGTTGCATGGTTCTAAGGTGTTTTCAAAGGTGGATCTGCAGAGTGGATACCATCAAATCCGAATAAAAGAGGGAGACGAGTGGAAGACTGCATTCAAAACAAAACATGGAATGTACGAGTGGCTAGTTATGTCATTTGGCTTATCTAATGCACCAAGTACCTTCATGCGACTAATGAATCATGTGCTTCGTAAGTTTATTGGCAGATATGTAGTGGTTTATTTTGATGATATTTTGATTTATAGTAGGAACTCTGAGGAACATTTGGAGCACCTTAGGGAAGTATTTGAAGTACTTCGACATGAGAAATTATTCGACAATTTAAAGAAGTGTCAATTCTGTCAAGACCGTGTTATCTTTCTCGGTTATGTGGTTTCGCAGCAAGGGGTTGAAGTTGATGGGGAGAAGGTGAATGCTATTAAGGAGTGGCCTGTGCCTACTAATGTGTCAGAGGTGAGGAGTTTTCATGGGTTAGCATCTTTTTACCGTGAAATATTTCAGTACTATTCTTGCTCCTTTGACTGAATGCATTAAAAAGGGTGGAGAGTTTAGATGGACCGAGCTTGCTCAGAAGAGTTTTGAGTTGATTAAGGAGAAGTTATGTTCAACTCCTATTTTAGCTCTCCCTGATTTTTCAAAGACTTTTGAAGTGGAGTGTGATGCATCAGGAGTGGGAATTGGAGCTGTTCTTATGTAAGATAGACGACCTATAGCATATTTTAGTGAAAAGTTGAATGGGGTGAGCCTGAATTATTCAATATATGATAAGGAGTTCTATGCACTAATTAGAGCTTTAGAGACTTGGCAGCACTACTTGTTGCCCAAGGAGTTTGTTATTCACACGAATCATGAGTCCTTGAAGCATTTGAAGGGGCAAAACAAACTGAATCGCAGACATGCCAAGTGGGTAAAGTTCTTAGAGACTTTTCCTTATATCATCAAATACAAAAGAGGAAATGTAAATGTGGTAGCTGATGCGCTATCAAGGAGGTATACTCTGATCTTCATGATAAATGTTAAGTTAATGGGTTTTGAATTGATCAAAAATCAGTATTTCCATGATCCAAACTTTGCTTTCATTTATTTGGCATGTGAGAAAGGGGCAATTAAGGGGTTCTATAGGCATGAAGGATATTTGTTCAGATATGGAAGACTTTGCATTCCTAATGGATCTGTTAGGGAACTTTTGGTAAGAGAGGCACATGGTGGTGGTTTGGCTGGACATTTTGGTGAGAAGAAAACTTTGGAGTTAGTTAAAGAGCATTTCTATTGGCCAGGAATGATTAGAGATGTACATCACATATTAGAGAGTTGTGTGACTTGTAAGAAGGCAAAGAGTAAAGAGTCTGCTCATGGATTGTTGTTGTGTAATTTTAATAACGCAAGTGCACGTTATCGTTAACAAGTAATAAAATGATAAGTCAAGTATCGTTCCCACGAGGATTGGTTAATTTGTTAATTACCGAAAATAAGTAATCCTAAATTTAATTGAAGAATTCGATTAATAAATTTTGATTAACAAGAAATTGCGAAAATTTAAATTAAACTAAATAAATGAAATTGTGAATTTCAATTGATTAAAACACTAGGGCAGTAGACTTCACTATAGCTAATTAAACTCAATTTCTTTAATTGTGTTGTTTCAATTTGTTTCCAATATTGACAGAAAATTATCCTAATTTATTTGATATTCTTTCTCAAGATATATCAAAAATACTTGCACATACTAATTCACTATATCTCTATGTGAATTGAAATACATGAAAGTTCATTAAGTATAGTGATAATTAACTTAATTCTACATGAATCATGATAGTATATCTCTATCTAACATGTAATTCATTGTATTCATTACATAATCAAAACACATAAATCACTTCTCAGATCAATATAGTTCACAAATCATTCAAATATTGGCCAAATATTCAAAAGCATTAAGCACAATAATGAACACTCAATATAAACAATAAATCATGAACAACACAAATTCTGGAAATTGATGTTCTTAGCTAGGTTACATCTTTGCCCTAGTTAAAAGAAATTAGTTCATAATAAAATTACAACACACCATAATCAAATTGAGAATCATAATGAAAATTTCAAAAAGAGAAAATTAAAGAGTTGAGGAAGAAAAACTCTATGTAGATCAATGACTCCCGATTCCAGCAAGCTTTACTTCCGATTCCAGCAAGCCTTACTTCCTCTTCCAGCAAGCTTTACTTCCTCTTCCCCTCTTTCTTCAAGCTTCTAAAATCTTCAAAATGGTAAAAGAAAACCTTCCTTTTCGTTCTCTCTCCCTCCTGGTCTTTCCCCCCTTTCAATTGCCCATTTAGTCTTAAAAAACGCTCCAAATTCAATCCCCCTTGTTAAGGAAAAGCTGTCTCCCACTTGTCTCCATTTAAACCGAAATTTAGGCCACTAAACTTGACTTTTTGCTTCCTTCCATAACATGTGGGCTTGTTAATCATTATGTCTAGTTTTCAAATTATTTTTAATTAGTCAAATACGATTCTTGAGTATAAAGATACACTCAAAAATACGGACTATGTTCAGTACAAATGGGCCTTGTTGTTTTCTTTCCATTTCTTGGGCTTTTTGGGCTTTTCTCCTACAAAAATAAAGAACTAAACTCAAAGTAATAACATAAATAAATTAAATAAGAAATCACAAATAATTAAGTAAAATAAATATGAATTAGCATGAAATTAAGAGTGAAAGTATGATAAATTTTGTATAAAAATTAAGCACATCAATTGTATATGCCATTACCTGTACCAGATCAGCCTTAGGTTGACGTGAGTATGGATTTCGTACTTGGGTTGCCAAGGACACAGAGAGGGAAAGATTCGGTTATGGTTGTTGTCGATAGGTTCTCAAAGATGTCTCACTTTGTTCCTTGTCACAAAACCGATGATGCTTCTCATGTGACAGATTTATTCTTTCGAGAAATTGTGCGATTGCATGGAATACCAAAGAGTATAGTGTCTGATCGGGATGCGAAATTTTTGAGTTACTTCTGGAAAACTTTATGGAAAAAGCTTGGCACAAGATTGCTTTTTAGTACAGCTTCTCATCCGCAAACAGATGGCCAAACTGAAGCGGTAAATCGTACACTCTCTTCTTTACTTAGAACTAATGTTAACAAGAATTTAAAGAATTGGGATGATTGTTTAGCTTTTGTTGAATTTGCGTATAATAGAAGCATGCACAGTGCAACTAAGCATTTACCATTTAAGGTGGTTTATGGAATTAATCCAATTATGCCACTTGATTTAGCACCAATTCCGACTAGTGAGCGAGTATGTGTGGACGGGAAGAAAAAGGCTGAACTGATTAAACAATTGCATGAAGGTGTAAAGCGGCACATAGAGAAGAGAAATGCAGCTTATGCAAAAGCGGAAAATAAAGGAAGAAGGCCGATTCAGTTTGTTCCAGATGATCTTGTGTGGATTCATCTTCGTAAAAAAAGATTTCCAAATCAAACGAAGTCCAAACTTATGCTATGGGCAGATGGGCCTTACAAAGTGTTAGAGAAGGTGAATGACAATGCCTACAAGATCGATTTGCCGAGGGAATATAATGTATCAGCTACATTCAATGTTAGGGATCTAACACCGTATATGGGGAATAGCGAGGAGTTGGATTTGAAGACAAATCCTATTCAACCGTGGGAAGATGATGTGATCTGTGGAGATGTAGAGGCTGTCCAAGGATGTGTGGTTCCTAGTGTTGGGCCGATCACTCGTTCCATGGCTAAGAAACTTCGGACGACACTTGAATTACTTCTTAGAGTGTACACAGCCCATTCGGAAAATCTGGAGGCCAAAGCATTAAAGCCCAAAGTGTTAACCTTGCTCACTTGCTTGGAAGATTAGGCATTCTTATTTAATTTAATTTTTTTTATCTTCTATTATTGTTATGTTCTTAATTAGCTCAGCCCATGTCATTTATTTACTAGGTTAAGTTATTTTTGGATTTTTATTTAATAAGGGTGTACAGCCCAGCCCATTGTAATATTTTATAGGTCAGAATTTATTATTTTGGCAGCCGCATGTTTTTAGATTGCTAGTTAAAGGTTAGAACAATATGTTGGAGAGGGCGATTATTTTCTGAAAAGAATTGCAGAACGCAATTTCACTTTAATTAAATATATTCTTATCATTCACCTTCTTCTATCTGAGTGTGGCAAATCAACCTAGCTTTTATTTATTTGTGGCAATATCTTTTTATCAAATAGGTAATTGCTAGCCTTCTACACTTCACTTGTTGAGATCAAATTCGTAACATATCTTAATCAATTCAGAATTCTACAAAAAATCACAGCAAACGTTGGTTTTGTGTTTTTTTGGCACATCACAAACAATTGTGAATTGAAAGCAATTGGCTTGTGTTATTCATTTTTATATGCATTTTAGATACCATATTATCTTAAAGTTTAAGAAGAACTGAAATAATTGAAAATAACTTTCAAGCACGTAAAAATAACATAACTTGCTCGAAACTATACTTTCAATCAAGGCCAAGTCCTTAATCAAAAGTATAGTTTTGAGAACGTTGTATTATTTATACATGCTCAAATGTTAGTTTTGATTTTTCCAGTTCTCCTCAAGCTTCAACTAATGGGAACAAGTAAAAGTACAACACTTACACTTTGATATTATTATTTAGCTGTAACGTAATGTTTCAAAGAAAAATACAAACATTATTATCATGAAAACAATGAAATTTAGTGTATCATTGTAAAAATGCAAAAGGAATATGACTCATTTTGGTATTAAAATGCGCGAGTCACTAACTATAGTGGAAAGAGATTGGATTTCTACATGTGGCGCAGATGTTCTAGCTTATTGACACCTAGAACAGGTTTAGTGTACAACTTCCTCTCCTACTGAAGGAATTTGTTCTTTCCTTGGCTTCACAATAGCTTCTTGCCCTTCATTTGGGATCATCCAGTCTACATTATTGCCAACATGATGAATGAAATCCACATTTGCATTCAACCATGCATTATGGCGAATATGTCTGCATGTTGCAAGAGCGTGAGCACACGATGGTTGTTATAAGTCAAATTATCAACAACTACATGACCAGTCTTTGAAGTTCACAATCTCAATAATTACTCGTTGTTTAACTTCAAATTTGATTCGCGACACCGGATGCACAGTCATGGTACAAGACTTTTCCAATTCCACACCAATAACCTTCTAGACCGCCGAAATCACTATTGCATCTTGCGCAGTAGTCTCCTCACTATGCTGGTAAAACCACCTTTGCACATTTGATCTACTATGCTCAGCTCATGAAACTATAGGCAGCCTTCGTGCGCTCTTCAATAATGCATTCATACTCTCAACAATATTAGCTGTCATCAAGTCATATCTTCAGACTGAGAAATGGGATTGCCTATCTATGTAATCTAACCTCATTTTCTAAGTATTTTGCAGTTGTCAGATGTATCCTCCTTATATTTTTCAAATATTCAAAGAACTTGGATTGAGTATTTTTTTTTTTTTCAAACTCCACCTTTCCTCCCAATAAGCAAAAATCGGGATAATCAACAACTTAAGGTGCTTAAATGAAAAATTATTATACTTTATTCTAAAGCTAAATCAACAATATGTGATGACAAAAGAAACGTGTATTCAAGCATGTTGTGCAATTTTAACGATAGTTAACAAGTAATAAAATGATAAGTCAAGTATCGTTCCCACGAGAATTGGTTAATTTTTTAATTACTGAAGATAAGTAATTCTAAATTTAATTGAATAATTTGATTAATAAATTTTGATTAACAAGAAATTGCGGAAATTTAAATTAAACTAACTAAACGAAATTGTGAATTTCAATTGATTAAAATACTAGGGCAGTAGACTTCACCATAAGTAATTGAACTCAATTTCTTTAATTGTGTTATTTTAATTTGTTACAAATATTGATAGAAAATTATCCTAATTTATTTGATATTCTTTCCCAAAATATACAAAAAATACTTGCACATACTAATTCACTATATCTCTATGTTAATTGAAATACATGAAAGTTCATTAAGTATAATGATAATTAATTTAATTCTGCATGAATCATGATAGTATATTTCTATCTAGCATGTAATTCATTATATTCATTACATAATCAAAACACATAAATCACTTCTCAGATCAATATAATTAACAAATTATTCAAATATTGGCCAAATATTCAAAAGCATTAAGCACAATAATGAACACTCAATATAAACAATAAATCATGAACAACACAAATTCTGGAAATTGATGTTCTTAGCTAAGTTACATCTTTGCTCTAGTTAAGAGAAATTAGTTCGTAATGAAATTAGAACACACCATAATCAAATTGAGAATCATGATGAAAATTTCAGAAAGAGAAAAGTAAAGAGTTGAGGAAGAAAAACTCTATGTAGATCAATGACTTCCGATTCCAGCAAGCTTCACTTCATCTTCCTTCCCCTCTTTCTTCAAGCTTCTAAAATCTCCAAATGGTAAAAGAAAATCTTCACTTTCATTCTCTCTCCCTTCTGGTCGTTCACCCCTTTCAGTTGCCCATTGTCTAAAAAAACGCTCCAAATTCACTCCCCCTTGTTAAGGAAAAACTATCTCCCACTTGTCTCCATTCAAACCGAAATTTAGGCCACTAAACTTGACTTTTTGCTTCCTTACAGGTGGGTTTGTTTATCATTATGTCTAGTTTTCAAATTATTTTGAATTAGTCAAATACAATTCTTAAGTACAAAGATACACTCAAAAATACGGACTATATTCAGTACAAACGGGCCTTGTTGTTTTCTTTCTATTTCTTGGACTTTTTGGGCTTTTCTCCTACAAAAATAAAGAAACTCAAATTAATTACATAAAGAGATTAAATAAGAAAACACAAATAACCAAGTAAAATAAATATGAATTAGCATGAAGTTAAAAGTGAAAGTATGACAAATTTTGTATAAAAATTAAGCACATCAAATACCCCCAAACTTAATATTTGCTAGTCCTTGAGCAAAAAAATAAAAAATAAAAGACTCACCAACAAAAACTAGCTTCCTTACTTCATTTTTCATGGTCAACAAGAATACAACAAGATACAAAATTAATCAATCAATCATCCGAGTATTAACAATGCTTCATATGTTATGCTCATGTGTAGTGTGTGATAGCCATTAATCAATCATCATCTCTCATGGCATCTTCACAAAATTAGAGTATAGCATGCGTAGAAGTTTAAACTCCAAATCTCACAAAGATGATCACTATTAAAGAAAAACACTCGAAATTTGGGTTAAAACTCAAAAGTATGTGAGACAAGCATTATGCTTAGATTTTTAATGGAAAACAAAGCTCACATATAACAGAAAGAACACGTTATTTTTCGATGTGATGATGGTGATCTCATGAACGGAATGCCAATAACTTGACTATCATAACAATAAATGCAATCTAATCATATAACGCATAAGATCAACATAGGACTTTCTTTCAAGGTTGTAATGAAGACAACAAGTAGGATATTATTAAGAAAGAATAGATAACGGGTACAACAAAGTTATAAGAGCTCGATAACATATGCATCTATTATCAAATTCTCATATTTTCTTGGAAACATATTTCACCACCACAACTTCTTCATATTCTTCTCTTTTTCTTTTCAAAGTACATTATCCTTCTTTTTTTTCTCTTTTCTCTTTTTCCTTTCACATAAGGCCTTAATAATATATATATATTTTTAACCTTATTCCTTTTGACGCGAAAACTCAATGCTTACTTAAGCATGAGTCTCGGTTACTCAATAAAAGTATGGTTACAAAAATGAACACAATATTTTTTTTTTCATGGCCGTGCATCAAATAGATAATTCACTGTTAAATCAACCACCTATACAACAAGTAACAACCTCTAAATTTATGATGAAGCATATGTCAATACCATACATTTGTAGCTCAAATGATAAGAATAAGGATAAAGACAATAAAAATTTGACTATTAAGATTGGCTGTTATTGGTTTTAAGAAAGATAGAGATTATTTTAAAGCTCAAAGTGGTTAACTAAGGAAACATGTGTAAAATCGGCTAGAAAGGCTCAAACGATACAAACAAGACCTAGAATCACTTCTTGTGCATCATAAAACCAAAATTACATCTAAAGCATGAATAATCAAATCAATTGGCCAAAATAAAATATAATGAGATCATTAGAACGAAAATATGATAAGAAAAGATGTAGAATAATCACGTAACACTCAGAATTGAAGGATAAGGGGCTCAAAAGCGCACGATTAAGGTTACACGAGTCTACACTTTCTTACATAATATTCTCTAATTATGTGAATTCATCAATTTAAGATTCTGATCAATCATGACATTAAGTGCTTATGAATTGTGAGAACAAATAATGAAATCTAGTTAATACAAGGATAATATTATGATCAAACTTAATATCTCATTAATTCAAATTGACCATGCATAAATCATTTCTAAATCTTGTAACTGAATAAGGAAGTGACTCAAACAACTCAAAAACAGAAAGTAAGTACGAATTTTCGTTTTTTTTTTAAAACAAATGTAAAGCTAAAGACACTAACTATAATCAAAGCAAAACATAAAATCTCACCCCCAAACTTAAATCTAACATTGTCCTCAATGTTTGCAATTAAAAATCATGCAATGAATAGATCAAATAAAGGTGAAAATGTAAGAAAATACTTCAAGCACAAAGAAAGCAAAAAATGGAAAATATGGCACCTGATTTGGCAATACTTCAATTGTTGCAGATTTCATATTCTCCCTTTCGTGCACTTTGAGTTGCCTCCCAAGTAGCGCTAAGTTTAACGTCTTCAGCCGGACCATATTCTTCAGCAAAGAAAACACTCAAACACTAGCTAATGTGATTGTGCTATTGCATTGCTCAAAATCACCCTCCACATAATGCTTCAATCTCTCTGTCCATTAACTTTGAATGTTCCTTTTGTATCATGATGGACTTCAACTGCACTATAAGGAAATACACGAACAATGGTGAAAGGACCAGACCAGCGTGAGCGTAATTTTTGCGGAAAGAGTCAAAGACGAGAATTATAAAGGAGAACTTTTTGACCAACCAGAAAATCTCGCCTCAAAATATGCTTGTCATGCCACTTCTTCATATGCTCCTTATCAATTCATGCATTCTCATAGGCATCATTATGAAACTCTTCCATCTCACTCAATTGAAGCAACCGTTTTTCTCCTACAGCTTTCATATCAAAATTCAATCTTTTCACTGCTCAATACGCTTTCTACTCAAATTCAACCAGAAGATGACATGCTTTTCCGAACACTAGCTTGTACGGAGACATTCCAATTAGAGTTTTGAAAGCTGTGCGATAAGCCCACAATGTATCATCTAACCTTTTCGATCAATCTTTTCTTGAATTGCTAAACTTTTTTTTAAGTATCCTCTTTCTCTATTTGATATCTCTACTTGACCACTCGTTTAAGGATGATAAGCTGTCGCTATCCGATGACTGACACCATATTTTCCCAATAAAGCTTCGAATTGACGATTACAAAAATGTTTACCGCCATCACTAATAATTGCTCGAGGAGTGCCAAATCGGGTAAAAATATACTTGCGTAGGAAATTCATAACAGCCTTATCATCATTATTGCGTACAGCCACTACTTCCACCCATTTCGAAACGTAATCTACAGCCACTAATATGTATTGATTCGAAAAAGATGACGGAAATGGACCCATGAAATCTATCCCCCAAACATCAAACAATTCAACCTCTAGAATATTATTCAGTGGCATTTCACTTTTTCGAGAAATATTTCCAATTCTTTGACATTGATCACAAGCAGCAACAAATGAGTATGAATCCTTGAACAATGTACATCAAAAGAAACCAGATTGTTGCTCCAAAATGCCCCCCATATTTCGAAAAATGGCAATGTTGCAAAACCTCACCATTTCGTCTTCCGGAATACAACGTCTAATTATTTGATCTGGGCATTGTTTATACAAGAATGGGTATAATGCTTGACATCCGCAAAGAATTTCTTGTTTTGTTGGTATGACAAATCAGACGAAATAATGTTGCTGGCCAAATAATTTACAAAATCTGCATACCAAGGTGCATCCGATTCTTGAAGCGAAAAAAGCTGTTCATCCGAAAATACCTCATTAATCGAACTTGCTGCATTATCTTCAATTTCTTTTTGTTTCAATCGAGATAAATGATCAACAACTAAATTTTCGGATCCCTTCTTATCGCGAATCTCCAAGTCGAATTCTTGCAGCAAAAGCACCCATCTAATGAGCCTTGGTTTTGCATCTTTTTTGCAAGTACGTATTTTATGGCTGAATGGTCTGTGTAAACTATCACTTTCAAACCAATTAAATAAGATGTCCTAAATCATTTCCCTAATGAAGCATTCCTTAGAATTTTGTCTCAAGTGACAATCAAACAAGTTCTAGAATTCAATGAAGTCTTATAAGTTTATTTTGTTCACATAAACCTTCTCTAAGTTTCCAAACAATTAAGTAATCATGGCATTAACGATTAAATGTTTTGAAATGATCAAGTAGAATGAATTTGGCAACAAGTTAAGCACATAGATTAGGCCAACATTTATCATTTTTCAAAATTTAGGCACTCACATTCAAAGTCATATCATCTGCCTTTCATTTAGATTGACTAAAGTAAGCTCACAAGATAGTTAAAAACAACTCAAAAGACAAGAAAAGATTTGCATGCATATAATACTAAAAAGAGAAAAAGAAGTTTAAAATAAACAAACACATAAAGTCAAATAAAACTACTAACTCACATGCAAGAATAACATTAAAAAAAAATTCGAGATCAAACTGTGTGTGAGGTGGCTTAATAATAGAGATCGAGGTGCAGTACAAATGGCTCAAACTAATACTCTCAATTTGTTGCAAGATCCTTTGTGAGGAATAGACTGTGCAATGACTATGGGAATGATAAAGAGGATGGAAGAGGCTTAACAAGGCTTAATTAAATCCTCGTGCTACATGGATAATTTGAGCTTTTGAAGATTCCCTATTTTATATGGAATAAATTTCCTTGTTTGTTTAGGATTGTTATTTTAGGTTTCCTTATTAAATTATGATTGTTATTTAAGTTTCCTTATTAGATTATGATTGTTATTAAAGTTTCCTTATTAGATTATGATTGTTATTAAAGTTTCTTTATTAGATTAGGATTCTTATTTAGGTTCCCTTATAGGATTATGATTATAGTCTTATTTTCCAACTTCAGTTAGGATTTATATTCCTACTTAATTTTGGACACTTTTTTTATTTAGGATTATGATGTTTCCATGCCTATATAAAGGTTACAAGTATGTAAAACGAATTTCATCATATGATTAATAATATTGAGATATTTTAGCAAGCTTTGCTTTGCTTTCTTTTGTTCTTGGCAGAATACAATATTTTGACTTATCAAGGGAGTGATCAACCTTTGTGGCATCTTCAAGATTGGAATTTTAAGGACTTAGTTTCCTTAGGTTCTAATCTGATCATCTACAACTTATTTTTCTAGTTTCTTAGGCGTGCATAACAACTGATTCAAGGGTTCCTAGGGCAGGTCACCTAGTGGGTTCGTATCATTTGGTATTAGAGCTTTGGCTCTAGAAGCAGGTTACTTATCCTTTACTTATCCTTATTTTATATTTTTTATTATTTTTGTGCAATTTTTGTGTTGTCTTCGCATAACTTTCTTGACTTCTTTCATTCTACTTCTTTGTATTTAGTTTTGTTAAAAAAAAAAAAAAAAAGAGAGATCGAAAAGATATCTAACAAAAAAAAAAGTGTTAGATTGCATTGTTTGATCGGTGAACAATCTGTTTTGCGTTATTTATTAAAATTACAAATTTGATTTTTATTCGATTTCGTGTTCAATTTCAAGATCAATCGTGTAAGACTGTTTGTCTCTTTTAGCTTTACGTTTCAATTTGTTATATTTTAGTGATCTTTTACTTGTCTTTTGCTTCCTTTTAAAGTTTTCTTATTTTGGTTCTTTTAATTATTATTTTTTTTCTTCATTATCGTTTGCCTCAATTAAGTTTTTAACGTTCTAGTTTTGAGATTTGCCACCATCTACCTGATTACTTCTTAACATTTATTGATCTTGATTCTTTTAAGAACATAAAGGGGGCTAGCTTGAGTGGTAAAAGGCAAAAGTGTTGAGACCACCATCGAAAAAAAAAAAAACAAATTAGTGTGAAACACAAGTGATAACAAATTAATTTAAGTGCAAACACGTGAGGGAGTGTGAGAGGAATACATTTTTTTTTCCTAACAAATTTTGCAGGTTATAAACATGAGTAGTGAAGAATAACCGCAGGAAGTTGACATGAAAATGTTCATAAAGGCTGTTAATGAACAATTTAGGAAGTTGAATACTAGATTGGATAACATGCAATCCCCGCCTATTTCTAAAACTACTAGAAGATGTGTGCTTGAGGAGGAAGAGGAAGAGGATGTAGATTTGGAGGAATCAAGTTCTAAACAAGGCAAGAAGGTTGTTTCCAAAAGAGATAGCAATTTGGGCAGCATAAAGATGAAGATTCCAACCTTTCAAGGAAAGAATGATCCTGAACTATACTTGGAATGGGAAAGAAAGGTTGAATATGTATTTGACTGCCATAATTACTCCAAGGAGAAGAAAGTAAAACTAGTAGCTGTGGAGTTCATAGATTATGCAAGCATATGGTGGGATCAATTGGTGATCAATAGGCATAGGAATGGAGAGAAGCCAATTCGGTCATGGGAAGAAATGAAATTGGCAATACGCAAGAGATTTATACCTAGCCATTACTATAGAGATTTACATAGAAAGTTGCAGGGGTTAGTTCAAGGTTCCATGAGTGTAGAGGACTATTATAAGGAGATGAAGATAGCCATGATTAGAGCAAACATAGAGGAAGATCGATAAGTAACAATGGCTAGATTTATTAGCGGTTTGAACAATGAGATTGCTGATGTAATTGATTTACAACACTATGTGGAGATGGAGGAGTTATTGCACAAATCCATTAAAGTGGAGAAACAACTCAAATCAAAAGAGTTCAGATTTGGTTCGGCTTCTAATTCTTCATGAAAATCTAAATGGAAGGACAACAAAATTACCTCAAAAACAAATGAAGAAGTAAAGCAAAATGATTCGATTGCTGTTTCTAAAAGTAAAATTGAAACTGAAATTTCTTCTAAGTCACGTGAAGTTAAGTGTTTTAAGTGTCAAGGATTTGGGCATATTGCTTCTTAATGCCTAAACAAAAGAGCAAGCAAAAACTGAAAAAGAGCAAGTGAGGCCGAGATGAAAATTAGATAGGAAAGTGTGCAAAAAGGAGAGAAAAGAAAGGGAATTAGTGTATTTGCGGAAAAAAAAATGAGATTAAGAGTGTTATGGTTACAAGGCGGCAACTATTTGTACTTATGAACAAAAATGTTTATTTTTCCACTAATAACTTTAACCCCTCTTTGTATAATGTTATTGTGCCTATATTGCAGGAGTTTGCATATAATGGGAAAAAGTCCGATTTTGTGAAGGATTTACTTGCTAAATTTTGGGCTAGCATTGAAAGGAAGAACGAATAATTTGCCAAGCAAGCTAATAAAGATCGTTTGAAGCTTGTTTTTGACCCTGGAGATTTGGTTTGGGTGAACATGCATAAGAAGAAGTTTCTTACACACAAAAAATCAAAATTGCAGTCTAGCGAAGATAGACCTTTCAAAATCTTGAAAAGAATCAATAATAACGCCTACAAGCAAGATTTGCCAAACGACTATGGTAATGTTAGTGCGACTTTCAATGTTGCTGATTTATCTTTGTTTGATGTAGGTGATTCAAGGATGAATCTTTTCGAAGAGAAAGGGAATAATAGAGATCGAGGTGCAGTTCAAATGGCTCAAACTAATACTCCCAATTCGTTGCAAGATCCTTTGCGAGGAATAGACTGTCCAATGACTATGGGAAAGATAAAGAGGATGGAAGAGGCTTAATAAGGCTTAATTAAATCCTCGTGCCACATGGATAATTTGAGCTTTTGAAGATTCTCTATTTTATATGGAATAAGTTTCCTTGTTTGTTTAGGATTGTTATTTTAGGTTTCCTTATTAGATTATGATTGTTATTTAATTTTCCTTATTAGATTAGGATTGTTATTAAAGTTTCCTTATTAGATTAGGATTCTTATTTAGGCTCCCGATGTGCTTAATTTTTATACAAAATTTGTAATACTTTCACTCTTAATTTCATGCTAATTCATATTTATTTTACTTAATTATTTGTGTTTTCTTATTTAATTTGTTTATGTTATTACTTTGAGTTTGGTTCTTCATTTTTGTAGGAGAAAAGCCCAAAAAGCCCAAGAAATGGAAAGAAAACAATAAGGCCCATTTGTACTGAACATAGTCCGTATTTTTGAGTGTATCTTTATATTCAAGAATCGTATTTGACTAATTCAAAATAATTTGAAAACTAGACATAATGATTAACAAGCCCACCTGTTATGGAAGGAAGCAAAAAGTCAAGTTTAGTGGCCTAAATTTCGGTTTGAATGAAAACAAGTGGGAGACAGCTTTTCCTTAACAAGGGGGATTGAATTTGGAGCGTTTTTGAAGACTAAATGGGCAATTGAAAGGGGGGAACGACCAGAAGAGTGAGAGAACGAAAGTTAAGGTTTTCTTTTACCATTTTTGGAGATTTTAGAAGCTTGAAGAAAGAGGGGGAGGAAGAGGAAGTGAAGCTTGCTGGAATCGGAAGTCATTGATCTACATAGAGTTTTTCTTTCTCAACTCTTTACTTTTCTCTTTCTGAAATTTTCATTATGATTCTTAATTTGATTATGGTGTGTTGTAATTTCATTGTGAACTAATTTCTCTTAACTAGGGCAAAGATGTAACCTAACTAAGAACATCAATTTCCAGAATTTGTGTTGTTCATGATTTATTGTTTATATTGAGTGTTCATTATTGTGCTTAATGCTTTTGAATATTTGGCCAATATTTGAATGATTTGTGAACTATATTGATCTGAGAAGTGATTTATGTGTTTTGATTATGTAATGAACACAATGAATTACATGCTAGATAGAGATATACTATCATGATTCATGCAGAATTAAGTTAATTATCATTATACTTAATGAACTTTCATGTATTTCAATTCACATAGAGATATAGTGAATTAGTATGTGCAAGTATTTTTGGTATATCTTGAGAAAGAATATCAAATAAATTAGGATAATTTTCTGTCAATATTGGTAACAAATTGAAACAACACAATTAAAGAAATCGAATCAATTAGCTATGGTGAAGTCTACTGCCCTAGTGTTTTAATCAATTGAAATTCACAATTTCGTTTAGTTAGTTTAAATTAAATTTCCGCAATTTCTTGTTAATCAAAATTTATTAATCGAATTCTTCAATTAAATTTAGGATTACTTATCTTCGGTAATTAACAAATTAATCAATCCTCGTGGGAACGATACTTAACTTATCATTTTATTACTTGTTAACGATAACGTGCACTTGCGTTATTAAAATTACACAACAAGTTTTTGGCGCCGTTGCCGGGAAATGTTAGATTCTTATAATATCGATTTGGATTAATATTGAGTTTAATCTAAAGTTTATTTTTGTTTGTTTGTTTTTACAGGTTTGTCTTTTAAGTACATGAGAAAAGCCAAAAATAGTGTTTATTGCCTTTCGATACCGAAATGGCTGCAAACACTTTTCAGTGGTACTCAGAACATTTAACACCTAGGAGAACCTTTGGAGTTCATGAAGTAGATAGTATTTCTGCACTTAATGATCAGCTTCATACCTTAACCAAGCAACTTGGGGCCATGACAGCAAACTTTATTCATATTCCGCATATGGTTTGTGAGCTATGCAGTGGCAATCATTCTAGCATGGATTGTCAAGTTGATAATTTGTTTGCTGTGTCATCCTTCGGGCAAGTTTCATATGTTGGGAACTATAATCATCAAAACGATCTTTATTCCAACACCTACAATCAAGGTTATCATCCCAATTTCTCTTGGAGGGGAAATCAAACTTCATCACTCGAATTCCAACCTCAAGAGAAAAAGGTTAGCCTAGAAGAGGCTCTTGCTCAATTGACCATGAACACTTCCAACTTCATGACAAAAACTGAAACAACCTTGGAAAACCAAGCAACTTCCATTCAAAACCTAGAGGTGAAAGTGAGTCAAATGGTAAAGGTGTTAACGGAGGAACAACAAAGCTCATTGCCGAGAAGTACAGAGACAAATCCAAAGGAACAAGTGATGGCAATTACACTTCAAAGTGAAGAAAAATTGATAGAGCCGAACACCAACATGGAAGAGGCACTACAAATGGAAGCAAGTTCTTCAAAATCAAGCTCACCTAAGAAATATGTGTCACCTCCACCATATGTGCCACCAATACCGTTTCCTCAAAGGTTAGGAAAGCCAAGCAAAGGTCTTCAAAATGAGGGAACCGTTGGAGAAAAGTTCGATGCTAAAGAAGACACACTCACACTTGATGTTGTGGGTAAAACTGAAGAATTCAAAGTTTCTGATGCATTGAAGTTATCATGTGATGAGGAATGCTACATTGTTGGTACTAATGAGGATGTAGTGCAAGATTTGGTAGATCAAAGTAACATGAAAAATTCTTTGGAGATCATTCACAACCAACACGAGAAAATGAGTTCAAACCAGTCAATAAGTGAGAATAAGCAATTGGTTGTGGCTGTGCATCCATCAGATAATTTTTCAAGCTTTCCATACTCATATGATACATTGAGCAAAAATCACCCTTTTGATCCGGGAAAATGTCTCAACATATACTGTGATCATTTGAAGCCACACTTAGATAAGTTTGGAAGAAGTGTAATGGCTGAGTTTTACTCTAGAGGAGTCACTTGACACTTAGAGAAGGAACTTGGTCCAGCTAAAGACGTTAAACGTAGCGCTTATTGGGAGGCAACCCAAGTTTCATTGTGTTTTGTGTGAATTTTTTTTAGTGAGTTTTATTTTATTTGTTAACATTAATGAAATTATTTTTGTGTGTATTTTTGTAGGTGGATAACTTTAGAAAGCTCATAATCAACATTGAGAGATGGAGGAGACGTTTTGGAGCACAAGTGCAAGTCTAGGAGCTTTGCATTGATTTTGAGTGAAAACTGCAGAATTTGACATTCTGCATATAGTGTACTAAACCTGTCATAACTTTTTTTATAAAACTCAGAATTGCATTCCGTTTGTGTCGTCACAAACTAGACATCCGTAGCTTCAATTTGATATATCATAAGCCAGTAATTGGTACGCTATTACACAATCTGGGTGCGCGACAGCGCCATACTCGCACAGGTCTGCACCTAAGGCAGAAGCTGGTGCGCGACCGCGCCAACTGGGAGCGCGACTGCGCCCTCCATTCTGCCTATAGCGAGCCTGCACAGCCCCCCTCCTTTATTTCTTTGCCTTCAATGTTTTCCCTCTCCTCAACTCTCCTAAAACACAAATCAAAACCCTCTAGACTACTTATCCATTCAATTGTATCCAATTCATTCACAAACCGCATACATTCATCCTCAAACTTGTAAGTTCTCTCTATTATTCAACTTAAATTTTCATTGTGCATTTAAATTCGGAAATAAGGAAAATTATGAGTTGGTGGACGAATTTGGGTTTGTGGATTGAATTTATTGTAGAAGTTGTTGGGTATGTGATATCTTAGAAGTGTTTGTGACTATCTTGTGAAAATTTTTTGGTGAAAATGAAGGGTTTTGTTGTTGTGTTGGGTGTTTTTCACAATTGCATACAAAGTGTTCGACGAATTAATTGAATGAGGTTTAGTGTCGAAATTTTGAGTTTGATCATTTAGAATCATTGGGATAGTGTTTTAAGAGTGAATGAAAGCTAATACAATGATTGGAGTGCAATAAAATATGATAATGCAAATGGGCATTCTAAGTGTTCGATGAATTGCCCAAAAGAGATTTTCAAGTGAAAATGACATCGACAAAGGGCATTACTTTTCCAACCTTCCTTCATCTTCACAATGTTTGCCTCCACAAAGGAATGAGAGTGATAATGCACAACAAGAGGCAAGATTTTCACATTTTGCCTCCTAGGTATGATTTCTTTGCCTTAGCTTTTGATAAATTTATGCTTAAACATTGGGGGCAATGTTTAGATTAAGTGTGGGGGAGGGAATGTTATTGTGGAAATGTTTTGTATGATGTATTGAGAATGAATTGATCATGCCACCAATTGCACACATTTTTTTTCTTTCTTTTCGATTTAAGTTTTAATTGTTATATTTTAGGAGTGTTTATGACATACTTGTTTGTTTTCTTTCAAGCATTTTCTTTTCGTGGCTTTTATTAGTGTTCTTTCCTCTCCTTTTTGAGATTGGGCTTATATTTGTTGAACATGCTTTTGAGCTACATAGAAAGCCAATGATATAATTGTCATGGTAAGTGCTTAAATTGTGGAAAATAATGAATGTTGTTATAACTCTTGGGTTTGATTTGTTGACAAATTTATTGTACTTGATAGTTCCTCAAAGAATTTTAAGCTTTGTAAGGATTAAGTCCTATTGAACTCTAGAACTTGATTGATTGTCACTTGAGGCAAAATTCTAGAGGATACTCCATTAAGGAAATGAATTAGGCATTTTTTACTACGTTTGAGCCTTTCAAGCTAACCTAGAATTAATCAATCCTTAGTTTACCCCCTTTGAGCCAAAAATTTCTTTTATTGTTTTATCACTTACATAATAGCTAGCATGAAATAAAAATACCTTCCTTTTGAGCAGCACCCTAAATTTCCAACCATGTTAGAGCTTTGAAAATAAGGGAGGTTGAAGGAGTGTAGAAAAAAAAAAAAAAACTAAGCCGAATTCTTATTGAGTAACCGGGTCTCATGCTTAGGCAAGCATGGAGAACTCGCGTCAAAAGATAAGAGTAAGGCCAATTGTGAGAGAAATATGAAAAATAAGCTAAACTCTTACCGAGTAACCGGGTCTCATGCCTAGGTAAGCATAGAGAACTCGCGTCAAAAGGTAGAGCGAGGTTTAAAAAAAAAAAAAGAAGAAGAAGAAGAAAAAAAATGAAAAAAAAAATGATGAAAAAAACAAAAGATCAATCTTTGCAAATAAATAAGCTTGGGGTATACATCTATTCTTTGTATTTGAATCATCATTTGAGAGGTGAATGAAGAAGAAGGTGTAGAAATTTGATGATGATAAAAGGATTGAAGAAAGAGCTCTATAATGGTTGAGATAGTTAGGGTGCTTGAACCTTACTTAAATATCCATTTTCCCCATCTTAACTTTATCCTATCATTACAAGCTTAATGAAGTCCTAAGGATCCTTGATGAGGTTTTCTTCTACATTAGTGGCGAGTGGCATGAAAATTAAGCTTATGGAGTTCCTAAATGAGTTTAAATTGTGCACAAACTTATCCGAATTGAATCAAAACCCATCATTTGTGACATTTCACACACACACGAGCGAGGAACTTTTGAGTACGATGACGTTTGTTTTTCAAGTCAAATTTAGAGACAAATTGAAAGCATTGTTTTCTTCAAGTTAAGTAGGTAACTTAATCTTTGAGGCTTTAATTTGTTTTATCTTAAAGTAAGTTAAAATATTTTTATATAATCTCGATTGTGCATAACTTTGTTAAATCCCTTACCTTCCTTCTCTTTGATTTGATTTAATTTGCTTGAGGACAAGCAAACATTCAAGTTTGGGGGTATTTGATAAGTGCGTAAAACACGCATTAAATCATTTACTTTTAAGCTTCAATTGTTTGTTTAATCCTCAAGTTTCTTTTGGATTTGATGTATTTTGGTTGTTTTGTATAGAAATTGATAAATTTAACTTTTGAAAGTTAAATGGACTCAAAACGGATTAATTCGGCTCGAAAAGGAAGAAACCGGAGCATAAGAACAGGATGGACCAAAATGCAACATAATTAGGACTAAACTGAAGAACTGTCACCGAAAAAGGATACATCGCAAATATGTAAGAGAGAGGGGATCCAATTGAAATTCGCCAGATTTTATGTCTTCAGTGGCAGAAGCTGGTGCGCGATCGCGCGCCTTGCCGCGCGGCCGCGCACTGCGTTCTGCCCAGGTGGACTAAAGTGCAACAATTTCAGGACTTAAGTGCAACAAAGGCAAAATCGTTAGCTTAATGTCTGAATAAGCATAAGTTGAGGGATTTAATTGATATTTACCGACCTTCGAATTTTTGGGCAATTGGACGAATTTTGCGGTTTAAAAAGAGGGAGAATGGAAGAACAAAGGGGAGTTGGTCACTGCTTGGGAAAAGTTGGAGAAGGAAAAGAGAGAGAAAGAAGAGGAGAAGAGGAAGAAATTAGAAGAAGAATTTGGGGGAATCATCAAGTTCGATTTTGGAAGACAAGCTCTCCATTCTAGTTTATCTCTTTCCCTTTATTTCAATTTTATTGTTGTGAATTGAATAAATTTGTGAAATTCGAATTCATGTTATCAATTGTTGAATTATTAAGTTGTGAATTTGGATTATACCCAATGAGTGGCTAAACCCAATTTTCTAGGGCAATGGTTTAATCTGTTTGAAGCATCCACTTCTAATATTGTGTTGTTTAATTGATTTGAGATTGGGTGTTGAGTATTTATCATGGTAATTAATGCTTTTGAATATTTGGCCAATATTTGAATGAATTGTGGATTGATAGGAATTGAGAAATGAATATCATATCTAGACCGTGTAGTAAATATCGTAAATTGCATATTAGATAGAGATATACTAATATGGTTTGCGTAGTTTAATTGAAAATTATCACCAATTGTAATGCACTTCGGTTTAATTAATTTCACATAGAGATATAGTGAAATTTTAGGTGCGAAGTAGACTCGATTGATCTCGAGAGAGACAATCGAGTAACTTAGGATAATTAACTAGCAACACGCATTTTAAATTAGAATAACGTCAATTGAAGAAGTGAATACGACCAAATACGATAAATCATTAGCCCTAGACATTTTCATTGATTGAATTTTCAAGTGTTTTGCTTTATTCTTAATTTTAATCTTATCAACAAAACAATTTCGATTTCTTTAGATAAATTCGTAGATTAATCACCTTCGGTAGTTATAAGATTACATTCCTCGTGGGATCGACATCCACTTATCACTTTATTACTTGCTTGCGACACGTGCACTTGCGTTCGTTTATTTTACACGCAACACAAAGCTTGGTAGCTTTGACATAAGTACAAGAAGGTAAAACTTGAAGATTGAAGCTTCTTGAGATTTAAATTCTCAAATCTATACAATGCCATATTCGAATGATATTTCAAGGCTAAACAAGCATGCAATTCGAATGAGATCTTCATCCAGATGCAAAATTCGGATTTCATTTGCCATGTGGGCTAACTTTGCTACTTAAACCCATTATCTGTTTTAATCTTATTTATAAACATATGTTATTTAATTCGTTGTGTATTTAGGCTGTTTATGTTAATCATTAAGCCCAAATTCAGTTTATCTTAATTTAAGTTAGAATACGTTTAGTTTTGTGGCCAAACACTCCTATTAAGGTTACTTATTCTTGTATCCTTATATATTTGGCCATGTACTCTAAATGAGGAGATTACTTTTTCAATGAAAGCTAAAATTAAGAGTGTTTCTCTTCTTTTAATTCTTGCTTGAATCAAGATTCTTACAATCAAAGCTAATTACTTTGAGGGTATTTTATTCCAATGTTCTATTTCGTAAGTTGAAATTGGGTCGCGGACTTGGTTAAATCTTATTTAACTTTCCAAGGAGTTGCTTCCATGTGTAAAGATATTGGGTCTCAAGTTTAATATGCTAGGGGTTCGTATCATAACTACTCTTTTATACACACATTAATTTGGTCTCACTTAAAACTTGCTTTTTCTCACCAATTTCTAGATCAAGAACCACAAATTTGAACTGTATATAGCCCTACTCTATCATTTCCTATGATTCTCAATGCATTTGCTCTAAGATTTTTCAGCTTGTAATCATCTGGATAAATAAGATGCATTGAATGTTTGTTTCCTTGGTAAGAAAATATTAGTTAACATCTTCCCCTGCTAAAACCAATTAGAAAAAAAGCACAATGTTGACATACCTTCCCAACATCACCAAAATATAAAATACCACAACTTCAAAACAAATTTCAAAATTCCTCCTATATGTGTGATAATGAAAAAAATGCTGAAAAACAATTATGCAAACAACTATGCACAGTATCAACCAATCAAAATAAACCATGAATGCATGCAACACTCTTAAAATATTCCAAATCCAATAATTTTTTCTTACATAATTTCCAACACAAGAGACAAAAATTTAGTCACATAATCATAAATTAAATTCAACCATTTAATAATATATAAACACTTATATAAACTAGATAAATTAACTCTCATAGTCCTCACATATTTTTCTTAGAGTGGATCACACGTTAATCTCCTCACAAGACCAAAAACAATTAATAGAGGATATAAGAGTAATCGGGTTGAATGGTGAATTGGGTGGCTAGGGTTTGAAAAGAGCATCAAATATATATCAAGATCAGTACATTTGGACAATCAGATCATCCAAAATCGATGGTTAAATATTAAATTTTTTACCCGTAAAATAAAGTCTTAGTATGCAAATCTAGTGCTTCTTAATGTTTGGTCAAAACGTCAATAGCAAAAGGTCAACATATATTATTCGTCTGATCTCAAGCTTTAACTTTTCAAATTGACTCGGGTCAATGAGTGGATCATGTCGACCCATGGTAAAAGGGGCAGGATCTTAATTTTTTTCAGTTCTTGAACCCACGTTTTCGATCAAGTGCAGTCAAGTCTATAGTAAGCTCAATGCACCCACCAATCATAGTTCAGTCAACATCTAAAGTCAAAGATCATGTGTAGTCATTCCTACGTGAACCTGGTCAAAGTCAACTATCAACAGTCAGCGATCTTATGCATATTGCTTTACAGTAAGCACATACAATAGCCAATAAGTATGTAGTCAACCAACAAGTCAATGCGCTTATACCAAAATATAGTACACTTGGGCACACTAAATTTCAACATTTCTTTAACCTATTTTTAAATTTGATATTTGTTTTAAGCCCAACATCGACCTTTTCTAAGGTTTTTGACCTTTTAAAAACTAAAACTCACATTTGTTTAAACCAACCATGCATCCCAAAATATCAAATTGACCAACTGAACTTGACAAAAATAGTTTTTGATACAAAGTTTTGATAAACACATAATTGGGGTGTTTCAAAATTCCATCTTCAACAAAACTACTAATAATACTGTTCCATTCATACATCAATGTTAACAATAAAATTCCATTAATTTATATTCATGAAATACATATAATCCATAAATTCACACGAGGCACAAAAAAAGTAAACGATGCACTTATAAGCACTTAGGGTTTCTGTGCCAACATTGTCTAACATGATTTACAACATGCATGCAACCAATAATAAGCTTTTAGTTTCAAAATCACTCTAAAGTAACTAATCTACATTAATTTTTGTAAAATCCCCAAATTAAATTATATTCACGCGTATCAATTAACTTAAAGTACTTTTAACTGCATCATCTCAATCATTCTCACATAATCATGCAATAAACAATAAAATTGGAGTTCATTTAATAGTTTTAAAAGATTATTGTACATCAATTTTAAAACCCCCAAGAAAAGGAGACAAATTTAACATTTACATACCCAAACAATACCTACGGATTTTAATACGTCTACATCGAAACATGCAATCACAAATAACCATGCATGAAATCAATATGCATTAAGGTGACCCAAATATTAATGATTTAGGGAATCATCTGTTTTCTTTGGCCTCAAACTACATTTCAATCAAAGCAGAGCAAGGAAGATGATTCATCATCGATAACAATAGAGGCTCATAGTGTTTTAAGGTTTTTGTTCGCTTCAAAATGGCGGGTCCTCTGTATGTATGGGTTTTGTGTAGTGACACTGTGTTTAGTGGTCTTGGAGCCCAAAAATCTTCCGAATGCGATGTGTTTTTGTCCTCAACTTGGCATCATGTTAAAAGTATGTGGATGTCTATGTGAAAATTGTAACTCGTCGAGACATTTGTCATCTTTCTGCACATTAGTATAGCATTAGGATACTTGTTGTAGAACAATGAGATCCAAGCAAATTTAGAGTAATTAGATGAACATAACCCTAAATTTTATGTCCTTTAAAAAAATAAATTTATATTTCTTCAAAATAAAGATCATATTTTTGTGTCGTCAAAAAATTCTACAGACAAAACTATCAAATAAGTATTAAAAAAATGGAGCAACACAAAATATAATTCACATAATACAAGTATTTATTTAAAAAAAATCTGCTAGAAAAAGACACAATGGTCAAAGATTACGAGAGGGTAATTTACTATGTACAAAATTATTATAACCACATTCTTAGTAGTTTTTTCACACACCCAAATTCCATTGCATGTAATATCAATAAGTTTCATTGTTTCTCTAACTAGAAATTAAAGAAAGATTGAATATTGATTGACGAACAATGATCTTTCATATGATTTAATTGAAATATTGAAAGGTAAATGAGAATGATGTATTCCATCACAATTTTTCTTATAATTAAGAAGGAAACTTTTAGGAATTCTTTTGTGCTTTAGGATATAAGCATTAGAAACCTTAATTCCCTTTGTTTTCTCCACATAAATTACCTTAATTTAATTTCTAATGACACTCATTTTTTGATTTTTTTTTATTTATCCTCATTCGCATATGAGAACTCGATCGCACAATTTAGTTCTTATCTTTAAGTATTTTTCATGAAAAAGTTCTCAAATTATTTTGAAGATTCCTTGCTTTATATATTTTTTAAAAAAAGAATTACAAATTACATATATAGTTTACTGAATTACATCGGAGTCATCTTCTAAGAGTCAACATTAGATGGTAAATGTGATAAATGAAATACTACTAAGCCAACCTAAGAGGGGGCTGAATTGGGTTTTCAATTTTTTTTACAAATTTAAAGCAACCCCAATAACCAACACCAAGCAATTCAAATTCTTCTAAGTTATAATACAATAAATTCGATACACAAATCTAATAACCAATGTGCGAATATCAACAAATTAAGCTTCAAGTGTGTAAGAGCAATATGTATAATAAATACAAACATAAAAAATAATAAAGAGTATAGGGAGAGAGATCAAACACAATGATTTTTACGTGGTTTGGCAAACTTCGCCCTATGTCCAAGCTTCCAAGCCAACCCGCTTGAGGATTCCATTATTGTGCCTTTAACCCAAGGAAAGTAAATACAACACCAAGTGAACTTTTGGGTGCCACTTAATCCTTACACTAAGAGGATTGAATTGGGTGCCTCTCTAACCTTTATAACCAAGTGACGTTCGCGTATCACTTAAATCTTACAACACGAGAACTTAATCTCTTTTTATCTCACAAAGATTACAAGAAGAAAATAATATTGATCAAGTACAAGACAACACTCCTTTTTGATTTTATAAGAAAGAAGAGAAGGAATCTGAGAGGAAGAAGAAAAGGAAAATAGGAAGGAAAAAGAGAAGGGAACAAAAAGGAAGAATTGTTTAAGTAAAAAAGAAAAATACAGCAAAAATGAGCAGGCTATGAATCGGTACCTTTAAAATATATTTTTTTAATATGTTTAAATGGAAAACATATCATGATTGATTTTTTTATTGATGTGTTTTGTGTTGCATTGAAAATAACATTTAAATTATGCGTGATATCCAGTTGTTTTATAAAGTAATTGTTATATGTTTGAATATTGTTTGTGATTTTTAAAGCACCATACATGTATCCAAATCCCAGTGATGAAATTAAGGTCCTTGAGACCCATGGAATACACACACACACACACACACATACACACACACACACACACACACACACATAATGTGAATTGTGTTCTCCTCGAACAATGATATAAACCTGTCAGTTTATGTCTTTCCTGCTTGGGCAATGGTAATTTCGCTAAGCATGATAATTTTCCCAAATACTAGTTGGGTGCATTATGAATTTTTTGTGATGAGATGTATTCTCATTATTGATGTTCTATTTAAGTATGATATAAAGATATCTTACACTACTGTATGAAAATGTACTTGATTATATATTATATCCAATCACTGAGCTGTAACTCATTTTTTTCCCTATTTCTCTCTAGGTTATTCAAGATTTTGTGTAGGATGCAATTTTAGTAAATGAGATTAAGACCACTCCAGGCATGTTGCACGAAAATGCTTCGAATATGTCATATATATATATATATGTTATTGCTACAATTTTTAGGTTGTAATACCCAAGCGTAGGTTTGTCAAGTAATAAAGATTCGGAAGTCCGAGTGTCGGTCCTCAGGGAATTGGTTATACTAAGTCCACAAGTCCAAAGTCCAAAGTCCAAATAATGTGAAAGTAGATTGAAATTTTGATTATTAACTTGAAATTAATTATTATTGAATATTAGGGCATTAGGGATCCATTTTAATGATATGTATAGAAATTATTCTTGATCCTTTTTTATACACAATTAAGATTTAAATAAGAAATAACCTTAATTGGAGGATGGATAACATTTAAGCACAAAGAAACTAAAAGACTTACCTTTGAATTGAAGTGAAAAACCATAGGTTGTCTTGCTCTTGATATGTAGAAAACATCCAAGCATTCAATGTACCCTTAGTTAACAATGAATCAAGGTTTCTAACAAACCAAAATACTTGCAAAATATAGTACTCACTCAAAAGGAAAGTTGACAATGAAGAACAAACTAAAGGATCAAAGAACAATACTATACAACCACAAAATTTCACCCTTTGCCCTAATTACGAAATTAGAAATACATGGAGTAAAGAAAATATGAAGAAGAAGAAATGAAAGTGTTTTTGAGAATACAAGCCTCCTTTCTTTTAAGCTTTCAAAACCAAGGTTTATATAGGCAAGGTAAAGGAGAATTCGCACATGTGAATACAAGTGAGTGGCAGGTTTCATCATAGCATTATCATCCACATTGAGAAGCACGTTTGACTGTCTTCCACTCCGAATTAGAAAAATGTTTCTTCTTCAAAGATATGGCCCCATGAGTAATATTTTCAATGCTTCATGAATCATGGTATTTGGACCTATGTAGTGAAAGTTACACTTAAAATATTAAGGCATGTTCAAATCGAAATATTGACAGCTACTGTTTAAATGATAATTATTTTCAACCACCCAGATGCACGAATTGGAATTTTTCCATAACATGAAAGTTGTAGCTGTCTCTTTCAGGATGCATTTGAATCAAGAATTAACCCAATTGGAGCATTGTGAAGAGAGTTAGGTCCAAAATACCGAAGGATATGCACAGGTCCAGGCTTCAAATGGTAGGCCACGTTTTGTTGTATTGCCTCAAACATCTGGTGGTAAATAATTTCAAAATCGAAAATGACATCTGAAAATGAATTATGAAAAATTGAGTCAGCTTCCATTTGAAACAAAAATCATTATATTTGGAAGTGGGTAGACAAAGATATGACCATTTAACTAATTAGTGCTTCAAATAGGAAATATGATGTTGACCATTTTTTTTCAATTACAACTTGGCCACCTTTCACCTATGTATAAAATACACTACATTACTATTTTACATAAGTATTATATAAATGTCAACTTATATAATTATACATATTTACATGTAATTGAGATTTAGATCATAAAAACATGCAAATTAAAGTTGTGCCAATGAAATTCATAATTTTTGCACAAATAGGGACTTTAAATTAAATAGTATGTAATAGTGTCTTCTAAAATATATATAAATGACACACTTTTAGACACTTATCACACCCCCCAACTAACATTTTGCTAGTCCTTAGCAAATTATGTGGTAAAAAGTTTTTTTTTTTTTTTTCAGAACAATATCTCACACAAAAAATATATATATTTTACAAGAAAATAAACAAAAACTGAGGTAAGACAAAAATCATTTCCATATCAACTACAATTATATGTCTAAGTTAGAGAAGTATAAGAAAACATTTGTCATCAAAGTTACATAAATCAAATTATTGTTAGAACACATGCCAATCCCCTAATCACAAATGTTAATGACATTTTAAAAGAAAATATACCCCATGAAGTTAAGGATAATGTTACTAATTTAATAAGGAATAATGAGAATAAAACAATGACAACTCAAATTTCTCATCCCAATTGAAAGAAAATATAGGCCTCAAATTTTGGATAAAGATAAATGATCAAAATGAATAATCAACTAAATACCTCAATATCTCTTTTTTTTTTCTTTTTATATATACTATATTATTCAGCCCTTATTACTAGCATCTATTTCAAACTAAAATTTCTTAAAATTAAGAAGGTCTTTTATTAGGATATAAAGCAAGATTGGGACAAGGCTAAGAAGAAAATGAGATAAGAGTACACAAAATCATATGTTTGAGAAAATAGATATCTTAAGCATAATAAGATGGTGCATCAATAACTTCTTCTTTTTTTTTTCTTTTTTTTTTACAAGGGAATAACAATTTATATACTTTTATTTTTTATTTTCTTTTCTATTTTTTAAACAATGATATATAAATATATTTGAACACTTCTTCATTTTTTTTTTTTACCATCTTTTTCTTCGAAATGTAAACTCTTCTCAAACATAAAATGGTAGTAGATAACAAAAAGAAATAGGTTAGAAATCCAAAAGTAGAATTGGATGTGGTAAATAGGATAAGAAATGATTTTTTTTTTATTTAATGGCTCAAAGGGCTTACTAAGGGAAAACACATAAAAAGGTAGGCTTGAAAGGCTCAAACGGATCAAAGAATGCCTTCTATCATTTTTTAAGAAATAAAATAGCTATCCATATCAACTAGCTTAATGGGTTTTCTAATATAGCAACACATTTTTTTTTTTAAGTATTAGTTGAAAATCCAAGAGATCAATATCAATATCAAGGTTATGCACAAATTGTGGGCCAAGAAGGGTATTCTCCAAGGAAAAATAATAGGCTCGAAACTCACTTGGAACAAAATTACTTGGCATGCAATTCTTCCAATAATTAGATTTATTTCACTCTTCAAACTCTAGTTTCCTCATTTATTGCTAACTCGAACAAATAATTTAGGAAACATGGTGTGATAATTGTCTACTTAAATGATAAAATTCAAAACAAAACTTGAAAATGATTTTTTTTTTTTTATAAGAATGTAAAGAGAAGAATATGTAAAGAGAAGAAGATACCTTACCCCCCAACTTAAATTAAGCATTGTCCTCAATGTTAAAGGATAAAAATAAAATAAGGGTATAGATATTACCTGAAAAGTTGAAGAGGCTTGTACTCTTGATGTTGTGGTCTCCAAGAAAAATAAAACAAACAAAGAAAGAAAAAAAACAAAAACAACTAACTAATAACTTACAAAATAAAAAAAAATTAATATTTACAAATAGTTGTGATTGTGGCTCACATCTTCCTCTAGTTTTACGTCTAGTAACGGCTTAAACGCCCTCTATGGGTTGAGGATTGGCTTCCCATCCAATTTTCTTATAAATTGGCAAACAGGGTCTTTTAAAGTCAGATTCCCAAGACTATAACGACCACGTTCTTTTTGGAATTGTGTGTATAAATTAAGAATTTAACGTTGAACATATCCACTAGGATGCGTCTCAAGAGTCAATAGAATGTTATCCAAAGACTCTCTACTCAGTCCATCCTTTATGAATTGTATTTTATCTTCTCGATTTATAGACACCATTCCTATAGAACGACAACGTGCACATTTATAACAAACTTGTAACCTTTTTGCTCTTCGTTTCTTTGCAAAAGAACTCTTACCTAGCCCAGGCATACGTGCAACAAATGTATTAGAAAATTCACCTTTTAATCGAACTTTTGCTTCAATTATCCAACGTATATCTTCAGGAATTCCTTTAAGCATGAGCATTCTTAACCTTTCGCACCTGGCTTGGTAAATTTTCAATAAAGCATTTCTAGGAAAAGAAGGAAAATATTTTAGCAAATTAGAAAGTATATCATCCATTGTGAAAAGCATGAAAAGAAAAAGAAGGAGAAGAAAGTGTTTGTTTTTTTTTCTTTTTGTTTCAGTTATTTTGGGAAACTGAATTAACCGACGTAAAGAGTCACGGAGTACCGTTATCCGCCACTTGACCGGGAAACAACTGCAGAGAAAGAAAACCAACAAAGAAAGAAAGACAACACACAAATAACAATAAATACAAACAAGTATCAAGTGTTGTACACAGGCTCATTCAAAGTGGTAGACTCTCGTTCATTATTGAAATTCTCAAAAAATGGCTTCAAACGATGTCCATTAACCTTGAAAACATTACCATTTTTGGGATCTTCAATTTCCACTGCACCGTAAGGATAAACAGTTTTAACAATAAAAGGTCCACTCCATTTGGAACGAAGTTTTCCAGGAAACAAGTGCAATTTCGAATTATATAATAGAACTTTTTGTGAAGGTTTAACAGTTTTTCGAACAATATTTTTATCATGAAATACCTTCATTCGTTCTTTATAAATTCGAGAATTTTCATAGGCTTCATTTCTAATTTCTTCCAATTCATTCAATTGAAGTTTTCTTAATGAATTTGCCTTGTCTAAATTGAAATTAAACATCTTAATGGCCCAAAATGCTTTATGTTCCAATTCAACAGGCAAATGACAAGCTTTTCCAAAAACAATTCTATAGGGAGACATTCCAAGTGGTGATTTGAATGCAGTACGATAAGCCCAAAGTGCATCAATTAATCTTAAAGACCAATCTTTACGATTTGGATTTACAGACTTTTCCAAAATGTGTTTGATTTCCCTATTTGCAAGTTCAACTTGTCCGCTTGTTTGTGGGTGATAAGGAGTAGACACTTTGTGAGTAATTCCATATTTTTTCATTAAATTTTCGAAAGGTCTATTACAAAAGTGTAAACCCCCATCACTTATTATTGCACGAGGTATCCCAAATCTTGAAAAAATGTTTTCTTTCAAAAATTTCAAGACAATCTTGTGGTCATTGTTTTTACAAGGAATGGCCTCAATCCATTTGGAAACATAATCAACACCAACTAATATGTACAAGTAACCAAAAGAAGGTGGAAATGGACCCATAAAATCAATACCCCAACAATCAAAAATTTCAATAATCAAAATAGGGTTCAATGGCATCATATTTCTACGGGTTATCCCTCCTAACTTTTGACAACGGTCACATGCTTTACAAAATTCATAGGTGTCTTTAAAAAGAGTAGGCCAATAAAATCCACATTGTAAAATTTTGGCAGTAGTTTTTGTTGTGTAATTTTAATAACGCAAGTGCACGTTATCGTTAACAAGTAATAAAATGATAAGTTAAGTATCGTTCCCACGAGGATTGATTAATTTGTTAATTACAGAAGATAAGTAATCCTAAATTTAATTGAAGAATTCGATTAATAAATTATGATTAACAAGAAATTGCGGAAATTTAATTTAAACTAACTAAACGAAATTGTGAATTTCAATTGATTAAAACACTAGGGCAGTAGACTTCACCATAGCTAATTGAATTCGATTTCTTTAATTGTGTTGTTTCAATTTGTTACCAATATTGACAGAAAATTATCCTAATTTATTTGATATTCTTTCTCAAGATATACCAAAAATACTTGCACATACTAATTCACTATATCTCTATGTGAATTGAAATACATGAAAGTTCATTAAGTATAATGATAATTAACTTAATTCTGCATGAATCATGATAGTATATCTCTATCTAGCATGTAATTCATTGTGTTCATTACATAATCAAAACACATAAATCACTTCTCAGATCAATATAGTTCACAAATAATTCAAATATTGGCCAAATATTCAAAAGCATTAAGCACAATAATGAACACTCAATATAAACAATAAATCATGAACAACACAAATTCTGGAAATTGATGTTCTTAGCTAGGTTACATCTTTGCCCAAGTTAAGAGAAATTAGTTCATAATGAAATTACAACACACCATAATCAAATTAAGAATCATAATGAAAATTTCAGAAAGAGAAAAGTAAAGAGTTGAGAAAGAAAAACTCTATGTAGATCAATGACTTCCGATTCCAGCAAGCTTCACTTCCTCTTCCTTCCCCTCTTTCTTCAAGCTTCTAAAATCTCCAGAAATGGTAAAAGAAGACCTTAACTTTCGTTCTCTCTCTCTTCTGGTCGTTCCCCCCTTTCAATTGCCCATTTAGTCTTCAAAAACGCTCCAAATTCAATCCCCCTTGTTAAGGAAAAGCTGTCTCCCACTTGTCTCCATTCAAACCGAAATTTAGGCCACTAAACTTGACTTTTTGCTTCCTTCCATGACAGGTGGGCTTGTTAATCATTATGTCTAGTTTTCAAATTATTTTGAATTAGTCAAATACGATTCTTGAGTATAAAGATACACTCAAAAATACGGACTATGTTCAGTACAAATGGGCCTTGTTGTTTTCTTTCCATTTCTTGGGCTTTTTGGGCTTTTCTCCTACAAAAATGAAGAACCAAACTCAAAGTAATAACATAAACAAATTAAATAAGAAAACACAAATAATTAAGTAAAATAAATATGAATTAGCATGAAATTAAGAGTGAAAGTATTACAAATTTTGTATAAAAATTAAGCACATCAAATACCCCCAAACTTAATATTTGCTAGTCCTCGAGCAAACAAAAGAAATAAAAGACTCACCAACAAAAACTAGCTTCCTTACTTCATTTTTCATGGTCAACAAGAATACAACAAGATACAAAATTAATCAATCAATCATCCAAGTATTAACAATGCTTCATATGTTATGCTCATGTGTAGTGTGTGATAGCCATTAATCAATCATCATCTCTCATGTCATCTTCACAAAATTAGAGTATAGCATGTGTAGAAGTTTAAACTCCAAATCTCACAAAGATGATCACTATTAAAAAAACACTCCAAATTTGGGTTAAAACTCAAAAGTATGTGAGACAAGCATTATGCTTAGATTTTTAATGGAAAACAAAGCTCACATATAATAGAAAGAACACGCTATTTTTCGATGTGATGATGGTGATCTCATGAAAGGAATGCCAATAACTTGACTATCATAACAATGAATACAATCTAATCATATAACACACAAGATCAACGTAGGACTTTCTTTCAAGGTTGTAATGAAGCCAACAAGCAGGATATTATTAAGAAAGAATAGATAACGGGTACAACAAAGTTATAAGAGCTCGATAACATATGCATCTATTATCAAATTCTCATATTTTCTTGCAAACACATTTCACCACCACCAATTCTTCATATTCTTTGCTTCTTCTTTTCAAAGCACATTATCCTCTTTTCTTTTTCTCTTTTCTCTTTTTCCTTTCACATTCGGCCTTAATAACATTTTTTTTTTATGGCCGTGCATCAAATAGATAATGCATTGTTAAATCAACCACCCATACAACAAGTAACAACCTCCAAATTTATGATGAAGCATATGTCAATACCATGCATTTGTTGCTCAAAAGATAAGAATAAGGATAAAGACAATGGAAAATTGGTTATTGAGATTGGTTGTTATTGGTTTTAAGAAAGATAGAGATTATTTTAAAGTTCAAAGTGGTTAACTAAGGAAACATGGGAAAGGTCAGCTAGAAAGGCTCAAACGATACAAACAAGGCCTAGAATCACTTCTTGTGCATCATAAAACCAAAATTACATTCAAAGCATGAATAATCAAATCAATTGGCCAAAATAAACTATAATGAGATCATTAGAACGAAAATATGACAAGAAAAGATGTAGAATAATCACGTAACACTCAGAATTGAAGGATAAGGGTTTCAAAAGCTCACAATTAAGGTTACATGAGTCTACACTTTCTTACATAATATTTCTAACTATGTGAATTCATCAATTTAAGATTCTGATCAATCATGACATTAAGTGCTTTTGAATTGTGAGAACAAATAATGAAACCTAGTTAATACAAGGATAATATTATGATCAAATTTAATATCTCATTAATTCGAATTGACCATGCATAAATCATTTCTAAATCTTTAACTGAATAAGGAAGCAACTCAAACAACTCAAAAACAGAAAATAGGAACATTTTCGTTTTTTTTTTTTTTTTTTTTCAAACAAATGCAAAGCTAAAGAAATTAACTATAATCAAAGCAAAACATAAAATCTCACCCCCAAACTTAAATCTAACATTGCCCTCAATGTTTGCAATTAAAAATCATGCAATGAATAGATCAAATAAAGGTGAAAATGTAAGGAAATACTTAAAACACAAGGAAAGCATAAATGGAAAAGATGGCACCTGATTTGGCAATTGAATTCAATTGTTGCAGAATTCATTTCCCTTCCGTGCACTTTGGGTTGCCTCCCAAGTAGCGCTAAGTTTAATGTCTTCAGCCAGACCGTATTCTTCAGCAAAGAAAACACTCAAACACTAGCTAATGTGATTGTGCTCTTGCATTGCTCAAAATCACCCTCCACATAATGCTTCAACCTCTGTCCATTAACTTTGAATGTTCCTTTTGTATCATGATGGACTTCAACTGCACCATAAGAAAAAACCCGAACAACGGTGAAAGGACCAGACCAGCGTGAGCGTAACTTTCCCGGAAAGAGTCGAAGACGAGAATTATAAAGGAGAACTTTCTGACCAACCAGAAAATCTCGCCTCATAATATGCTTGTCATGCCACTTCTTCGTACGCTCCTTATAAATTCGTGCATTCTCATAGGCATCATTACGAAACTCTTCCATCTCACTCAATTGAAGCAACCGTTTTTCTCCTACAGCTTTCATGTCAAAATTCAATCTTTTCACTGCCCAATACGCTTTGTGCTCAAGTTCAACCGGAAGATGACATGCTTTTCCAAACACTAGCCTGTATGGAGACATTCCGATTGGAGTTTTGAAAGCTGTGCGATAAGCCCACAATGCATCATCTAACCTTTTCGACCAATCTTTTCTTGAATTGCTAACCGTTTTTTCAAGTATCCTCTTTAATTCTCTATTTGATATCTCCACTTGACCACTCGTTTGAGGATGATAAGCTGTCGTTATCCGATGAGTGACACCATATTTTCCCAATAAAGCTTCGAATTGACGATTACAAAAATGTTTACCGCCATCACTAATAATTGCTCGAGGAGTGCCAAATCGGGTAAAAATATACTTGCGTAGGAAATTTGTAACAGCCTTAGCATCATTGTTGCGTACAGCCACTGCTTCCACCCATTTCGAAACGTAATCTACAGCCACCAATATGTATTGGTTCGAAAAAGATGACGGAAATGGACCCATGAAGTCTATCCCCCAAACATCAAACAGTTCAACCTCAAGAATATTATTCAGTGGCATTTCACTTTTTCGAGAAATATTTCCAATTCTTTGACATCGATCACAAGCAGCAACAAATGAGTATGAATCCTTGAACAATGTACGCCAAAAGAAACCAGATTGTAGTACCTTTGCCGCTGTTTTGGTTGCTCCAAAATGCCCCCCATATTCCGAAGAATGGCAATGTTGCAAAACGCTCACAATCTCGTCTTCTGGAATACAACGTCTAATTATTTGATCTGGGCATTGTTTATACAAGAATGGGTCCTCCCAATAATAATGCTTGACATCCGCAAAGAATTTCTTCTTTTGTTGGTATGACAAATCAGTCGGAATAATGTTGCTGGCCAAATAATTTACAAAATCTGCATACCAAGGTGCATCCGATTCTTGAAGAGAAAAAAGTTGTTCATCCGGGAATACCTCATTAATCGAACTTTCTACATCATCTTCAATTTCTTTTTGTTCCAATCGAGATAAATGATCAGCAACTAAATTTTCGGATCCCTTCTTATCGCGAATCTCCAAGTCGAATTCTTGCAGCAAAAGCACCCATCTAACGAGCCTTAGTTTTGCATCTTTTTTCGCAAGTAAGTATTTGATGGCTGAATGGTCTGTGTAAACTATCACCTTCGAACCAATTAAATAAGAGCGGAACTTGTCAAACGCAAACACAACAGCCAAAAACTCCTTCTCTGTGGTAGCATAATTCAATTGGGCATCCGTTAAGGTTCTACTTGCGTAATAAATGACATGCAAAGCTTTACTTTTTCACTGCCCCAAAACAGCTCCCAAAGCATGATCGCTTGCATCGCACATAAGTTCAAATGCCAAATCCCAATCTGGAGCCACAATAATAGGTGCGGAAATAAGCCTCTTCTTCAAAGTGTTAAATGCCTGCAAACAATCATTAGAAAAATTAAAAGGTATATCTTTAATCAAGAGATTGCAAAGAGGTTTAGAAATTTTAGAGAAATCCTTTATGAAGCGTCGATAAAATCCGGCGTATCCCAAAAAGCTTCGAACAGCCTTCACAGAAGTAGGCGGTGGCAACTTTTCAATGACTTCAATTTTTGCTCGATCAACTTCAATTCCTTTTACTGAAATGCGATGACCCAAAACGATGCCTTCTTGAACCATAAAATGACATTTTTCCCAATTCAACACTAAGTTGGTTTGCTCACATCGCTACAAAACTAAAGCCAAGTTATTCAAACAATTATCAAAAGATGAACCAAAAACTGAAAAGTCATCCATGAACACTTCAATGAATCTCTCCACCATGTCAAAGAAAATAGCTGTCATGCAACGTTGGAAAGTTGCAGGAGCGTTACATAAACCGAATGGCATTCTTCGAAATGCAAAAGTACCATACGGGCAAGTGAATGTCGTCTTCTCTTGATCTTCCGGAGCAATAGGAACCTGGTTGTACCCGGAATAGCCATCTAGAAAGCAATAATGCGAATGACCAGCAAGTCTCTCTAGCATTTGATCAATAAAAGGCAATGGAAAATGATCCTTGCGAGTAGCATCATTTAACTTCCGATAATCGACACATACTCGCCATCCCGTGACTGTTCTTGTCGGAATAAGTTCGTTGTTGTCATTCTTGACAACGGTCATTCCCCCTTTCTTTGGAACCACTTGCACCGGCCTCACCCATGGACTGTCGGAAATTGGGTAAATCATCCCAGCATCTAACAATTTCAGAACTTCAGCCCTTACCACCTCTTTCATGTTAGGATTCAAGCGGCGTTGATGCTCAACTACTGGTCTAAAATTTTCTTCCATTAAGATTTTGTGCATGCAAATTGAAGGGCTTATACCTTTAATATCGGAAATGGACCATCCCAATGCAGCCTTATGATCTCTTAAAACTCGAAGTAGTTTTTCCTCTTCCAATTCACTCAAAGAAGCTGAAATTATGACTGAAAACGTTGAGTTTTCACCTAAGTATGCATATCGAAGGTGAGATGGCAGTGGCTTGAGCTCGAGATTAGGAGTGGAGGACAACGGTTGGGAATGATTTCTATCAAGTTCTTCAAAATTCTGCCTTCGAAGAGAATACGGTGGGGCAGCTCCCAAATAATGTGCATATTCTACGATTTCTGCATTTTCCGCTTTGGTAGATTCGGCATGCACAATACAAGCTTCAAGTGGTTCATTTGGATGCCCATGTTTGAATGTCTCAGCCACCATCTTGTCTAGAGCGTCAATTTGAAAGCAACAATCAGTTTCGGATGGATACTTAATTGCTTTGAACACATTGAAGACAACTTGCTCATCTTGAACTCGTAAGATTAATTTCCCTTGTTGTACATCAATCAAAGTTCTCCCCGTAGCTAAAAATGGCCGTCCCAATATAAGTGGGATTTCTCGATCAGCTTCCATATCCAAGACAATAAAATCGGCTGGAAAAATAAATTTATCCACCTTGACTAATACATCTTCAATTACACCCCTTGGATGCTTAATTGATCGATCCGCTAACTGTAAGGAGACGGTTGTCGCCTTTGCTTCGCCAAGCCCTAATTTTCTGAAAATAGAAAAAGGCATTAAATTAATGCTTGCACCTAAATCACATAAAGCTTTTTCAAAATAACATTCTCCAATTGTGCAAGGTATTGTAAAACTCCCTGGATCCTTTAACTTTGGTGGCAATTTATTTTGCAAGATAGCGCTGCACTCTTCCGTTAACATCACTGTTTCATTTTCCTCCAATTTTCTCTTGTTGGATAAAATCTCCTTCATAAATTTGGCATAGCTTGACATTTGCTCCAATGCATCTGCAAAAGGAATGTTAATATGCAATTTCTTAAATACATCAATGAATTTAGAAAATTGCTTATCCAATTTATTTTTTCGCAGACGTTGAGGGAATGGAATCGGTGGCACATAATTCTTGCTAAGACTTGCTCTTTCAGCTTGCGGAATGGAAGAACTTGCTCCCGTGGATGTTTTGTTGGCATTTTCAGAGATCTTGTCGTTGTCCTTGTCAATTGTGGATGTTACATTTGATGGACAGAATTCCACTTGTTCTTCCGTTGCTTCTTCTAACTTGTTTTTCAGCTCACCGGGTTGTTTTCCACTACGAAGTGTAATTGCTTTCACTTGCTCCTTTGGATTCGTCTCCGTATTGCTTGGTAAGGTACCTTGCTGCCTTTCCGCTAATAAATTTGCCATTTGACCCATTTGTATTTCAAGATTTCGTATGGATGCAGCCTGATTTTGCAATGTTGTCTCAGTCTTGGTCATGAATTTAGAGGTGTTCATGGTGAGCTGGGTAAGTGCGTCTTCTAAATTCACTTTCTTCTCTTGCGGCTGAAATCCGGGAGGTGGTTTCATCACATTCTGATTGTTGCTCCATGAAAAGTTCGGATGATGTTTCCAAGCTGGATTGTAAGTGTTCGAATAAGGATTATGTTGCTGTCTTTGGAAATTCGATACAAAGTTCGCTTGCTCGGAAGATGAAGAAGCGAATGGACTGCCAACTTGACAATCAATGCTTGCATGATTTCCTCCACATAATTCGCACACCTGAACATGAGATTGGATAGCATTAACATTCAAAGTACCAAGTTGTCTTGACAAAGTAGCAACTTGGGCTGTCAAGGCTGTGATGGCATCAATTTCGTGCACTCCGGCAACTCTTCTTTGTGTTGAACGATCTGAAGGCCATTGATAATTATTAGACGCCATTTCTTCTAGCAACGCGTATGCTTCGTCATGTGTTTTGCTCATCAATGCACCACCTGCTGCAGCATCAATCATGGTTCTAGTTGTGCAACTTAATCCATTGTAAAAAGTTTGAACTTGCAACCATGTTGGCAACCCATGATGTGGACACCTCCTTAGCATATCCTTATACCTTTCCCATGCTTCATATAGAGATTCCATGTCAATTTGAGAAAAGGATGTGATATCATTCCGCATCTTCGCCGTCTTTGCAGGAGGGAAAAATTTCGCTAAGAATTTCTGAGCTAATTCATTCCAAGTTGTAATGGTTCCGGGAGGAAGTGAATTTAGCCATCCTTTCGCTTTATCCCTAAGGGATAACGGAAAGAGTCTCAGCCTTATAGCATCATCCGAAACACCATTATGCTTGAAAGTGTCACAAATTTCCAGAAAATTTGCGATATGTGCATTTGGATCATCATTCGGCAAACCGCTGAATTGGACGGAGGATTGAATCATTTGAATAATTGCAGGCTTAATCTCGAAGTTGTTAGCTTGTATTGTAGGCCGCCTAATGCTGGATGAAGTGCCATTAATAGTCGGAATAGCGTAATCCCTTAATGCTCTATTATTTTCAGCCCCAACCATATCAGCCACGTTTTCTGCCATAATGTCAATTTGCTGCGTTCTTGATGCTTGTTTTTGCTCTTTGTTTTGCTTGCGAAACGTCCGTTCTATCTCTCTATCCAAAGGAGCAAGATTAGAACTTTCGGAACGTCTCATGCACTAACTGAAGCACCTGAATTTACAATAAAAACAAACTCCAAATTAAAATCAGAATTAATCCAAATCGATATTAACAAAATTTAAAACAATCCCCGGCAACGGCGCCAAAAACTTGTTGTGTAATTTTAATAACGCAAGTGCACGTTATCGTTAACAAGTAATAAAATGATAAGTTAAGTATCGTTCCTACGAGGATTGATTAATTTGTTAATTACCGAAGATAAGTAATCCTAAATTTAATTGAAGAATTCGATTAATAAATTATGATTAACAAGAAATTGCGGAAATTTAATTTAAACTAACTAAACGAAATTGTGAATTTCAATTGATTAAAACACTAGGGCAGTAGACTTCACCATAGCTAATTGAATTCGATTTCTTTAATTGTGTTGTTTCAATTTGTTACCAATATTGACAGAAAATTATCCTAATTTATTTGATATTCTTTCTCAAGATATACCAAAAATACTTGCACATACTAATTCACTATATCTCTATGTGAATTGAAATACATGAAAGTTCATTAAGTATAATGATAATTAACTTAATTCTGCATGAATCATGATAGTATATCTCTATCTAGCATGTAATTCATTGTGTTCATTACATAATCAAAACACATAAATCACTTCTCAGATCAATATAGTTCACAAATAATTCAAATATTGGCCAAATATTCAAAAGCATTAAGCACAATAATGAACACTCAATATAAACAATAAATCATGAACAACACAAATTCTGGAAATTGATGTTCTTAGCTAGGTTACATCTTTGCCCAAGTTAAGAGAAATTAGTTCATAATGAAATTACAACACACCATAATCAAATTAAGAATCATAATGAAAATTTCAGAAAGAGAAAAGTAAAGAGTTGAGAAAGAAAAACTCTATGTAGATCAATGACTTCCGATTCCAGCAAGCTTCACTTCCTCTTCCTTCCCCTCTTTCTTCAAGCTTCTAAAATCTCCAGAAATGGTAAAAGAAGACCTTAACTTTCGTTCTCTCTCTCTTCTGGTCGTTCCCCCCTTTCAATTGCCCATTTAGTCTTAAAAAACGCTCCAAATTCAATCCCCCTTGTTAAGGAAAAGCTGTCTCCCACTTGTCTCCATTCAAACCGAAATTTAGGCCACTAAACTTGACTTTTTGCTTCCTTCCATGACAGGTGGGCTTGTTAATCATTATGTCTAGTTTTCAAATTATTTTGAATTAGTCAAATACGATTCTTGAGTATAAAGATACACTCAAAAATACGGACTATGTTCAGTACAAATGGGCCTTGTTGTTTTCTTTCCATTTCTTGGGCTTTTTGGGCTTTTCTCCTACAAAAATGAAGAACCAAACTCAAAGTAATAACATAAACAAATTAAATAAGAAAACACAAATAATTAAGTAAAATAAATATGAATTAGCATGAAATTAAGAGTGAAAGTATTACAAATTTTGTATAAAAATTAAGCACATCAGTTTTCTTTGCAGAAAAATGACCACCACATGCTTCAGAATGAGAAAAAGAAATAATTCTTTGAATTTCATTATCAGGCACACATCTTCTTATAATTTGGTCAGGGCAATATTTAAAAAGATAAGGGTCATCCCAAAAGAAATTATGTACCTGAGAAAGAAATTTCTTCTTGTCCTGTGAATTCCAATGAGATGGGATTTGTCCTGTAACAAGAAAATTAGCAATATCAGCAAACCAGGGTAAATTAGAAACGCTAAAAAGTTGCTCGTCTGGAAACATGTCATTTATTGGTGTAGTCTCAGATGATTCATCAAATACAAGTCTAGACAAGTGATCAGCAACCACATTTTGTACTCCTTTTTTATCTTGAATTGTGAGATCAAATTCTTGGAGTAACAGGATCCATCTAATGAGTCTAGGTTTCGCATCCTTTTTTGAGAGAAGATATTTTAATGCTGCATGATCACTAAAAACAACAATTGGTGAGCCAACAAGATAAGATCTAAATTTATTCCAATGCAAATACTACTGCAAGTAATTCCTTCTCGGTGGTAGAATAATTCACTTGAGCACTATTCAAGGTTTTACTAGCATAGTAAATTACATAAGGTTTCTTATCTTTTCGTTGTCCTAAAACAGCTCCAACAGCATAATCACTAGCATCACACATGATTTCAAAAGGCAAAGTCCAATCTGGAGGTTGCATGATAGGAGCAGATGTTAGCATGCTTTTAAGTTTAACAAAAGCTTCTTGACATGATTCAGTCCACTCAAAAAGCGTGTCCTTTGATAGAAGATTACACAATGGTTTTGATATAACACTAAAGTTTTTGATAAATCTCCTATAAAAACCAGCATATCCTAAAAATGATCTAACATCTTTTACTGACTTAGGAATGGCCAAATTGGCAATCAGTTCAATTTTAGCTCTATCTACTTCAATTCCTTTTGATGAGACAATATAACCAAGTACAATACCATGTGTGACCATAAAATGACATTTTTCCCAATTAAGCACAAGATTCTTTTCTTTACATCTAATCAAAACTTTTTGCAATTTAGACAAACAATCATCAAATGAATCACCAAATACAGAAAAATCATCCATGAAAACTTCGAGAAAGCGTTCAACCATATCACTAAAAATGCTAAGCATGCATCTTTGAAATGTGGCCGGTGCATTACATAAACCAAAAGGCATTCTTCGATATGCAAATGTACCAAATGGACATGTGAATGTGGTCTTTTCTTGATCTTCAGGTGCAATTTCAATTTGATTATACCCAGAATATCCGTCTAGGAAACAATAAAATTCATGTCCCGCTACCCTTTCTAAGATTTGATCCATGAATGGTAAAGGGAAGTGATCTTTCCTAGTCATTGAGTTCAATTTCCTATAGTCAATGCACATTCTCCAACCAGCAGTGGTTCTAGTTGGAATTAATTCATTATTTTCATTCTTGACTACAGTGACTCCAGATTTCTTAGGTACAACTTGAGTAGGATTGACCCATGTGCTATCAGAAATAGGATAAATGATTCCTACATCTAAGAGCTTGAGAACTTCATTTCTCACTACATCTTTCATATTAGGATTTAGTCTTCGTTGCATTTGCCTAGATGGTTTGGCATTATCTTTCAAATATATCTTATGCGTGCAAATCAATGGACTAATTCCTTTTATATCAGCTATGGTCCATCCTAAGGCATGTTTATGCAATCTCAAAATTTCTAACAATTTATGTTCTTGAAGATCATTGAGTTTGGAAGAAATTATCACCAGAAATGTTTCATTTGTACCCAAGTAAGCATATTTGAGATCGGATGGTAGCGGTTTCAAATCCAGCTTTGGCGGTTGAACACTTGATGGCACAGGCGCATCATCACATTGTGGTAATTCTTCGAATTTGGGTTTGCAACCATCTTTGTTTACCACTTGCAAAGAATCAAACAAAGAACAAATATATGAGACTTCAGAATTTTTATCAAATTCAAATTGAGTAGAACTAGTCAAACAAACTTCCAAAGAGTCAGAAAATGAAGAGATAGGAAAATGATCATGAACAAGTTCTTCAATGAAATCTACCTCATGATTTTCAATATCATGCCCAGGTTGTTTACAAATGTTAAAAACATTTAATTCCAATGTCATGTTTCCAAAAGAAAGTTTCAAAACACCATTTCTACAATTAATTAATGCATTAGACGTTGCAAGAAATGGACGACCAAGAATAACAGGAATTTGAGTGGTTGAATTAAGGACAGGTTGTGTATTCAAAACAATAAAATCGACTGGAAAGTAAAATTTATCTATTTGGACCAACACATCCTCAATTATTCCTCTTGGCATTTTCACAGAACGATCAGTAAGTTGAAGTGTTATTGAAGTAGGTTTAAGCTCACCTAAACCTAATTGTTCATACACAGAATAAGGCAAAAGATTAACACTTGCACCAAGATCAAGCAAAGCACGTTCTATCCTAAAGTTTCCAATCACACAAGAAATTGTTGGACAACCAGGATCTTTGTATTTTGGTGGAGTGTTTTGTTGAATGATGGAACTAACATTCTCAGTCAAAAAAGCTTTCTTTTGCACATTAAGCTTCCTTTTAACTGTGCACAAATCTTTCAAGAATTTAGCATAAGAAGGAACTTGCTTAATTGCATCTAACAAAGGAATGTTGATTTTAACTTGCTTGAAAAGTTCAAAAATTTCAGAGTTATGATTCAGCTTTTTGATTGGTTGAAGTCTTTGAGGAAAAGGGGCAGGAATAGGGCATTTTTCAACATCACACAACTTAGGCTCATCATTCTTTTTATCAACAATTGATTTTGATGGTTCATTAGAATCATTTACCGTCAATGGAATGGTTTTATCAATGATCTTACCACTTCGAAGAGTTGTGATTGAATTGGCATCCTCAGGATGTGTGCCACTTGAATCAGAATTATTGACATTAAATTGACTTACAGGATTTGGTTGTGGTTGGGCAGGAAATTTACCTTTCTCTTGAACATTCAAAGATGAAGTCAATTTTGAAAGTGTATTCTTAATGTCATTAATGGCTTGTGATGTTTGATTGTTTATGCTTGTTTGCCCTTGCATGAATGCTTGCAAAGTTTCCTCAAGGGTTTTTGAATGTGATGAATGATATGGAGGAAAATTTGAGGGTCTTTGGGGAGGTGGATGGACATTATGCTCATTTTTCCAACTAAAATTTGGATGATTTCTCCACCCAAGATTGTACGTTTCAGAATATGGAGAATGAGTTGGAAAAGTCTTTTTGAAAGTATTCATAGAATTTGCTTGGTCATGAAACATTTCTTTAAAAATTGGAACATTTGGGCAATCTTGAGTGCAATGTCCCATGATTTCATAAATTCCACACACTTCATCATTAAGCACAGATTTGACTTCTTTTACTTTTCTTAATTCCATGGCTTCGATCTTTCTAGTCAAATTAGCAACTCTAGCACTTAAATCATCTTCTTGACTCAAAGTATATTTGCCTCCACTAGAACTAGCAAGATTAGATCTTATTGAATTTTCTGAAGAACTAGTGGTTTGCCAAGATTGAGAGTTTTCAGCCAAATGATCTAAATACTCTAAAGCTTCTTCAGGATCTTTATCTAAAAATTCACCATTACACATTGTTTCAACAAATTGTTTTGTCTCTGGTGTTAACCCTTCATAAAAGAAACTTATCGTTCGCCACTTTTCAAAACCATGGTGTGGGCATGAATTTAACAAGTCCTTAAATCTTTCCAAACATTGAAAATAAGTTTCATTCATTTTTTGACAAAAGTTTTGGATTTGTCTCTTGAAAGCATTCGTTTTATGTGTTGGAAAAAATTTCTTTAAGAACTCAGTTTGCATTTCTTGCCATGTACCTATGGATCTAGGTCTCAATGAATTAAGCCATGTTTTTGCTTTATCTTTTAAAGAAAAAGGAAACAATTTTAGCCTACTTAACTCTTCACTACATGTTTGATCAGTAAATGTGGCACATACTTCCTCAAATTCTTTTAGGTGCAAATATGGACTTTCAGACTCTAAGCCATGGAAATTAGGAAGCAAAGGAATCATACCAGGCTTAAAATTGAAATTATTTGCATTAATAGAAAAAATAAAGCATGAAGGAGATGAATTTCGAGGAGGTTGCAAGTATTCACGCATAGTTCGAACATGTGGATTTTCATTTTCACCGTGTATACTTTCATTTTCAGCCATGGTGTTTGATGTGTGTGAATGTGTAGATGAATCAAATAAATGACCAAAGAAGATTTCAGAATTACCTTTCACCAAACGATGCGAGTAAGGATCACGATACCACCCAAGCATAAATTAGATAAGATAAAATTTAAGAACAACAACAATAATAAATAAATAAATAAACGTTAGAACAATAATATAAATAAAAAGAAAAGAGGCGGTATAACCTTCCTCTTGATAAAAATAAAATAAGACAATTATAAAATGATAATATAGGAACTAACAAAATAAAAATTAGATGGTAGAACCAACCATTATATTAAACAAAAGAAACATGTAAACTAATGTTATAATTATAATACAACATTAATTTAAAGACGAGAAAAACAAAAATACAAATGGGCGGCTGAGCCTCCCAATTAAATAAAAGCAAGAAATATAAATAACAAAATAAATGTTAGAGTTAAAAGTAAATGTTAGAGTTAGTGTTAGAAATTAGATGTTAGTGTTAGATGTTAGAGTTAGAGTTAGTAAAATAAAAGAAAATAAAATTAGAACAAGTAAACTTTATACAAGCCGAAATTCCCCGGCAACGGCGCCAAAAACTTTAGTGTTATATCAAAACCATTGTGTAATCTTCTATCAAAGGACACGCTTTTTGAGTGGACTGAATCATGTCAAGAAGCTTTTGTTAAACTTAAAAGCATGCTAACATCTGCTCCTATCATGCAACCTCCAGATTGGACTTTGCCTTTTGAAATCATGTGTGATGCTAGTGATTATGCTGTTGGAGCTGTTTTAGGACAACGAAAAGATAAGAAACCTTATGTAATTTACTATGCTAGTAAAACCTTGAATAGTGCTCAAGTGAATTATTCTACCACCGAGAAGGAATTACTTGCAGTAGTATTTGCATTGGATAAATTTAGATCTTATCTTGTTGGCTCACCAATTGTTGTTTTTAGTGATCATGCAGCATTAAAATATCTTCTCTCAAAAAAGGATGCGAAACCTAGACTCATTAGATGGATCCTGTTACTCCAAGAATTTGATCTCACAATTCAAGATAAAAAAGGAGTACAAAATGTGGTTGCTGATCACTTGTCTAGACTTGTATTTGATGAATCATCTGAGACTACACCAATAAATGACATGTTTCCAGACGAGCAACTTTTTAGCGTTTCTAATTTACCCTGGTTTGCTGATATTGCTAATTTTCTTGTTACAGGACAAATCCCATCTCATTGGAATTCACAGGACAAGAAGAAATTTCTTTCTCAGGTACATAATTTCTTTTGGGATGACCCTTATCTTTTTAAATATTGCCCTGACCAAATTATAAGAAGATGTGTGTCTGATAATGAAATTCAAAGAATTATTTCTTTTTCTCATTCTGAAGCATGTGGTGGTCATTTTTCTGCAAAGAAAACTACTGCCAAAATTTTACAATGTGGATTTTATTGGCCTACTCTTTTTAAAGACACCTATAAATTTTGTAAAGCATGTGACCGTTGTCAAAAGTTAGGAGGGATAACCCGTAGAAATATGATGCCATTGAACCCTATTTTGATTATTGAAATTTTTGATTGTTGGGGTATTGATTTTATGGGTCCATTTCCACCTTCTTTTGGTTACTTGTACATATTAGTTGGTGTTGATTATGTTTCCAAATGGATTGAGGTCATTCCTTGTAAAAACAATGACCACAAGATTGTCTTGAAATTTTTGAAAGAAAACATTTTTTCAAGATTTGGGATACCTCGTGCAATAATAAGTGATGGGGGTTTACACTTTTGTAATAGACCTTTCGAAAATTTAATGAAAAAATATGGAATTACTCACAAAGTGTCTACTCCTTATCACCCACAAACAAGCGGACAAGTTGAACTTGCAAATAGGGAAATCAAACACATTTTGGAAAAGTCTGTAAATCCAAATCGTAAAGATTGGTCTTTAAGATTAATTGATGCACTTTGGGCTTATCGTACTGCATTCAAATCACCACTTGGAATGTCTCCCTATAGAATTGTTTTTGGAAAAGCTTGTCATTTGCCTGTTGAATTGGAACATAAAGCATTTTGGGCCATTAAGATGTTTAATTTCAATTTAGACAAGGCAAATTCATTAAGAAAACTTCAATTGAATGAATTGGAAGAAATTAGAAATGAAGCCTATGAAAATTCTCGAATTTATAAAGAACGAATGAAGGTATTTCATGATAAAAATATTGTTCGAAAAACTGTTAAACCTTCACAAAAAGTTCTATTATATAATTCGAAATTGCACTTGTTTCCTGGAAAACTTCGTTCCAAATGGAGTGGACCTTTTATTGTTAAAACTGTTTATCCTTACGGTGCAGTGGAAATTGAAGATCCCAAAAATGGTAATGTTTTCAAGGTTAATGGACATCGTTTGAAGCCATTTTTTGAGAATTTCAATAATGAACGAGAGTCTACCACTTTGAATGAGCCTGTGTACAACACTTGATACTTGTTTGTATTTATTGTTATTTGTGTGTTGTCTTTCTTTCTTTGTTGGTTTTCTTTCTCTGCAGTTGTTTCCCGGTCAAGTGGCGGATAACGGTACTCCGTGACTCTTTACGTCGGTTAATTCAGTTTCCCAAAATAAAACGAACAAAGAAAGAAAAAAAACAAAAACAACTAACTAATAACTTACAAAATAAAAAAAAAATTAATATTTACAAATAGTTGTGATTGTGGCTCACATCTTCCTCTAGTTTTACGTCTAGAACTTTTTAGTTTCTTTGTGCTAATAACTAAAAAACAACTAACTAATAACTTACAAAATAAAAAAAAATTAATATTTACAAACAGTTGTGATTGTGGCTCACATCTTCCTCAACTTTTACGTCTAGAACTTGGTTGTAATACCCAAGTGTAGGTTTGTCAAGTAATAAAGATTCGGAAGTCCGAGTGTCGGTCCTCAGGGAATTGGTTATACTAAGTCCACAAGTCCAAAGTCCAAAGTCCAAATATTGTGAAAGTAGATTGAAATTTTGATTATTAACTTGAAATTAATTATTATTGAATATTAGGGCATTAGGGATCCATTTTAATGATATGTATAGAAATTATTCTTGATCCTTTTTTATACACAATTAAGATTTAAATAAGAAATAACCTTAATTGGAGGATGGATAACATTTAAGCACAAAGAAACTAAAAGACTTACCTTTGAATTGAAGTGAAAAACCATAGGTTGCCTTGCTCTTGATATGTAGAAAACATCCAAGCATTCAATGTACCCTTAGTTAACAATGAATCAAGGTTTCTAACAAACCAAAATACTTGCAAAATATAGTACTCACTCAAAAGGAAAGTTGACAATGAAGAACAAACTAAAGGATCAAAGAACAATACTATACAACCACAAAATTTCACCCTTTGCCCTAATTACGAAATTAGAAATACATGGAGTAAAGAAAATATGAAGAAGAAGAAATGAAAGTGTTTTTGAGAATACAAGCCTCCTTTCTTTTAAGCTTTCAAAACCAAGGTTTATATAGGCAAGGTAAAGGAGAATTCGCACATGTGAATACAAGTGAGTGGCAGGTTTCATCATAGTATTATCATCCACATTGAGAAGCACGTTTGACTGTCTTCCACTCCGAATTAGAAAAATGTTTCTTCTTCAAAGATATGGCCCCATGAGTAATCTTTTCAATGCTTCATGAATCATGGTATTTGGACCTATGTAGTGAAAGTTACACTTAAAATATTAAGGCATGTTCAAATCGAAATGTTGACAGCTACTGTTTAAATGATAATTATTTTCAACCACCCAGATGCACGAATTGGAATTTTTCCATAACATGAAAATTGTAGCTGTCTCTTTCAGGATGCATTTGAATCAAGAATTAACCCAATTGGAGCATTGTGACGAGAGTTAGGTCCAACATACCGAAGGATATGCACAGGTCCAGGCTTCAAATGGTAGGCCACGTTTTGTTGTATTGCCTCAAACATCTGGTGGTAAATAATTTCAAAATCGAAAATGACATCTGAAAATGAATTATGAAAAATTGAGTCAGCTTCCATTTGAAACAAAAATCATTATATTTGGAAGTGGGTAGACAAAGATATGACCATTTAACTAATTAGTGCTTCAAATAGGAAATATGATGTTGACCATTTTTTTTCAATTACAACTTGGCCACCTTTCACCTATGTATAAAATACACTACATTACTATTTTACATAAGTATTATATACATGTCAACTTATATAATTATACATATTTACATGTAATTGAGATTTAGATCATAAAAACATGCAAATTAAAGTTGTGCCAATGAAATTCATAATTTTTGCACAAATAGGGACTTTAAATTAATTAGTATGTAATAGTGTCTTCTAAAATATATATAAATGACACACTTTTAGACACTTATCAGTTATCATGTATATATGCAAATATATCTACCAGACAAATGCATGTGTATGTAAGAACAATATGGATCGTGTATATATTTGATGAGGCATGGAGCCTCGATGCACGTTAATGATGAAGCCTCAATGCACATTATTCATGAGTCTTGTTGTATGATGTTTATAGAAAGGTTATAGGTGGAATGTATAAGTATCTAGTAGGATTTATCTCGATACAAGTTTTGTCAAAAACACCCACTTCTTCAACTTTCTTACAACAAAACCAAAATGAATTAAAGAAGAGAAAGTTAATAGATTGATCTCTCAAGTGTTAATCATGAAATTGAATGCACTCGGAGATCTTAATGTGTGTATGGCAATTTCAAGCTCAAGAATTTGTTTATAAAAGTTATAAGCAGTTAAAGTTTCACAAAAATGTGTTAAAAAACGTTAAATGATGAATATGAAGTCCAAAATTTTTAATTAGGTTAAAAACTAGTTGTTACTAGTTTTTATGGACTTGAAATTTGAAAATTCGAAAAGTTCGGTCGAACAGTAGTTTAATTTTGGTCGAGTGGAATAAAATCTTGAAGTTTTTAAATAAGAACCTAGAAATCTAATCGAATGTTTTTGCCATAATGGTTGACTGAATGGGTCAAAATGATCGATTGGATGGTACAAAACCTTCAGCAAGTTTTGACATCCATTCTTTCCAAAAAACATTCGTTGGTTATGTGCAAAGCGATCGATCAGTTTTGTTGGACTAGTTACTCGATTGAATCAAGTTAAATCGGTCTAGATTAATTTAACTTAAATAAATTAATTTTCTGACAGTTTGAAAACTTTGTATTTTCAGTATATTTTTTAGGGTTTCAAAACCTTGTAATTTAATCGAATTTTCAAAACTCAAAATACTTATTTTTGAAGATTTTTGAGCTTGTCAAAAATTTCATAAACACTTAGATACTGAAGAATACAAATACAATACAAAGTGATACCACGTTTATGTCTTGAGTCTTCATTTTGAACTTGAATCTCATTTTTATTTCTTGCATTGGATAGTGTATTTTTTAATCATCAAAATGCACGTTTATATGACACTAAGTGTTGTGCAATAGAATGAACAATCTCAATCAAAACTCATAAACGAATAACAAGAATTCAGTAAGAAAACCACAAAATAGACAAAGAAAACAAGATTTAAGTGGTTCAGCTAAGATGGCCTACATCCACTATCAAACCAGCTCAAATGGAATTTACTAATAAAGAAACTAGATTACCATCTTTCAATTACAAATTCAAGAAGATTCAAACTCTTTCTGAAATTCTCTCTGAAGTTTCTCTTTGTAAGTTTCTCTCACTAGAACTAGTACTCTCCCTCTCAAAGGGAAAAGAAGACTTATATTTATAGACATACTTCAATAATAAAATAACTAATTCTATTATTGCTTCTAACAAACTTCCAAGATTGCACGTGAGAGACTATATTTGATTTGAGTCATCACTTGTCATGACCAACAAAACTCTTGACCATGCTCAAGCTTATTACCCGATCTAGTACCGACCTGACCTAGTCTCAACCTGACTTAGTACTAACATGGTACCAACCTGACGTGATACTGATATGGTCTTGACCTCACTTGGTCTTGACCTCACCTAGACCCTACCTCGCAAGATCTCGACCTTAAAATTCTTTAAGCCACCTAATCTCGTTACTCAAAGTGCTTATTCAGATCAATCTTGAACTTGAACTTAGACTCAGCTCAATTATTGTTAATTTCTTAATTACAACCAACAGCAAGGTCAACAATTAGGGGTTGTAACAATTGTGCATTGGGTGTCACTGAGCACTCGAAGATAGATTAGTGCTTTGGGAACATTATTGGTGAACTGCTTCTTCTTCTTCCATGAAGATTCAGACAAAATCGAGCTTGGATGGAACTGAACAAGATTTGGCAAACGAATACAAAGGTCAAAGGCTTTATTATTGAGAGAATAAAAAGAGGTTATTTAGTAGCCAACGCAAGTTTTATTACTTTTCTTCCATTTTGTCCTCGTATAAGGAAAAGGATATCGAATGCTCAATTCACCATTGAGAGCACTAACCCCAAAAGGACGAATATTCTAGTGTTATAAAAGCAGTAGATCAATATCTAGTACAGAAGTGGAAGGATCCGTTGATAGTTTACTTAGGCCCCTACCTCTCCCAAGTGGTTTGTTTTGACATCTAGTATCCAAAAAAGGCAGTCGTGAAACTTTTAAAATAGCATAAGTCAGTAATGGTGCATACAACATTTGGTAGTAGTTGAGTTGTGTAATGGGTGCCAAAAATGCGCAATTTGCTTGAAGATAAATGTGAACTATAAGTTAGAACACTCAAGAAAGCGGTGAGGGAGCTCGAAAAGGCTTTAAATAAGGTGTACTTTGCGAGAATAAGTTAAAGGTGACTTGGTCTTTATGAGGTGTCAACAAAAGATCAAGTCTCTTTGACATGGTAATGCAATTCTTTGGATTAAGGGAAGTGCACACCAAGATGGCATTAGACTTGCGTATTCGACTTGGTAAAACATATAGTGGCTTTGTACGTATGGGTGTGTGAAAGAGACTTCCTAAAATATCCCTCAAACAGTTGAGCTATTGCCAGCCCCTTGTGTACTAGAGATAATGAAGTGAGTTAAGTAATTCTCTAGCACATGAGTGCTTTTGTGATTGTGCTATCTTTTTGAAGAGATAAAAGAAAAGTTAAAGATGAGTTTCTTTCATAATATTGTATGCAATTCCTTGTTTATTGAAAATTTAAGTTGCTGGCCAAGTAAGCTTAGCGCAAGCAGAGGGTTGTCACATTACAAAAAGTCCCCTGTGAAAATTGGTATAAGTTTGGCTGATTATTTTTATTTTATCTTCTATATGTCTAAATTTTGGTGCGAATATGTCAAGAGAATATTGAGCAAGAGAGTGCCATATGTGGAAAAAATTGCTGGACATGTGCTACAACTTAAAGGTTGTACTTCCCAAGTGTAGGTTGTCTCAAGTAATAAAGTTCGGAAGTCCGAGTGTCGATCCACAGGAAATACGTTATATAAGATCCACAAGTCCAATATTTAAATGTTATGAGTCCAAATATGGTGGAAGTAGAATGAATTTATTAAATTATTGAATGTAAATTTGATAAGATTAACAATTGGGGCATTAGGGATTCATTTTGTTGATAATTATAGAAATCATTCTTTAATCATTTGTTACTCAACTAAGAATCACTCAAGAGATTATTTTAATCGGAAGATAAATACATTAAATACATGGCAATACCTTTTTGTAGAAAAAAGTAGTAAAATAGAAGAATAATCGTTCAATTTATTTGTGAAAACTATAACGTACCTTGTTCTTGATTTGTAGAAAATGTGCAAGCATTCAGTGTACTTTTGTTAACAATGAATCAAGCTTCCAAACAAATCAAAACACTTTTGAGAAATAGAATTTACTTAATTGAAAAGATTTTGCATTGAAACACAACCTAGAATGATTGAAGAAGAATACTATAAAATCAACAAAACTTCACCCTCAACCCTAATTACGAATTTAGAAAGACATTAAATGAAACCAAAATTATACAAAAGGAGAATAAAAAAAAGAAGAAGGATGTCCTAAATAACTTCTACCACTTCCTTTATATAGGCAAAACAAGATATATATCACATATGTGAACACAAGTTGCAAACTTTCAACTTAATTATGCTCTTGGTGATTGCAGCACATTTTGGACCGTATAATACATTGAATTTGTTGCTTATGTCTTCTTCAAAGTTATAGGCGCCTTCATTAGGTTTCCAATAGTCCAAACGTCGACCAAATTGATAATGTAAAACAAGCGTTATGTTGCAAATGAGAAATGGTGTTCAGTTTGGATTTCTCCACCGGTCTTCTAGAATGACGGCTATTTTTGACAAGCAACCACTTCGAATCTGGACATCTTTAAAACATAAAAAGTGTACATCTATCTATAGTAGTTCCAAAAACTCCAACCGTATGACTTTTGGATACATATACAGGGAGATACGACCCAAATACGAAACCATGATGGGCTGGCCTTAAGCTGTGGTTGAGTTCTGTTGAAGCCCGAGTTTGACCCAATAGATGCATGAACTGGTCTGATCTCTGTTCTACACTTTTGTGAAGGAATGAATCCACATATTTATGGTCCAAGAATCGTATCAAATGATATTTTGTAGGAAAAGATATGCTCATTATACAAAACTTGCGCAAAACTAATAATTAAGTCCAATTCTTGTTTTGGAATTCAGTATAAAGGAAAATGCTTAATTTTGGGAAAATTAATAATATTCTTAAGTGTAAAATATAATATTTCTCTTGATAATCTCACACTTTTAAACATTTATCATACCCCCCAACCAGCTTATTACTAGTCCCTAGTAATTAAAGGTATATTATTTAAATTTGATTTATAAAATTTACATCCGAGGTAATCATCACTCTTCTTCTTACGATCTTCTCAAAATAAACAAACTCTCACTTAAAAGTTTATTATATATGTGCCAAATACTCTTTAGTCAAGTTATTATAAACCTTCTTTGTGTGCATTTTGTAACTAATACACATTTATGGGACTTGATTAGGATCAAATAACATTGATTCTAAATTTTGTCAAGGTAACTTTTTTGGGCAAAGATTGCTTCTATCTCTTTTTTTTTTCTTTTTTTTTTCCTCATAACCTTAACTCATGTAGCGAGCTTTGGGCCAATAGCTCCCAGACCAATTGGCCTTAGGGTATTAGGTGTTAAAACACCCCTTTGGGCTTAATTACTCGAGCTAAGACTATGAATTTATTCATACCAAAGTTCTACTGTTTTACGCGAGCATTCACTACTGATTAGGCAAGAAGCCCGGTTACTAAGTAAAAACTTTGGTTAGAATTTATATTTATTTACTTTTTTTTCTCTTTTTTTTTTGAGAGATTTTTTTTACCCTTAGTTGCTACCTTTAACAAAACAAAAGAACTCAAATATTGTAAGATTCCAATATGTCATCCACAATCATGTATTAAAGTGTGTGTGTGAAAGATGGTTTATCAATACTTACTAAATGAGTATCTGAGCAAAATTTATTATGTGATAATGATGTGAGAGTTTATAAATTTGATCAATTCAAAAGAAAGTGAATGATAAAAACTTTGTTATGAAATTTATAAATCAAAACAAATGATAATGCACATATCTACTAGGATGTATCTCAGGAGTAAAATTACTCCTCACTCTACCATCCTTAAAAATTTTGAATTTAAAGTTTTTTTATTATTATTATTTTTTTATATATATATTTTTAATTTGTTTTTAGTTTTTTTTATTTTTTTTATAGACATGAAGAAGAAAAAGAAAAAACAAATTGACTGTTATGTTAATTATACTCCCCCCCAACCAGATTACAACATTGTCCCCAATGTTTAAATGCAGATAGGGATAGTAAAAAGAACATTACCTGACACCATAGTTTTTTGAAAAACAAATAAAACCTGCAACAAACTTAAACAAAAATAATTGACGAAATAACAAGGACAAGAAAAGTTACAGACGGAGTGATAAATCCAATTTTCGCTTTTTACTGCTTTCAGTTGACCATTCTAACCTTGCCATTGTTGGATCTGGTTCATGGACAAAATCCTGCAACTGATTAATCAACTCATCTGCAGTTGAAGCAAAAATAAGGAGTTTGCGAGCCGTCTGTGAAATAAAGTTCTGTTCTACAGCATGATCAAGAAAAGAAAACAACTTATTAAAAAAATTATTAACGTTTAACAATCCTATGGGTTTTTGGTGAATGGTCAGTTGTGCCCAGGATGCAATTTGAAAAATTTCCTTTAAGGTTCCAAAACCACCTGGTAAGGCAATAAAAGCATCTGTAAAATCAAGCATTTTAGTAATTCGTTCATGCATTGTCAGAACTGTTAGTTCCCCTCCAATTGTTTTGCCAGTGATGTTACCTGTAGATAAAGCCTTTGGTATGATACCTACGACTTCACTTCCTCCAACATGTGCGGCAGTTGATACACACCCCATTAACCCGAGGCTACCTCCCCCATGTACTAGGTGAAGTTTTCGCTCAGCTAAAACTCGGCCAAGGTTATCTGCTGCTTTTACAAACTCATCACCTTTCCCAGGGCTTGTCCCACAAAAAACACAAACAGTTTTAAATTGACGAACAGAAGCTCCCTCCATTTTTTTACAATCTTTTACCCTTGTCAATGATTCAAATCTTGCCTGAAAATAGAGAAGCCGAAGTGCTACATTTATACAACTTCAAAAGAGAATTCATTAATTAAACCAATAGGGGTAGGCTAGCAATTGTCACAGAAGTTTGAATTTAACAATGTAAAATTGTCAAAGATAACAGCTAATATTGGAATATAAAACATAAAAATTTCAATAATGACAGCTAGAAATTAATATTTACAGATAGTTGTGATTGTGGCTCACATCTTCCTCTGGTTTTACGTCCAGTAACGGCTTAAACGCCCTCTATGGATCGAGGATTGGCTTCCCATCCAATTTTTTTATAAATTGGCAAACAAGGTCTTTTAAAGTCAAATTCCCAAGACTATAACGATCACGTTCTTTTTGGAATTGTGTGTATAAATTGAGAATTTCACGTTGCACGTATCCACTAGGATGCGTCTCAAGAGTCAAAAGGATATTATCCAAAGACTCTCTACTTAGGCCATCCTTAATGAATTGAATTTTATCTTCTCTATTTGTCGACACCATCCCTAGAGATCGGTATCGCTTATTCCAGGTTGAACGCGCACATTTATGACACACTTGTAACCTTTTGGCTCTTCGTTTCTTTGCAAAAGAGCTCTTACCAAAGCCAGGCATGCGTGAAACAAATGAATTAGAAAACTCACCTGCCAGTCGCACCTTTGCTTCGATTATCCATCGTACATCTTCAGGAATGCCTTTGTGCATAAGCATCCTGAATCTTTCACACCTAGCTTGGTATATTTTTAGTAAAACATCTCTAGGAAATGAATGAAAATATATTTGCAATGTAGAAAGAATGATATCCATTATGAAAATAAGAGAAAAGTAAAGAAAAAAAATGAGAGAAATTTTTTTTATTTTTTTATTTTTTTATCAATTATTATGGGCAACTGAAAGAACCGACTTGAAGAGTCACGGAGTACCGTTATCCACCACTTGACCGGGAAAAGAACTGAAAACAAACAACAAACAGTAAGGAAAAAACATCAAGTGTTGTAAACAGGTTCATTCAAAGTGGTAGACTCTAGCTCACTAGGAAAATTCTCAAGGAATGGCTTCAAACGATGTCCATTAACTTTAAAAACATTACTATTTTTTGGATTTTCAATCTCAACAGCGCCATGTGGATAAACTGTCTTGACAATGAAAGGACCTGTCCATTTTGAGCGAAGTTTTCCAGGAAATAAATGCAATCTTGAATCATACAAAAGAACTTTTTGTGAAGGTTCAAAAGATTTTCTAATGATACATTTATCATGAAATACCTTCATTCTATCTTTGTAAATTTTAGAATTCTCATAAGATTCATTCCTGATTTCTTCAAGTTCATCTAATTGAAGTTTTCTCAATGAACCTGCTTTGTCTAAATCAAACTTGAGCATTTTAATGGCCCAAAAAGCTTTATGTTCTAATTCCATAGGCAAATGACAAGCTTTTCCAAAAACAAGTCTATAGGGAGACATTCCAAGAGGTGATTTAAAAGCAATTCGATAAGCCCAAAGTGCATCAGTTAATCTTAAAGACCAATCTTTACGATTTGGGTTCACAGTTTTTTCCAAAATGCGTTTTATCTCTCTATTGGCAAGTTCAACTTGTCCACTTGTTTGTGGATGATAAAGAGTAGACACTTTATGAGTAATTCCATATTTTTTCATTAAATTCTCAAAATGTTTATTACAAAAGTGTAAACCCCCATCACTTATTATGGCTCGAGGTACTCCAAATCGTGATAAAATATTTTCCTTCAAAAATTTCAAAACAATGTTATGATCATTGGTTTTGCATGAGATTGCCTCTACCCATTTTGAAACATAGTCAACTCCAACCAAAATGTATTGATATCCAAAAGAAGTTGGAAACGGACCCATAAAATCAATGCCCCAACAATCAAATATTTCAATGACCAAAATAGGATTTAATGGCATCATGTTTCTACGAGTTATTCCACCTAATTTTTGACAACTGTCACATGTTTTACAAAATATATATGTGTCCTTAAATAAGGTGGGCCAATAAAATCCACATTGCAAGATTTTCGCAGCAGTTTTCTTTGAAGAAAAATGACCACCACATGCTCCAGAATGACAAAGAGAAATGATACTTTGAATTTCATTCTCAGGTACACATTTTCTTATGATTTGGTCCGAACAATACTTGAAAAGATATAGATCATCCCAAAAGAAATTGCGTACCTCTTTTAAAAATTTCTTCTTGTCTTGAGCATTCCAATGATTTGGGATTTGACCTGTAACAAGAAAATTGACAATATCAGCAAACCAAGGTATAGTTGAAAGAGTCAAAAGTTGCTCATCGGGAAAATTGTCATTAATTGGTGTTGTCTCAATCTGTTCTTCAAACACAAGTCTGGACAAGTGATCAGTAACAACATTTTGTACTCCTTTCTTATCTTGAATTGTGAGGTCAAATTCTTGGAGTAGTAGGATCCACCTAATCAACCTAGGTTTAGCATCCTTTTTCCAGAGAAGGTATTTTAAAGCTGCATGATCACTAAAGATGACAATGGGTGAGCCAACAAGATAAGATCTAAATTTATCCAATGCAAATACTACTGCAAGTAATTCCTTTTTAGTGGTAGAATAATTCATTTGAGCACTATTTAAGGTTTTACTTGTATCGTAAATCACATAAGGTTTCTTGTCCTTTCGTTGTCCTAAAACAGCTCCAACAGCATAATCGCTAGCATCACACATGATTTCAAAAGATAAAGTCCAATCAGGAGGATGCATGATAGGAGCAGATGTTAGCATGCTTTTAAGTTTGTCAAAAGCTTCTTGACATGGCTGAGTCCACTCAAAGAGAGCATCTTTTGATAAGAGATTACATAATGGTCTAGATATAACACTAAAATCCTTGATAAATCTCCTACAAAAACTAGCATGTTCTAGAAATGATCTGACATCTTTAACAGACTTTGGAATGGGCAAGTTGGCAATTAATTCAATTTTAGATTTATCTACTTCAATTCCTTTTGATGAGACAATGTGACCAAGTACAATACCATTTGTGACCATGAAATGACATTTTTCCCAATTAAGCACGAGATTCTTTTCTTCACACCTAATCAAAACTTTTTCTAAATTTGATAAACAATCATCAAATGAGTCACCAAAAACAGAAAAATCATCCATGAAAACTTCAAGAAATCGTTCAACCATGTCGCTAAAAATGCTAAGCATGCATCTTTGAAATGTAGCTGGTGCATTACACAATCCAAAAGGCATCCTTCTATATGCAAAAGTTCCAAATGGGCAAGTGAAAGTGGTCTTTTCTTGGTCTTCAAGTGCAATTTCAATTTGATTATACCCAGAATACCCATCTAGAAAGCAATAAAATTCATGTCCAGCTACCCTTTCTAACATTTGATCCATGAATGGTAAAGGAAAATGGTCTTTCCTAGTCATTGAGTTGAGTTTCCTATAATCAATGCACATTCTCCAACCAGTAATTGTTCTAGTTGGAATTAATTAATTCTTTTCATTTTTTACTACAGTAACCCCTGATTTCTTAGGTACAACTTAAGTAGGACTGACCTATGTGCTATCAGAAATAGGATAAATGATCTCCACATCTAGAAGCTTGAGAACTTCATTTTTCACTACCTCTTTCATATTAAGATTTAGCCTACGTTGCATTTGCCTAGATGGTTTGGCATTATCTTCCAAATATATCCTATGCGTGCAAATCAATGGACTAATTCCTTTTATGTCAGCTATGGTCCATCCTAAGGCATGTTTATGCAATCTCAAAATTTCTAACAATTTATGTTCTTGAAGATCATTGAGTTTGGAAGAAATTATCACCGGAAATGTTTCATTTGTACCCAAGTAAGCATACTTAAGATTTGATGGTAGCGGTTTCAAATCTAGCTTTGGTGGTTGAACACTTGATGGCACAGACATATCATTACATTGTGGCAATTCTTCGAATTTGGGTTTCCAACCATCTTCGTTTACCACTTGCAAAGAATCAAACAAAGAACAAACATGTGAGACTTCAGAATTTTTATCAAATTCAAATTGAGTAGAACTAGTCAAACAAACTTCCAAAGAGTCAGAAAATGAAGAGATAGGAAAGTGATCATGAACAAGTTCTTCAATGAAATCTACCTCATGATTTTCAATATCATGCCCAGGTTGTTTACAAATGTTAAAAACATTTAATTCCAATGTCATGTTTCCAAAAGAAAGTTTCAAAACACCATTTCTACAATTAATTAATGCATTAGACGTTGCAAGAAATGGACGACCAAGAATGACAGGAATTTGAGTGTTTGAATTAAGGACAGGTTGTGTATTCAAAACAATAAAATCGACTGGAAAGTAAAATTTATCTATTTGGACTAACACATCCTCAATTATTCCTCTTGGCATTTTCACAGAACGATCAGCAAGTTAAAGTGTTATTGAAGTAGGTTTAAGCTCACCTAAACCTAATTGCTCATACACAGAATACGGCAAAAGATTAACACTTGCACCAAGATCAAGTAATGCACGTTCTATCCTAAAGTTTCCAATCACACAATAAATTGTTGGACAACCAGGATTTTTGTATTTTGGTGGAGTGTTTTGTTGAATGATTGAACTAACATTCTCAGTCAAAAAAGCTTTCTTTTGCACATTAAGCTTCCTTTTAACTGTGCACAAATCTTTCAAGAACTTAGCATAAGAAGGAACTTGCTTAATTGCATCTAACAAAGGAATGTTGATTTTAACTTGCTTGAAAAGTTCAAAAATTTCAGAATTATGATTAAGCTTTTTGATTGGTTGAAGTCTTTGAGGAAAAGGGGCAAGAATAGGGCATTTTTCAACATCACACAACTTAGGCTCATCATTCTTTTTATCAACAATTGATTTTGATGGTTCATTAGAATCTTTTACCTTTGATGGAATGGTTTTATCAATGATCTTACCACTTCGAAGAGTTGTGATTGAATTGGCATCCTCAGGTTGTGTACCACTTGAATCATAATTATTTACATTAAATTGACTTACAGGATTTGGTTTTGGTTGGGCAGGAAATTTACCTTTCTCTTGAACACTCAAAGATGAAGTCCATTTTGAAAGTGTATTCTTAATGTCATTAATGGCTTGTGGTGTTTGATTGTTTATGCTTGTTTGCCCTTGTATAAATGCTTGCAAAGTTTCCTCAAGGGTTTTTGAATGTGATGAATGATATGGTGAAAAATTTGAGGGTCTTTGGGGAGGTGGATGGACATTATGCTCATTTTTCCAACTAAAATTTGGATGATTTCTCCACCCAGGATTGTACGTTTCAGAATATGGAGAATGAGTTGGGAAAGGCTTTTTGAAAGTATTCATAGAATTTGCTTGGTCATGAAACATTTCTTTAAAAATTGGAACATTTGGGCAATCTTGAGTGCAATGTCCCATGACTTCACAAATTCCACATACTTCATCATTAAGCACAGATTTGACTTCTTTTACTTTCCTTAATTCCATGACTTCGATCTTTCTAGTCAAATTAGCAACTCTAGCACTTAGATCATCTTCTTGACTCAAAGTGTATTTGCCTCCACTAGAACTAGCAAGATTAGATCTAATTGAATTTTCTGAAGAACTAGTGGTTTGCCAAGATTGAGAGTTTTCAGCTAAATGATCTAAATACTCTAAAGCTTCTTCAGGATCTTTATCTAAAAATTCACCATTACACATTGTTTCAACAAATTGTTTTGTCTCTGGTGTTAACCCTTCATAAAAGAAACTTATCGTTCGCCACTTTTCAAAACCATGGTGTGGGCATGAATTTAACAAGTCCTTAAATCTTTCCAAACATTGAAAATAAGTTTCATTTACTTTTTGACAAAAGTTTTGAATTTGTCTCTTGAAAGCATTCGTTTTATGTGTTGGAAAAAATTTCTTTAAGAACTCAGTTTGCATTTCTTGCCATGTACCTATGGATCTAGATCTCAATGAATTAAGCCACGTTTTCGCTTTATCTTTTAAAGAAAAGGGAAACAATTTTAGCCTAATTAACTCTTCACTATATGTTTGATCAGTAAATGTGGCACACACTTCCTCAAATTCTTTTAGGTGCAAATATGGACTTTCAGACTCTAAGCCATGGAAATTAGGAAGTAAAGGAATCATACCAGGCTTAAAATTGAAATTATTTGCATTAAAAAGGAAAAATAAAGCATGAAGGAGATGAATTTCGAGGAGGTTGCAAGTATTCACGCATAATTCGAACATGTGAATTTTCATTTTCACCGTGTATACTTTCATTTTCAGCCATGTTGTTTGATGTGTGTGAATGTGTAGATGAATCAAATAAATTACCAAAGAAGGTTTCAAAATTACCTTTCACCAAACAATGCGAATGAGGATCACGATACCACCGAAGCATAAATTAGATAAGATAAAATTTAACGACAATAATAATAATAAATAATAAAAAAAAACAAAACGTTAGAACAATAATAAATAAAAAGAAAAAAGGCGGTATAACCTTCCTCTTGACAAAAATAAAATAAAACAATTATAAAGTGATAATATAACAACTAACAAAATAAAAATTAGGTGGTAGAACCAACCATTATACTAAATAAAGAAAACACGTAAACTAGTATTACAATAATAATACAATATTAATTTAAAGACGAGAAAAGAAAATACAAATGGGCGGCTGAGCCTCCCAATTAAATAAAGGCAAGAAGTATAAATAACAAAATAAATGTTAGAGTTAAATGTTAAATGTTAGAGTTAGAGTTAGAGATGTTAGTGTTAGTAAAAAAATAAAATAAAATAAGATTAGAACAAGTAAACTTTATACAAGCCAAAATTCCCCAGCAACGGCGCCAAAAACTTGCTACAACTTAAAGGTTGTACTTCCCAAGTGTAGGTTGTCTCAAGTAATAAAGTTCGGAAGTCCGAGTGTCGATCCACAGGGAATACATTATATAAGATCCACAAGTCCAATATTTAAATGTTATGAGTCCAAATATGATGGAAGTAGAATGAATTTATTAAATTATTGAATGTAAATTTGATAAGATTAACAATTAGGGCATTAGGGATTCATTTTGTTGATAATTATAGAAATCATTCTTTAATCATTTGTTACTCAACTAAGAATCACTTAAGAGATTATCTTAATCGGAAGATAAATACATTAAATACATGGCAATACCTTTTTGTAGAAAAAGATGGTAAAATAAAAGAATAATCGTTCAATTTATTTGTGAAAACTATAACGTACCTTGTTCTTGATTTGTAGAAAATGTGCAAGCATTCAGTGTACTTTTGTTAACAATGAATCAAGCTTCCAAACAAATCAAAACACTTTTGAGAAATAGAATTCACTTAATTGAAAAGATTTTGCATTGAAACACAACCTAGAATGATTGAAGAAGAATACTATAAAATCAACAAAACTTCACCCTCAACCCTAATTACGAATTTAGAAAGACATTAAATGAAACCAAAATTATACAAAAGGAGAATAAAAAAAAGAAGAAGGATGTCCTAAATAACTTCTACCACTTCCTTTATATAGGCAAAACAAGATATATATCACATATGTGAACACAAGTTGCGAACTTTCAACTTAATTATGCTCTTGGTGATTGCAGCACATTTTGGACCGTAGAATACATTGAATTTGTTGCTTATGTCTTCTTCAAAGTTGTAGGCGCCTTCATTAGGTTTCCAATAGTCCAAACGTTGACCAAATTGATAATGTAAAACAAGCGTTATGTTGCAAATGAGAAATGGTGTTCAGTTTGGATTTCTCCACCGGTCTTCTAGAATGATGGCTATTTGTGACAGGCAACCACTTCGAATCTGGACATCTTTAAAACATAAAAAGTGTACATCTATCTGTAGTAGTTCCAACAACTCCAACCGTATGACTTTTGGATACATATACAGGGAGATATGGCCCAAATACGAAACCATGATGGGCTGGCCTTAAGCTGTGGTTGAGTTCTGTTGAAGCCCGAGTTTGACCCAATAGATGCATGAACTGGTCTGATCTCTATTCTACACCTTTGTGAAGGAATGAATCCACATATTTATGGTCCAAGAATCGTATCAAATGATATTTTGTAGGAAAAGATATGCTCATTATACAAAACCTGCGCAAAACCAATAATTAAGTCCAATTCTTGTTTTGGAATTCAGTATAAAGGAAAATGCTTAATTTTGGGGAAATTAATAATATTCTTAAGTGTAAAATATAATATTTCTCTTGATAATCCCACACTTTTAAACATTTATCAACATGCTAGCACATGTAAGCCCTTTGATAGCACAAATAGAGCTAAATACTACTGAAATTGCTAGCCTTCAGTAGAAAATGAGTGACGTTCTAATGAGTATGAGGAAAAGTTGAATTTAGCCATCCAGGATATGGCATTGTTGGCTACAGCATTGAAAACATGCATTAATGATCCTAAAGGCAAGGTTGGATTAGTAAAGTGCGTATTAAGCAACACCTCTTCACCATCACATATGAGGCCTTCAAAAGATTAAGATGTCGGAACCTACACATTTCAAGGACTCACAAAATGCAAATGAGTCAGAAACTTCTTTTGGGACATCGAAGAATATTTCATAGTAGCCTAATACCAAATGCTTAGTAGATCACTATTATGAGTATGTATCTCAAGGGAGATATTATGTTTGGAGGCGTACTCATCCCCAAAATGATGTTAAGGCACACGCTACAATTGACACATGGGATTCACTGAATTAGAGATAAATGCTTAATTCTTTCCTTGTAACATGGGGTGGATAGTGAATGAAAACTTATATAGACACAAACTTATGGGATTAGTGCGTATGTGAAAACATTTAGTTCTTCGATGCTCAATATAATATTTCTCTTGATAATCCCACACTTTTAAACATTTATCAACATGCTAGCACATGTAAGCCCTTTGATAGCACAAATAGAGCTAAATACTACTGAAATTGCTAGCCTTCAGTAGAAAATGAGTGACGTTCTAATGAGTATGAGGAAAAGTTGAATTTAGCCATCCAGGATATGGCATTGTTGGCTACAGCATTGAAAACATGCATTAATGATCCTAAAGGCAAGGTTGGATTAGTAAAGTGCGTATTAAGCAACACCTCTTCACCATCACATATGAGGCCTTCAAAAGATTAAGATGTCGGAACCTACACATTTCAAGGACTCACAAAATGCAAATGAGTCAGAAACTTCTTTTGGGACATCGAAGAATATTTCATAGTAGCCTAATACCAAATGCTTAGTAGATCACTATTATGAGTATGTATCTCAAGGGAGATATTATGTTTGGAGGCGTACTCATCCCCAAAATGATGTTAAGGCACACGCTACAATTGACACATGGGATTCACTGAATTAGAGATAAATGCTTAATTCTTTCCTTGTAACATGGGGTGGATAGTGAATGAAAACTTATATAGACACAAACTTATGGGATTAGTGCGTATGTGAAAACATTTAGTTCTTCGATGCTCAATATCAATAACATATTTGATTAAGACAAGCTCTTCAATTTTATTTTCGAATTTCAATTGTGGACATAAAAGGAGTTACAAAGACAAGCTATGAAGGACTTGCTTACTGTAATTGCAGGGGTAGATAACTTAGTGGACTATAAGTTTAAGATTACGTCTCCAATTGAATACAAGAAGAATCAACACAAGAAGAAGAAATCGTGTTGTTCCAAAAACGATGGCCAAAAGAGAGATGAGGAATCTAGTAAAGCTAAGACCTCAAAGCCTTAAGAAAAGAAGAACATGATGTGCTTCATTTGTAAATGCTATGGTTGCTGAAGAGAAAAATTTAAAAGCTAAGGAATTTCCAAAGCTCAACCCCTTGCAGCAACCATATTGTAACTTCTTATAAATTAATTATTCTTATCGATAAGTGCACAAAAATGGATGTCAATAGGGTCAATATTTGGGTAATGATAGATGAAAGTATCGCCAACAACTTCGTTGCAATACCAGAGATGCAACAAATAGGTTGTATGTTAAAGGAGCGTCGTGTGCTCTATAGGCCATGAATTCATTAGATATAGCTGTACAAAGCATAGCCAAAATTTGGGAAAACAAGGTCTATTTTTCAATTTTACCTCTCTAAGCTTTGATTTATTTTTTGATACAGTTTCTTGTAAGTACTATGGGATATGTAAAGCCATAGATACAAAGTCTATTGATTATAGAACAACTTTATAACTCTTGCCTTACAAGTTTATAGAAAATAGTTGATCGGGTCCATTATTACAATCTGTCAAGTCTATGTTATATATAACGATGCTTGTTGAGATGAAAGCCAAGCCAATTGTGAAGGTCTCTGATGAGTATTATACTATTTAAATTAATTCTTAGACATAATGCCACCTAAACTCCTGAAAGAGTTGTTCCCTAAGCATGTTATCGACCTACATTGAGTTGGAACTAAGCATAATACCCTATGCCCAAGTTCCTTACTGAATCTTGCTATCTGAGTTAGTGAAATTGTGGAGACAACTTAATGAATTGTTGGATATAGGGTGCATTAAACCACTAAACGCTCCTTATGATGCATAGATTATAGCGAATATGACAACTTATAGCGCACAAAACAGGGTCATAGTTAAGAACAAATACCCTGACCCAAATGTTGTCAATTTATTCGATCAATTAGGCAACACTGGATTTGAGAGTGGTTATTAGCAAGTAAAGATTGCTGAAGGTGACGAGGCTACAACAACATGCACAATCAGGCATGGCTATTAGGAATGCTTATTAATGCTATTCGGCCCAACAACATTCAACAACCTTATGAATGATGTAGTCTACAAGTTTCTAAATCAATTTTTAGTCATTTATTTAAATAACATTGTGGTGTATAGTAAGACTTTTAATGACCATTCGAGCACCTAAATTGTGTGTTCATGAAGCTGCTGGAGCATAAGCTCTATGTCGAGAAGAGAAGTGAGTTTTGTTAGCAAAAAGTCTTATTCTTAGGCTATTGTTAGTAGGAATTGCTTGTACATATGCTAGAGAGACAAAATATGGTTACAAATGCTCTCAATTGAAAGGAAGTTAGGACTATATTCTGGCCTTAACTTGATGGTGTTGAACATCATTGATAAGGCAAGGCAGTACATGGACAAAGATGCTATATACTGCCCACTCATAACAAGATTAAGAAAAGGTTCATGTAGAGATTTCAACCTTAGGATAGGGTAATTTATGCATGCAGTAGAGTACTTTGTGTAATTAGTAGTGGAAGCTTAGATGAACTTTGTTATAAGAGACACATGACCCTCAATAGGCTAGCCATCCGATAACGGATGATGGCACTCCTAGAGCATTTGTACTATTGGCCAAATATGGAAGAAGACATACGAACATATGTCAAAACATGTTTAGTGTGCCAATTAGCCAAGATAGAAAAGGAGACCAATAAGCCTACTACAAATATTTTCAAATCCACAGAGATCTTTACCGCTAATCTCATTTGATTTCATTTTATGTATAACAAAGGAAAAACATGTACAAATCGTCATTAGTAGTGGTAGATCTCTTCCCAACCTCATGGTTGCGCAACGAGAATTACAATGAAGTTGTTCTATTAGTATGTGGTTAAATATTTTTTGAATTTTAAAAGATATTGTGAGCAATAGAGATGACCGTTTAACAAGTTGATTTTGGATAACATACTTCAATTTGATGGGGGACAAAATTGAAGCTTTTACTGCTAACCATCTTCAAATCAATGGGTAAACAAAGAGAGTGACTACACTATTTAAGGAGTATTTACAGCACTGCGTAACAACCAACTGAACAAATTGAGTAGACTTACTAGATGTCGCCCAGTTTTTGCTATAACATTCATCGTTCCTTGGCAAAAGGGATGAGTCTAGCGAAGTTGGCCATAAGGCAACAACTTTTATTCTATATGAAGTGGAAAAACATGATAGCAGTGTCAAACATCTAACAACACGTAGATTCTTATAAGACAAGTAAGCTATTCACGCAAGCATCTGATACCTTGGCTAAGGCATCTTGATGCATGAAGAAGTATACAGTTGCTAGGAGAAGGCTGCTAAAGTTTGATGTGAGTGACAAGTTGTTGCTCAAGCTAGTGCCCTAGATTTGGAAGAAATCAATAATAGGATGGCTAAGAAAGAGGTTAAGGCATACTTAGACACCCTTTTGACGAGAATTTTGGGCTCTTCTGGTGAGGGTGGTTTGTTAGACCCTTAATTCATGTGGCACATAACAACTTGGTGAAACTAACAAGTTGTAGGAACACACAAAAGTAGAGCATAAGTCTCGTAGCTCTGAGATGAGGGATTATGGTAGATGTCCATTGAGTGTCACTAAGCATTTGGAAATAGGTTAACTATTCTAAAAAAACCAAGCCAATAGCTAGCTTCGAATGCACCCAACGGACCAGTGATATGTCAAAGTAGGATAGTACAGGAAATATTAGATAGTAGTTGAGTGGTCTAATAGGTGTTGAATATAAATAATGCAGGTGATGATAAAGAAGGACTATAAGTTAGAAGACTTAGGACAATATTAGGAAAACTAGGCAAGACATTAAATGAGGTTTACTTATTGAAAATAATGTAAAGTTGACTACACACACACACACACACATACACACACACACACATATATATATATATATATATATATATATGGCAGTGTAGTGTCCTAAAGATAATGAAATAGGTTGAGTGAATCTCTAACACATAAGTGCCTTAGTAAACTTTATTATTTTCCCGAAGATAAGTAAGAAAAGTTGAAGGTAAGTTTCATTTGAAATATTGTGTATTGTTTCTCATTTCTGCACATAAAAGTTTTGAGCTATTAGCTAAGTGTGCTTAGGGAGAGCATAGGGTTACCAAACTACGAAAAGACTTCTGTGACACTAACCTTTCCTCAAAAATCGGGGAATAAATAAGAATATATGTATTTATTAATATATTATAACTAAAAAATAATTTAGTTATTTTACAAATATGTTAATAATTCAGCATTAATTACATATTAGAAGTTAAATAAAACAAAGTATAAATAAATATTAATTTATAAATAAAATATATTATAATACAACACTTATAATTAATAAAATATATATAATATAATAAAATTAAGATATTTTATTTATGAAATCAATAAATTTATAATATATTAACAAAATATTATGTATTAACGTATTAAATATGATTATTTTAGCACATCAATATCGGTGCACCCCAATACCTTAAATGATACCGTTACTATTTTGTGTCATTGTCATGGTGCAAAGACTTTTGTAGCAAAGTAAATAATTCAAGAACAAGTCTTTCATTGAAGATTTTACAATCTCTTTAAAACAAATAATTAGAATTTATCAAATAAATGATTTAGAAAGAAACCCAAGTTTTATTAATTTTACTCTCTATAAAAAGAAAACAAACAAATAAAAGACAAAATAAATTTTTTAAAGAAAAAAAGAAAAAAAATTAGTATCTTTTTATGTTTCTAATAACTTTCTTAATTCAACTCATGTAAAATTAAATTATTATAATGTAATTTATTAGTATTTTTTATTAGTGAGTACTTTACTCATGAATTAACTAGTTTTGAGCTTAAAGATTTGTGAAAATTTTCAAGCTCAAGTGTTATTTGATGAATATGTGTGTTTTGTGTAGAGAGGTAAGAAAAATTGGATTTAAGGAGAGTTCGGCATAAAAAGAAAGAAAGTGACAGAAGCAAATGGGATCTCATGCCATGGGCAGAACCAGTGGTGTGCCCAAGCGTTCAAGTGGGCATTTTCACACAGGTTTTCCAGAATAAGTGGCATGCCTACTGATAAGAACCCACTAGACGACCTGTCCTAAGAACTCTTGAATCAGTTATTATGCACACTCAAGATACTAGAAAACAAGTTGTAGATGATTAGATTAGAACCTAAGAAAACTAACTCTTTAAAATTCCAATCTTGAAGACGCCACAAAGGTTGATCACTCCCTTGATAAGTCTAGATATTGTATTCTACCAAGAACACAAGAAAGCTAAGTTAAGCTTACTGAAAATACCTCAATATTATTAATGATATGATGAAAATTCGTTTTACATACTTGTAGCCTTTATATAGGCATGTAAACATCATAATCCTAAATAAAAGAATTGTCCAAAATTAAGTAGGAATAGAATTCCTAACTTCAGTTGAAAAATAAAACTATAATCCTAATCCTATAAAGGAACCTAAATAACAATCCTAATCTAATAAGGAAACCTAAAAAAATAACAATCCTAAAGAAATAAGGAAACTTTTTCCATATAGAATAAGGAAATCTTTGATGTGCTTAATTTTCATACAAAATTTGTAATACTTTCACTCTTAATTTCATGCTAATTCATATTTATTTTACTTAATTATTTGTGTTTTCTTATTTAATTTGTTTATGTTATTACTTTGAGTTTAGTTCTTTATTTTTGTAGGAGAAAAGCCCAAAAAGTCCAAGAAATGGAAAGAAAACAACAAAGCCCATTTGTACTGAACATAGTCCGTATTTTTTAGTGTATCTTTATACTCAAAAATCATATTTGACTAATTCAAAATAATTTGAAAACTAGACATAATGATTAACAAGCCCACCTGTCATGGAAGGAAGCAAAAAGTCAAGTTTAGTGGCCTAAATTTTGGTTTGAATGGAAACAAGTGGGAGACAGCTTTTCCTTAACAAGGGGGATTGAATTTGGAGCGTTTTTGAAGACTAAATGGGCAATTGAAAGGGGGGAACGACCAGAAGGGAGAGAGAACGAAAGTTAAGGTTTTCTTTTACCATTTTTGGAGATTTTAGAAGCTTGAAGAAAGAGAGGAAGGAAGAGGAAGTGAAGCTTGCTGGAATCGAAAGTCATTGATCTACATAGAGTTTTTCTTTCTCAACTCTTTACTTTTCTCTTTCTGAAATTTTCATTATGATTCTCAATTTGATTATGGTGTGTTGTAATTTTATTTTGAACTAATTTCTCAAAACTAGGGCAAAGATGTAACCTAGCTAAAAACATCAATTTCCAGAATTTGTGTTGTTCATGATTTATTGTTTATATTGAGTGTTCATTATTGTGCTTAATGCTTTTGAATATTTGGCCAATATTTGAATGATTTGTGAACTATATTGATCTGAGAAGTGATTTATGTGTTTTGATTATGTAATGAACACAATGAATTACATGCTAAATAGAGATATACTATCATGATTCATGCAGAATTAAGTTAATTATCATTATACTTAATGAACTTTCATGTATTTCAATTCACATAGAGATATAGTGAATTAGTATGTGCAAGTATTTTTGGTATATCTTGAGAAAGAATATCAAATAAATTAGGATAATTTTTTGTCAATATTGGTAACAAATTGAAACAACACAATTAAAGAAATCGAATTCAATTAGCTATGGTGAAGTCTACTACCCTAGTGTTTTAATCAATTGAAATTCACAATTTCGTTTAGTTAGTTTAAATTAAATTCCCGCAATTTCTTGTTAATCAAAATTTATTAATCGAATTCTTCAATTAAATTTAGGATTACTTATCTTCGGTAATTAACAAATTAATCAATCCTCGTGGGAACGATACTTGACTTATCATTTTATTACTTGTTAACGATAACGTGCACTTGCGTTATTAAAATTACACACAACAAGTTTTTGGCGCCGTTGCCGGGGATTGTGTTAATTTTTGTTAATATCGATTTGGATTATTTCTGATTTTAATTTGAAGTTTGTTTTTATTGTAAATTCAGGTGCTTCAGTTAGTGCATGAGACGTTCCGAAAGTTCTAATCTTGCTCCTTTGGATAGAGAGATAGAACGGACGTTTCGCAAGCAAAACAAAGAGCGAAAACAAGCATCAAGAACGCAGCAAATTGACATCATGGCAGAAAATGTGGCTGATATGGTTGGGGCTGAAAATAATAGAGCATTAAGGGATTACTCTATTCCGACTATTAATGGCACTTCATCCAGCATTAGGCGGCCTATAATACAAGCTAACAACTTTGAGATTAAGCCTGCAATTATTCAAATGATCCAATCCTCCGTCCAATTCAGCAGTTTGCCGAATGATGATCCGAATGCACATATCGCAAATTTTCTGGAAATTTGTGATACTTTCAAGCATAATGGTGTTTCGGATGATGCTATAAGGCTGAGACTCTTTCCGTTCTCCCTTAGGGATAAGGCGAAAGAATGGCTAAATTCACTTCCTCCCGGAACCATTACAACTTGGAATGAATTGGCTCAGAAATTCTTAGCGAAATTTTTCCCTCCTGCGAAGACGGCGAAGATGAAGAATGATATCACATCCTTTTCTCAAATTGACATGGAATCTCTATATGAAGCATGGGAAAGGTATAAGGATATGCTAAAGAGGTGTCCACATCATGGGTTGCCAACATGGTTGCAAGTTCAAACTTTTTACAATGGATTAAGTTGCACAACTAGAACAATGATTGATGCTGCAGCAGGTGGTGCATTGATGAGCAAAACACATGACGAAGCATACGCGTTGCTGGAAGAAATGGCTTCTAATAATTATCAATGGCCTTCAGATCGCTCAACACAAAGAAGAGTTGCTGGAGTGCACGAAATTGATGCCATCACCGCCTTGACAGCCCAAGTTGCTACTTTGTCAAGACAGCTTGGTACTTTGAATGTTAATGCTATCCAATCTCATGTTCAGGTGTGCGAATTATGTGGAGGAAATCATGCAAGCATTGATTGTCAAGTTGGCAGTCCATTCGCTTCTTCATCTTCCGAGCAAGCGAACTTTGTATCGAATTTCCAAAGGCAGCAACATAATCCTTATTCGAACACTTAAAATCAAGCTTGGAAACATCATCCGAACTTTTTATGGAGCAACAATCAGAATGTGATGAAACCACCTCCCGGATTTCAGCTGCAAGAGAAGAAAGTGAATTTAGAAGATGCACTTACCCAGCTCACCATGAACATCTCTAAATTCATGACCAGGAGCAAGTTCTTCCATTCCGCAAGTTGAAAGAGCAAGTCTTAACAAGAATTATGTGCCATCGATTCCATTCCCTCAATGTCTGCGAAAAAATAAATTGGATAAGCAATTTTCTAAATTCATTGATGTATTTAAGAAATTGCATATTAACATTCCTTTTGCAGATGCATTGGAGCAAATGCCAAGCTATGCCAAATTTATGAAGGAGATTTTATCCAACAAGAGAAAATTGGAGGAAAATGAAACAGTGATGTTAACGGAAGAGTGCAACGCTATTTTGCAAAATAAATTGCCACCAAAGTTAAAGGATCCAGGGAGTTTTACAATACCTTGCACAATTGGAGAATGTTATTTTGAAAAAGCTTTATGTGATTTAGGTGCAAGTATTAATTTAATGCCTTTTTCTATTTTTAGAAAATTAGGGCTTGGCGAAGCAAAGGCGACAACCGTCTCCTTACAGTTAGCGGATCTATCAATTAAGCATCCAAGGGGTGTAATTGAAGATGTATTAGTCAAGGTGGATAAATTTATTTTTCCAGCCGATTTTATTGTCTTGGATATGGAAGCTGATCGAGAAATCCCACTTATCTTGGGACGGCCATTTTTAGCTACGGGGAGAACTTTGATTGATGTACAACAAGGGAAATTAATCTTACGAGTTCAAGAGGAGCAAGTTGTCTTCAATGTATTCAAAGCAATTAAGTATCCATCCGAAACTGATTGTTGCTTTCAAATTGACGCTCTAGACAAGATGGTGGCTGAGACATTCAAACATGGGCATCCAAATGAACCACTTGAAGCTTGTATTGTGCATGCCGAATCTACCAAAGCGGAAAATGCAGAAATCGTAGAATATGCACATTATTTGGGAGCTGCCCCACCGTATTCTCTTCGAAGGCAGAATTTTGAAGAACTTGATAGAAATCATTCACAACCGTTGTCATCCACTCCTAAACTCGAGCTCAAGCCACTGCCATCTCACCTTCGATATGCATACTTAGGTGAGAACTCAAAGTTTCCAGTCATAATTTCAGCTTCTTTTAGTGAATTGGAAGAGGAAAAACTACTTCGAGTTTTAAGAGATCATAAGGCTGCATTGGGATGGCCCATTTCCGATATTAAAGGTATAAGCCCTTCAATTTGCATGCACAAAATCTTAATGGAAGAAAATTTTAGACCAATAGTTGAGCATCAACGCCGCTTGAATCCTAACATGAAAGAGGTGGTAAGGGCTGAAGTTCTGAAATTGTTAGATGCTGGGATGATTTACCCAATTTCCGACAGTCCATGGGTGAGTCCGGTGCAAGTGGTTCCAAAGAAAGGGGGAATGACCGTTGTCAAGAATGACAACAAAGAACTTATTCCGACAAGAACAGTCACGGGATGGCGAGTATGTGTCGATTATTGGAAGTTAAATGATGCTACTCGCAAGGATCATTTTCCATTGCCTTTTATTGATCAAATGCTAGAGAGACTTGCTGGTCATTCGCATTATTGCTTTCTAGATAGTTATTCCGGGTACAACCAGGTTCCTATTGCTCCGGAAGATCAAGAGAAGATGACATTCACTTGCTCGTATGGTACTTTTGCATTTCGAAGAATGCCATTCGGTTTATGTAACGCTCCTGCAACTTTCCAACGTTGCATGACAGCTATTTTCTTTGACATGGTGGAGAGATTCATTGAAGTGTTCATGGATGACTTTTCAGTTTTTGGTTCATCTTTTGATAATTGTTTGAATAACTTGGCTTTAGTTTTGTAGCGATGTGAGCAAACCAACTTAGTGTTGAATTGGGAAAAATGTCATTTTATGGTTCAAGAAGGCATCGTTTTGGGTCATCGCATTTCGGTAAAAGGAATTGAAGTTGATCGAGCAAAAATTGAAGTCATTGAGAAGTTGCCACCGCCTACTTCTGTGAAGGCCGTTCGAAGCTTTTTGGGACACGCCGGATTTTATCGACACTTCATAAAGGATTTCTCTAAAATTTCTAAACCTCTTTGCAATCTCTTGATTAAAGACATGCCTTTTGATTTTTCTAATGATTGTTTGCAGGCATTTAACACTTTGAAGAAGAGGCTTATTTCCGCACCTATTATTGTGGCTCCGGATTGGGATTTGCCATTTGAACTTATGTGCGATGCAAGCGATCATGCTTTGGGAGCTGTTTTGGGGCAGCGAAAAAGTAAAGCTTTGCATGTCATTTATTACGCAAGTAGAACCTTAACGGATGCCCAATTGAATTACGCTACCACGGAGAAGGAGTTTTTGGCTGTTGTGTTTGCGTTTGACAAGTTCCGCTCTTATTTAATTGGTTCGAAGGTGATAGTTTACACAGACCATTCAGCCATCAAATACTTGCTTGCGAAAAAAGATGCAAAACCAAGGCTCATTAGATGGGTGCTTTTGCTGCAAGAATTCGAGTTGGAGATTCGCGATAAGAAGGGATCCGAAAATTTAGTTGCTGATCATTTATCTCGATTGGAACAAAAAGAAATTGAAGATCATGCAGAACGTTCGATTAATGAGGTATTCCCTGATGAGCAACTTTTTTCTCTTCAGGAATCGGATGCACCTTGGTATGCAGATTTTGTAAATTATTTGGCCAGCAACATTATTCCGGCTGATTTGTCATACCAACAAAAGAAGAAATTCTTTGCGGATGTCAAGCATTATTATTGGGAGGACCCATTCTTGTATAAACAATGCCCAGATCAAATAATTAGGCGTTGTATTCCGGAAGACGAGATGGTGAGCGTTTTGCAACATTGCCATTCTTCGGAATATGGGGGGCATTTTGGAGCAACAAAAACAGCGGCAAAGGTACTACAATCTGGTTTCTTTTGGCATACATTGTTCAAGGATTCATACTCATTTGTTGTTGCTTGTGATCGATGTCAAAGAATTGGAAATATTTCTCGAAAAAGTGAAATGCCACTGAATAATATTCTTGAGGTTGAATTGTTTGATGTTTGGGGGATAGACTTCATGGGTCCATTTTCGTCATCTTTTTCGAACCAATACATATTGGTGGCTGTAGATTATGTTTCGAAATGGGTGGAAACAGTGGCTGTACGCAACAATGATGCTAAGACTGTTACGAATTTCCTACGCAAGTATATTTTTACCCGATTTGGCACTCCTCGAGCAATTATTAGTGATGGCGGTAAACATTTTTGTAATCGTCAATTTCGAAGCTCTATTGGGAAAATATGGTGTCACTCATCGGATAGCGACAGCTTATCATCCTCAAACGAGTGGTCAAGTGGAGATATCAAATAGAGAATTAAAGAAGATACTTGAAAAAACAGTTAGCAATTCAAGAAAAGATTGGTCGAAAAGGTTAGATGATGCATTGTGGGCTTATCGCACAACTTTCAAAACTCCAATCGGAATGTCTCCATACAGGCTAGTGTTTGGAAAAGCATGTCATCTTCCGGTTGAACTTGAGCACAAAGCGTATTGGGCAGTGAAAAGATTGAATTTTGACATGAAAGCTGTAGGAGAAAAACGGTTGCTTCAATTGAGTGAGATGGAAGAGTTTCGTAATGATGCCTATGAGAATGCATGAATTTATAAAGAGCGTACGAAGAAGTGGCATGACAAGCATATTATGAGGTGAGATTTTCTGGTTGGTCAGAAAGTTCTCCTTTATAACTCTCGCCTTCGACTCTTTCCGGGAAAGTTACGCTCACGCTGGTCTGGTCCTTTCACCGTTGTTCGTGTTTTTCCTTATGGTGCAGTTGAAGTCCATCATGATAAAAAAGGAACATTCAAAGTTAATGGACAAAGGTTGAAGCATTATGTGGAGGGTGATTTTGAGCAATGCAAGAGCACAATCACATTAACTAGTATTTGAGTGTTTTCTTTGTTGAAGAATATGGTCCGGCTGAAGACGTTAAACTTAGCGCTACTTGGGAGGCAACCCAAAGTGCACGGAAGGGAAATGAATTCTGCATCAATTGAATTCGATTGCCAAATCAGGTGCCATCTTTTCTATTTTTGCTTTCCTTGTGTTTTAAGTATTTCTTTACATTTTCACCTTTATTTGATCTATTCATTGCATGATTTTTAATTGCAAACATTGAGGGCAATGTTAGATTTAAGTTTGGGGGTGAGATTTTATGTTTTGCTTTGATTATAGTTAATTTCTTTAGCTTTGCATTTGTTTGAAAAAAAAAAACGAAAATTCGTTCCTATTTTCTATTTTTGAGTTGTTTGAGTCGCTTCCTTATTCAGTTACAAGATTTAGAAATGATTTATGCATGATCAATTCGAATTAATGAGATATTAAATTTGATCATAATATTATTCTTGTATTAACTAGGTTTCATATTTGTTCTCACAATTCATAAGCACTTAATGTCATGATTGATCAGAATCTTAAATTGTTGAATTCACATAGTTAGAGAATATTATGTAAGAAAGTGTAGACTCATGTAACCTTAATTGTGAGCTTTTTGATAAGTGCGTAAAACACGCACTAATCATTTACTTTTGAACTTCAATTGTTTGTTTAATCCTCAAGTTTCTTTTAGATTTGATGTATTTTGATTGTTTTGTACAGAAAATGATGAATTTAACTTTTGAAAGTTAACTGGGCTCAAAACGGATTAATTCGGCTCGAAAAGGAAGAGACCGGAGCATAAGAACAGAATGGACCAAAATGCAACATAATTAGGACTAAACTGAAGAACTGTCACAGAAAAAGGATACATCGCAAATACATAAGAGTAAGGGGATTCAATTGATATTTACCAAATTTTATAGCTTAATTGGCAGAAGCTGGTGCTCGCGCCTTACTGCGCGGTCGCGCACTGCGTTCTGCCCAGGTGGACTGAAGTGCAACAAAGTCAAGATCTGTAGCTTAACGTCTGATTAATCATAAGTATAAGGACTCAATTGATATTTTCCAGCCATCGAATTTCTGGGCAATTTAGAAGATTTTAAAGCCATTGAATAAAGAGAGAAGGGGATTTTTGGAGAGTTTTATTTTGGGTTTTAGTTTTTAATGAGAGAGGGAGAAGATTGCTAGAGAAGGAAGGAGAAAAATCAACAAAAGAGAGGGGGATTTGATCAAGAAATTGGAAGAGTCTCATCAACCTTGTGGATTCAAGCTCTCCTCATCTAGTTTTTCTTTCTCTCTTTTAAATTAATCTTGGATTTGACAATATTGTGGTTAATTGAAATTATGTTATCAATTGTTGAATTCTTGATTGTGGAATTTGAATTATATATTATGTGTGGCTAAACCCCATTTTCTAGGGCAATGATTTAATCTATTTGAAGCATCAATTTCTAATATTGTGTTGTTCAATTGATTTGAGATTGAGTGTTGAGTATTTATCATGGTAATTAATGCTTTTAAATATTTGGCCAATATTTGAATGAATTGTGGATTGATAGGAATTGAGAAATGAATATCATATCTAGACCGTGTGATAAATACCGTAAGTTGCATATTAGATAGAGATATACTAATATGATTTGCGTAGTTTAATTAAAAATTATCACCAATTGTAATGCACTTCCATTTAATTAATTTCACATAGAGATATAGTGAAATTTTAGGTGCGAAGTAGACTCGATTGATCTCGAGAGAGACAATCGAATAAATTAGGATAATTAACTAGCAACACGCGTTTTAAATTAGAACAACGTCAATTGAAGAAGTGGATGCGATCAAATACGATAAATCATTGGCCCTAGACTTTCCATTAGTTGAATCTTGTAATTAATTTGCACATTAGTAAATTTTATTTAATTTTAATTTCTCAACCAACATTATTTCGATTTTTTTAGATAAATTCGTACGTTAATCACCTTCGGTAATTATAGGATTAACATTCTTCGTGGGATCGACATCCTCTTATCACTTTATTACTTGCTTGCGACACGTGCACTTGCGTTCGTTAAATTTACACGCAACACTTTTAAACCCCTTTATCCTTCAATTCTGAGAGTTACGTGATTATTCTACATCTTTTCTTGTCATATTTTCGTTCTAATGATCTCATTATAGTTTATTTTGGCCAATTGATTTGATTATTCATGCTTTGAATGTAATTTTGGTTTTATGATGCACAAGAAGTGATTCTAGGCCTTGTTTGTATCGTTTGAGCCTTTCTAGCTGACCTTTCCCATGTTTCCTTAGTTAACCACTTTGAACTTTAAAATAATCTCTATCTTTCTTAAAACCAATAACAACCAATCTCAATAACCAATTTTCCATTGTCTTTATCCTTATTCTTATCTTTTGAGCAACAAATGAATGGTATTGACATATGCCTCATTATAAATTTGGAGGTTGTTACTTGTTGTATGGGTGGTTGATTTAACAATGCATTATCTATTTGATGCACGGCCATGAAAAAAAAAAAAAAAGAATGTGTTCATTTGTGTAATCATGCTTTTACTGAGTAACCGGGACTCGTGCTTAAGTAAGCATTGAGTTTTCGCGTCAAAAAGTGGAGTAAGGTTAAAAAAAAAAAAATTTGTTATTAAGGCCGAATGTGAAAGGAAAAAGAGAAAAGAGAAAAAGAAAAGAGGATAATGTGCTTTGAAAAGAAGAAGCAAAGAATATGAAGAAGTGGTGGTGGTGAAATGTGTTTGCAAGAAAATATGAGAAGCTATACAAAGTCTTAACATAGACGAAGGTTTTAAAAGACAACTCATGCAAGTCCTCTTAACAGATGACTCTGAATCTGAAAAAATAGCTACCTCTAATTCTTCAGAGTCCGAAGCAGAATCTGAAGAGAGTCAAGATTCAGAAACATGTGAATGTAAAACTTTAAATTCTATCCTTAAAATGCAAGGATTAAGTATTAATGTTTTAACAGAAGACGAAAATATGGTATTAGATCTAATTGATAAAATCGCAGATCCTATAGCTAAAAGAGAAGCTATAGAAAAATACCTATTTTCTGCAAAAAGAAACAGGAAGCCAGAAATTAAAGATAAAACAGAAAGAAGTCAATTTTACTCGCTAGATAAAATTCTTAAAAGAGTAAAAGAAGAAAAGAAAAAAGATCCAACAATCTCTGATCTTTAAAAGGAAATAAATGACACTAAAAGTGAAGTAAATCAGCTTAAAGCTCGAATAGAAATCTTAGAATTGATAAGTTTTAAAGAACTTAGTCCCAAAGGTTCTGAGATTGATAAAGAAGAAAATCTTGAGGATATAGGAATAAATATTGCTGGGATTAATCCTGATCCTACTACCTTAGCCTCATCTTCAGAAGGATTAAATTGTATAAATAAAATACAAACCCTAAAATGGCATTCAATGATTACTTTAGTAATCAATAAAGAAATTTTTATTGATACTCTTGCCTTAATAGACACAGGCGCAGACTTAAGTTGTATTAGTGAAGGAATAATACCTGCCAAGTATTATGAAAAAACTAGTACTAGTCTACACACAGCAAATTCTGAAAAACTTAAAGTACAGTTTAAAGTTCCTAGAGTATCTGTATGTTCTAATAGTCTGTGTATAGAACATACCTTTGTTATAGTCAAAGGGCTTAATTGTACAGCCATTATAGGATCAGATTTTCTAGTCAAATTAATGCCGTTTAATGTAACGAAAACCGGAATATTTGCAAAAAAGGGACTAGAAACATTCACTTTTAATTTCTGTGAAGCCCCAGTCGAAACAGAAATTAATTGCCTTAAAAGACAATTAAAAAATAAACAAAATTCCTTGAATTCCTTAAAACAGGAAATAGGTTTTGTCAAGGTTAAAAAAAAATTAGAGTATCCTAAAATTCAGGAAAAAATAGAAAATCTTAAAAATAGGTTTCAAAAAGAAATTTGTGCTGAAATTCCCAATGCCTTTTGGAATAGGAAGAAACATTCAGTTACATTGCCTTACGAACTTGAATTCCGAGAAAGTCAAATCCCTACAAAAGCCAGGCCAATACAAATGAATGAAAAATATTTAGAGCTTTGTAGAAATGAAATAAATGATCTCTTAAAAAAGGGATTAATTCGAAAGTCTTATTCTCCATGGTCATGTGCAGCATTTTATGTAGAAAATTCTGCAGAAAAGGAAAGAGGGGTTCCTAGGCTGGTTATCAATTATAAACCCTTAAATAAGGTTTTAAAATGGATCAGGTATCCATTACCCAACAAGAGAGATCTTCTTAATCGATTACATTCTGCCATTCTCTTTTCCAAGTTCGACTTAAAAAGCGGATATTGGCAGATCTAAATAGAAGAAAAGGAACGGTATAAAACGGCCTTTACAGTACCTTTTGGTAATTACGAATGGAATGCAATGCCATTTGGACTTAAAAATGCTCCTTCAGAATTCCAGAATATTATGAATGAAATTTTTAACCCTTATTATCATTTCATCATAGTATACATAGACGATGTGTTAGTCTATTCCCAGAATATAGACGACCATGTCAAACACCTTAAAGCTTTTCTTAATGCAGTAAAGCAAGTAGGGTTAGTCGTGTCTGCCAGAAAAATGCAGTTATTTCAAACTTCTATTAGATTCTTAGGACACACAATTTCTAATGGGTCTATTAAACCTATAGACAGAGCAATTGAATTTGCTTCAAAATTTTCAGATCAAATTATAGATAAAAAACAATTGCAGCGATTTTTAGGCAGCCTTAATTATATAGGCGAATATTACAAAAATTTAGCACAAGATGCTAAACCATTATTTGAAAGGCTTAAAAAAGTCCCATCACCATGGACAGAACAGTGTACTATCGCAGTACAAAAAATTAAGCTTAAAGCTAAAACTCTTCCTTGCTTAACTCTAGCAAACCCCGAAGCATTTAAAATAGTTGAAATCGATGCCTCTGATAATGGCTATGGTGGTATTTTGAAACAAGTTTCAAAAGAGGGGAGGGAGAGATTAGTAAGATTTACCTCTGGAAATTGGAACAATGCTCAGAGGAATTATTCCACAGTCAAAAAAGAAGTTCTATCAATTGTGCTGTGTATTTCTAAGTTTCAAGATGATCTTCTTAACAAGAAGTTTCTCTTAAGAGTAGATTGTAAATCTGCTAAAGAGATCTTAGAAAAGGATGTAAAAAATATAGCTTCTAAACAAATCTTTGCTAGGTGGCAAGCTATATTATCTATTTTTGATTTTGATATTGAATTTATTAAAGGAGAAGAAAATTCTCTTCCTGATTTTCTAACTCGAGAGTTTTTACAGGGCTCCCAAAAGATTTAAGAATTCATCATCAAAATCCAGAGATACTCTTAAAGAGCAACATTCTCCGATCAAGCAAAAAAGGCAAGGGATTAAAGATGAATCCCCTTATGAAGAAATCAGCTGCTTTAAATTAGCAGTCTTAGAAGAACGTTTTCTTCACCTCAATGCTGAACAGGTAGCAAGTCTGTACTTAACCAACCATATGAGTCCAGATCTTTATCCAAAAAATAGAGACTTCTATGAACAAATCCTCATTGATACCAGATCAATAGAAGTCAGCCACATAATGAGAAACGACAGAGAATTAGCGTTTTCTACGCTTAAAATTCTCAAAGTTCTTAATACAGAAGAATGGGGAGACATGACTAAGCCACGAAGAATTCTTAACCCTAGAATTTTTCCTACCCATTATACTTATTTTGATTATGTAACAGCATGGGATCAAATATTTTCCTACCAGAACTTAAAGTTCTCACATTCATGGTTTATTAATTTTAAAATCGGTGGTATGGAAAAGCCATTCCCAAACTGGTTTGTTAATTGGTTTAGATATTGGGGGCCTTATCCAAATTGGCTTCCCTCAGAACTTAGGAAATCCTTTGAAAATTTTTACGAACTAAATGAATTCAAGGGAGAGGATAAATCCTTAATTCATTTCTTGGCCCAATACTCTATTCCTTGGATTATGAAATGGGGCTATAAGCTTAACTTCGAGCCCAACACTGTTCCTGACACACTTCCAAAATTATTCAAAACCACTATGGTAAAATGGTGGGATAAATTTGAATATATTCATTTAATAGAACAAGTGTTTAAAAATAAAAAATTATTTGAAGAATCCAGAGTCTTAAAGACTAATGAAGAAATAGACGTAGGACCCTCTTCTAGCATAGTAGGACAGCTGGTGTCTCAACTAAAAGCTCAGGGGATTGGGTTAGAAGAGATAACAGCTCAACTGGAATCCTTAAAGGAAATTAAAAGCCAAGCATCTTCGTCCACTTCTAAGGGAAAGGGCCCTCGATGGTCATCCTCCGGAAAAGAAATAAATAAAGAAAAATCTGCCAGCAGTGATGATGGAGACATATTATTGGCAGGATACTCACAAAGTCCTTAAAGGACTCCATTATTTGAAGCCTTTCGGCGCATTAGTCAACAATGGCCGACATCTCTTTTCTTAAAGAAAAGAAATCCTTATCCATATCTCCTTTAGTCAATATCAAGCGCCTTTCGGCCTTGAAAAAACTGTGAGTTTATGGAATAAGGGTCCCAGTAAGCAGGAGCGACTCCAACTCATCCAGGACACGATTGCTTACTATATAAATAAGTTTTTGTTTTGTAAAGAGGAGTGCAAGAAAAAATATATTTCTATTTTCTTTGAATTCCAAGTGATTGTAAGAAGTGTGGGAATTTCTGAAAGCTTGTAATCTTCCTTTGTCAATGTAAGTTTGTTTATGAATTCTCTATTTATTATATCTTGTGCAATCGTTCTATTTATTTTATGTATAATTTCTGCTGTTATTAAATGTATGATTGTTAAATTATTAATTTTTTCGAATTTTTAGATCTTGGTCATCTTTGGTATCAGAGCCATTTCTGTGCTTTAGTAATTTCATTTCCTTAAAGGAAAAGTCCTTCTTTTATTTCTAGAACCATAGATCCCTAAAGAATTTACTGGGAGTGAAGGTAAATTCAGATAAAATAGGAAATAAGGCGAGGTGCGCTACAAGATCCGTTTGAGACCAGTAGAGTCGTGTTAGGATCATTTGCGATAAACACAGTCCGAGTTTCCAAAAGATTTTATCAAAGAATAAGAAGATGTCTTCTTTATTCGGATCCATGTCTAGAAATTTAGGAAGCCCTTTTTCTAAAAAGGAAAAGAAATCTGTTAATAATAAATCTATTATGTCTATAGAAAATATAGAACAACACTTGCACAATTGGGATATACCCGAGACATCAGTGTCTAAGGTTTATTCCAAAGGGTCGTTTTTAACTAAAACGAACTATGTCATTAAAACTCATGAACAGATAAGTCCTATTACCGCTGATGATATGGAATTCCTTCTGTTACCTCAAAAAATTATTAAGGAATACAGAAAAGAATTTAACTATTTGCATATAGGACTAGTTCAAGTTGCAGTAAAACCCTTAACTAGGGAAGGATTAAACAATTCAGTCTTAATTTGCGTCAGGGATAAAAGGCATTACAAATTTACAGACTCTTTACTAGGCTGCGTAGAAACTAGTCTATGTGAAGGCCCTGTTTATTTTAATTGTATTCCTGATATGACTGTCCATATTCATGACTTAAATGTCAGAAATTCTGTTATTGTTAATATAAAGCCAGAAGGGTTTAATATGGAACCCGAAACTAGTAACATTGCTTTAGTTTACCGGATATTCTTTAAAGTAATGAATACTATTGCTCCAGCCTTAAAGGTAAGAAATTTAATTAAAGATCCTAAAGGTGAAACTACAATTTTTGAACATAATATTCATAAATCAAATCTAAGTTTGCCTAAAAAGGTTTCTTGGGACAAGGTTAGTCTTCCTAGTAACTGGACTATTGAACGAACTAAATCCAGTATCGTTCCTAAAAATACTGACCCAGAAGAAATCCAAGAAAACCCGGATGGATCTGTTAGCATTAAATTTGCTAGACTTAATAGGAGTCTCAGTCTTAATACTAGACTAAGTACAGGAAGCTTTAGTCAATCTCCTGATCGAGCTTCAACCTCTAGAATATCGGACTTAAAAGGATTCAGCGAATCTTCAGGAGGAATTACTAGACCTGTTTACATAGGTCATAGTGATAGATTAACCAGTCCAACTCCCTCGGATATGGGATTTTCTTCAATCAACATGCTTAAACTAGTAGAGGAAGGAAAAGAGGCAGTAGGGGCAGAGAGTTTCAAAACTCTTAAAAATAGACCTTATAGAAAATCGTTCTATTTATTTTATGTATAATTTCTGTTGTTATTAAATGTATGATTGTTAAATTATTAATTTTTTTGAATTTTTAGATCTTGGTCATCTTTGGTATCAGAAATTATAGTCAGAAGAAATCCAAGAAAACCCGGATGGATCTGTTAGCATTAAATTTGCTAGACTTAATAGGAGTCTCAGTCTTAATACTAGACTAAGTACAGGAAGCTTTAGTCAATCTCCTGATCGAGCTTCAAGCTGATTTACTTCACTTTTAGTGTCATTTATTTCCTTTTGAAGATCAGAGATTGTTGGATCTTTTTTCTTTTCTTCTTTTACTCTTTTAAGAATTTTATCTAGCAAGTAAAATTGACTTCTTTCAATTTATTAAAGGAGAAGAAAATTCTCTTCCTGATTTTCTAACTCGAGAGTTTTTACAGGGCTCCCAAAAGATTTAAGAATTCATCATCAAAATCCAGAGATACTCTTAAAGAGCTTTGTAGAAATGAAATAAATGATCTCTTAAAAAAGGGATTAATTCGAAAGTCTTATTCTCCATGGTCATGTGCAGCATTTTATGTAGAAAATTCTGCAGAAAAGGAAAGAGGGGTTCCTAGGCTGGTTATCAATTATAAACCCTTAAATAAGGTTTTAAAATGGATCAGGTATCCATTACCCAACAAGAGAGATCTTCTTAATCGATTACATTCTGCCATTTTCTTTTCCAAGTTCGACTTAAAAAGCGGATATTGGCAGATCCAAATAGAAGAAAAGGAACGGTATAAAACGGCCTTTACAGTACCTTTTGGTCATTACGAATGGAATGTAATGCCATTTGGACTTAAAAATGCTCCTTTAGAATTCCAGAATATTATGAATGAAATTTTTAACCCTTATTATCATTTCATCATAGTATACATAGACGATGTGTTAGTCTATTCCCAGAATATAGACAACCATGTCAAACACCTTAAAGCTTTTCTTAATGCAGTAAAGCAAGCAGGGTTAGTCGTGTCTGCCAGAAAAATGCAATTATTTCAAACTTCTATTAGATTCTTAGGACACACAATTTCTAATGGGTCTATTAAACCTATAGACAGAGAATTAGCGTTTTCTACGCTTAAAATTCTCAAAGTTCTTAACAGAAGACGAAAATATGGTATTAGATCTAATTGATAAAATCGCAGATCCTATAGCTAAAAGAGAAGCTATAGAAAAATACCTATGATGAAGAGCCTTCAATTTTAGGCTTTTTAGCATGAATTATTTGAGTTTTGATATCATTGGAAAGATAGTGATCCCACCATCCTTGCATTTTAAGGATAGAATTTAAAGTTTTACATTCACATGTTTCTGAATCTTGACTCTCTTCAGATTCTGCTTCGGACTCTGAAGAATTAGAGGTAGCTATTTTTTCAGATTCAGAGTCATCTGTTAAGAGGACTTGCATGAGTTGTCTTTTAAGACCTTCGTCTATGTTAAGACTTTGTATTTTCTTTTCAGTTTTACAGTTAGAACTGTAATGACCCTTCTTCCCACATTTGTAACAAGTAGGATTTTTTCTTTTAACCTGAGTTTTAGGTTTTTGTTTTTGTTCCGTTTTAGGAAACTTTCTATATCTGTAAAATGTTGACCTTTTAGGTCTTTTAGAAGAAGATTTAGACTTTTTAGTTTCTCTTTTAAAATCTTCATAACCAAATTGCTGGCAAAAATCTCCTAAAGATTGCCTTTGTTGATTTTTAAGCTGTTTTTTAAGCTTTATCTCGTTACAGAGAGCTAACCCTTCAGCTATTACTTCAGAAGCTAATTTGGATAAGGCCCCCAATATCTAAACCAATTAACAAACCAGTTTGGGAATGGCTTTTCCATACCACCGATTTTAAAATTAATAAACCATGAATGTGAGAACTTTAAGTTCTGGTAGGAAAATATTTGATCCCATGCTGTTACATAATCAAAATAAGTATAATGGGTAGGAAAAATTAAAGATAAAACAGAAAGAAGACTGAGACTCCTATTAAGTCTAGCAAATTTAATGCTAACAGATCCATCCGGGTTTTCTTGGATTTCTTCTGGGTCAGTATTTTTAGGAACGATACTGGATTTAGTTCGTTCAATAGTCCAGTTACTAGGAAGACTAACCTTGTCCCAAGAAACCTTTTTAGGCAAACTTAGACAGAAGAATGGAGGAACAATCCCTTATAGTCAATTTTATGAAACTTATGATCTTTAAGAATTTATCAAGAAAAACTCAAGAATGCATCTTTTAAGCTCGTTTCTTCATCTTTGTGTATAAAGACCTATAAAACAAGAAGAACAAATAAAATACTACAAAATATAAGAACTAACTAGTAAAATTAAGGCATAAATAATATAAAATATATGTAAATTCTTAAACATATCACCTACAACGTTTATGTTGAAAACTTTCCCAAGAACAATCATCATAATGAAGAAAATTGGGTGTCAATTCAAAGGTCGAAAGCTACTTGTTCTAGAAAAAATCATGTGATGTCAATGCTTACATCAATACGTATATGATGTTATTGCTTATATCAATACATATATACGTATATGATATCATGGCTTACATCTTTTGCTTACATCAATAACCCTTAGTTTAAGCTTTCTAGAGGAGAAGAATCTAAGGATCCAAAATTCAAATCCTCTCTACATAGATTCTTAGATTCTCACCATTAGAAGGAAACTTTAAGCTTGGAGAAAGAAGAAAACATCAAAGGAAAGATTAGAGCTATGTGACGATTGAGTCTTTGATCTACATAGAGTTTTTCTTTCTGAAGAACTGTCACAGAAAAAGGATACATCGCAAATACATAAGAGTAAGGGGATCCAATTGATATTTACCAAATTTTATAGCTTAATTGGCAGAAGCTGGTGCTCGCGCCTTACTGCGCGGTCGCGCACTGCGTTCTGCCCAGGTGGACTGAAGTGCAACAAAGTCAAGATCTGTAGCTTAATGTCTGATTAATCATAAGTATAAGGACTCAATTGATATTTTCCAGCCATCGAATTTCTGGGCAATTTGGAAGATTTTAAAGCCATTGAATAAAGAGAGAAGGGGATTTTTGGAGAGTTTTATTTTGGGTTTTAGTTTTTAATGAGAGAGGGAGAAGATTGCTAGAGAAGGAAGGAGAAAAATCAACAAAAGAGAGGGGGATTTGATCAAGAAATTGGAAGAGTCTCATCAACCTTGTGGATTCAAGCTCTCCTCATCTAGTTTTTCTTTCTCTCTTTTAAATTAATCTTGGATTTGACAATATTGTGGTTAATTGAAATTATGTTATCAATTGTTGAATTCTTGATTGTGGAATTTGAATTATATATTATGTGTGGCTAAACCCCATTTTCTAGGGCAATGATTTAATCTATTTGAAGCATCAATTTCTAATATTGTGTTGTTCAATTGATTTGAGATTGAGTGTTGAGTATTTATCATGGTAATTAATGCTTTTAAATATTTGGCCAATATTTGAATGAATTGTGGATTGATAGGAATTGAGAAATGAATATCATATCTAGACCGTGTGATAAATACCGTAAGTTGCATATTAGATAGAGATATACTAATATGATTTGCGTAGTTTAATTAGAAATTATCACCAATTGTAATGCACTTCCATTTAATTAATTTCACATAGAGATATAGTGAAATTTTAGGTGCGAAGTAGACTCGATTGATCTCGAGAGAGACAATCGAATAAATTAGGATAATTAACTAGCAACACGCGTTTTAAATTAGAACAACGTCAATTGAAGAAGTGGATGCGATCAAATACGATAAATCATTGGCCCTAGACTTTCCATTAGTTGAATCTTGTAATTAATTTGCACATTAGTAAATTTTATTTAATTTTAATTTCTCAACCAACATTATTTCGATTTTTTTAGATAAATTCGTACGTTAATCACCTTCGGTAATTATAGGATTAACATTCTTCGTGGGATCGACATCCTCTTATCACTTTATTACTTGCTTGCGACACGTGCACTTGCGTTCGTTAAATTTACATGCAACACTTTTAAACCCCTTTATCCTTCAATTCTGAGAGTTACGTGATTATTCTACATCTTTTCTTGTCATATTTTCGTTCTAATGATCTCATTATAGTTTATTTTGGCCAATTGATTTGATTATTCATGCTTTGAATGTAATTTTGGTTTTATGATGCACAAGAAGTGATTCTAGGCCTTGTTTGTATCGTTTGAGCCTTTCTAGCTGACCTTTCCCATGTTTCCTTAGTTAACCACTTTGAACTTTAAAATAATCTCTATCTTTCTTAAAACCAATAACAACCAATCTCAATAACCAATTTTCCATTGTCTTTATCCTTATTCTTATCTTTTGAGCAACAAATGAATGGTATTGACATATGCCTCATCATAAATTTGGAGGTTGTTACTTGTTGTATGGGTGGTTGATTTAACAATGCATTATCTATTTGATGCACGGCCATGAAAAAAAAAAAAAAAGAATGTGTTCATTTGTGTAATCATGCTTTTACTGAGTAACAGGGACTCGTGCTTAAGTAAGCATTGAATTTTCGCGTCAAAAGGTGGAGTAAGGTTAAAAAAAAAAAATTTGTTATTAAGGCCGAATGTGAAAGGAAAAAGAGAAAAGAGAAAAAGAAAAGAGGATAATGTGTTTTGAAAAGAAGAAGCAAAGAATATGAAGAAGTGGTGGTGGTGAAATGTGTTTGCAAGAAAATATGAGAATTTGATAATAGATGCATATGTTATCGAGCTCTTATAACTTTGTTGCACCCGTTATCTATTCTTTCTTAATAATATCCTACTTGTTGGCTTCATTACAACCTTGAAAGAAAGTCCTACGTTGATCTTGTGTGTTATATGATTAGATTGCATTCATTGTTATGATAGTCAAGTTATTGGCATTCCTTTCATGAGATCACCATCATCACATCGAAAAATAGCGTGTTCTTTCTATTATATGTGAGCTTTGTTTTCCATTAAAAATCTAAGCATAATGCTTGTCTCACATACTTTTGAGTTTTAATCCAAATTTCGAGTGTTTTTTTTTATAGTGATCATCTTTGTGAGATTTGGAGTTTAAACTTCTACACATGCTATACTCTAATTTTGTAAAGATGACATGAGAGATGATGATTGATTAATGGCTATCACACACTACACATGAGCATAACATATGAAGCATTGTTAATATTTGGATGATTGATTGATTAATTTTGTATCTTGTTGTATTCTTGTTGACCATGAAAAATGAAGTAAGGAAGCTAGTTTTTGTTGGTGAGTCTTTCATTTTTTTTGTTTGCTCGAGGACTAGCAAATATTAAGTTTTTGGGTATTTGATGTGCTTAATTTTTATACAAAATTTGTAATACTTTCACTCTTAATTTCATGCTAATTCATATTTATTTTACTTAATTATTTGTGTTTTCTTATTTAATTTGTTTATGTTATTACTTTGAGTTTAGTTCTTTATTTTTGTAAGAGAAAAGCCCAAAAAGTCCAAGAAATGGAAAGAAAACAACAAAGCCCATTTGTACTGAACATAGTCCGTATTTTTTAGTGTATCTTTATACTCAAAAATCATATTTGACTAATTCAAAATAATTTGAAAACTAGACATAATGATTAACAAGCCCACCTGTCATGGAAGGAAGCAAAAAGTCAAGTTTAGTGGCCTAAATTTTGGTTTGAATGGAAACAAGTGGGAGACAGCTTTTCCTTAACAAGGGGGATTGAATTTGGAGCGTTTTTGAAGACTAAATGGGCAATTGAAAGGGGGGAACGACCAGAAGGGAGAGAGAACGAAAGTTAAGGTTTTCTTTTACCATTTTTGGAGATTTTAGAAGCTTGAAGAAAGAGGGGAAGGAAGAGGAAGTGAAGCTTGCTGGAATCGAAAGTCATTAATCTACATAGAGTTTTTCTTTCTCAACTCTTTACTTTTCTCTTTCTGAAATTTTCATTATGATTCTCAATTTGATTATGGTGTGTTGTAATTTCATTATGAACTAATTTCTCAAAACTAGGGCAAAGATATAATCTAGCTAAGAATATCAATTTCCAGAATTTGTGTTGTTCATGATTTATTGTTTATATTGAGTGTTCATTATTGTGCTTAATGCTTTTGAATATTTGGCCAATATTTGAATGATTTGTGAACTATATTGATCTGAGAAGTGATTTATGTGTTTTGATTATGTAATGAACACAATGAATTACATGTTAGATAGAGATATACTATCATGATTCATGCAGAATTAAGTTAATTATCATTATACTTAATAAACTTTCATGTATTTCAATTCACATAGAGATATAGTGAATTAGTATGTGCAAGTATTTTTGGTATATCTTGAGAAAGAATATCAAATAAATTAGGATAATTTTCTGTCAATATTGGTAACAAATTGAAACAACACAATTAAAGAAATCGAATTCAATTAGCTATGGTGAAGTCTACTGCCCTAGTGTTTTAATTAATTGAAATTCACAATTTCGTTTAATTAATTTAAATTAAATTTCCGCAATTTCTTGTTAATCAAAATTTATTAATCGAATTCTTCAATTAAATTTAGGATTACTTATCTTCGGTAATTAACAAATTAATCAATCCTCGTGGGAACGATACTTGACTTATCATTTTATTACTTGTTAACGATAACGTGCACTTGCGTTATTAAATTTACACACAACAATCTTCAAAAGCCCAAATTATCCATACGGCATAAGGATTTAGAAGCACAGGGCTATTTTATTCTTCTTCTTGCAGCCCACTTGAATTTTTTTCATGTATTCAACCTATCTTTGTAATATTTTCCCATTTGAAAAGATTGTTGAATCATTTGAATACTGCCCTTGAGCCCCTCCAAGCTCTCGTGGGAGTTCACTCTCTTGTATGCATGATGGCGTAGCTTTGTTCACATCACCTACGCTGCCCTAAAGGAGAAGCAAATGCCCCAACGTGCCCCTACTATACTACCCAAGGCCACCAAACACGAACTTGGGGTTCGGCCCCGCCTCCCAAGCGGATGGCCGGATCTTCTTGTGAGCTTAATGGCAATTAAGGGCCATTTAGGCCCTTGGATAAAGGAGGAATGACCAGATTTTGCTTGATTTGGAGGGTTTCATCATATTTTACATAAAGAACCATTTGAAAAACAAACGAGAGGAGACAAACAAAAATATTTGAAAAATATTCTAGAGAAAGAAATACTTGAAGGCCACATTTTCTTGAATATTTCTTGGTAAGATTCTTGAGAATTTGGAGTCTTGAAGTACCTCTCAATCATAGTTTTATTTTTTTTTGTTATTTTATCTATTGAAATTTGTATATGTGATATATTTTTATGCAATGTTTACATTTATGAGTTTTTTGACATTTAATGCTATGGATTTGAAGAAACACAATCTAGGTCGTTGTAGTTTAGGAGAAGATCGAATTAGATAATCACATTAACACTTAGGATATTATGAGATCGAAAGATAATCAATTTGTTGGTAATTAAATACAGGTGAAACTTAATGAATGTATAATTTGTTCAAGTTAGATAGGGATATTGGATTTGTTAGTTATCTATAGTATCTGATTAACACTCAGGAGAGCTAATGAGGTTAATCTTAGAGCCCTAATTAGTGAATTAAATTGTACTAACAATAACTAAATGTAGAAACATGGTGAGAATCGAGTGAAGTTGACCCTAGATTTCTCATCATATAAATTTCTATTTGCTCAATTGTATTTTCTTGATTTATATGCTGTTATTTTTCTTAGTTTAGAATGTTATTTAAATTTCTTTTACTTTTGCAATTATTCTTTTAAATTGGTTTTCCTAGATAAAATTAGGTTGTCACAGCCATAGTATTTAACATTAATTCAAAAATTTAATCCTCGTAAGACAATACTCACTCTAGCCATTGTATTACTTGTCACGACTCATACACTTATAGTTATATGTGTTAGTCTTAAGGCATATAATAATTGTTTTGATGATAACAAACCTCGACATCCATTATGAAGTAAATTCTTGTAACTATAAAGATATTTCTAACATGAAGAATTAGAGCATTCGTGAGTGTAACACCTTCGAAGTGGTACGTATTATGTATATATATACGTCATTTTCTATTGATTTATACTTAAGTGGCTTAGTACACTTGAGGTATTTTTTTTGAAGTATTATATAGGTGTATTTAGTATTAAATAAGAGTTTACTTAAGCAAGGTTTAAATATAAAGTTGGTGTATTAATACATGGGTGTATTTAGTACTAAGTGTTGGTGTACTTAGTAAGGCCCAAATACAATTCTAACCCTGAGTATAAATACATCCTATTTCTTGTTTTAGAAAGAGAAATAACATTTTTTGCAGAATTTAAGAGAGAAAAGAATTTGAAGAGAAAATAAGAAGGTTTGAGATAATATACTCTTCTCTTTAAGATTAATTGTCTTATACATGATTTGATTGTGTTATGGTAGTATATTTTGTGTAAAGATTATATGTAATGTTGAGGATATATTGATTTGGATCATTTATGGTGATGAATATGGTTTTTGTGGTGGAATTGGTTAAGGAATTGGTAGATTGTTATCAAAAAAAGCTTTTGCAGAACTTAGACCCTAGACAGTAGCTTGATCCAAAACTTTTATAAATTGTTTTATAACTTATTTTTGAAAACTGATTTAACTAAAAATACTATACATCAAATGGGTCAAGATAAATTTTATTTCATTTGAAAAGGTTGAGTTTTTGATGTTATATGAAGTTTTCGATTTGAGTCGGAGATGCTGAAAAATGTTGGTTTCTGCAGAATATGTGAATGACTCAATTTTATAGGTTAATCAAATGGTCTCCAAAAATTATAAAATTTTACAAAATGATTTCTATGTATGTTTATTATAACATATTAAAATTTTATATCCTGATTCTATGTATATAATTTGTTATGCAGTTTCGAAGTAGTCTATATCACTAAGAATGTGCAGTTTACAGAATTTGCAGAGTACAAAGTAAAACTTGTTTAAATTGGTTTGGACACAAATTATGTCTTTCAATTTTTATCATGCTATTAGATATGTGTTTACATGATTTCTGAAAAGTTTCATAGCCATTGGATAAGTGTTTGATTTATTAAAATTTATAGACTTAGATATACTCAGTGGTGCTCTGTTTTTGGGGCCAAGTGGCTAAGTGTCATAAGTGACAAAACAAATAGTTACAAATTGAATTAAGGATCTATAATTTTATATAAAGTTATGTAATATTTCATTATGATTATATTCTGATTTCATGAGAAAACGATATCATTTAGGATATAAGAAAAATCGTTGATTGGCCTAAGGACAGAATTAGGATGTTTGTTTGATGAAATGTTGTATGTTTGATGAAATGTAGTATGGCTTATGAGATTAATTTTGATTTTAGGATTAATATGATTGTGTTATCTTGCTGGGAACATCAAGAGGTAAGTATATGAGACTTTTTAAATGGGATCACAATGAACATATATATTTATGTGTGACTATGTTACAAATATTTTGGAATTATGCATTAATATGCAAGTATCAATTTGCTTATGATTATGTGTCAAAATATTTGTTTACAACTTTGTGTTTATGTGTTGTGCATGAGTCATTGAGCATTGACATTAGCATGTACACATGTATAAATGGTTTTGCGAAATGAGAAAGTGGTATTGTAAGAAAAATATTTGTGAAAATTAAGACTTTGTATTTTTAAGGGTATCCGAATTTATTACTTTCTTAGTAGGCAATTATAAGTGTTTGGAGCCTTTGATATGTGTGGCCATTCCTTTGAGTTTGGTATATGTGATATGTGTTATATATTTCGTATGATATGGGAGAGACCTTTGGGTACTCTTAGGACTTGTAAGTCTTCGCAATTGTGTTATATATTTCGTATGATATGTGTTTTCTTTAGGACATTAGGTATGCTTTGTATTTAACTTATCCAATCTAATAGTAATTCAATTTTCAATAAATTAATTAAACTTAATTTGACCCCTTAACTGCATTTGTACATTTCTTATAAGTCGATCTTTGTTGATACAATAAATTAAATCAACATACTGATAATATTTTAATTCAATATCTCAAATGCATTAAACATTTTTTGATAAGTATCAGACACTTCAGAACTTGAATTGTTTGGTAAATCCTTAAGTTTAGTTAATATTTGATGAATTTTAGTGTTATGTATAGAAAAGATAGCAAACGGGCATTCAAGATGAAATCGACTAGAGAAAGCAACATTGGAAAAGTCGGAAAGGAAATGGGGACCAAAATGCAAAGTTGAAGGCATAGCGTGCCAGCCCTACACCAGTGGCCTAAGGCCATTTTTGGCCACAAACATGGGTGGCCGCACCACCCGTTTTGTCCCATTGCGTGCCTACTCAAATTTGGTCGCTTTAACACCTCCTAGACGTGCTTGGATGACCTTTGGCCGTGGGATCATCATCCAATGGCTTGATTTGAGTATGTTTTAGGTTTATATATTTTTGGGATGATAGCCACCAGAGCCAAGCTTCCAAGAATGGAAAATTTGGGATTTTGAGTGAAAAAAATGAAGAACAAAGAGAAGATCCTAGAGAGGGAAGTGAATTGCTTTCAATATTACAACTCAACTAAATAATATAATTAACTTCTTTTAATTTTTGGGCTATATAAGACAAATAGTAATAATCATTCATACTTTATTGTTATGCTACAAGAACAAATGTACAAAAGAGAATTTAAGCAGATTATATGTGCAAGCAATTGTGAAGCACACTTCAAATAAATCTAGTAAGCTGAATTACCAAACACAATGGATAAAATCACATAAACTTGCATACTGTGAAAAAATTGACGTGCATATAAAATTATATACGTATAGGCACAAAATAACATCACCAACAATAAGCACCATGAAGGAATCAACACACAATTCAATTTCCCCAAAAAAACTACTTCATTGCATATGATTTTGATTAATTAATGTGTTTGAGATCTACATTTTAAATCATCCTAAATTACAAAGGGCAACTTACTAATTGAACTTGTGAAATGAATCCATAAGCAAATTTTCAAATTCCATTTCCAATTTTTGTATTGTCAACCAAACATTCTTTGTTTTCTTTCTTCAATGAGAAAGCTACCACCAAATTGATAAAATAACCATTATGTATGTTTTTATTTGTACATTTAATTTAAGAACATTAAGGCTTAAATTAAGCTCACGAATTATTTATTATGAGATATGTTTTCATTAATGTTTTTCATACTTTAGCTATAAATAATTTGCTTATCGTACATGATATGATCTCTTTACTTTTTCATAATAATATATAATTGATGAATTATTGATTATCACTAATCTAGTCTAGTGCTAGCTTGGAGATTGTTTAAATTAATAGTTTTCGATTAATTAGATACTTATAGTATTAGTAATGCCCCATTGATTTAGTTGTTACAATATCAATTGCAATTAAGAGAATCTAATATATATAAAAGAAATCACAATTAATATCTTAAGAATTTTAAAATTTTGAGATCTTAATGTTTATATTTTATGAAATACAAATTTAAAATAATATATTATTTTTTATTAATACAAACAAATTCATGTCTAACATTATACAACTAATGCATGCAAGGCAATTAATTTATTAAAAAATAATGAGAAAATCACAAATGATCACATCTAAAATTATAATATATAAGAGAATAAAACAACGTATAGGAGAGTTGATTAATTAAGTCGCCAACCCAAATTGTCCCCTATTGTTTCATCCAAAAGATGAGATTTATTTTTCCAAAAAATAATAAATAAAAACCAATTTAATGCTTCTAAGACTAGTCCAAAAACCATATAGTAGCTAGGTTTGTTCATCTTCCTAAACCTACTACCATCATCAATCAAATCCCAATCATAACAATCAAACTATCTAATTCAGATACAAAAAAAAATACCTTTTAAACCTTAACAATTTGGTAGTTGAGCAAACTTGCTTGTTAGAAGAAGAAGAAGAAGAAGCAGGCAAGAAAGTTGAGAGCAGAAGAAGAAGCAGCAACGATATATGGTGCTTGGAGTTTGGAGTTTGGACAAAAGGAGATAAATGGCGGCAACTGAAAATTAAAAACAGAAGAGTTAGGTTTAGGTTTTGATATATATATACATACCTATATGTAAAGATTGATAAGTGTATAAAACACGTGCTAATAATTTACTTTTAAACTTTAATTGTTTATTTAATCCTCAAGTTTCATTTGGATTTGATATATTTTAGTTATTTTGTACAGAAAATGATAGATTTGACCATCTAAAGTGAATTTGGCTAAAAAAATATTGAATTGACTCGAAAAGGAAGTTGTTTGGAGACCAAAGTACAAGAGATGCACGGACCAAAATGGAATAAAATGAGGACTAAAATGCAAGTAACATAGGAGCACATTCTAAATAAGCAAGAGAAAAAGAGTCTAATTGATAATAGCCGCATTTTCTACCTTTCTTGGTAGAATGAAGTGGGCCTTGTTGCGTGACTGCACTCTGCACACTACGTTCTGCCCAGGTGGACCAAATTGTAACAAAAATAGGACCGAAAGGCAATAAGATGTCAAATGGAGGGATCGACATTTGATTAAGCATAAGTAAAGGGACTCAAATAACAATTTTCAGACAAATTGAATCTCTGGGTAGAATTTGGTGCGTGACTGCGCGGGCTTTTTCCCCCAAATTAAGTCCATTTTTGAATTTTAAAAAGAGGGAGAAGAGGGGAAAAAGGGTTGGTCTTTTTTTTTTGGGTAGTTTGAGGAAAGGAAAAAAGAGAAGAAGAAGAGAATAAGAGGAAATTGAAGGAAGATTTGGAAGCATCAAGTTCGAATTTTGAAAATCAAAGCTCTCCTATTTTAGTTTATCTCTTTCCTTTATTTTAATTTGTAGTTGTGAATTGAACAATATTGTGATTTTTTTAGAAATGCGATCAATTGTTGAATTCATAATTTGTGGATTTAAACTCTACTCTATATGTGGCTAAACTTATTTTCTAGGGCAATAATTTAATCTATTTGGAGCATCCAATTTATAATTTTGTGTTATTTATTTGATTTGAGATTGAATGTTGAGTATTTATCATGATAATTAATGCTTTTGAATATTTGACCAATATTTGAATGAATTATGGATTGATAGGAATTGAGAAATGAATATCATATCTAGACCGTAAATTGCATATTAGATAGAGATATACTAATATGGTTTACGTAGTTTAATTAAAAATTATCATTAATCATAATGCACTTCCATTTAATTGATTTCATATAGAGATATAGTAAAATTTTAGGTGCGAAGTAAACTTAATTGATCTTGAGAGAGATAATCGAATAAATGAGGATAATTAACTAGTAACACATATTTTAAATTAGAACAACATCAATTGAAGAATTGGATGCGACCAAATACGATAAAATCATTAGCCCTATATCTTTCCATTAGTTGAATCTTTTAATTACTTTGCATAGTAGTCAATTGTAGTTTATTTTAAATTCCTTAATCAAAATTATTTTGATTTCTTTAGATAAATTTATAAATTAATCACCTTCGGTAATTATAAGATTAACATTTTTCGTGGGATCGACATCCTCTTATCACTTTATTACTTGCAACACGTGCACTTTCGTTCGTTAATTTACACGCAATAGAGATTACTATCGTTAAGGTCTCTATACTTTTGTATTAACTATCTTTATTTTATCATAATATAAGGACACGTACAGTATTTTTACTTAACTAATATTACAATTTAATAAATTATTTTAATAATCTTATACATATTAACACAATTTTTTTCAATTTTATTACTATTTTAATTTAATGTATTACTTTAACAGTATTTTATGATATTTTAATTAACATATTATTTATAAAAATATGATTATTATGATACTTTAATATAATAATTAACTATTAGTAATTTTATATCAACATTAATTATTAATAATTTGAAAGTTAGCATGTTTAAGATCAAATACGAAAATATAAATAAATTTAAGTCTAAATTTATTAAAATGGTAACAAATTTAAAATTTCAATAATAATGTTAAAAAATTTAAATTAAGTGTTTGCTAAATAAAAATTAAATTACCTAATTTTTTAAATAAAATATTAATTAAAAGATTATCCAAGCCAATAAAAAAAATTATTGAAAAATACAGGTATTGAAGAAAAAGAAAAAAGAAAAAAATTTATTTAGAAGATTAGAGAAAAAGTCATTAATATGCATATGAAACAAGATGAATTTAAATTTTAGTTGTATTTTTTTAATATACAAAATATTAATGTAATTTCTCATGTTTTAGATCCCACTAACACCAAAAGGCTCCGGTAGACAGTAACGTTATAACCGAAGCAAACGTTATCGGCCAATGACCTTTTCAAGCACGTTTGGAAGCTTGAAAACTTTTCAAAATTGACTACCAATTACAAGGAATTCACTGCTGGAAATCATGGCAAATGGTATATACTTGCTCTTTTTTGTATTCTATCTTTTATTTTAAATTTGCCAACCAATTAATTATTAATAATAAGGAAAAAGAGAAAATTTTTAGGGTATGATAGAATTTGAAAATTTTAACCAATATATATCACAAAAGCTTTTAAGATTAAGTTGAAAATTCTTTCAAAATTCTTATCTTCCTTGTAATTTGAATTCTAATTTTATCTCTCCTATTCTAAAAGTATCTTATGTTGATTCTATATCCCAATTTTGACCTATAGCGTTAATTAGCTAATTTTATTTTTAAGATAATAAATCTTGAAAATCCTGGCGGATTGTCTTGGAAGAATTGTACTAGAGTTGTCTCCCCTCGACAACATGGATTTACACCTAGGAGGCACATATCTAATGTTATTACTCGTGTCATAAAACTATCAAGCGTTAAATAGGAAGATTAAGGGTGGTATTTAAAATTGATATTGCAAAAGCCTTTCATACTCTACACTGGTTTTTTCTTTTGGAGGTTTCGTCCAGATTTGGGTTTGATAACTGTTTATCCATTGGGTGAAGGTCTTTCTGCTCATGGCTATTTCTCTTGCAGTCGGGGGTTTCAGCAAGGGGATCCTGATCCCGGTTTATCAAACCGCTTGGAGGATGGCAAGATAAAGCAATATGTGTAAGGCTGGAGGTTGCGCTTCTTTGACCCATCTTTTATAGTGGAATAGACAATCTATCCTATAAAATACTCAAATTTAAAACAACTGATATTTTTTTAAAAAGGAAATATTATTATAATCCTCTGATTCAGAAGTAGTCGTATATATCTGTTGGTCGTTCGTGACAACTTCTCTTCTCATACTCTGTATGCTGACTGTCAAATATAACTATGTGAGCGAATTGTAAATACTAATTTTCCTTGAATAAAATTAGACAATAGAAAACTGTTAACGTCAAAGGAAACAGAGTGAGTTGAGAAGTCTTTAGTGAGGCAGAAGATACAATAAGTGCTTATTAAAAGAATAAACCATGAAAATATAATAAAATATTATCAAAATAAAAAATTACCTTTTAATTTTTGCTATACATGATCAGAAAGTTGCGGCATGTGAAAAATAAATGGACGTATTCTTTGCTTCTGCGTGCATGTTGTTTCCATTAATTTGCTGTATTATCTTAATAATAACCTTTATATTTTTAACGTTGTACTTGTCCAATGAAATAACACTAATTAACTTGTTCACACCAGCAAGCATAGAATTTAATATATTATACTTAGTTCAATGTTGTTCAAAAAGCGTACAATACTTTCTCTTAAATAAGCAAAGTATTATCCTCTGCAAAAAAATTTATGTTTGGAATATTTTGCTCTTTCTCTTTTCCCTTATAAATATACTACAACTCTAATTTATATCTCACCTGTATCTCAACATTTCATTGAAGAATTTTGTCTGCAATGGGTAGTTTTCTTGATGACGATGGTATGTATATATGTGTTCCTCTCTCTTTCTCTTCTCTTTCAAGTTCGATAATTACTTGTTCTATATATTGCAGAGGTGACAAGAACAGTTTCAGATGCACCACCAACTCATTATACAGTCAAAGTTCAATCATTTTCATTACTACTGAAAAATTCAATCGACAAATATGAATCCGGGGAATTTGAAGCCGGAGGCTACAAATGGTATAAGTTCTCAAACTATATATATATAATGTAAGAGTTTTATTGAGTATTTTTATTTTATTTTCATTACTGTTGCTGCAGGAAACTGATGCTCTACCCAAGTGGAAACACAAAGAAGAATGTGACAGACCACATTTCTGTCTACATAGCAATGTCAGACACAAGTTCCCTGCAACTTGGTTGGGAAGTCTATGCTGTTTTTAGATTATTTATGCTTGATCAGAACAGGGACAAGTATTTCATACTTGAAGGTTATTAATTAATTATATGCTTAATTTACAAATAAATTCATTAATTTATATATCATGGTCAAATTGCAATTGCAAACTTATTTAGTAATACGATGATGATATGATTTTTGGTTGGCGAGAACAGATGGGACAGGGAAGGAGAAAAGATTTCATGCATTAAAGCTTGAATGGGGGTTTGATCGCTTCATATCGCTTAAAGTTTTTAATGATGCTTCAAATGGATATCTGTTGGAGGACACATGCGCCTTTGGTGCCGAAGTTTTTGTTAGAAAAGAAAGAAGGAAAGGCAAAGGAGAGTGCTTATCAATGATCAAAGATGCCCCAACTACTAAATATCTTTGGAGGATCGAAAACTTCTCCAATTTGGATAAAGAATGTTATGATTCGTCCGTATTCATCGCCGGAGATCAGAAATGGTATGTGTGCTATCATCATTTAATGAATTAATTAATTTTCCACACTGTGGGGGCTAATTAATTTGTTAATGCATGCAGGAAGATACAGTTGTATCCAAAGGGAAGACAGCGAGGTTCTGGAAGTCATATTTCTCTGTACTTGGCTTTGGCAGATCCCACAACAACTCCTCCAGGTTCCAAGATCCATGCAGACTTGACAATGCGAATCCTGGATCAAATACAGGCCAGGCACTATTCTGGCAAAGGTAAGGGTAAATGAGTATATGTATATATATATTTGTAATAGAGAGGAGTAAAGGTTATTTGGTTTTTAATATATAGTATATATATGTGTGGCATGCAGCTGATTACTGGTTCAGTGAGACAAACAAGGAAAGGGGTTGGGCAAGATATATTTCATTCAGCTACTTAAATCTCTCAGGCAGTGGCCGCATAGTGAAGGATGTGTGCTTGGTGGAAGCAGAGGTTACTGTTCATGGAATTTCCAGTCCTATGCAATGTAACCAAGTTTATATTATATTTATTAATTTATTTGTATTAACAAGAAAACCTGTCAGTAATCCATTCAACTGAATTCTGTCAATAAATGAAAGAAATTACTTATGGATACTCCTTTTGCTTTAATTAATTATATATGAGTAAATTTTTACTCATGAACTGATAACAACTGGTTGGATGAATATATACTCAAACTCAAACACACCGGACATGCTGAATACAAGATCGCTATGTGTGTGTGTGTGTATATAGTTTTTGGTGCACAAGAAAGTTGGGAGAGAGAATGAAGGCAGGGGCAATGAAGTACCATATCTAATTTCAAATTCACTTATCTTAGTTTGACCTTTCTATGTGAGCGAAAGATAACTAAAAAAATCAATTAACATAATATTTTTTATTTTATTTGTAACAAAAAAAGGGACACTTTATTATAAATTTTTATTTATTTGCAACAACATTAATAATCTTCTATGGTCTCTCTGCATTTTCTATGGAAATTATTTCTGTTACATAAAAGTAATACAGAGTTATATTTTTTATTTTTGTGGGTAGTGTTGTTTCACTTTTATTTGTTGAATTATTCATGTATTCAAATAAGAATTCCGTACTATAGATTCAAGGTTTTCAAGTTTCGTGTTAAAATTTTTATTTTATTTTTTTGACGACACTCGAATTTTGTACGTTGTGACCTTTTATATATTTGTGTGTGTGTGTGTATGTATGTATGTATGTATAAAACGTTACATTATCCCCAATTCAATTCAATTAATGAAACCAAGAAATCAAACTAACTGAAAATTTTGTATGAAATTCAACAATTAATTAAAATACTTCATTTGTTCTTACAAGCAAGTAATTAAGTAATTTTCTACAAATTCAGAATTATATATTCTTCTTTTTCATTGCTTTTACATGAACTAATTGTCAAGGAATTAATAATATATACCACTACAATCACCATTAATTAATGCTTTGCAAGTGAAACACTCAAGGAATATCTTAATCCCATCCTAGCTCTCTAATAAATAAGTGATATGTCTGTAAGTGTACATGGTTGTATAAGTAGTACAGTGAATAAATTCAAATTGTCAAACCCACAAGAACTAAGCTTTTGAATTTTAAATTAAGTATTATAATTATGGTAGAGTAAATTTATTTAGACACTCAAAGTTGCATTAGCAAAGAAATATAAAGAAAATTATAAAATAACAATGAAATTTATTACCAAGAATAAAAGTCAGAAGATTAAGCTAATAAAGAGAGTGTGTGCCAAAATTGATATGGAAATAGTCCTAGGATTTTGAGTTTGCCTAACCTTCACCATATTTTCCTAATTGGAAATTTACAAAGTTTTTATTTTCAATACATTAATTGCATATTCTAATTAACTATGTTCCCCTCTCTCAAGTGTAGAACTCAATCCTATGTATAACTAAACCAACTGATACCTCTGACTTAATTAGTTATACGATCTTTTAGTCCAAGATGTTATTAGTTCCTACAATTTAACTCACCTCCCAGATCATTGATTCCCAAGTGTTAATGTGATTATCTAGTCATTGATGTTTTCCCGAACTCTCAATACATTAAGCTAAATTCTTCAAATCCCATGACCAACTTAGACTATCCCTAGTATTAAGTGCAACAAAACTCAACTGAATAAAAAATTAATAACAATAACAAATTCCTCAATTAGGCAAAACATGGTTAGGTTAGGCTACATCAAAAATCATAGAACGTGAAAACTTTAGTCTAACATATCAACAAACAACCATAAGTTCAGAATGCAAAACATCTTCCCTTCAAAATCTAACAATAAGAACTAAATGCATTTCAAAACAAAAATAGAGAATTTAAGAAAATGAATTAGAGATGATGAGCTTCAACACGAAGTCTTCAAATCTCTTCCCAAAGGCTTCAAGCTTGACAAATTGTTCCACTTCTCTCTAGCAATTCTCTCTCTTTTCTTCTCTCTCTCTCTCTCTCTCTCTCTCTCTCTCTCTCTCTCTCTATTCAAAACTGCTCTTTTCCTTCTTGGTTATGGTGGGTAATCATTGGAAAGAATAAAAACCTAGGATTTAACTAAATATAGCGACCCAAATTAGATCCAAGGGTCCAGATTGAGCAGAAACCGTATAAAAACGTCATATCAGGGCCACGATTGGTGCATGCGGCTGGCTTAACTAGGGGTGACGAGCGTGCGCCACTTCTACTAGACAAAGTCGCACGCGTGCCACTTCCGCTGGGGTACAACACGCGAGCTCGCCACTTCTTCTAGTAGTGGTAAGCCCCAACTTTGAATTCTTTGCAATTAAGTCCCTAATTTCTTTGTGTTTTGTTCCAATTTTGATGACTTGATTTTTAGTTCTACATTAAAACATAAAATCTCATCAAAATAACCCAAAGCTTAAGGATTAAAGCACATATTTAAGTTTGAAAGCTTGAGATAAGTGAAATAAAAACTCAATTATCAATTAATAAGAAAACCCTAATCGAAAGCAATTCATTTCTTCCAAAAATAAAAAATTGAAAACATCTTCTGCCCTAGCTAGTGTTTCATTATATGTAACACCAGGTTTGTTATAATATATGAACTTTCGTTGTTCTTGATGATATGCTGCAGCTAAACAATTGTTTGGTTTCACTTGTAGATTTATTGAAGAAGACAGTATGCATGATAATTTAATTCTATCTTTCCCTACTTTTTATGTTAGCATTTCATTAATATTATTGTTTGTACCATTACCTTCTAATTAAAATTTCTGTGTATTTTGTTTAATTTCCTCAATATGACTTGCCTTATTTTGTATTTGTTTGAGCATTTGTCTCTACATCTCGTTTGATATCAATCAAGCACATGGGGAGACCTATATTTGTCTTGTTTGACATTTAATCTTGCAATGTTTTAAGGAGCCTTTTTCGTATTTGGACCCTTGCCTATTTATATCAATATATCAATTTTGTCTTTATTTTGTATCTATTTGACTTTCACTTGATTGTTTGGTATTGATCTTGCATGTGAGGGTTTATTTTTGTCTGTCTTGTTTGATGTTGATCTTGTCTTTTAGTATGTAGTTAACACTTTTATTTAATGTGTCTCCAATAAATAAATATATATGCATTAGAAATTGTTAGGTTAATTATCATTTTCTTATATATGGTTGTTACATAATTAATTGTTACTAAACAGCAGTTACAAGATCTTTTCATATCTGCCACCAACATATTACATAATCAAAATGTAATCGTATTCATCGCTTGCAAATGAGAAAAACGAATTCGGCGATTTTGAAGTTGGACATTATAAGTGGTATTATATGCATATAGTATATATATTATTTTTCCTTGATCTTTTCATTGGTATGTACAAATATTAATTTGGATTTAATGAACTGAATTATTGCTGAAAATTATTGTAGGACACTTGTTCTGTCTACCCAAATGGAAATAAAGGAAAGAATGTAAAATACCATATCTCTTTCTACTTAATTATATTTTACTCTATTTCGGTAGGGAAGTATATGCAATTTTTTGTTTGTTTTTAAGTGATCAGAAACGATGATAGGTTCTTGATAGTCCAAGGTTAATTAATTACATTTTACAATATTTGCACCTAATAATTTTTTCATATGAGAAAAAGAGAAGAATATACATAGATAATATGTATATATAATTTTCTAATGATTTGATTTTCATAATTTGTTTGTGATGATGAGGTACGTAGATGGCATGGAAAGGAAAGAAGGTTTCATGGATTGAAACATGAATGGGGTTTTGATGATTTTATATCATTTGAAGATTTCAATGATACTTCGAATGGATACTTTGTAGAGGATTCATGTGTTTTTAGAGCAGAAGTCTTTGTTAAAGAAAGAAATGTAGCCAAAAGAGAATTCCTAGCCAATGATAAAAAATATTACTAGTTTGAAGCTTGTTTGGAAAATTGAAAACTTTTCAAAATTGACTACCGATTACAAGGAATCAGAATTATTCACTACTGGAACTCACAAATTGTATACTTGTTGAAAACAAGAATTTTGTAAGGACTCAAAGTACTCAATTTTATTTATTACTCATACAAATTTACAAGAAATAAACAACACTCTCAAATATTTTATCAAAGACTTAAGCTTTTATTTCTAATTTAATTATAAAAACTTAAGGGGGGATGGGTATTTATACTTGAAGCAAATCATTCTAAGCCATTGATCAAATACTTATACAAATTTACAAGAAATAAACAACACTATCAAATACTTGATCAAAGACTCAAGCTTTTATTTTTAACTTAACTATAAAAGCTTAAGGGGGAGGAGCATTTATACTTTAAGCAAATCATTATAAGCCATTGATCTTGGTTGTTAAACCAACCACTTTGACCAATCTCAACCATTAATCTTAGTCTTTATCTAGTACACCAATCTGTACCATACCCAACAATAAAAATTTCTAATTGACTAATTTAATTTAACTTTATACAATTCAACATTCCCCCTTAAACTTGATTCAATCACACGAAGTGAATTTTTCAATCTTATAAAGTCTTATTTTTGAGTGACTTGATAAAAATGTCAACGATTTGGTCCTGAGACTTCACGTACTCTATTTGTACATCATTTTTTGTGGTGCATTCTCTTATGTAGTGGTAACGCATGTCAATGTGCTTGCTTCAATCATGAAATACCGAATTCTTTGCCAATGTTATCGCTGACTTGTTGTCAACATAATTCTTTGTTGGTTTCTCTTGTGTCCACCTTAGCACTTTTAGTAAGTTTATAAGCCAAATTGCGTGGCAAACACATAATGTAGCAGCTACATACTCAATTCATATGCAAAAACTAATAGAGATCAAGGTACAGTCCAAATGGCTCAAAATAATACTCCCAATTCGTTGCAAGATCCTTTGCGAGGAATAGATTGTCCAATGACTATGGGAAGGATAAAGAGGATGGAAGAGGCTTAACAAAGCTTAATTAAATCCTCGTGCCACATGGATAATTTGAGCTTTTGAAGATTCCCTATTTTATATGGAATAAGTTTCCTTATTTGTTTAGGATTGTTATTTTAGGTTTCCTTATTAGATTAGGATTGTTATTTAAGTTTCCTTATTAGATTAGGATTCTTATTTAGGTTCCCTTATAGGATTAGGATTATAGTCTTATTTTCCAACTTAAGTTAGGATTTATATTCCTACTTAATTTTGGACACCTTTTTTATTTAGGATTATGATGTTTCCATGCCTATATAAAGGCTACAAGTATGTCAAACGAATTTCATCATATCATTAATAATATTGAGATATTTCAGCAAGCTTTGCTTTGCTTTCTTGTGTTCTTGGTAGAATACAATATTTTGACTTATCAAGGGAGTGATCAACCTTTGTGGTGTCTTCAAGATTGGAATTTTAAGGACTTAGTTTCCTTAGGTTCTAATATGATCATCTACAACTTGTTTTCTAGTTTCTTGGGTGTGCATAACAACTGATTCAAGGGTTCCTATGGCAGGTCGCTTAGTGGGTTCGTATCATTTGGTATCAGAGCTTTGGCTCTATAAACAAGTTACTTATCCTTTGTTTATCCTTATTTTACATTATTTTTATTATTTTTCTGCAATTGTTGTGTTGTCTTCGCATAAATTTCTTGACTTCTTCTATTCTACTTCTTTGTGTTTAGTTTTGTGAACAAAAAAAAAAAAAAGAGGGATCGAAAAGAATATCCAACTGAAAAAAAATAAAAAAGGAGTTAGATTGCATTGTTAAATCGATTTGACTAATCGACAAATTCGAAGCCAACTAGTATGAATCCTCATTAAATATGAATTCTTACATCTAAATTAATTTAATTTCATGTTCCATATTCTATTTATTCCATTCGAGATCAATTGTGTAAGACTGTTTATGTCTTTTAACTTTGCGTTTCAATTTGTTACATTCTAGTGATTTTTTTCGTATGTCTTTTGCTTCATCTTGAAGTTCTCTTATTTTCTTGGCTCTTTTAACAAATTTTTTTTCATTACCGTTTGCCTCAACTAAGATTTTAACGTTCCAATTTTGAGATTTGCCATCATCTAACCGATTGCTTCTTGATACTTGTTGATCTTGATTCTTTTAAGAACATAAAGGGGGTTGACTTGAGTGGTAAAGAGCAAAAGTGTTGAAACCATTATAAAAAAAAAAAAACACAAGTGGTAACAAATTAATTTGAGTGCAAACACGTGAGGAAGTGTGAGAGGAATAAATTTTCCTTTTCTAACAAAGCTTTGTAGGTTATAAACATGAGTAGTGGAGAAGAACCACAGGAAGTTGACATGAAAATGTTCATAAAGGCTGTTAATGAACAATTTAGGAAGTTGAATACTAGGTTGGATGACATGCAATCCCCGTTTACTTCTAAAAACACTAGAAGACGTGTGCTTAAGGAGGAAGAGGAAGATGATTCAGATTTGGAGGAATCAAGTTCTAAACGAGGCAAGAAGATTGTTTCCAAAAGAGATAGCAATTTGGGCAGCATAAAGATGAAGATTCCAACCTTTCAAGGAAAGAATGATCCTAAACTATACTTAGAATGGGAAAGAAAGGTTGAACATGTATTTGATTGCCATAATTACTCCGAGGAGAAGAAAGTAAAACTAGCAGCTGTGGAGATCATAGATTATGCAAGCATATGGTGGGATCAATTGGTGATCAATAGGCGTAGGAATGGAGAGAAGCCAATTCGGTCATGGGAAGAAATGAAATTGGTAATGCGCAAGAGATTTATACCTAGCCATTACTATAGAGATTTACATAGAAAGTTGCAAGGGTTGGTTCAAGGTTCCATGAGTGTAGAGGACTATTACAAGGAGATGGAGATAGCCATGATTAGAGCAAACATAGAGAAAGATCGAGAAGTAACAATGGCTAGATTTATTAGCGGTTTGAACAAAGAGATTGCTGATGTGGTTGATTTACAACACTATGTGGAGATGGATGAGTTATTGCACAAATCCACTAAAGTGGAGAAACAACTCAAATCAAAAGAGTTCAGATTTGGTTCGGCTTCTAGTTCTTCATGGAAATCTAAATGGAAGGACAACAAAGTTACCTCAAAAACAAATGAAGAAGCAAAACAAAATGATTCGATTGCTGTTTCTAAAAGTAAAATTGAAACTGAAATTTCTTCTAAGTCATGTGAAGTTAAGTGTTTTAGGTGCCAAGGATTTGGGCATATTGCTTCTCAATGCCCAAACAAAAGAGTTATGATGGTGTTGGAGAATGGAGAAATAGAAAGTGCTAGCTCAAGTGAGGACGAGATGCCACCGTTGGCGGATTGTTCTGATATTGACATTGAAGAACCCGTGCATGGTGATTTGTTAATTAGAAGGAGAACCCTAAGTATACAGCCTAAGGATGATGTTGATGTGGAGCAACGTGAGCATATTTTCCACACGAGATGCCATGTGAAAGATAAGGTATGTACTATGATTATTGATAGTGGAAGTTGTACTAATGTTGCTAGTACTTTGTTGGTAGATAAGCTGAATTTGAATAGCATAAAGCATCCTAAACCATACAAATTGCAATGGTTAAATGAATGTGGAGAAATAAGGGTAACGAAGAAAGTTTCAATTTCCTTTTCAATTGGCAAGTATGAAGATGAGGTTCTATGTGATGTGGCACCAATACATGCTGGTCATTTATTGCTTGGCCAACCATGGTAGTTTGATCGAAAGGTTACACATGATGGGTATAAAAACCGTTATTCATTTGTAATGAATAACCGAAATATTGTTCTAACCCCTCTTAAACCTTTGCAAGCTTATGAAGATCAGATTAGGATAGCGAAAGAGTGCAAAATGAGAGAGGAACAAAAGTGTGAGCAAGTGAAAAAGAAAAAGAAAGAAAGCGAGCAAGCAAAAACTAAAAGAGCAAGTGAGGCCGAGATGAAAATTAGAGAGGAAAGTGTGCAAAAAGGAGAGAAAAGAAAGGGAATAAGTGTATTTGTGGAAAAAAATGAGATTAAGAGTGTTATGGTTACAAGGCGGCAACTACTTGTACTTATGAACAAAAATGTTTACTTTTCCACTAATAACTTTAACCCCTCTTGGTATAATGTTATTGTGACTATGTTGCAGGAGTTTGCATATAATGGGAAAAAGTCCGATTTTGTGAAGGATTTACTTGCTAAGTTTTGGGCTAGCATTGAAAGAAAGAACGAACAATTTGCCAAGCAAGCTAATAAAGATCGTTTGAAGCTTGTTTTTGACCCTGGAGATTTGGTTTGGGTGAACATGTATAAGAAGAAGTTTCTTACACACGAAAAATCAAAATTGCAGTCTAGCGAAGATAGACCTTTCAAAATCTTGAAGAGAATCAATAATAATGCCTACAAGCAAGATTTGCCAAACAACTATGGTAATGTTAGTGCGACTTTCAATGTTGCTGATTTATCTTTGTTTGATGTAGGTGATTCAAGGACGAATCTTTTCGAAGAGAAAGGGAATAATAAAGATCGAGGTATAGTCCAAATGGCTCAAAATAATACTCCCAATTCGTTGCAAGATCCTTTGCGAGGAATAGATTGTCCAATGACTATGGGAAGGATAAAGAGGATGGAAGAGGCTTAACAAGGTTTAATTAAATCCTCGTGCCACATGGATAATTTGAGCTTTTGAAGATTCCCTATTTTATATGGAATAAGTTTCCTTATTTGTTTAGGATTGTTATTTTAGGTTTCCTTATTAGATTAGGATTGTTATTTAAGTTTCCTTATTAGATTAGGATTCTTATTTAGGTTCCCTTATAGGATTTGGATTATAGTCTTATTTTTCAACTTAAGTTAGGATTTATATTCCTACTTAATTTTGGACACCTTTTTTATTTAGGATTATGATGTTTCCATGCCTATATAAAGGCTACAAGTATGTCAAACGAATTTCATCATATCATTAATAATATTGAGATATTTCAGCAAGCTTTACTTTGCTTTCTTGTGTTCTTGGTAGAATACAATATTTTGACTTATCAAGGGAGTGATCAACCTTTGTGGCGTCTTCAAGATTGGAATTTTAAGGACTTAGTTTCCTTAGGTTCTAATCTGATCATCTACAACTTCTTTTCTAGTTTCTTGGGTGTGCATAACAACTGATTCAAGGGTTCCTAGGGCAAGTCGCCTAGTAGGTTCGTATCAAAAACTGTGATAATTAGTTGCTTATTTGACATCCAAGTGAAAGCAGTGTCTCCCATGAAGAATACAAAACCAGTTGTGCTTTTTTAATCATCAATATCTCTAGCCCAATCACTATCATTATATCCAACAAGCTTATAATCATTTGGAGATAAATAGAACAAGCCAAAGTTTTTTTTACCTTTAGGTAATGAAGAATCCTCTTTACAACCTTCAAGTATATGGTTGTTGGAGTTTCCGAGAAATGGCTTATAAGTCCAGTTACATAGAAAATATCGGGTCTTATACATGTCAATATTGTAAATATCCAACTAAGCTCTTGAAAAGAGTTGAATATACTCTTTTTACTTCTTTATGTTTTTAGAGCTTAACTCCATAGTCCATTGGTGTACTAATCGGCTTGCAATTTATCATCTTAAACTTCTTGAGGATCTTTTTTGTGTAGCCTTATTGTGATATAAAAATTTCATCTTTCTCTTGTCTCATTTCGATACAAAGGAAATACGCCATGAGCCAAATGTTAGTCATCTCGAACTCTTTAATCATTATTTCTTGAAATCATCGAACAAACTTGGATTGCTTTTAGTAAAAATCAAATCATCTACATACAAGCACATAATCAAAATATCTTCATCTTTAATCTTGATGTATCGTATGTTTTCATAAGGGCATTTGGTGAAGCGACGTTCTCTTGGAAATACTTTTTTATTCGACTATTCCATGCTCTTAGTGCTTGTTTCAATCCATAAAGAGTCTTTCTCAATTTCAACACATTATCTTCTTGCCCTTTGACTTTGAAATCTGATGGTTGACGTATATAGACTTTTTCTTCGAGAAGTCTATTCAAAAGGTAGATTTCACGTTCATTTGATGGATCTTCCACTTATTTTGAGCTACCAAGGAAATAATTAGTCTTATTGTTTCCAAGCATGCTACTAGAGCAAACACCTCATCATAGGTGATGCAAGCTCTTTGACTATAGCCTTTTGTAACTAGTCTCGCTTTGTATCATTCAATTTTTTCATTTGCATTCTTTTCCACTTTGTACACCCATTTGACTCTAATGGCTTTGTGCCATTTGGGAAGTGAAGTAAGATCCCACGTTTCATTCTTCACAATTGCTTTAATTTCTTGATCCATTGTATTTTTTTATTTCTCATCTTGTAAAGCTTCTTTGAGCCCTAGTGGTTCACACTCAACAAAAACGTTAAAAAGAGTAAAATTATCTAACCTCTTAGTTACCTCACAGAAATCTTAGAGACTCTTTGTGTGTTCTTCATTTCTTTCATTTAGAAAGGATGGTAACAAACCTCCTGGAGTGTTTGTCGTTTGGATTATACAACTTGTAGCCCTTTGAACTTGAATCATAGCCGATGAAGATAAAACTTTTGCTTTTATCATCTAGCTTTGTTCTTCTCTCGTTCGGTACATGAACATGAGCTATACTTCCAAAATTGTAAGTTGCAAGATGTCAGGCTTTCTTCTGCTCCATGCTTCTTACAATGTTTTTCCCTGTACACTTCTTGTTAGAGATTGATGAGATAGATAAATAGCAATTGGTATAGCTTCAACCCAGAACTCTTTGGGTAGTCTTTTACTTTTCATCATACTCCTCGCTATATTGAGAATTTTTTTATTCTTTCTTTTAGCAATACCATTCTATTGAGGGAATCTCGGAACAGTTAAGAAATTTTGAATTCTATTTGCTTCACAGAATTCTTGAAACTCCTTGGAAGCAAATTACTTGGAGGCTTCAAATACCTTAGACTTTTGCTTCAAAAGGTACATCCATATTTTTCTTGAAAAATCATTGTTGCAAGTGCACGAACGCAAGTGCACGTGTCGCAATCAAGTGATAAAGTAATAAGAAGATATCGATCCCACGAGGAATGTTAATCCTATAATTACCGAAGATGATTAATAAACGAATTTATCTAAAGAAAACGAAATAATTTTGGTTGAGAAAATTAAAATTAAGAATTAAGCAAAACACTTAAGAATTCAATTAATGGAAATGTCTAGGGCTAATGATTTATCGTATTTGGTCGCATTCACTTCTTCAATTGACGTTATTCTAATTTAAAACACATGTTGCTAGTTAATTATCCTAATTTATTCAATTGTCTCTCTCGAGATTACTCGAATCTATTTCGCACCTAAAACTTCACTATATCTCTATGTGAAATTCATTAAACGGAAACGCATTACGAATGGTGATAATTCTAAATCAAACTACGCAAACCATATTAGTATATCTTTATCTAACATGCAATTTACGGTGTTTACCACATGGTATAGATATGATGTTCATTTCACAAATTCCATCAATTCACAATTCATTCAAATAATGGCCAATTATCTAAAAGCATTAATTGTCATAATAAACACTCAACACATAATCTCAACTCAATTGAACAACACAATCTTAGAAATAGATGCTTCAAATAGATTAAATCATTGCCCTAGAAAATGGGTTTAGCCACACATTGGGTAAAATTCAAACCCACAAATTATAAATTTAACAATTGATGGCATGAATTCGAAAATCACAAAATTGTATATAGAAAAGAGATCAACTAGAATAGGAGAGCTTTAATCGTCCAAAGTTGAACTTGATGATTCCAAGATCTTCTTCCAATTTCCTCTCTTTCTCCTCTTCTTCTCTTTCTCTTTCTATCCAAAACTTTCCCAAAATATGACCTCCCAAAGTAGATCCCATTTTCCTTCCCTTTTCTTGCCTTTTTAAACCTAAAATTCGTCCAATTATGGGGTCCTCAAGTGCCACGCAGTCGTGTACCCAATTCTGTCAAGGATTGCAATTTAAGTGGCAAATATCAATTGGATCCCTATATTTATGATTAATCTGACATTTAGCCATAGTTGGAGAGTTTGTTGCACTCTAGTCCTAATTTTGTTGCAATTTAGTCCATCTGGGCAGAACGTAGCATGGCTCGCGATCGTGCACCTGCTTCTGCCAATGAAGCTAGAAAATTTGGAAAATATCGATTGGGTCTCCCTTCTCTCATGTATTTGAGATTTATCCTTCTACTATGATAGTTCTTCATTTTAGTCCTGATTTTGTTGCATTTTGGTCCACCCTGTTCTTATGCTCCGGTCTCTTCCTTTTCGAGCCGAATTAATCCTTTTTGAGCCCAATTAACTTTCAAAAGTTAAATTTATCATTTTTTGTACAAAACAACTAAAATACATCAAATCCAAAAGAAACTTAAAGATTAAACAAATAATCGAAGTTTAAAAGTAAATGATTTAGTGCGTGTTTTACGCACTTATCAAATACCCCTAAACTTGAATGTTTGCTTGTCCTCAAGCAAATCAAATCAAATCAAAGAGAAGGGAGGTAAGAGATTTATCAAAATTATACACAATCGAGATTAAATAAAATATTTTAACAAACTTTGAGTTAAAACAAACTAAAGCCTCAAAGAGTAAGTTACTTACTCAACTTGAAGAAAACAATGCTTTCAATTTGTCTCCAAATTTGACTTGAAAAACAAATGTCATTCTACTCAAAAGTTCCTCTCTCGTGCGTGTGTGAAATACCACAAATGATGGGTTTGATTCAATTCGGATGAGTTTGTGCACAATTTAAACTCATTTTGAATTTTAGGAACTCTATAAGCTTAATTTTCATATCACTCTCCACTAATGTAGAAGAAAACCACATCAAGGATCGTTAGGACTTCATTAAGCATGTAATGATAGGATAAAGTTAAGGTGGGGAAAAGGGATATTTAAGTAAGGTCCAAGCACCCTAACTATCTCAACCATCCTAGAGCTCTTTCTTCAATCCTTTGATCATCACCAAATTTCAACACTTTCTTCTTCATTCACCCTTCAAATGATGATTTAAATACAAAAAAAAGATGTATACCCCCAAACTTATTTATTTGCAAAGATTCATCTTTTTTTTTTCATTTTTTTTCATCATTTTTTTTTAAAACCTCGCTCTACCTTTTGACGCGAGTTCTCTATGCTTACCTAGGCATGAGACCCGGTTACTCGGTAAGAGTTCAGCTTATTTTTCATACTTTCTCTCATAATTGGCCTTGCTCTTATCTTTTGACGCGAGTTCTCTATGCTTGCCTAGGCATGAGACCCGGTTACTCAATAAGAATTCGGCTTATTTTTACACTCCTTCAACCTCCCTTATTTTCAAAGCTTTAGCATAGTTAGAAATTTAGGGTGCTACTAAAAAGGAAGGTATTTTTATTTCATGCTAGCTATTATGTGAGTGATAAAACAAGAAAAGAAATTTTTAGCTCAAAGGGGGTAAACTAAGGATTGATTAATTCTAGGTTGGCTTGAAAGGCTCAAACGTACCAAATAATGCCTAATTCATTTCCTTAATGGAGTCTCCTCTAGGATTTTGCCTCAAGTGACAATCAATCAAGTTCTAGAGTTCAATAGGACTTAATCCTTACAAAGCTCACACAAACCTTCTCTAAATTTTCACACACCCAAACATTTGTAACTAAGTGTTTAAAATTCTTGAAGAACTATCAAGTATAATAAATTTGTCAACAAATCAAACCTAAGGGTTATAACAACATTCATTATTTTCCACAATTTAAGCACTCACCATGACAATTATATCATTGGCTTTCTATGTAGCTCAAAAGCATGTTCAACTTAAAAGAAAATTTTCACTCTCAAAAGGAAGATAAAGAAAAGAAAAGAGTAAAAACAAAAGCATAAAGTTGCCAACACTTAAACAAACAGAAATCACAAATCACTTTCCACAAAACTTAAAAAAAGCATATCCTAAAAGTTTCTTGATACCCCCAAACTTAAGGAACACATTGTCCTCAATGTTAAAAGAAAGGAAAAATGAAAAACAAAAGGGGAAACAAAGAAAACATACCTGTCATTGGTCTTCATCATTGTCATTTTTGCGGGAAGGTGGAAATTGAGCATTAGGTTGTAATTGCCGAAAGTATGATGCGAAAGTGTTGAAACACTGTGACTGATATTGTTGCATTTTGAATTGTTCTTGCCTGATTGCATTGATTTCTTTTCATTGTTAAATTATTTGTTGGTGCATTGCGGCTATCCAAGAGTGATTGCAGTCATCTTGTGATGAGGATGCTGAACCGGTGTCATCATTTGGATTGTCTTGTATGGGAATTAGTTGTCTTTGTTGAAGTCTCAATCTTTCTTGATAAGCTTGCTCATAGCCCGGGGTAATTGTTCTGAAGGATGGTGTTATCGCTGAGGTTTTTTTAAGACGAGGTAAAAGTTGTTGTGGAGGTAGAGCTTGATTACCTTGAGCTATATTAAATCCTAAGCCTGATCGAAGAGGAGCACCTCCTTCCCAACAAATGTATTTGGAAATGGCTAAGCTGTCAATCGGAGCCGCTGGGTTCACTCTAAACTCCTATTCTTTAACTATTACCCCTGCCTTTAAACATAAGGCAGTTATGAGGCAAGGGTGTGTGTGACCGCCCGTTGTCTTAGCTTCAATTGATTCCACCAAACTGTTTCTTATAACCTTTTCGATGTCTATTGTAATTTCTGCACATATACAATAGAGTAAGGCAGCTCGCTTCGTTGTAACTACATTAAGGTGAGAAGTGGGCATAAGATTGGAACAAATGAATTTATGCCAAGCCTTGGCATATCTGTTGAGCGTGTTTTCTGGAAAAGCTATAAGCTTGCTAGAGTTACCCTTGCCCCTTAACCATTCAGTACCGGGAACACACAAATTTTTAATTATCATCTTGTAGTTCTCGTCATCCCTCCAGAATGCATCATAAAGATCCTCTCCTTCATCAATGGATGGTATGCCATAATATGTATTAATGGCTCTTGAACTGAATGAAATTATTTTTCCTCGAACAAACACACGATCATGATCACGGTTTACCAAAGCATTAGCATAAAATTCCCGACCTAAAGACGATATTGCTAGTGTTGGTGTGTCGGTAAGTGCTTCCTATTTCTTAGCCTGAATAAATTCTAAAATTCTTCTATCTCCCGGTATCGGTTTCAAAGCGCGTTCTCTCATTAAAGCTTTATCCTCTTCTTCAAATTTGTTGAACTTCGTTTGTGCTTTCAATGAAATAAATCTTTTATTGTTAAAAGAATAGGAAGCTTTCGAAGAATTCCCCTTCTTTGGTGGCATTTTCACCCAAAATTTTCGTGTGGGTAATTCACCGAACACTTGGAATGCCTACTTTTAGTACCTCTGTTTCCCTTACTTCAACCCTTGAATGACTTTCCTTCACTTCGAAGAAGCCCACCAAGTGATTCCCAATGATTATCTACAAAACATTGAAGCAACACATCACTCAGAAATTTTATCGAACACGTGATGTGCAACAAAAAGGTGGACTAACCAAACAACAAAACATTTCCATTTTCCCAAAATTTTTTCACATGAATGGAAAAACACTTCTAAAATCACATTATGGCAACAACTACTACAATAATTACAACCCACAAATTCATTTACTTTCACCAATGGACAATGAGTTTAAATTCTAAATTGGAATTCAAGATAAAAATGTAAATTGTGCAAAGAAAGAACTTACTTTCTTGATGAGAGCCAAAAAGAAAATTGAAAGAAAAAGAAATGTGCTTTGTGAAGAGATTGAAAGTAGAGAATTGGAGTGTATGCTTGTGTTTTGTGGTGAAAAGGAAATAAGAAGATGGAAGACAAAAAGAGGGAAGAGTGCAGAACAAAATGAAACCGGGTGGGGGAGAATATTTTCTGGGCAAAGGGCACGGGCGGGCGCGATTGCGATAGCGCGCGAGGCGTGCACCGCTTATTGCCCTCCTCCTTATGCGATTTTCTTTTTTTTCTTCTCTTTCACCTGCACAAGAAAGAAAACAATATCAGATCAAGTTAAATGAAGTAGAAAATTTAAATAAAGATATAAATCAAATAAAAAATAAAAATTTGTAAAATTGGGTTGCCTCTTAATTAGTGCTAAGTTTAACGTTTTCAGCCGGACAAAGCGCTATCCTTGCAAACAAAAACTCATAAATTATCTAAAATGATGATGGCTTTGCATTGCTCAAAATCGTTGTCCACGTAGTGCTTCAACCTTTGTCCATTCACTTTGAATGTTCCCTTAATTTCATGATTGATCTCTATTGCACCATAAGAAAACACCCGGACCACTGTGAAAGGACCTGACCATCTAGAGCGCAATTTTTTGGGAAAGAGTCGAAGTCGAGAATTGTACAATAACACCTTCTGACCAGCCTCAAATTCTCGCTTCAAAATGTGTTTGTCATGCCACTTTTTAGCACGCTCCTTGTAGATTCGAGCATTCTCATAAGCTTCATTTCTGAATTCTTCCATCTCATTAAGTTGCAGCAACCTCTTTTCCCCAGCAGCTATCATATCAAAATTTAAAATCTTAATGGCCCAATATGCCTTGTGTTCAAGTTCGACTGGAATGTGACACGCCTTTCCGAAGACTAACTTATACAGAGACATTCGAATGGCAGTTTTAAATGCAGTGCGATATGCCCATAGTGCATTATCCAATTTCTTAGCCCAATCCTTCCTTGAGTTATTCACTGTCTTTTCAAGGATTTTTTTCAACTCTCGATTCGAGATTCTACTTGACCACTCGTTTGAGGGTGGTAAGCGGTTGCTATTCGATGGGTGACACTATACTTCCTTAATAATGTCTCTAGGTGACAATTGCAAAAATGTTTACCCCCGTCACTTATAATTGCTCGTGGAGTACCAAACCAATTGAAGATATGCTTCCGTAGAAAATTTGTCACAACTCTTGCATCATTGGTTCGACATGTTATTGCTTCCACCCATTTTGAGACATAATCCACTACCACTAAAATATATTGATTTGCAAAAGAAGATGGAAAAGGTCCCATGAAGTCTATACCCCACACATCAAATAACTCTACCTCAAGAATGTTGTTGAGTGGCATTTAATTCCTTTGTGAGATATTTCCAGACCTCTGACATTGGTCACAGTTAGTAACATATGTATGTGCATCCTTGAATAAGGTAGGCCAGAAAAATCCAAATTGTAGCACCTTTGCTGCTGTCTTGGTTCCACCAAAATGTCCTCCGTATTCTGATGAGTGACAGTGCTTCAGAATATTTACCATTTCCTCTTCCGGAATGCAACGCCTTATTAATTGGTCTGAACATTGCTTGTAAAGAAAAGGATCCTCCCAATAATAATGCTTAACTTCTGAAAAGAATTTCTTCTTTTGCTGAAAAGAAAGATAATCAGGAAGAATGTCACATGCTAAGTAGTTTACAAAATCTGCATACCAAGGTGCTTTCCATGTCTTGAGAGAGAAGAGCTGCTCATTTGGAAAGACCTCCTTAATAGTACTTGACGAATTTTCTTCACTATCTTTATGTTCTAATCTTGACAAGTGGTCAGCTACAAGGTTTTCAGACCCCTTTTTGTCCCTAATCTCCCAATCAAATTCTTGAAGTAAAAATACCCATCGTATGAGTCTTGGTTTGGCATCTTTCTTCGCTAGCAAGTATTTGATGGCCAAATGATCCGTGTAAACTATGACTCTTGACCCAATCAAGTATGAACGAAATTTGCCAAATGCAAACACCACAGCCAGCAACTCTTTTTCTATGGTCGCATAATTCAACTGAGCATCCGTCAGAGTTTTACTTACATAATAAATGACATGCAAGTTCTTGTTTCTTCGCTGCCCCAAAACAGCCCCAAGAGCGTAATCACTTGCATCGCACATTAGTTCAAAAGGTATTTCCCAATCCGGAGATACAATAACAAGGGCTGAAATCAACTTCTCCTTCAAAGTGTTCAAAGCCTGCAAACATTCAATGGAAAAGTTAACAGATACATCTTTACCAAGAAGAGTATAAAGGGGTTTAGAAATTTTTGAAAAGTCTTTGATGAATCGTCGATAAAAGCCTGCATGTCCCAAGAAGCTTCTGATTCCTCCACTGACGTTGGTGGTAGCAACTTCTCAATGATTTCAATTTTTGCTCTATCAACGCAATACCCTTTGCTGAAATGTGATGACCTAAAACAATGCCTTCGTGAACCATGAAGTAGCATTTCTCCCAATTCAAAACTAAATTAGCCTCTTCACAACGTTGTAACAATAAAGTCAAATTTTCCAAGTAATTATCAAAAGAAGAGCCGAAAACAAAAAGTCGTCCATGAAAACCTCTATGAACTTCTCTACCATATCACAAAAAATGGCCATCATACAACGTTGGAAGGTAGCCGGTGCATTACACAATCCAAACGGCATTCTTCGAAAGGCAAAGGTGCTGTAACGACATATGAAAGTAGTTTTTTCTTGGTCTTCGGGAGCAATTGGGACTTGGTTGTATTCGGAATACCCATCAAGGAAGCAATATTGAGAGTGACCAGCTAATCTTTCCAACATTTGGTCAATGAACGGAAGTGGAAAATGATCTTTACGAGTAGCTTCATTCAACTTACGATAGTCAATACACACTCTCCACCCCGTTACTGTCCTAGTTGGAATAAGATCATTATTATCATTCCGTACTACCGTTATTCCCCCCTTTTTAGGCACCACTTGCACCGGACTGACCCATGGGCTGTCGGATATTGGATATATCATGCCTGCATCAAATAACTTTAAAACCTCAGCCTTTACCACTTCTTTCATGTTTGGGTTCAAACGACGCTAATATTGTACCATTGGCTTGATGTTCTCTTCCATCAAGATGTTATGCATACAAATTGAACGAAAGTCTGAATCATTTGGATGATGGCTGGCTTGATTTCAAAATTGTTGGCTTGAATAGCCGGCCTTCTAATGCTAGTTGAGGCTCCATTAACCGTTGGAATAGCATAATCTCTTAATGCTCGCTGATCATTTACCCCATCATTATTCCCAATATTGGGATCCATGGTGGAAGTTTGTTGCGTTGATGCTGCTCTCTTCTCTTTTCTATTCCTTCTACAAGTTCTTTCTATCTCAATATTAAAAGGCAATAGAACACTACTTCCGACTTTTCTCATGCACCAAAAAGACAAACCTGTAAAAATAAACAAACAAAAATAATAAACTTTAGATTAAACTCAATATCAATCCAAATCGATATTATAAGAAGTTAACATTCCCCGGCAACGGCGCCAAAAACTTGTTGCGTGTAAAATAAACGAACGCAAGTGCACGTGTCGTAATTAAGTAATAAAGTGATAAGAAGATGTCGATCCCACGAGAAATGTTAATCCTATAATTACCGAAGATGAATAATAAACGAATTTATCTAAAGAAAACGAAATAATTTTGGTTGAGAAAATTAAAATTAAGAATTAAGCAAAACACTTAAGAATTCAATTAATGAAAATGTCTAGGGCTAATGATTTATTGTATTTGGTCGCATCCACTTCTTCAATTGACGTTGTTCTAATTTAAAACACGTGTTGCTAGTTAATTATCCTAATTTATTCGATTGTCTCTCTCGAGATCACTCGAATCTATTTCGCATCTAAAACTTCACTATATCTCTATGTGAAATTGATTAAACGGAAATGCATTACGAATGGTGATAATTCCAAATCAAACTACGCACACCATATTAGTATATCTCTATCTAACATGCAATTTATGGTGTTTACCACATGGTATAGATATGATGTTCATTTATCAAATTCTATCAATTCACAATTCATTCAAATAATGGCCAATTATCTAAAAGCATTAATTGTCATAATAAACACTCAACACATAATCTCAAATCAATTGAACAACACAATCTTAGAAATAGATGATTTAAATAGATTAAATCATTGCCCTAGAAAATGGGTTTAGCCACACATTGGGTAAAATTCAAACCCACAAATTATAAATTTAACAATTGATAGCATGAATTCGAAAATCACAAAATTGTATACAGAAAAGAGATAAACTAGAATAGGAGAGCTTTAATCGTCCAAAGTTGAACTTGATGATTCCAAGATCTTCTTCCAATTTCCTCTCTTTCTCCTCTTCTTCTCTTTCTCTTTCTATCCAAAACTTTCCCAAAATATGACCTCCCAAAGTAGATCCCATTTCCTTCCCTTTTCTTGCCTTTTTAAACCTAAAATTCGTCCAATTATGGGGTCCTCAAGTGCCACGCAGTCGCGTACCCAATTCTGTCAAGGATTGCAATTTAAGTGGTAAATATCAATTGGATCCCTATATTTATGATTAATCTGACATTTAGCTATAGTTGGAGAGTTTGTTGCACTCTAGTCCTAAATTTGTTGCAATTTAGTCCATCTGGGCAGAACGTGGTGCGCTATCGTGCAGTAAGGCGCCCGATCGTGCACCTGCTTAAGCTAGAAAATTTAGCAAATATCGATTGGGTCTCCCTTCTCTCATGTATTTGAGATTTATCCTTCTACTATGATAGTTCTTCATTTTAGTCCTGATTTTGTTGCATTTTGGTCCACCCTGTTCTTATGCTCCAGTCTCTTCCTTTTCGAGCCGAATTAATCCTTTTTGAGCCCAATTAACTTTCAAAAGTTAAATTTATCATTTTTTGTACAAAACAACCAAAATACATCAAATCCAAAAGAAACTTGATGATTAAACAAATAATTAAAGTTTAAAAGTAAATGATTTTGTGCGTGTTTTACGCACTTATCAATCATCAATTAAAAAAAGGAAATAATTATTGTTATTGAGAGAACTTAGCTTGAGTGTATCGCATACATCAGCATGAATGAGCTCCAATGGTTTCTCGACTTTAAAAGTAGACTTCTTTAGAAAGCTTTTTTTAGATTGCTTCCTATTTAAACATTCTTTACAAAGTTGGTCTACGTGATTGATGTAAGGAAGACCTCTTACCATCTATTTTTTAGACAATAGCTCTAGCCCTCTAAAGTTTAGATGCCAAAATCGAAGATACCATAGCCATGATGTATCTTTGTAACAAGTGAAATATCTTGCAACATCGTTTTGAATATTCAAAGAAAATATTCTATTTTTGACACTTTTACTTCGGTGATTAAATTGCCTTTGCTATTTCTTATAAAAAGACTATAATCTTTCATATGAATATCATGGCATTTTTCTAAGAGTTGACCTAAACTGAGAATATTATTTTTTATATTAGGAACATAGTAGATATTTCCAATAAATTGATGCCTACCATTTTCCAATTATATAAGAATGTTACCTTTTTCTTTCACGGCTATTTTTGAATCATCTTTAAATGAAACATTGCCACTTATTGATTCATCTAGTTCTATAAACATGCTTCTTTTTTTTACACATGTGATTGCTCACCCCAATGTCAAGGTACCATGTGTTCTCTTGGCCTCCATTATTGTCTTTGTATGCTAACAAGACAGTTTCATCTCTTCGTCTTTTCTTCCACACAGTTAGCCTTCTCCTTAACTTAATTGTTGCAGGCTTTACATGAAGAAGCATAATGGCCAAACATTTGACAATTCTAGCATCTAACTTTGGACTTGTCGTATCTTGTATTTGGATTGCTCCATCCATGACCTCCTGTTGAGCTTTCTCCTTTCTCATAGTTGTTGAAATTCTAACCTTGTCCACGACCACTGTCTCTATTTTCTCCTCGACCTCGACCTCTTCCTTAACTACATTGGTTTCTCTCATAGCCTTGAACTTCTTCTTTCTCCTTGAGGTGCATCTTAAGAAGTTGTTTAGAGATCCCTTCTTTTTTATTTTCTCTTTATAGGCTTGCAACAATCCTTGTAGTTGGTCAATTGTCATTTCTCCTAACTTCAATTATTGTGACGATATAATCAAATTTTGAATCCATAGAGCATAATATCTTCTCCATTATTCTCAGTTCACTTAATTTTTCATCATTTCTTTTCAATTGATCATAAATAACTTCGATTCTAGAGAAGTAAATAGCTCTGATACCATTTTGTTGAAAATAAGAATTTTGCAAGGACTCAAAATATTTAAAATTATTTATTTATCACACAAACTTATAAGAAACAAATAACACTCTCAAATACTTGAATAAAGACTCAATATTTTATTTCCAACTTAATTTTAAAACCTTAAGAGGGGGAGGGTATTTATACTTCAAGCAAATTATTCTAAGCCATTGATCTTGGTTGTTTCACCAACCACTTTGACCAATCTCAAATATTAATCTTAGTCTTCATCTAGCACACCAATCTTTACTATACCTAGCATACCAATCTTCACCATACCTAAAAATAGAATTTTCTAATTGACTAATTTAATTTAACTTTAAACTTGCCACTAATTAATTATTAATATTTAATAAAAAAAGAAAAAAAATTGACGGTATGTTCGAATTTGAAATTTTGACCAATTGTATCATCATTTTGTAGAACTAATTTCCATCATACTCCAACAGTAGATAATAAAATTTACCTTATTATAATTTTTTCACATTGATGATTTCAAGAAAATATTTATTTATCTTAGAGGAGAAGGTGCTAGGAGAAGTGATCACATTAACATGAATAATGCCCTAGAATAAATTAACCTTTAAGGTATATAATTGCCACTAGATATTGAAACATCCGAACAGAGCATCTTATCCTCAATGTAACAAGAAGTAATCATTCATCAATCAATAACCACCGATAAGGCCCTTTTCAATTTCTCAAATTAGGCAATGATCACAAAAATCAGGTTCAAAGACAGTTAGCAGAAGAAAGATAAAAAAGGATGTGCAAATTTTAGGATTTAGTTCAACAATGTGGATCAGAGGAAAACCTTAGATCATTCTTGGAGTTGTACCATTATGATTTATTGTTATATAATTTAATAGATGGTTGTCTCGCTAAGTGGCTAGAAAAAATTCTAGGTAATCACTCACTAGCTTAGAAAGTTTCACCTCAGAGAATCAACATTACATTTAGAGAAAACACAAAAAATGAATTTCTTAATTGAACTGTCACTTAAAGATTGTTCAGGCTACGTCCATAGGGTATTCTCCAAGGATACAATAATTTTATTTAATGTCATTTATTGGTGATAAGAGCCACTTGAAAAGCTAAAGCCTCATTTATAATGCAAGTTAAACTTGAGCTGAGCGGGCATAGTTTAGGAGAAATGTAAATCCTTTTCTAGGGCCATGTACATGCATTCCACACATTTCCTATATAGTTCTATAGACATTTTCTAAACAAAACATTGATAATCTAATCATTCCTACAAAAAATACAAACATTCAATACACTTATCGAAGGAGCATCATCCTCTTCCTCTTGACCTTGCTTCTCTTCTTCATCTTGAGCAACTCTTGGTCATATACACTGGCTGAATCTTCTTATTCACTTGATCTGAGTTTTCATCAAGCAATCACTTTCCCTCAATATTACGATGCTTCCGTTGGAAGTCCCCTACTTGTTACAATAACTACCATTCAAGATAGTTTTCTACAATAGTGGTAGCATTGCCAAGAGCCTTGTACCATCTCCTATGCTGCCACTTGAGATACAATCAATTTGGACAGGAATGAAAGAGATGTAAACGAATAGAAAATACACATAATGAGTTGCATTCGAATCTTAAAAAAGTTAGTAAATGCAGTGGTTGATGACAAAGCCATAAGGGGAATTTGAAAAAATCCTCAAACTTTTCACTTCAGATCCATGAGACTTAGAGACTAAACAAAAGCAAAAAGAAAATAGTGTTACCTTGACTTCCTTTATGCTTTGCACATTTCTCATGTAAATTGCCAAGAAATGAGTTGAATGGTTGTTGGGCACTAGGATCTTTATCCGTGTTCACATTTTCTATTCGGTTCTAAACATCCTTTAGACTATATGCAAATAAGAGAGTATTAGATAACGCACTAAGTTAAACAACCCTTCTTGATATACAACTTATGGTATTTCTTAATGATAACTTCATAAAAGAATCTCTTACATTTTCAGGATATTAGGAGTAGGAAGTTTAAAGACAAAATGGAGCACAACATGTTCTAGAAAAAAGAGTTGTTTTGGAGCATCTACAAATGCATATTTGATACCTTCCTTAACAATTTTTAAGATTATGATCTATGCTTGTTCCTAGCAGCACCTATATATGTTCTTGAAAGTTCGAACAAGTCCTTACATTCGACAAAAGACTTCTCTATTGTAACATCAATAATTCTAAGAAGTTTTGGTAATGTTCCCTCTATAGTATAATGCACATCACATATGTACTTTTGTAAACTAAAAAAAAAACTTCATTCTAAACATTCTTGCTACAATTTTTAGGTTGTAATACCCAAGTGTAGGTTTGTCAAGTAATAAAGATTCGGAAGTCCGAGTGTCGGTCCTCAGGGAATTGGTTATACTAAGTCCACAAGTCCAAAGTCCAAAATCCAAATATTGTGAAAGTAGATTGGAATTTTGATTATTAACTTGAAATTAATTATTATTGAATATTAGGGCATTAGGGATCCATTTTAATGATATGTATAGAAATTATTCTTGATCCTTTTTTTTTTATACACAATTAAGATTTAAATAAGAAATAACCTTAATTGGAGGATGGATAACATTTAAGCACAAAGAAACTAAAAGACTTACCTTTGAATTGAAGTGAAAAACCATAGGTTGCCTTGCTCTTGATATGTAGAAAACATCCAAGCATTCAATGTACCCTTAGTTAACAATGAATCAAGGTTTCTAACAAACCAAAATACTTGCAAAATATAGTACTCACTCAAAAGGAAAGTTGACAATGAAGAACAAACTAAAGGATCAAAGATCAATACTATACATCCATCAAAAGTTCACCCTTTGCCCTAATTACGAAATTAGAAATACATGGAGTAAAGAAAATATGAAGAAGAAGAAATGAAAGTGTTTTTGAGAATACAAGCCTCTTTTTTTTTCAAGCTTTCAAAACCAAGGTTTATATAGGCAAGGTAAAAGAGAATTCGCACATGTGAATGCAAGTAAGTGGCAGGTTTCATCATAGCATTATCGTCCACATTGCGAAGCACGTTTGACTGTGTTTCACTCCGAATTAGAGAAATTTTTCTTCTTCAAAGATATGGCCCCATGCGTAATCTTTCTAATACTTTATGAATCATGGTATTTGAACCTATGTAGTGAAAGTTGTACTTAAAATATTAAGGCATGTTCAAATCAAAACGTTGACAGCTACTGTTTAAATGATAATTATTTTCAACCACCCAGATGCACGAATTGGAATTTTTCCATAACATGTAAGTTGTAGCTGTCTCTTTCAAGATTCATTTGAATCATGAATCAACCCAATTGGAGCATTGTGGAGAGATTTAGGTCCACAATACCGAAGGATATGCACAGGTCCAGGCTTCAAATGGTAGGCCACGTTTTGTTGTATTGCCTCAAACATCTGGTGGTAAATCATTTCAAAATCGAAAATGACATCTGAAAATGAATTATGAAAAATTGAATCAGCTTCCATTTGAAACAAAAATCATTATATTTGGAAGTGGGTAGACAAAGATATGACCATTTAACTAATTAGTGCTTCAAATAGGAAATATGATGTTGACCATTTTTTTTCAATTACAACTTGGCCACCTTTCACCTATGTATAAAATACACTACATTACTATTTTACATAAGTATTATATACATGTCAACTTATATAATTATACATATTTACATGTAATTGAGATTTAGATCATAAAAACATGCAAATTAAAGTTGTGCCAATGAAATTCATAATTTTTGCACAAATAGGGACTTTAAATTAAATAGTATGTAATAGTGTCTTCTAAAATATATATAAATGACACACTTTTAGACACTTATCACACCCCCCCAACTAACATTTTGCTAGTCCCTAGCAAATTATGTGGTAAAAAGTTTTTTTTTTTTTTCAGAACAACATCTCACACAAAAAATATATATATATTTTTTTTACAAGAAAATAAACAAAAACTGAGGTAAGACAAAAATCATTTCCATATCAACTACAATTATATGTCTAAGTTAGAGAAGTATAAGAAAATATTTGTCATCAAAGTTACATAAATCAAATTATTGTTAGAACACATGCCAATCCCCTAATCACAAATGTTAATGACATTTTAAAAGAAAATATACCCCATGAAGTTAAGAATAATGTCACTAATTTAATAAGGAATAATGAGAATAAAACAATGACAACTCAAATTTCACATCCCAATTGAAAGAAAATATAGGCCTCAAATTTTGGATAAAGATAAATGATTAAAATGAATAATCAACAAAATACCTCAATATCTCTTTTTTTTTTCTTTTTTTTTCTTTTTATATATACTATATTATTCAGCCCTTATTACTAGCATCTATTTCAAACTAAAATTTCTTAAAATCAAGAAGGTCTTTTATTAGGATGTAATGCAGGATTGGGACAAGGCTAAAAAGAAAATGAGATAAGAGTACACAAAATCATATGTTTGAGAAAATAGATATCTTAAGCATAATAAGATGGTGCATCAATAACTTCTTTTTTTTTCTTTTCTTTTTTTTTTACAAAGGAATAACAATTTATATATTTTTATTTTTTTATTTTCTTTTCTATTTTTTAAACAATGATATATAAATATATTTGAACACTTCTTCATTTTTTTTTTCACCATCTTTTTCTTTGAAATGTAAACTCTTCTCAAACATAAAATGGTAGTAGATAACAAAAAGAAATAGGTTAGAAATCCAAAAGTAGAATTGGATGTGGTAAATAGGATAAGAAATGAATTTTTTTTTATTTAATGGCTCAAAGGGCTTACTAAGGGAAAACACATAAAAAGGTAGGTTTGAAAGGCTCAAACGGATCAAAGAATGCCTTCTATCATTTTTCAAGAAATAAAATAGCTATCCATATCAACTAGCTTAATGGGCTTTCTAATATAGCAACACATTTTTTTTTTTAAGTATTAGTTGAAAATCCAATAGATCAATATCAATATCAAGGTTATGCACAAATTGTGGGCCAAGAAGGGTATTCTCCAAAGAAAAATAATAGGCTCGAAACTCACTTGGAACAAAATTACTTGGCATGCAATTCTTCCAACAATTAGATTTATTTCACTCTTCAAACTCTAGTTTTCTCATTTATTGCTAACTCGAACAAATAATTTAGGAAACATGGTGTGACAATTGTCTACTTAAATGATAAAATTCAAAACAAAACTTGAAAATGAATTTTTTTTTTTATAAGAATGTAAAGAGAAGAAAATGTAAAGAGAAGAAGATACCTTACCCCCCAACTTAAATTAAGCATTGTCCTCAATGTTAAAGGATAAAAATAAAAGAAGGGTATAGATATTACCTGAAAAGTTGAAGAGGCTTGTACTCTTGATGTTGTGGTCTCCAAGAAAAATAAAACAAACAAAGAAAGAAAAAAAGCAAAAACAACTAACTAATAACATACAAAATAAAAAAAAATTAATATTTACAAATAGTTGTGATTGTGGCTCACATCTTCCTCTAGTTTTACGTCTAGTAACGGCTTAAACGCCCTCTATGGGTCGAGGATTGGCTTCCCATCCAATTTTCTTATAAATTGGCAAACAGGGTCTTTTAAAGTCAGATTCCCAAGACTATAACGATCACGTTCTTTTTGGAATTGTGTGTGTAAATTAAGAATTTCACGTTGAACATATCCACTAGGATGCGTCTCAAGAGTCAATAGAATGTTATCCAAAGACTCTCTACTCAGTCCATCCTTTATGAATTGTATTTTATCTTCTCGATTTATAGACACCATTCCTATAGAACGACAACGTGCATTACAAGTCCAACGTGCACATTTATAACAAACTTGTAACCTTTTTGCTCTTCGTTTCTTTGCAAAAGAACTCTTACCTAGCCCAGGCATACGTGAAACAAATGTATTAGAAAATTCACCTTCTAATCGAACTTTTGCTTCAATTATCCAACGTATATCTTCAGGAATTCCTTTAAGCATGAGCATTCTTAATCTTTCGCACCTAGCTTGGTAAATTTTTAATAAAGCATTTCTAGGAAAAGAAGGAAAATATTTTAGCAAATTAGAAAGTATATCATCCATTGTGAAAAGCATGGAAAGAAAAAGAAGGAGAAAAAAGTGTTTTTTTTTTCTTTTTTGTTTCAGTTATTTTGGGAAACTGAATTAACCGACGTAAAGAGTCACGGAGTACCGTTATCCGCCACTTGACCGGGAAACAACTGCAGAGAAAGAAAACCAACAAAGAAAGAAAGACAACACACAAATAACAATAAATACAAACAAGTATCAAGTGTTGTACACAGGCTCATTCAAAGTGGTAGACTCTCGTTCATTATTGAAATTCTCAAAAAATGGCTTCAAACGATGTCCATTAACCTTGAAAACATTACCATTTTTGGGATCTTCAATTTCCACTGCACCGTCAGGATAAACAGTTTTAACAATAAAAGGTCCACTCCATTTGGAACGAAGTTTTCCAGGAAACAAGTGCAATTTTGAATTATATAATAGAACTTTTTGTGAAGGTTCAACAGTTTTTCGAACAATATTTTTATCATGAAATATCTTCATTCGTTCCTTATAAATTCGAGAATTTTCATAGGCTTCATTTCTAATTTCTTCCAGTTCATTCAATTGAAGTTTTCTTAATGAATTTGCCTTGTCTAAATTGAAATTAAACATCTTAATGGCCCAAAATGCTTTATGTTCCAATTCAACAGGCAAATGACAAGCTTTTCCAAAAACAATTCTATAGGGAGACATTCCAAGTGGTGATTTGAATGCAGTACGATAAGCCCAAAGTGCATCAATTAATCTTAAAGACCAATCTTTACGATTTGGATTTACAGACTTTTCCAAAATGTGTTTGATTTCCCTATTTGCAAGTTCAACTTGTCCGCTTGTTTGTGGGTGATAAGGAGTAGACACTTTGTGAGTAATTCCATATTTTTTCATTAAATTTTCGAAAGGTCTATTACAAAAGTGTAAACCCCCATCACTTATTATTGCACGAGGTATCCCAAATCTTGAAAAAATATTTTCTTTCAAAAATTTCAAGACAATCTTGTGGTCATTGTTTTTACAAGGAATGGCCTCAATCCATTTGGAAACATAATCAACACCAACTAATATGTACAAGTAACCAAAAGAAGGTGGAAATGGACCCATAAAATCAATACCCCAACAATCAAAAATTTCAATAATCAAAATAGGGTTCAATGGCATCATATTTCTACGGGTTATCCCTCCTAACTTTTGACAACGGTCACATGCCTTACAAAATTCATAGGTGTCTTTAAAAAGAGTAGGCCAATAAAATCCACATTGTAAAATTTTGGCAGTAGTTTTCTTTGCAGAAAAATGACCACCACGTGCTTCAGAATGAGAAAAAGAAATAATTCTTTGAATTTCATTATCAGGCACACATCTTCTTATAATTTGGTCAGGGCAATATTTAAAAAGATAAGGGTCATCCCAAAAGAAATTATGTACTTGAGAAAGAAATTTCTTCTTGTCCTGTGAATTCCAATGAGATGGGATTTGTCCTGTAACAAGAAAATTAGCAATATCAGCAAACCAGGGTAAATTAGAAACGCTAAAAAGTTGCTCGTCTGGAAACATGTCATTTATTGGTGTAGTCTCAGATGATTCATCAAATACAAGTCTAGACAAGTGATCAGCAACCACATTTTGTACTCCTTTTTTATCTTGAATTGTGAGATCAAATTCTTGGAGTAACAGGATCCATCTAATGAGTCTAGGTTTCGCATCCTTTTTTGAGAGAAGATATTTTAATGCTGCATGATCACTAAAAACAACAATTGGTGAGCCAACAAGATAAGATCTAAATTTATCCAATGTAAATACTACTGCAAGTAATTCCTTCTCGGTGGTAGAATAATTCACTTGAGCACTATTCAAGGTTTTACTAGCATAGTAAATTACATAAGGTTTCTTATCTTTTCGTTGTCCTAAAACAGCTCCAACAGCATAATCACTAGCATCACACATGATTTCAAAAGGCAAAGTCCAATCTGGAGGTTGCATGATAGGAGCAGATGTTAGCATGCTTTTAAGTTTAACAAAAGCTTCTTGACATGATTCAGTCCACTCAAAAAGCGTGTCCTTTGATAGGAGATTACACAATGGTTTTGATATAACACTAAAGTTTTTGATAAATCTCCTATAAAAACCAGCATGTCCTAAAAATGATCTAACATATTTTACTGACTTAGGAATGGGCAAATTGGCAATCAGTTCAATTTTAGCTCTATCTACTTCAATTCCTTTTGTTGAGACAATATGACCAAGTACAATACCATGTGTGACCATAAAATGACATTTTTCCCAATTAAGCACAAGATTCTTTTCTTTACATCTAATCAAAACTTTTTGCAATTTAGACAAACAATCATCAAATGAATCACCAAATACAGAAAAATCATCCATGAAAACTTCGAGAAAACGTTCAACCATATCACTAAAAATGCTAAGCATGCATCTTTGAAATGTGGCCGGTGCATTACATAAACCAAAAGGCATTCTTCAATATGCAAATGTACCAAATAGACATGTGAATGTGGTCTTTTCTTGATCTTCAGGTGCAATTTCAATTTGATTATACCCAGAATATCCGTCTAGGAAACAATAAAATTCATGTCCCGCTACCCTTTCTAAGATTTGATCCATGAATGGTAAAGGGAAGTGATCTTTCCTAGTCATTGAGTTCAATTTCCTATAGTCAATGCACATTCTCCAACTAGTAGTGGTTCTAGTTGGAATTAATTCATTATTTTCATTCTTGACTACAGTGACTCCAGATTTCTTAGGTACAACTTGAGTAGGACTGACCCATGTGCTATCAGAAATAGGATAAATGATTCCTACATCTAAGAGCTTGAGAACTTCATTTCTTACTACATCTTTCATATTAGGATTTAGTTTTCGTTGCATTTGCCTAGATGGTTTGGCATTATCTTCCAAATATATCTTATGCGTGCAAATCAATGGACTAATTCCTTTTATATCAGCTATGGTCCATCCTAAGGCATGTTTATGCAATCTCAAAATTTCTAACAATTTATGTTCTTGAAGATCATTGAGTTTGGAAGAAATTATCACAAAAAATGTTTCATTTGTACCCAAGTAAGCATATTTGAGATCGGATGGTAGCGGTTTCAAATCCAGCTTTGGCGGTTGAACACTTGATGGCACAGGCGCATCATCACATTGTGGTAATTCTTCGAATTTGGGTTTGCAACCATCTTGGTTTACCACTTGCAAAGAATCAAACAAAGAACAAATATATGAGACTTCAGAATTTTTATCAAATTCAAATTGAGTAGAACTAGTCAAACAAACTTCCAAAGAGTCAGAAAATGAAGAGATAGGAAAATGATCATGAACAAGTTCTTCAATGAAATCTACCTCGTGATTTTCAATGTCATGCCCAGGTTGTTTACAAATGTTAAAAACATTTAATTCCAATGTCATGTTTCCAAAAGAAAGTTTCAAAACACCATTTCTACAATTAATTAATGCATTAGACGTTGCAAGAAATGGACGACCAAGAATGACAGGAATTTGAGTGTTTGAATTAAGGACAGGTTGTGTATCCAAAACAATAAAATCGACTGGAAAGTAAAATTTATCTATTTGGACCAACACATCCTCAATTATTCCTCTTGGCATTTTCACAGAACGATCAACAAGTTGAAGTGTTATTGAAGTAGGTTTAAGCTCACCTAAACCTAATTGCTCATACACAGAATACGGCAAAAGATTAACACTTGCACCAAGATCAAGCAAAGCACGTTCTATCCTAAAGTTTCCAATCACACAAGAAATTGTTGGACAACCAGGATCTTTGTATTTTGGTGGAGTGTTTTGTTGAATGATGGAACTAACATTCTCAGTCAAAAAAGCTTTTTTTTGCACATTAAGCTTCCTTTTAACTGTGCACAAATCTTTCAAGAATTTAGCATAAGAAGGAACTTGCTTAATTGCATCTAACAAAGGAATGTTGATCTTAACTTGCTTGAAAAGTTCAAAAATTTCAGAGTTATGATTCAGCTTTTTGATTGGTTGAAGTCTTTGAGGAAAAGGGGCAGGAATAGGGCATTTTTCAACATCACACATGATAAGTGTCTAAAAGTGTGTCATTTATATATATTTTAGAAGACACTATTACATAATATTTAATTTAAAGTCCCTATTTGTGCAAAAATTATGAATTTCATTGGCACAACTTTAATTTGCATATTTTTATGATCTAAATCTCAATTACATATAAATATGTATAATTATATAAGTTGACATGTATATAATACTTATGTAAAATAGTAATGTAGTGTATTTTATACATAGGTGAAAGGTGGCCAAGTTGTAATTGAAAAAAAATGGTCAACATCATATTTCCTATTTGAAGCACTAATTAGTTAAATGGTCATATCTTTGTCTACCCACTTCCAAATATAATGATTTTTGTTTCAAATGGAAGCTGACTCAATTTTTCATAATTCATTTTCAGATGTCATTTTCAATTTTGAAATGATTTACCACCAGATGTTTGAGGCAATACAACAAAACGTGGCCTACCATTTGAAGCCTGGACCTGTGCATATCCTTCGGTATTTTGGACCTAACTCTCTCCACAATGCTCCAATTTGGTTGATTCTTGATTCAAATGAATCTGGAAAGCGACAGCTATAACTTTCATGTTATGGAAAAATTATAATTCGTGCATCTGGGTGGTTGAAAATAATTATCATTTAAACAGTAGCTGTCAACGTTTCGATTTGAACATGCCTTAATATTTTAAGTGTAACTTTCACTACATAGGTCCAAATACCATGATTCATGAAGTATTGGAAAGATTACTCATGGGGCCATATCTTTGAAGAAGAAACATTTCTCTAATTCGGAGTGGAAGACAGTCAAACGTGCTTCTCAATGTGGACGATAATGCTATGATGAAACTTGCCACTTACTTGTATTCACATGTGCGAATTCTCCTTTACCTTGCCTATATAAACCTTGGTTTTGAAAGCTTGAAAAAAAAAGAGGCTTGTATTCTCAAAAACACTTTCATTTCTTCTTCTTCATATTTTCTTTACTCCATGTATTTCTAATTTCGTAATTAGGGCAAAGGGTGAACTTTTGATGGTTGTATAGTATTGTTCTTTGATCCTTTAGTTTGTTCTTCATTGTCAACTTTCCTTTTGAGTGAGTACTATATTTTGCAAGTATTTTGGTTTGTTAGAAACCTTGATTCATTGTTAACTAAGGGTACATTGAATGCTTGGATGTTTTCTACATATCAAGAGCAAGGCAACCTATGGTTTTTCACTTCAATTCAAAGGTAAGTCTTTTAGTTTCTTTGTGCTTAAATGTTATCCATCCTCCAATTAAGGTTATTTCTTATTTGAATCTTAATTGTGTATACAAAAGGATCAAGAATAATTTCTATACATATCATTAAAATGGATCCCTAATGCCCTAATATTCAATAATAATTCAAGTTAATAATCAAAATTTCAATTTACTTTCACAATATTTGGACTTTGGACTTTGGACTTGTGGACTTAGTATAACCAATTCCCTGAGGACCGACACTCGGACTTCCGAATCTTTATTACTTGACAAACCTACGCTTGGGTATTACAACCTAAAAATTGTAGCAAGTTTTTGGCGCCATTGCCGGGGAATTTCGGCTTGTATAAAGTTTACTTGTTCTAATTTTATTTTCTTTTATTTTACTAACTCTAACTCTAACATCTAACACTAACATCTAACATTTAACTTTTAACTCTAACATTTATTTTGTTATTTATATTTCTTGCTTTTATTTAATTGGGAGGCTCAGCCGCCCATTTGTATTTGTATTTTTTTTCTCTTGTCTTTAAATTAATGTTGTATTATAATTATAAGATTAGTTTACGTGTTTCTTTTGTTTAATATAATGGTTGGTTCTACCACCTAATTTTTATTTATTTTTTATTTTTTGTTAGTTCCTATATTATCATTTTATAATTGTCTTATTTTATTTTTGTCAAGAGGAAGGTTATACCGCCTCTTTTCTTTTTATTTATATTATTGTTCTAACGTTTTTATTTATTATTATTGTTGTTGTTAAATTTTATCTTATCTAATTTATGCTTGGGTGGTATCGTGATCCTTACTCGCATCGTTTGGTGAAAGGTAATTCTGAAACCTTCTTTGGTAATTTATTTGATTCATCTACACATTCACACACATCAAACACCATGGTTGAAAATGAAAGTATACACGGTGAAAATGAAAATCCACATGTTCGAACTATGCGTGAATACTTGCAACCTCCTCGAAATTCATCTCCTTCATGCTTTATTTTTCCTATTAATGCAAATAATTTCAATTTTAAGCCTGGTATGATTCCTTTGCTTCCTAATTTCCATGGCTTAGAGTCTGAAAGTCCATATTTGCACCTAAAAGAATTTGAGGAAGTATGTGCCACATTTACTGATCAAACATGTAGTGAAGAGTTAATTAGGCTAAAATTGTTTCCTTTTTCTTTAAAAGATAAAGCGAAAACGTGGCTTAATTCATTGAGACCTAGATCCATAGGTACATGGCAAGAAATGCAAACTGAGTTCTTAAAGAAATTTTTTCCAACACATAAAACGAATGCTTTCAAGAGACAAATCCAAAACTTTTGTCAAAAAATGAATGAAACTTATTTTCAATGTTTGGAAAGATTTAAGGACTTGTTAAATTCATGCCCACACCATGGTTTTGAAAAGTGGCGAACGATAAGTTTCTTTTATGAAGGGTTAACACCAGAGACAAAACAATTTGTTGAAACAATGTGTAATGGTGAATTTTTAGATAAAGATCCTGAAGAAGCTTTAGAGTATTTAGATCATTTGGCTGAAAACTCTCAATCTTGGCAAACCACTAGTTCTTCAGAAAATTCAATAAGATCTAATCTTGCTAGTTCTAGTGGAGGCAAATATACTTTGAGTCAAGAAGATGATCTAAGTGCTAGAGTTGCTAATTTGACTAGAAATATCGAAGCCATGGAATTAAGGAAAGTAAAAGAAGTCAAATTTGTGCTTAATGATGAAGTGTGTGGAATTTGTGAAATCATGGGACATTGCACTCAAGATTGCCCAAATGTTCCAATTTTTAAAGAAATGTTTCATGACCAAGCAAATTCTATGAATACTTTCAAAAAGACTTTTCCAACTCATTCTCCATATTCTGAAACGTACAATCCTGGGTGGAGAAATCATCCAAATTTTAGTTGGAAAAATGAGCATAATGTCCATCCACCTCCCCAAAGACCCTCAAATTTTCCTCCATATCATTCATCACATTCAAAAACCCTTGAGGAAACTTTGCAAGCATTCATGCAAGGGCAAACAAGCATAAACAATCAAACATCACAAGCCATTAATGACATTAAGAATACACTTTCAAAATTGACTTCATCTTTGAGTGTTCAAGAGAAAGGTAAATTTCCTGCCCAACCACAACCAAATCCTGTAAGTCAATTTAATGTCAATAATTCTGATTCAAGTGGTACACATCCTGAGGATGCCAATTCAATCACAACTCTTCGAAGTGGTAAGATCATTGATAAAACCATTCCATCGAAGGTAAATGATTCTAATGAACCATCAAAATCAATTGTTGATAAAAAGAATGATGAGCCTAAGTTGTGTGATGTTGAAAAATGCCCTATTCCTGCCCCTTTTCCTCAAAGACTTCAACCAATCAAAAAGCTGAATCATAACTCTGAAATTTTTGAACTTTTCAAGCAAGTTAAAATCAACATTCCTTTGTTAGATGCAATTAAGCAAGTTCCTTCTTATGCTAAATTCTTGAAAGATTTGTGCACAGTTAAAAGGAAGCTTAATGTGCAAAAGAAAGCTTTTTTGACTGAGAATGTTAGTTCCATCATTCAACAAAACACTCCACCAAAATACAAAGATCCTGGTTGTCCAACAATTTCTTGTGTGATTGGAAACTTTAGGATAGAACGTGCTTTGCTTGATCTTGGTGCAAGTGTTAATCTTTTGCCTTATTCTGTGTATGAGCAATTAGGTTTAGGTGAGATTAAACCTACTTCAATAACACTTCAACTTGCTGATCGTTCTGTGAAAATGCCAAGAGGAATAATTGAGGATGTGTTGGTCCAAATAGATAAATTTTACTTTCCAGTCGATTTTATTGTTTTGGATACACAACCTGTCCTTAATTCAAACACTCAAATTCCTGTCATTCTTGGTCGTCCATTTCTTGCAACGTCTAATGCATTAATTAATTGTAGAAATGGTGTTTTGAAACTTTCTTTTGGAAACATGACATTGGAATTAAATGTTTTTAACATTTGTAAACAACCTGGGCATGACATTGAAAATCACGAGGTAGATTTCATTGAAGAACTTGTTCATGATCATTTTCCTATCTCTTTATTTTCTGACTCTTTGGAAGTTTGTTTGACTAGTTCTACTCAATTTGAATTTGATAAAAATTCTGAAGTTTCACATATTTGTTCTTTGTTTGATTCTTTGCAAGTGGTAAACGAAGATGGTTGGAAACCCAAATTCGAAGAATTACCACAATGTGATGATGCGCCTGTGCCATCAAGTGTTCAACCGCCAAAGCTGGATTTGAAACCGCTACCATCCGATCTCAAATATGCTTACTTGGGTACAAATGAAACATTTCCGGTGATAATTTCTTCCAAACTCAATGATCTTCAAGAACATAAATTGTTAGAAATTTTGAGATTGCATAAACATGCCTTAGGATGGACCATAGCTGATATAAAAGGAATTAGTCCATTGATTTGCACGCATAAGATATATTTGGAAGATAATGCCAAACCATCTAGGCAAATGCAACGAAGACTAAATCCTAATATGAAAGATGTAGTGAGAAATGAAGTTCTCAAGCTCTTAGATGTAGGAATCATTTATCCTATTTCTGATAGCACATGGGTCAGTCCTACTCAAGTTGTACCTAAGAAATCTGGAGTCACTGTAGTCAAGAATGAAAATAATGAATTAATTCCAACTAGAACCACTGCTGGTTGGAGAATGTGCATTGACTATAGGAAATTGAACTCAATGACTAGGAAAGATCACTTCCCTTTACCATTCATGGATCAAATCTTAGAAAGGGTAGCGGGATATGAATTTTATTGTTTCCTAGACGGGTATTCTGGGTATAATCAAATTGAAATTGCACCTGAAGATCAAGAAAAGACCACATTCACATGTCCATTTGGTACATTTGCATATCGAAGAATGCCTTTTGGTTTATGTAATGCACCGGCCACATTTCAAAGATGCATGCTTAGCATTTTTAGTGATATGGTTGAACGCTTTCTCGAAGTTTTCATGGATGATTTTTCTGTATTTGGTGATTCATTTGATGATTGTTTGTCTAAATTGCAAAAAGTTTTGATTAGATGTAAAGAAAAGAATCTTGTGCTTAATTGGGAAAAATGTCATTTTATGGTCACACATGGAATTTTACTTGGTCATATTGTCTCATCAAAAGGAATTGAAGTAGATAGAGCTAAAATTGAACTGATTGCCAATTTGCCCATTCCTAAGTCAGTAAAAGATGTTAGATCATTTTTAGGACATGCTGGTTTGTATAGGAGATTTATCAAAAACTTTAGTGTTATATCAAAACCATTGTGTAATCTCCTATCAAAGGACACGCTTTTTGAGTGGACTGAATCATGTCAAGAAGCTTTTGTTAAACTTAAAAGCATGCTAACATCTGCTCCTATCATGCAACCTCCAGATTGGACTTTGCCTTTTGAAATCATGTGTGATGCTAGTGATTATGCTGTTGGAGCTGTTTTAGGACAACGAAAAGATAAGAAACCTTATGTAATTTACTATGCTAGTAAAACCTTGAATAGTGCTCAAGTGAATTATTCTACCACCGAGAAGGAATTACTTGCAGTAGTATTTACATTGGATAAATTTAGATCTTATCTTGTTGGCTCACCAATTGTTGTTTTTAGTGATCATGCAGCATTAAAATATCTTCTCTCAAAAAAGGATGCGAAACCTAGACTCATTAGATGGATCCTGTTACTCCAAGAATTTGATCTCACAATTCAAGATAAAAAAGGAGTACAAAATGTGGTTGCTGATCACTTGTCTAGACTTGTATTTGATGAATCATCTGAGACTACACCAATAAATGACATGTTTCCAGACGAGCAACTTTTTAGCGTTTCTAATTTACCCTGGTTTGCTGATATTGCTAATTTTCTTGTTACAGGACAAATCCCATCTCATTGGAATTCACAGGACAAGAAGAAATTTCTTTCTCAGGTACATAATTTCTTTTGGGATGACCCTTATCTTTTTAAATATTGCCCTGACCAAATTATAAGAAGATGTGTGCCTGATAATGAAATTCAAAGAATTATTTCTTTTTCTCATTCTGAAGCACGTGGTGGTCATTTTTCTGCAAAGAAAACTACTGCCAAAATTTTACAATGTGGATTTTATTGGCCTACTCTTTTTAAAGACACCTATGAATTTTGTAAAGCATGTGACCGTTGTCAAAAGTTAGGAGGGATAACCCGTAGAAATATGATGCCATTGAACCCTATTTTGATTATTGAAATTTTTTATTGTTGGGGTATTGATTTTATGGGTCCATTTCCACCTTCTTTTGGTTACTTGTACATATTAGTTGGTGTTGATTATGTTTCCAAATGGATTGAGGCCATTCCTTGTAAAAACAATGACCACAAGATTGTCTTGAAATTTTTGAAAGAAAATATTTTTTCAAGATTTGGGATACCTCGTGCAATAATAAGTGATGGGGGTTTACACTTTTGTAATAGACCTTTTGAGAATTTAATGAAAAAATATGGAATTACTCACAAAGTGTCTACTCCTTATCACCCACAAACAAGCGGACAAGTTGAACTTGCAAATAGGGAAATCAAACACATTTTGGAAAAGTCTGTAAATCCAAATCGTAAAGATTGGTCTTTAAGATTAATTGATACACTTTGGGCTTATCGTACTGCATTCAAATCACCACTTGGAATGTCTCCCTATAGAATTGTTTTTGGAAAAGCTTGTCATTTGCCTGTTGAATTGGAACATAAAGCATTTTGGGCCATTAAGATGTTTAATTTCAATTTAGATAAGGCAAATTCATTAAGAAAACTTCAATTGAATGAACTGGAAGAAATTAGAAATGAAGCCTATGAAAATTCTCGAATTTATAAGGAACGAATGAAGGTATTTCATGATAAAAATATTGTTCGAAAAACTGTTAAACCTTCACAAAAAGTTCTATTATATAATTCGAAATTGCACTTGTTTCCTGGAAAACTTCGTTCCAAATGGAGTGGACCTTTTATTGTTAAAACTGTTTATCCTTACGGTGCAGTGGAAATTGAGGATCCTAAAAATGGTAATGTTTTCAAGGTTAATGGACATCGTTTGAAGCCATTTTTTGAGAATTTCAATAATGAACGAGAGTCTACCACTTTGAATGAGCCTGTGTACAACACTTGATACTTGTTTGTATTTATTGTTATTTGTGTGTTGTCTTTCTTTCTTTGTTGGTTTTCTTTCTCTGCAGTTGTTTCCCGGTCAAGTGGCGGATAATGGTACTCCGTGACTCTTTACGTCGGTTAATTCAGTTTCCCAAAATAACTGAAACAAAAAAGAAAAAAAAAACACTTTTTTCTCCTTCTTTTTCTTTCCATGCTTTTCACAATGGATGATATACTTTCTAATTTGCTAAAATATTTTCCTTCTTTTCCTAGAAATGCTTTATTGAAAATTTACCAAGCCAGGTGCGAAAGGTTAAGAATGCTCATGCTTAAAGGAATTCCTGAAGATATACGTTGGATAATTGAAGCAAAAGTTCGATTAGAAGGTGAATTTTCTAATACATTTGTTTCACGTATGCCTGGGCTAGGTAAGAGTTCTTTTGCAAAGAAACGAAGAGCAAAAAGGTTACAAGTTTGTTATAAATGTGCACGTTGGACTTGTAATGCACGTTGTCGTTCTATAGGAATGGTGTCTATAAATCGAGAAGATAAAATACAATTCATAAAGGATGGACTGAGTAGAGAGTCTTTGGATAACATTCTATTGACTCTTGAGACGCATCCTAGTGGATATGTTCAACGTGAAATTCTTAATTTACACACACAATTCCAAAAAGAACGTGATCGTTATAGTCTTGGGAATCTGACTTTAAAAGACCCTGTTTGCCAATTTATAAGAAAATTGGATGGGAAGCCAATCCTCGACCCATAGAGGGCGTTTAAGCCGTTACTAGACGTAAAACTAGAGGAAGATGTGAGCCACAATCACAACTATTTGTAAATATTAATTTTTTTTATTTTGTATGTTATTAGTTAGTTGTTTTCGCTTTCTTTCTTTCTTTGTTTGTTTTATTTTTCTTGGAGACCACAACATCAAGAGTACAAGCCTCTTCAACTTTTCAGGTAATATCTATACCCTTCTTTTATTTTTATCCTTTAACATTGAGGACAATGCTTAATTTAAGTTGGGGGGTAAGGTATCTTCTTCTCTTTACATATTCTTCTCTTTACATTCTTATAAAAAAAAAAAAATTTCATTTTCAAGTTTTGTTTTGAATTTTATCATTGAAGTAGACAATTATCACACCATGTTTCCTAAATTATTTGTTCGAGTTAGCAATAAATGAGGAAACTAGAGTTTGAAGAGTGGAATAAATCTAATTATTGGAAGAATTGCATGCCAAGTAATTTTGTTCCAAGTGAGTTTCGAGCCTATTATTTTTCCTTGGAGAATACCCTTCTTGGCCCACAATTTGTGCATAACCTTGATATTGATATTGATCTCTTGGATTTTCAACTAATACTTAAAAAAAAAAAATGTGTTGCTATATTAGAAAGCCCATTAAGCTAGTTGATATGGATAGCTATTTTATTTCTTGAAAAATGATAGAAGGCATTCTTTGATCCGTTTGAGCCTTTCAAGCCTACCTTTTTATGTGTTTTCCCTTAGTAAGCCCTTTGAGCCATTAAATAAAAAAAAAATTCATTTCTTATCCTATTTACCACATCCAATTCTACTTTTGGATTTCTAACCTATTTCTTTTTGTTATCTACTACCATTTTATGTTTGAGAAGAGTTTACATTTCAAAGAAAAAGATGGTGAAAAAAAAAAATAAAGAAGTGTTCAAATATATTTATATATCATTGTTTAAAAAAAAGAAAAGAAAATAAAAAAATAAAAGTATATAAATTGTTATTCCTTTGTAAAAAAAAAGAAAAGAAAAAAAAAAGAAAAAAAAGAAAAAAAAAGAAGTTATTGATGCACCATCTTATTATGCTTAAGATATCTATTTTCTCAAACATATGATTTTGTGTACTCTTATCTCATTTTCTTTTTAGCCTTGTCCCAATCCTGCATTGCATCCTAATAAAAGACCTTCTTGATTTTAAGAAATTTTAGTTTGAAATAGATGCTAGTAATAAGGGCTGAATAATATAGTATATATAAAAAGAAAAAAAAAAGAAGAAAAAAAAAAGAGATATTGAGGTATTTTGTTGATTATTCATTTTGATCATTTATCTTTATCCAAAATTTGAGGCCTATATTTTCTTTCAATTGGGATGTGAAATTTGAGTTGTCATTGTTTTATTCTCATTATTCCTTATTAAATGAGTGACATTATTCTTAACTTCATGGGGTATATTTTCTTTTAAAATGTCATTAACATTTGTGATTAGGGGATTGGCATGCGTTCTAACAATAATTTGATTTATGTAACTTTGATGACAAATGTTTTCTTATACTTCTCTAACTTAGACATATAATTGTAGTTGATATGGAAATGATTTTTGTCTTACCTCAGTTTTTGTTTATTTTCTTGTAAAATAAATATATATTTTGTGTGAGATGTTGTTTTGAAAAAAACAAAAAAACAAAAAAATTGTTTACTACATAATTTGCTAGGGACTAGCAAAATGTTTGTTGGGGGGTGTGATAAGTGTCTAAAAGTGTGTCATTTATATATATTTTAGAAGACACTATTACATACTATTTAATTTAAAGTCCCTATTTGTGCAAAAATTATGAATTTCATTGGCACAACTTTAATTTGCATATTTTTATGATCTAAATCTCAATTACATATAAATATGTATAATTATATAAGTTGACATGTATATAATACTTATGTAAAATAGTAATGTAGTGTATTTTATACATAGGTGAAAGGTGGCCAAGTTGTAATTGAAAAAAAATGGTCAACATCATATTTCCTATTTGAAGCACTAATTAGTTAAATGGTCATATCTTTGTCTACCCACTTCCAAATATAATGATTTTTGTTTCAAATGGAAGCTGACTCAATTTTTCATAATTCATTTTCAGATGTCATTTTCAATTTTGAAATGATTTACCACCAGATGTTTGAGGCAATACAACAAAACGTGGCCTACCATTTGAAGCCTGGACCTGTGCATATCCTTCGGTATTTTAGACCTAACTCTCTCCACAATGCTCCAATTTGGTTGATTCTTGATTCAAATGAATCTGAAAAGCGACAGCTATAACTTTCATGTTATGGAAAAATTCTAATTCGTGCATCTGGGTGGTTGAAAATAATTATCATTTAAACAGTAGCTGTCAACGTTTCGATTTGAACATGCCTTAATATGTTAAGTGTAACTTTCACTACATAGGTCCAAATACCATGATTCATGAAGTATTGGAAAGATTACTCATGGGGACATATCTTTGAAGAAGAAATATTTCTCTAATTCGGAGTGAAACACAGTCAAACGTGCTTCGCAATGTGGACGATAATGCTATGATGAAACTTGCCACTTACTTGTATTCACATGTGCGAATTCTCCTTTACCTTGCCTATATAAACCTTGGTTTTGAAAGCTTAAAGGGAAGAGGGAGGCTTGTATTCTCAAAAACACTTTCATTTCTTCTTCTTCATATTTTCTTTACTCCATGTATTTCTAATTTCGTAATTAGGGCAAAGGGTGAACTTTTGATGGTTGTATAGTATTGTTCTTTGATCCTTTAGTTTGTTCTTCATTGTCAACTTTCCTTTTGAGTGAGTACTATATTTTGCAAGTATTTTGGTTTGTTAGAAACCTTGATTCATTGTTAACTAAGGGTACATTGAATGCTTGGATGTTTTCTACATATCAAGAGCAAGGCAACCTATGGTTTTTCACTTCAATTCAAAGGTAAGTCTTTTAGTTTCTTTGTGCTTAAATGTTATCCATCCTCCAATTAAGGTTATTTCTTATTTGAATCTTAATTGTGTATACAAAAGGATCAAGAATAATTTCTATACATATCATTAAAATGGATCCCTAATGCCCTAATATTCAATAATAATTCAAGTTAATAATCAAAATTTCAATTTACTTTCACAATATTTGGACTTTGGACTTTGGACTTGTGGACTTAATATAACCAATTCCCTGAGGACCGACACTCGGACTTCCGAATCTTTATTACTTGACAAACCTACGCTTGGGTATTACAACCTAAAAATTGTAGCAACACAACTTAGGCTTATCATTCTTTTTATCAACAATTGATTTTGATGGTTTATTAGAATCATTTACCTTCGATGGAATGGTTTTATCAATGATCTTACCACTTCGAAGAGTTGTGATTGAATTGGCATCCTCAGGATGTGTACCACTTGAATCAGAATTATTGACATTAAATTGACTTACAGGATTTGGTTGTGGTTGGGCAGGAAATTTATCTTTTTCTTGAACACTCAAAGATGAAGTCAATTTTGAAAGTGTATTCTTAATGTCATTAATGGCTTGTGATGTTTGATTGTTTATGCTTGTTTGCCCTTGCATTAATGCTTGCAAAGTTTCCTCAAGGGTTTTTGAATGTGATGAATGATATGGAGGAAAATTTGAGGGTCTTTGGGGAGGTGGATGGACATTATGCTCATTTTTCCAACTAAAATTTGGATGATTTCTCCACCCAGGATTGTACGTTTCAGAATATGGAGAATGAGTTGGAAAAGTCTTTTTGAAAGTATTCATAGAATTTGCTTGGTCATGAAACATTTCTTTAAAAATTGGAACATTTGGGCAATCTTGAGTGCAATGTCCCATGATTTCACAAATTCCACACACTTCATCATTAAGCACAGATTTGACTTCTTTTACTTTCCTTAATTCCATGGCTTCGATCTTTCTAGTCAAATTAGCAACTCTAGCACTTAGATCATCTTCTTGACTCAAAGTATATTTGCCTCCACTAGAACTAGCAAGATTAGATCTTATTGAATTTTCTGAAGAACTAGTGGTTTGCCAAGATTGAGAGTTTTCAGCCAAATAATCTAAATACTCTAAAGCTTCTTCAGGATCTTTATCTAAAAGTTCACCATTACACATTGTTTCAACAAATTGTTTTGTCTCAGGTGTTAACCCTTCATAAAAGAAACTTATTGTTCGCCACTTCTCAAAACCATGGTGTGGGCATGAATTTAACAAGTCCTTAAATCTTTCCAAACATTGAAAATAAGTTTCATTCATTTTTTGACAAAAGTTTTGGATTTGTCTCTTGAAAGCATTTGTTTTATGTGTTGGAAAAAATTTCTTTAAGAACTCAGTTTGCATTTCTTGCCATATACCTATGGATCTAGGTCTCAATGAATTAAGCCACGTTTTTGCTTTATCTTTTAAAGAAAAAGGAAACAATTTTAGCCTAATTAACTCTTCACTACATGTTTGATCAGTAAATGTGGCACATACTTCCTCAAATTCTTTTAGGTGCAAATATGGACTTTCAGACTCTAAGCCATGGAAATTAGGAAGCAAAGGAATCATACCAGGCTTAAAATTGAAATTATTTGCATTAATAGGAAAAATAAAGCATGAAGGAGATGAATTTCGAGGAGGTTGCAAGTATTCACGCATAGTTCGAACATGTGGATTTTCATTTTCACCGTGTATACTTTCATTTTCAACCATGGTGTTTGATGTGTGTGAATGTGTAGATGAATCAAATAAATGACCAAAGAAGGTTTCAGAATTACCTTTCACCAAACGATGCGAGTAAGGATCACAATACCACCCAAGCATAAATTAGATAAGATAAAATTTAACAACAACAATAATAAATTAAAAAAAACGTTAGAACAATAATATAAATAAAAAGAAAAGAAGCGGTATAACCTTCCTCTTGATAAAAATAAAATAAGACAATTATAAAATGATAATATAGGAACTAACAAAACAAAAATTAGATGGTTGAACCAACCATTATATTAAACAAAAGAAACACGTAAACAAATCTTATAATTATAATACAACATTAATTTAAAGACAAGAAAAAAAAATACAAATGGGCGGCTGAGCCTCCCAATTAAATAAAAGCAAGAAATATAAATAACAAAATAAATGTTAGATGTTAGTGTTAGATGATAGAGTTAGAGTTAGTAAAATAAAAGAAAATAAAATTAGAACAAGTAAACTTTATACAAGCCGAAATTCCCCGGCAACGGCGCCAAAAACTTGCTTCAATTTTTAGGTTGTAATACCCAAGCGTAGGTTTGTCAAGTAATAAAGATTCGGAAGTTCGAGTGTCGGTCCTCAGGGAATTGGTTATACTAAGTCCACAAGTCCAAAGTTCAAAGTCCAAATATTGTGAAAGTAGATTGAAATTTTGATTGTTAACTTGAAATTAATTATTATTGAATATTAGGGCATTAGGGATCCATTTTAATGATATGTATAGAAATTATTCTTGATCCTTTTTTTTTATACACAATTAGGATTTAAATAAGAAATAACCTTAATTGGAGGATGGATAACATTTAAGCACAAAGAAACTAAAAGACTTACCTTTGAATTGAAGTGAAAAACCATAGGTTGCCTTGCTCTTGATATGTAGAAAACATCCAAGCATTCAATGTACCCTTAGTTAACAATGAATCAAGGTTTCTAACAAACCAAAATACTTGCAAAATATAGTACTCACTCAAAAGGAAAGTTGACAATGAAGAACAAACTAAAGGATCAAAGATCAATACTATACATCCATCAAAAGTTCACCCTTTGCCCTAATTACGAAATTAGAAATACATGGAGTAAAGAAAATATGAAGAAGAAGAAATGAAAGTGTTTTTGAGAATACAAGCCTCTTTTTTTTTCAAGCTTTCAAAACCAAGGTTTATATAGGCAAGGTAAAAGAGAATTCGCACATGTGAATGCAAGTAAGTGGCAGGTTTCATCATAGCATTATCGTCCACATTGCGAAGCACGTTTGACTGTGTTTCACTCCGAATTAGAGAAATTTTTCTTCTTTAAAGATATGGCCCCATGCGTAATCTTTCTAATACTTTATGAATCATGGTATTTGAACCTATGTAGTGAAAGTTGTACTTAAAATATTAAGGCATGTTCAAATCAAAACGTTGACAGCTACTGTTTAAATGATAATTATTTTCAACCACCCAGATGCACGAATTGGAATTTTTCCATAACATGTAAGTTGTAGCTGTCTCTTTCAAGATTCATTTGAATCACGAATCAACCCAATTGGAGCATTGTGAAGAGATTTAGGTCCAAAATACCGAAGGATATGCACAGGTCCAGGCTTCAAATGGTAGGTCACGTTTTGTTGTATTGCCTCAAACATCTGGTGGTAAATCATTTCAAAATCGAAAATGACATCTGAAAATGAATTATGAAAAATTGAGTCAGCTTCCATTTGAAACAAAAAATCATTATATTTGGAAGTGGGTAGACAAAGATATGACCATTTAACTAATTAGTGCTTCAAATAGGAAATATGATGTTGACCATTTTTTTTCAATTACAACTTGGCCACCTTTCACCTATGTATAAAATACACTACATTACTATTTTACATAAGTATTATATACATGTCAACTTATATAATTATACATATTTACATGTAATTGAGATTTAGATCATAAAAACATGCAAATTAAAGTTGTGCCAATGAAATTCATAATTTTTGCACAAATAGGGACTTTAAATTAAATAGTATGTAATAGTGTCTTCTAAAATATATATAAATGACACACTTTTAGACACTTATCATCAGTTGTCAACATTTTTGGCATGTCCTTGGGTTGACGACATGTCCTTTCCCCATATTCCCATTTTCGTCATGGGATCCATCAAATAAGAAACCATATCATTATTGGCGTGTCGATAATTATATGGTTCTTCTCTCTTTTGTAGCCATGTTGGAGCAAGAAGTTTCGGCCTAGTTGAGCTCCGCTTCTCGTTTAGCAAGGAAAGGCAAGAAACCATCTAGTGCAGACCCTTCCATTGACGTGGGGAGTGACACAGATGCCATAAAACCATCGAGACCCATCCACCGGGTAGAGTCGCCGGAGCACTCGCTTGCAAGTCAGGACTAATCTCAAGGAGAAAGGCATAGGAAAGAGTGAGGCTCCCGTTGCTTTACAGGATAGCTCTAGTAGTGGCGACTCCAATAACAAAACTTCTAGTGAAGATGACTCCAGTAGGGACAAAGAGGATGACAACCCCCCTCCTACGGCCACGACCATACCCTTCTTCTTGGATCGTCATCCCTATACTCTTATTGATTCTAACTTGGCCCAGATGTGGGTAGACTTTGGCATTCCTGAATCCATCATCCTTGCCCTGCCTCAGCCCGGCTTCAAGCCCAGCTCTCTTGGTCCCGGAGAAATTGCCATATCAAGGAGGTATCTTGAACTAGGCTTGAGGTTGCCGATTCAACCTTGCTTTGTGAAGGTCCTGTCAGGTGTCGGGCTAGCCCCTATGAAGCTTAACCCAACCTCTTGGAGGAGCCTTGTTCGATTTTGTGTTGTGTAGAAGGAGGCTGTTGGAGTAGAGCCCAGCTCGGATGATATGCAGGCTTGCTTCATTATTACTGCTAACTCCAAAAAACTTGGTCATTATTACTTGCGGAACTGGAGCAAGTATCCTTATGTCATCCCATCTTGCGTTCCTACCCACTCCGACAAGTCTTGGGATGACGTGTAATTTGTGGTCACCGATGAGTGGGGTTGTTCGTACATAGAAAATGGTACCGAGTACGTGGTTCATTCTTCGTTCAAGGTAGATGGTAAGTCACACTTTTTGATCTCTTCTCTTTTCTGTCGCTCCCTTTTTTATACGAAAAGGATCTATTGGGGCTTTTTTGTGGCTACAGTGAAATAGGAACGATGTATGTCCAGTGAGAAGGGCGTGAAGAAGGGTCTCAAGTATGAGAAATGTCACCCCGACATTCTGGACAGCATAAATGAGGTTTGGTTGAGCACGACTCCCTCTGTTGGTCAGAAACAGAGTAAAATTGTCTCCCTCCCTTTTTAAATTAGATTTCTCAACATGCTCTCATTCTTATCTGACAATTGCTCTGGCTATTATGCAGAGAAGGCTCCCGGGAGCAGCAAAAGGGCTCAAGCCGAAGGTGGCCCTAAAAGGATGGCATTATTGACCAAGTGAGGAGCTCAATGACGAAGGCCTCGAGGACCGTGATAACCCAGGGCGTGCTCGGTGCTAGTGGATTGGTCGGTGGTTTAGCGATTAGATCTCTTAAGTGACCTAAGAAATGAGAGAGCTCGAGCTAGTCCCCTTAGGTCACAAGCGAGATAGGCCGTATTCTAGGAAGTCACTCCCAGATGCCACTTCGCTCCATCCTCTGCTGCAGTCTACCTACAACTCCATCGGCGCCCAACGAATTTCTGAACTTGTTGACTTAGGACCGCACGAGGTTTAGGAGCTAGGGACCCAGCTGTCTCTATAAGTGGTTTTCCTTTCTGGTATATCCTCTATCTTTTCATTCTACTTCTTCTGTGACTAGTCTTCTTGTTTCCTCTTTGCAGGGTGCCTTGCTCTCTGCCTTGCACAGTGAGCGACTCAAAAGCGTAGTTGCTTCATCCAACCGCTTGACAGAGGTTAAAGGCCAGGTCGAGCAGATGCGAAAAGCGTTACATGAGAAAGATGCTGAGATTCGACGCTTAGCCAATGAGATTGCAGGGGCAAAGGAAGAGGTTGCCTCTGTCTCTGCCCAGCTCCTAGAGGAAATGACCCAGAGCAAGGAGAAGATAGCCCAGCTAGAGGCGAACCTAAGCGCAAGTTACAAAGGTGGTTATCAGCTAGCCTAATATGAAGTTCACATGATGCATCCGTCTATCAGCTTGAGCTTTATCAGTGCCGGCTTCGACATGGATGAGGTCATGGCAAAATTTGGGAAGTTTGAGGCCTCCACTTCCTCTGACCCCCTATCTGGGCCTAGGATGGCCAGTCGACTGGATCTAGAAGAGTCCCCTGCCGCTTTTGAGCCTATCGAAGATGATGCCACGAATGATAAAGAGAAGAGCGACTCTAGTATAGATGCATGATCATTTGTTTGATCTTCCTCCTTTTCTTTTTTTTTTTTTGATGTCGTCAGTGCCTTTATTGGACTTGTTTTGCATAGCACTGTACTTGGATGGTTTGTAGGGTGGCGCTAGCACCAAGCTCTACTTTTTGTACTTGCGACTTGTAATGTTTTGGCATTGTTTTTATTTATACCATCGTGTGCCCAGGTTATTGCTCTATATCCCATCTTTATTTGCGGTTGGTAACTCATCCCAAAGCCTAATTCCTGCAGGAGCTGGTCTTCTCCTGTTTGAGGTGGGCTTAATAACAACCAACATCATATCACATAAGTAATGTACAGATATCCTATCATGATCATAATTAAGGATTATCCTCGGTGCAAAAGGAGTGAAACATCGAAGAAAACACACATTCATTAATTTGGAATTGTCGAATCATAATGCATGCCTAAGTCTTATGAAAGACCAGGTGAAAATTGCACCCATCTGGTGGCTAATCCAAAATTGCCCCAACATTGGGAGCACATGACCGCCCAGCTAGGTTCTCCTAGCACATACACTGAAAGGAGAATTAATCATGGTGAAAGCATGACAAACACATATGGCGAAAATATGGCGAAATTATATATAGAGAAAACATCGTATGGCGAACAAATGGCGAGACAACCCATGGAGAAAACAATCTGCGGCGAACAAATGGCGAGGCAACACTTAGAAAAGACAACCCGTGGCGAACAATACATAGAAAAGACAGTAATTGGACCAAGGCGAAGCCAAGCCCAGGTCATTGCTAGTACTTGCGGAGCTAGTCAGTATTCCGTGACCTCTTGACCAAGCGGCCACCGGGGTGACACAGCTTGTACACACCTACCTTGACGACTCTGTGAATGTGATATGGTCCTTCCCACGTCTTCGCGAGCTTGGTAGAGCTTGTCTCCTTGAGCCCAGGTGTGACCGTCCTTAAAACCAGCTCACCTTCCTTGAAGCTTCGGGGCCTGACCCTTAAGTTGTAATATCGAGCGACCCTTTGCTAATATGCTACTGCCTTAACTTGAGCTTGTTCTCTCTTTTCCTCAAGGAGGTCAAGGGTGACATTGAGTTGGGCCGTGTTTTGCACCTCATCAAAATGCAGGGTCCTGAACGTGGGCATCCCTACTTCAGCTGGGATTATCGCTTTTACTCCGAAGGCTAAGGAGTATGGCGTCTCCTCGGTTGTTGTTTTATAGCTTGTTCGGTAAGCCCAAAGCACTTTCGGTAACTCTTCTGCCCATGCTCCCTTCTTACTGCCCAGCTTCTTCTTCAGCAGATCTTTAATAACCTTGTTGACAGATTTCACCTGCCCGTTAGACTGAGGGTGAGCAAGGGTGGTGTAGCGGTTCTCGATGTTCCACCTCTGAAAAAAATTTTGAAACTCTCTATTGTCGAATTGAGTACTATTATTCGTGATTATGACGTGGGGAGCTCCACATCGACACACAATGAACTTTCGCACGAACTCGGTAGTCTTCTTTTTAGTGATCTCGGCCAGCGGCTCTGCCTCTGTCCATTTAGTAAAATAGTCCACTACTACTATGGCAAACTTGGTCTGTCCCTTTCCCACCAAAAATGGCCCGATGAGGTCAATCCCCCATTGGGCAAATGGCCACAGAGCGCTTAAGGTGGTGAGGTTCTCGGGAGGAAGTCGGATCATCTTGGCATGCTTTGGATAGGTAGGGCAAGTTCAGGAGGTGGTTTTCAAATCCTCTTGCATAGTTGGCCAGTAGTAACCTTGGCGTAAGGCCTTGTGAGCTAAAGCTCTTTCTCCAGAGTGATTCCCACATGATCCTTCATGTATCTCCCTCGTTACATAGTCCGCTTCATCTGGACGTAAACATCGCAGGTAAGGGAAAGAGTAACCACGTTTGTACAAAACCCCATCTATTAGGCAATACCTCACTGCGTGGTATTGGAGCTTTCTTGCCGCTTCCTTGCCCTCCGACAGGTATCTCAAGGTCAAGTATTTGATAATCGGGTCCATCCAACATGGAACATCAGTGACACACTGTACTTCCCGATAATTGCTGTTGATAGTGGACCTGGGCAAAATCTCAATGAGCACCGAGCTGGGCAATGAGGTATCAGCCATAGAGGCTAACCTTGCTAGAATATCAGCCCTGAAGTTTTGCTCCCTGGGGATCTATTGGAGCGTCACTTGCTTAAATTGCGCTATCAGCTCTTTTGCCTTCTTCAGGTAGGCAATCATGCTATCCTCTTTGGCTTGGTATTCCCTATTTACTTGGTGCACCACCAATTGAGAGTCACTTCTTATTTCCAACTCCTCTGCGCCCAAGCTTTTAGCTATCTTGAGGCCCGCCAATAGCACCTCATATTCGGCCTCATTGTTAGAGGCTTTGAATTCAAATCTCAATGCGTAACTTACTTCTATCTCATCTGGGCTTACCACTACAACTCCTGCCCACTCCGTTGGGAGCTTGATGACTCATCCACATGTAGCCTCCACGTCACAACTTCCTCCTGCTATTGGCTTGCGTCTTGCCCAAAGCTTTCTTCTTGCTCTGCACAGCTTGTAAAATTAGCAACAAAGTCGGCAATAGCCTATCTCTTAATAGCATTCCTGGGGCGATAATGAATCTCAAACTCACTCAATTCCATGCACCATTTGACCAGTCTTCCCGAACTTTCCTGCCTATGCAAGATTTGTTTGAGTGGATACTCAATGATTACTGTGATGGGGTGTGCCTGGAAATAAAGCCTTAACTTTCTAGAGGCAACCACTAAGGCCAGCGCCAGCTGTTCTTGTTTTGGGTATCTCTTTTCAGCAGTTAACAACACTTTGCTGGTGTAGTAGATGGGCTTTTGCACATTGCCCTCCTTTTCACAGACTAAGACTGAACTCAAAGTTATCATTGAGATCGCAAGGTAAATCAAGAGGTTGGCTCCGAGCTGCGGCTTAGCCAACACTGGCGGGTTAGTGAGGTAATTCTTCAAGTTGAGGAAGGCGGCCTCACATTCATCATCTTATTGGTTCCCCTTTGCCCTCTTGAGAGCTTGTAAGAATGGATGACACCGATCTGTGCATTTGGAGACAAACCTACTTAGCACGGCAATTCTGCCTGCCAAGCTTTGGACTTCTTTGGTGGTGCAAGGAGATATCATCTCTATAATTGCTCTAATCTTCTAGGATTAGCTTCAATGCCCCGCTGGTGCACCATATATCCCAAAAACGTCCCGCCAGATATCCTAAAAGCGCACTTCTCTGGGTTTAATTTCATCCCATGTTTTCTCAACACGTCAAAGGTAGCTCTTAGGTGGGCTACATGGTATGCTGTTTTCACTGACTTGGTTAGCATATCATCAATGTAGATTTCCATAGTTCTTCCGATCTACTCTTTAAATAATCGGTTTACTAGGCACTGATACGTAGCGCCCGCATTCTTGAGGCCAAAGGGCATCACCTTGTAGCAATACAGGCCCTTGTTGGTGATAAAAGAAGTTTTGTCTTCATATGGAGTATGCATCTTGACTTGGTTATAACTAGAAAAAGCGTCCATGAACCTTAGCAGCTCATGCCCAGCTGTGGCGTCAACCAATTGGTCAATCCGAGATAAGGGAAAGCTATCCTTTGGACAAGCTTTGTTAAAGTCCGTAAAGTCCACACACATATACCACTTGTCATTATGCTTCTTAACCAGAACCATATTGGAGACCCACTCGGGGTACTTAGATTCTCGAATAAACCTAGCTTGGAGCAATCTGTCTACCTCCTCTTCAATGGCGTTGTAGCGTTCTTGGTTGAAGGCCCTCCTCTTCTGCCTTACAGGACGATGTAGGAGGTCAACGTTGAGATGATGGGCAATGATGCTAGGGTCTATACTAGGCATGTCCCCATGCCCCATGCGAATACATCCGCATATTCCTTGATGAAAGCTATGAGAGGAGATCAAATCTCAGGGTCCAGCTTCATTCCTATCTTGATCACTCTAGAAGGATCATCTTCTGTTATTGGGACCAGCTCCAAATCCTCTACTGGTTCCCCCTGCTGCTCTAGTTTCGTGGCCTTCGGGTCTAGAGTTGAAACTTAGTGGCATCCTCCCACTGAGGTAGCATAACACTTTCGCACTACCAGTTGGTCTCCCCAAATAATCCCAACTCGTCCCCAATAAGAAACTTCATTTTCAAGTGGTAGATTGACATAACTCCTTTGGTTGCCATGAGGAACGGGCGCCCAAGTATTACGCTGTATGAGCTGGGCCAATCGACTATGATGAAATCCATCATGGTGACTAGCTGGGCCGGCTCTTCCCCCATAGTTATAGGTAGGGTAATGCTTCCTCAAGGCAATACTTGATCTCTAATGAAGCCGCTAAGTGGCATGAGCACTGCTGAGTCCGGGCCACTACTAACCCCAGCTTGTTGAAAGCGCTCTTGAATAAGATGTCGATCGAGCTTCTGGTGTCGACCAAGATCCTTGTTACATCCTTGCTAGCTATTCGCAAGGTGGTGACCAACGCATGATCATGCGGATATACCACGTCCATGGTGTCCTCCTCCGTAAACATAATTAGGGTGGTATGCCTCCGATGTATCTTAGATGTCCTAGCTGCCAAGTTAACTTCGTACTTGCTGTACAATAAAGCCGGGCCACTTGAATGCGCCTTTTGGGATCGGTTAGAATTCCCAACCAAGGTGGGTCCCCCATTGATAGTATTAACGAAGTCTACATCCTGGTCCTTCCTTTCTTATACCCGGCTACCCCCGTCTCTCCTTGAAGTGTCACCTTGCTTTCTTCCTTCCTGAATCCTTCCTCTCACCTCGAGCAAGAACTTTTTCAAATATCCATTATTAATCAAGTTCTAGATCTGCTCGCTCAAGCTATAGCACTCGGAGGTGTTATATCCATGGTCTTCATGAAAGTCACAATACTTCTGCATGTTTCTCTTCTCAGGAGGGCCTAACAGTTTGGCAGGCTTCATTAAAAGCCCTTTGTGTCAAATATTGTAGAGAATATGTTCCCGAGAGGTGTTCAAAGAATGATAAGCCAAGTTAGGCAATAAGCCCTGCTCCCTTTTCATAGCATAGACGAGCTCCTTCCTTAGTGGAGGCGGAGGTCAATGCATATCCAGTTTTGGTGGGGAATGGCACCTAAATGGTAATGGAGTCGGTTGATATCCTTGTTGGCCAGGTGGATTTTATTGGCCCACCTAGGGTCGCTGCCCAGCTCGAGGTGGGCGCACCTCTACCTTCTTCTTTTCCCTCATTTTTTCACTGATGTCTTCTGCTTCTCCCATTCCCGCTTAATATTACGTCTCTCTTCAATAGCCACCTGCCTGATGCCTCTGTTATAAGCCTCTTTGTATGAGGTAGACGACTGCTCTTTGAACGAAAACTATAATGGCCCCGTGTGAAGATTGTGCCAGAAATTGTGCAAGGTCTCCACCTGCCCATATACTCCCATCTGCATCACCTCATCATGATAACGCTTGACAAAACCCTTCAACGATCCTTGTCCACTTTGCTTAATGTACTGCAAGGTGGTTGCATCCTTGCTGGGTTGTTTAGCCCCTTGGAAATGGCGAACGAAATCTTTAGCAAAGTCGGCAAAATCTTGAACGCTACCTGGCGAGAGCTTCTTGTACCAGGTCCTTGCTGGTCCTGACAGGGTGGCAGGGAATAGCTTGCACATCACCCCGTCTGATGCCCCTTGAACCAACATCAAATCTTGAAACATCTAAACTTGAACAACCGGGTCAGTTTGACCCTGCTAGGGCTCAAAGTGAGGTATGTTGAATCTTCTTGTAGGATAGCTTGCCTGACCTCTTCCGAACGTTGTACACAGAAGTCCCCTAGCAAGTTTTCCGATATCTGGTCTATATTGTTCTCTCTCAGCTCTCTCATCTCAGCTTATACATCAAGTAACTGTCTCCTCAAGTTCTCTACGACGGTTGGCTCAATATTATTCCCCTCTTGACGCCTGGCCGCTAGAGAGTATCGCAGGTCTTCGTGCACTAACCCCTAAGCCTGACTTCTAGGAACTTCAACCCAGTTGCTGGCTATAGATCTTCCTTCGCCATGGTGGCTTTGCTGCGATGACTCGAGCCACCTAGGTCGACCTGACGAGCCTCATCTTGGTCGATTCGGCCCGACTCTTGCCTAGGAAAGCTGTTTGCTCGATTTCCTGTGTAAGGTTGTTGTAGTGGTGGTGGTGGGATACCCAAAGTGGCGCACAAGTAATCCATCATATGCTGGAATTGAGCTTTAGTTTCAGCCAGCTCATTTATCTCCTTGACCCTCTCTACATCTAGGTCCCGCTCAGTTGTTATTGCCTTTCCTTTCCTCCTTTGCGTTGAGTCCGTGACCACACTTCTCCCATTCTGACTTTTCGTAATATCCATAGGAGCCTGGCTTCGTGATGGGTAGTGTCACGGGGGTCTTTTTGATGATGCGGCCTGCCCCGCGATGCGCTAAGCTCCGACTTAGCCAGCAATTCACTTCCGCACTATTTGCCCACAATCTCTCGACAATCTGCACACTTTAGAGAATACGCTCACACAAACAATTGAGAACACAAGTAAGGTTAAGCAAAGCAACCAATAACAACAATGTTTACAAGGGCAACTCTCCCTCAACTCTTCTTTATTCCGTCAAAGAAAAGAACTACAAAGGTTATGTGCAAAAGGAAGCTTACAAGCCTTACTCATCTCTTCCTTTGCTTTCTACACTACCCTATTTATATACAAGGGTTGCGATGGCCACATGTCTCACTCACATGCTGCCATTTACACTTTTACTAAGTCAAATGAACAAGTCTAAGGCCACCATAAGTGCCACTACCCTTAAGCTAAGGAACCACTCCACCAAGTCCTCTTGACTTAGTCCTTGCTTGACACATCATCAAGAATGGGTCTTCCTTGCTTGAAGGCCACCATGTGCACCCCATCCAAGGCCTTACCGAACACCCCCGCTACTGCCTTGAGCACGCTAGCCCATGGCCCGCGTCCGTATTCACCCGCATTGTCCATTTTCGTCACCCATTGCACAGCCCAGCTACTGCACTGTTGCTGCCTGTACCATCCCCTCTTGCCTCTGCAATTCGGGTCAGATGGGTGCATGCCCGTTGTTCCGGTTGTGCAGCTAGTGTTCCCATAACACTAAGCTGTCCCCGAATGTCCTCCGACACTCACCGCAACGTAGTCTCTTTCCCTCATCTCAGTTCGAAGAGACCCGTTGTGCAGCCTTATGCCATTTTCCTGCAACATTCCCCCTCGGTGCAAGGCCCACACCAAGCATGTTGCGTGCTCGATATTTAAGGGTCTAACAAACCACCCCCACCAGAAAAGTCCGACGTCCTCGTCGGAAGGATGTTTTGTTTCCCTTCAAACATCTCCCCATTACTTGTTTGGCTAACCCCTCCACGGCTACCTTCTCCAAGTAATCCTCTCCCCTTGTCCGTCCTTGGACAAGTCTTGGCGTTTCTCTCGCCTTGCTGATTCCATGAGCTTGCCCACAAACTCATCATCTTCGTCCCCTCAAGATGATCAGCCCGATGTACTCCTCTGAGTCCACCCGCCATTTCCCGCACATAAGGAAATTGTGACACTATGCCACCAAGTGCATGGCAACGCCCTCGCTGCCCGTCCGCGTCTTGAAATCTCGATGCAGCCCCACGAAGTCCGGACCTATCATTTATCCCTATGATTTTCCCCTCCTCGTGCTCGCCTTTGCCTTGCCTTGAGAACTCCTTGTCTCGCACGCAAAGTTTCTACTGCACTTTCTTGCCGCTAGGTTGTAGCACTTCAATTCCGTTAGAAGTCTTGCTCCCAACCCCAAATATTGCCCCGTGCAATATTGTCGTCCACAAAGCTCCGCATACTCTGAGGGTAGTTTTGGAGTGTTTGATGCTCACCGCATCGCTCGGCCGACACTCCTGCCTTCGCAAATCCGCTGGTTCGGATAACATCCCTCCGTAAAGGATCGGTGCTGAGGGTTTAGCACTCGTCCCATGCTTGTGGCTCGTTGCACTTCTCTTCGGTATCTCAAGGTTTTTCAGTGACTCCACCACTGCAAGCCCATCTACCTTGGCCCTTCCCAACACTCTCTTGGTTGGTCCTCGCTTAACTCCCATAAGCGCGGCCTTGTAAGATCTCCTCGGCTCAACCTTCGCCATTATACCGTTGGCCCCCTAACCATGTGCTTGTTGGTTTGGCACATCCAACAACTCAATTTCCGAAGACTCCACCCTCGGCGCGTCCATCCCCATGATGAACATACTTTGCAAGTGTGGCACCACATATGCCTTACTTTGCAAAAAGAAATCTAGACCCAAAATGAGATCAAAATCAACTAGAGGAATTACCGTGAATTTCGCAACATTTTGCCAAGCACCGACTTGCAACCTTGCTGCCACTTCTCCCTCAATTTTCATCTCCATCGAGTTGGCAACTCTTACGGACCCCGACTTCGAATAGGTTTGCACCCCCATCCGATGCACTACCTTGGCCGCTAAGTAATTACCCGTTGCCCCAATGTCGAGCAATGCCTTTATCTCCCTTCCGTTGACAAATGTCTTGGTGTACAGGAGACGTCCCATACCGTCGCTATGTTTCAACACTTGGCACCTTTGCTGTAACGGATTGAGCCTTTGCACGCTCTCGCTTACTGCCTTGGTTTTTGAAGCCTCTTCCTCCATCACCATCACATTAAGCTGTTCCTGCTTAGGACACTCCCTCGCTCGATGCGGTCCATTACAAATGAAGCACCCGAAACTCTTCTTCTCCATTGGCTTAGTCTTGCTGGACTCCCCTTCGAATGTGTCATTCTTTTGATTCGAAGTCCCAGTCTTACGTTTGTCCGCAAACGTTCTCTTGGTCTCGATAGGAGAGGTTCTCTCGAAACGAAGATCAACCAAACCTTCCGCTGCTGCCATTGCACTCAGTAAGTCTCTGACCGCTTGCCTACGCAATTCCGTCTGCGCCCATGGCTGCAAACCCGACACAAAGTTAAAGAGCTTGTCTTCATCCGACATGTTCTTGATGTCCAACATCAAAGAACTAAATTGCTTCACATAATCTCGAACAAGTCCCGTCTGCTTGAAATCCTTTAGCAATTCCCTAGCACGCCACCCCGCATTGCTAGGTAGGAATTGAGCCTTTAATTCCCGCTTGAGTGAGTCCCACGTTTCTATCGCCTGCGCATCCCCATCCTCTGATGTCCGAGTACGCCACCATAGCTTTGCATCCCCCCTGAGATACATGGTTGTAATAGAAACCTGCTCATTGTAAGGCACTTTAGCAGCCTTGAAATACTGCTCCATATCCCACAAGAAATTCTCTAACTCCTTAGCATCCCGCGCTCCTTCGAAGTACCTTGGTTCCGGCACCTTGATCTTTGAAGGCCCTCCCTCCAAAGGTAGTGAAATGTTATTGAAAGCCCTCTTGACTAACTTCACTTCACTTTCAAGTTCTTCAATGCTTGCCTTTAGCACCGTTGCCAAAGACACAACATCTTCCGAAATCGTTTTCAACTTGTTGCTCATCTCGGAAGCCAACTCCTCAAGTTGCTTTCGCAAATTCGCAATCTCAATCTTGTTGAATTCGACTTGCATAGCCCAAGTGCTCCCCTCGGGTGGAATAGCACCTACAATATTCTCCAAGAGTTCCACTCTTTCCTTCAAATTGCCTCCTGACATACTTGAAAATGTACATAAATGTAGAAGAGAGAAATGATCACCTCCGAATGATCACTGTGGATTCACAACTTACCCTACAACACTTTTGCTTAGAGTCAAGATGTAAGAGTCGATATTACCTCCGAATAATATCAACCTGGCTCTGATACCACTTGTCACGGGGGTCTTTTTGATGATGCGGCCTGCCCCGCGATGCGCTAAGCTCCGACTTAGCCAGCAATTCACTTCCGCACTATTGGCCCACAATCTCTCGACAATCTGCACACTTTAGAGAATACGCTCACACAAACAATTGAGAACACAAGTAAGGTTAAGCAAAGCAACCAATAACAACAATGTTTACAAGGGCAACTCTCCCTCAACTCTTCTTTATTCCGTCAAAGAAAAGAACTACAAAGGTTATGTGCAAAAGGAAGCTTACAAGCCTTACTCATCTCTTCCTTTGCTTTCTACACTACCCTATTTATATACAAGGGTTGCGATGGCCACATGTCTCACTCACATGCTGCCATTTACACTTTTACTAAGTCAAATGAACAAGTCTAAGGCCACCATAAGTGCCACTACCCTTAAGCTAAGGAACCACTCCACCAAGTCCTCTTGACTTAGTCCTTGCTTGACACCTCATCAAGAATGGGTCTTCCTTGCTTGAAGGCCACCATGTGCACCCCATCCAAGGCCTTACCGAACACCCCCGCTACTGCCTTGAGCACGCTAGCCCATGGCCCGCGTCCGTATTCACCCGCATTGTCCATTTTCGTCACCCATTGCACAGCCCAGCTACTGCACTGTTGCTGCCTGTACCATCCCCTCTTGCCTCTGCAATTCGGGTCAGATGGGTGCATGCCCGTTGTTCTGGTTGTGCAGCTAGTGTTCCCATAACACTAAGCTGTCCCCGAATGTCCCCCGACACTCACCGCAACGTAGTCTCTTTCCCTCATCTCAGTTCGAAGAGACCCGCTGTGCAGCCTTATGCCATTTTCCTGCAACATTCCCCCTTGGTGCAAGGCCCACACCAAGCATGTTGCGTGCTCGATATTTAAGGGTCTAACAGGTAGTTACTATGGCTAGGCTCTCGGACATGGTCCAGGCCACCTACTCTAGGAACTTCGGATGCCAGTATGTTGCTCCGTTGGCCAGCACGCAAATTATATGGGGACCTTTCGCTCGACATTCCCACAGACGGCGCCACTATTGATGCATGAATTTTGCAAACCCCGCACCCACACAGAAGAATGTAACAAATGCACCTGAGGTGGCTAAATGGCTCGAGTCAAGCGTGCAAATACAAGCCAAGTTTGCAATCCCAAACCACCAAGAATCGCCCTGCTGCTTCACTGCCCAAATACCCATACAATGTCCGAGTTTATCCACCTCCCCGCTCACTGCCTATGACCACCTCTCAGCTCACTACCTCGATCCACCTTCCAACTCACTGCCTCAATCCACCTCTCAACTCACTGCCTCAATCCACCTCTCAACTCACTGCTTATGACTACCTCCCAGCTCGCTACCTTAGTCAACCTCCCAACTCTTAGGTCAACTTCGATAACTCCGAATCCTCCCAAGAGCCCTCCAGCGACACTACACTTACTTCCCATTTCTCAACTAGCTACCTAACTCACCTGCTTTCACGCCCGAACACCCTTAACCCAAGGATTCCATCGAACTGGTCCGCGCCTTTCTGCGAAATAGAGCAGGGCTAAGACAGAAGTTACCTCTTCGGCGACCCCTCTCCGATGCCTAAGTAAGCCTCAAGATAGAAAGAAAAATGGTGAGGGCATATTTATGTCCCTCTAAAATGAAGAAAAGCAAAAGTATGCTAATGTAATGAGGAAGAAACACAAGCAGAAGGTCCTGCCCAGGTCACGAATCAGGTAAACCAGGATTCAAAGAGGTCCACAGCTCGTTTTCTTTCTGGGTTTTTATGTGTGTTCATATAGTTTTTTGGCTATAGAGGCTGTGTACATGATAGAGGAAGAGGGGGAATCCATTTTGGGAAGAAAGCCCTTCTCCTAGGAATAATGTCGCTAAGAAAAATGACTTGTCCCCTCGCCCACAAGAAAAATACCTTTTTATATGAAAACCAAGAAATGTTCATACCTGATTGGATCATCCATTTTGCCCTAGTTTTAAGGTGCTTACCTTTCCACGTGTTCCCCTCCCATTGGACCTTGGTGGCCCAGCTCAGATGTCATGTGACAAACTATGGTTGGTGAGCTTTCCCTTATCCAAGCTCATTAGACACGTGTCGAACTTTTATTAACCATAAAGATTGCTATGTACTTTATGGGCAAAGGCGTGACTTCAATTGCCCAGCTGGTGCATGGTCCCCCACCTGGGCTCTAAGCACTGACTATACAATGTCAAGCAGGATCTGCACAGTACCAGCCTGGCTACTGCCAAGACCAGGTGTTGTCTCCTACTTTTGGAATGGTCCCTGCAATATGTTTTCTTGTGTGTTAGACCATTTTAAGGATTCATTTAAAGGTGCAATGAGATGGGCTTTCATGCACCTAGGCGTTTGACCAGCTGGACGTCCCACTTTTCTAGGGCAGTTGGGAGCTGGGCGACTTACCTGTCTAGGGTAGCTCGGTTTCTTACCTCTCTTGCTCAGGAGGGCGAAGTTCTTATTTATTGGAGGCGGGCGCGACTGTTCCAAGGCACAATGGAGAAATGGAGTTACTTTCATCTTCTATTTTGATGTGCTACGGTATATAGCCACGTCTTTCCATATGCGCCACGGTATATGGTCACATTAGCGTTTTCACATGTGCCACAGTATATGGTCACATTAGCGTTTTCACACGCGCCACGGTATATGGCCACGTGGGCAATCCCATTCGTGCCACAGTATATGGTCACGTTGGACAATATCAGTAAATGGAGAATTTGTTGAGGATACTTAGCGGAGAGCCCAGCTCACAGTCGGTCTTACTTATCCATAGCGAGCAAGACTTGTACCACATCCTGCCTTGAGGTGGGCGCGAAGTGGGTTACCTTGCAGCGAGCAGATTCGGACTGTCGTGGGCTTACTTTCCGCCACGTGTCCAAGTGTATTTTTCCCATAGCAGTTTCATTGATTTTGTGCAAGCATTTGTGTTGTCCATTTATTGTTCCTAAATATTTGGTAGTGACTATATGTTCCTGTTCACAGGGCCTACGTAATTGCTTCGAGAGATTGTATATACCGACAAACTCCGACATGATCCCATGATTTTACATTTCTAACCATTGATCAACAAAGCTGCGACGTTGAATATCACTCATTTTGATACGTAATAATTCGAAGCCAAAGCCAAAGTAATTATAAAGATTTCATCAGGATTAATTATATATTATTGTAACGAGAGGTCTATTGTCATTTGAACTACACGTAGCTTACTATAAGAGCAGAAAATTACCTATTCTCTGCTCGATTTTGCTTTGTTTGTTTAGTAAGAAAATGGTGGAAAATGAGAAAACAAGAACATCCAAAAGGAAAAAGAACAAAAGAAAAATGGAAACTCAACAAATCATAGATTATATATATTGACTATGAAATTGTTAATTAAGAAGAAAAGATAGTATTTCTAGCTATTCCGGTATTTAAATTCACAGAGAGGCAGTAACTAAATTTTCCAATTGCATGCTAATAATGATCATACAATTACATGTCATACAATTAAATGGAAATTAACAAACGAAATTGCTAATAATGATCTTTGCAAATTAAAGAAAGAGATGAAAGTTGAATGAGTACCAAAGAGCTGCTTGTCATCAAGGACTCCAGTGAATAACTCGATAAAATGGTGATGGAACTTTCATTCAAAAATCTGTATCATAATTAATGGTGATTGAGCAAAGATCAAATGATGGGAGCGGCGAGGGAGATGGAGAGATGAGAAAAGTATACCAATTGAGAAAACAGTTTAACTTTCACTCATGATCAATATATGGAAGGATAATCAAATTAAAGCTAAAACTGACAATAACATAAAATTATTTAATAATTATAAGCATAATTAATAGTAATAAAAAGATAGAGAGAAAGAAATCAAATACAATATTTTTACATGATTTGGTGATTTTAGCCTACTCTTACGACACTATGAAGATTTCAATAATTATGATATTTTATTTCCAAATAGCTTCAATTGAATTTTACATATCAATCAATCAAATCTTTACAATGCAAATAGATTTTCTAGTAATGGCTGAAACTATTCAATCAAGTGACTTGAATTGGTTTACGTACTTCACCTCATAACCAAAAGGACCTTCTCTTTTTGATCTCTGACTAGATATTACAAGAATATTTGATTAAGAATGATCAAAACAAACTCTTAATAACTTTTTTAATGAGTAAATTAATATATATATATATATATTTGACATTAAAATATGTTTGAAATAGAATAGATTACAAATATAAAGTCGAAATATGATTTGATTTGCATCGCATTTCTAAATAGTACAACAAAGTTTTTCAAATAAGCAAAAACTATTTAAAGAGACGCGTTAGCATATACAATGAATTGAATAAAAACTTGTTATGTATTAATTAAGCTTGTGTGTTGATGCTTTTGCTCTGGTCTTGATTAATTTGATTCATGTATTTCTTTGCATTTATATTTGCAAGGATAATTAAATGCTAATAAAAGTAACAATATTTCAAAAGAGTAATGCCATTGCAATGCAAAAAAGCTCTTATAAAAGCTAATACGGTTTTTCTTTATTTACCTAATTAAAATAAGTTAAAATATAAAAAAAATTATAGCACCTTGTTAATTTGAAAAATAACCTTTGTAAATATTTACTTCATCTTTGTTTACTTTTATATTCATCTTTGTAAATACCTTCAGAAGAAACAACATGTCCCAAGAATGCAATTCGATGAAGCCAAAATTCGCACTTCTTAAATTTTGTATAAAGTTGGTTTGCCCTCAAAACTTGTAATACCGTCCTCAAATGGTCTTCATGTTCTTCTTTACTCTTAGAATACACCAAAATATCATCTATGAACACAATCACAAATTTATCCAAATAGCCCTTAAACACGCGATATGAGGTCTATAAAAGCGGCAGGAGCATTTGTTAATCCAAATGGCATTACCACAAACTCATAATGTCCATACCTCGTTCGAAAAGCAGTTTTAGGAATGTCTTCTGTCTTGATCTTCAATTGATGATAGCCAGAACGAAGATCAATATTCGAGAAAATTGAAGACCCTTGTAGCTGATCAAACAAATCATTGATTCTTGGAAGCAGATACTTATTCTTTACAGTTACTCGATTTAGCTCCCAATAATCAATACATAATCTTATCGTCCCATCCTTCTTTTTGACAAATAGCATAAGAGCACCCCACGGTGAAACACTTGGGTGAATGAAACCCTTCTCGAGTAGTTCTTCCAGTTGCTTCTTGAGTTCCTTAAGTTCTGACGGTGCCATACGATATGGTGCCTTGGATATTGGTGTTGTTCCAAGGACAAGCTCTATGTTGAACTCAATCTCACGATCAGGAGGGGTACCAGGTAAATCCTCAGGAAAAACATCAATAAACTCATTTACAACAGGAACATCTTGCAAGTTCACTTCTGCCTTTTCAGTATCAATTACGCTGGGCAAGAAACCCACACAACCTTTCTTTAAATGTTTTCAAGCTTGTAAAGCTGAAATTACCCTTGGCATCACAAACAATTTAGTTCCTACAAATTTGAATTCCGTCTCGCCAGGTGGTCAAAATATCACCTTTTTCTCGTAGCATTTTATACTAGCATGGTAGGTAGATAACCAATCCATACCCAAAATAACATCAAAGTCATGTATAGGCAAAAGTATTAAGTTTGCTACTAAAATCCTTTCACCTATGTCGATCTCACATGATTGCAATACTTCTTTAACATACAATAAACTCCCTGAAGGGGTTCCCACACATAACTCATCATCCAACAAAGTAGGTGCAATACATAATCTTCTAGCAACTTCACGCAACACAAATGAATGCGTAGAACCCCTAATCAAAAAGAGCTAATGCGCTATATCCGGATATACAAATTGTACCTGTCACAACAGAGGGAGAATCTTCTGCTTCTTGCCTGGTAAGAGCATACACCCTTGCTTTAACTCTTTGATCTTTCTTTGGACCTCCTTGCACATTTTTCATCTCTGGACAATTTTGAATAAAATGCCCAAGCTTTCCACACTTGAAGCAAGCTCCAGTTTTCCTGTAGCACATTCCACCATGATATCTTCCACAAGTTTCATAAAGTGGCAAGTCACGCTTCGCCGTCTTGTCATCTCTTTGCCTTTTCTTTCCCTTCCATTTGTCAGATTTCTTCATGTGAGGCTTAATCCATGTCTTTTTATTCTGGGAGTTTTGAGCTACATCTTTAGGTTCTGATGCTGTAGCTTCCCCTTCATCTTTTGCCAAAATCTGAGCCTTTTAAAGCACCGCACTACAAGTCTTCAATTCAAGTACACAGATCAATTTTCTCAATTATGGTTTAAGCCCCCTCTCAAAGCGTCTAGCCTTACGTGCCTCAGTGTCTACTAAGTGTGGAGAAAACCTTGATAATTGTTCAAACTTCCTTTCGTACTCCATAAGAGACTTGGAACCTTGGGTGAGTTGGATAAACTCTGCCTCTTTGTCATCTCTCAAAGATTGAGGGAAGTATTTTTCATCAAACAGCTCTTTAAACCTATCCCATGTGACATTATATCCATCTATGTCCTGATCCCTGCTAGTCATCTCTCACCAATGGCTAGCACTTCCTTTAAGCATGTAAGTGGCATATGTGACCTTCTGCTGATCTGTGCAATCTATCAAGCGAAAAATCTTTTCCAATTCTCGAACCCACTCTTCAGCAACCAACGGATTAATTGAGCCTTTAAAGAATGGTGGTTGAAGCTTCCTGAATTGTTCTACCATGTGCATGATGTTAGAACTAGCACTACCATTAGATGTTTGTGGTCTTTGCTCCATGGCATTTGTAATAGCTTGCACAAAATTTTGAATAATGGTATTAGAGTCAACTTGGCCCACTCCTGCATTCTGAGTCACTAGCGCATCTGGATCTCTAACCATATTTCTTGCATTTGCATTTGAGATACTTGTGGTTCTTGAATTTCTCGCCATTTCACTAATCCAACTTAAACAATGGTTAGTAATATGTACTAAGTACATACAATATAAACATTCAAAACCCTAAGGATTTGGCATTCTACTTGGTTCCCTTGACTACTATAGCTAAATGTCTATAGAATCCTAAACCTTCACTCTGATACCAAACTGTTACGCCTTGATTTGCAAAAGTCAAAGAGCGATCTATCAAACACATAACATATCCAGAAATACATTTCACTTTCTAAGAAACTTTATCAATATTCATTAATACAAAAATCTAATCAAATATTTTTAAGTGTCTAGTCTCCAAGCCATAATGTTTATTAAACTAAAATTAAAATACAAGCCAATATCCTAAACTTAGGGAACCAAGGGATAGCAGAAGCTTCGCCAAATCCACCACGCACACGATCATTTATCTGGGAATCACAATAAACTATAATGAGTATAAACTCAGTAAGCATACTAGTTTTTCATAGACAAAAATACATACATATATATATATATAATATATATATAATACATGAGATGAATAAGTAACATGATAATAACCATGTTCATTCTAAAATACGTAATACAAAATCACATCAAACTTGTGCATGTCACTAACTTACTTTTAAACTTTCATTCACATTTAGCTAGGAATATCTTCATTCAATTATTACTTAGTAGGACTTCACATATAACATATCACATATTGAGCCTGAGTCACCCGTCAATGACTTTCTGTATATAAGGTAACAGCAAGTGGGGCACAAAATTTCACACACAATAAACACTCATGCCTGAAGGTAAGAGCCACACCCTCGCCCTGATCATCAGCGAGTCTTCCCACATGCACAAATCCATCGACGCACAATTGTGAAGACTCACAAGTCCTAAAGGTACCTAAAGGTCTCTCCCATGTCATACGAAACACAATACATATATCAAATATACCAAACCCGAAGGAATGGCCACACATATCAAAAGGCTCCAAACACTTATAATTGCCTACTAAGAAAGTAATGAATTCAGATACCTTTAAAAAAATACAAAGTCTTAACTTTCACAAATATTTTTCTTACAAGACGACTTTCTCATTTCTCAAAATCATTTGTACATGTGTACATGCCAATGTCAATGCTTAATAACTCATGCACAGCACATAAACACAAAGTTGTAAGCAAATATTTTGGCATATAATCATAAGCAAATTGATACTTGCATATTAATGCATAATTCCAAAACATTTGTAACATAGTTACACATAAGTATATATGTTCATTGTGATCCTATTCAAAAAGTCTAGTATACTTACCTCTTGATGTTCCCAGCAAGATAACACAATCACATAAATCCTAAAATCAAAATTTAATCTTATAAGCCATATTACACAAAATCAAACATATAAAATTTCATCAAACAAACATCCTAATTCTGTCCTTAGGCCTATCAACGATTTTTCTTATATCCTAAATGATATCATTTCCTCATGAAATCATGATATAGTCATAATGAAACATTATATAACGTCATATAAAAATATAGATTCTTAATTCAATTTGAAACTATTTGTTTTATCATTTATAACACTTAGCCACTTGGCCCCAAAAATAGAGCATCACTGAGTATATCTAAGTCTCTAATTTTTAATAAATCAAACATTTATCCAATAGTTATGAAACTTTCCAGAAATTATATAGACACATATTTAGTAGCATGATAGATCTTGGAAACATAATTCGTATCCAAACTAATTTAAACAAGTTTTACTTTGCACTTTGTAGATTCTATAAACTGCACATTCTCAATGATATAAACTACTTCAAAAATTCATAACATATTATATACATAGAATCAGGACATGAAATTTTAATATGTTATAATAAACATAAATAAAAATAGGTTTGTAAAATTTCGTAATTTTTTGAGACCATTGGTTAACCCAAAAAATCACGTAATTCATATATTCTGCAAAAATCAACATTTTTCAGCATCTCAGAGTCAGATCGAAAATATTCATATAAAATCGAATATTCAATATTTTCAAATGCAATAAAATTTATCATGACTCTTTTGATGCTTAATATTTCCAGTTAAATCAGTTTTCCAAAATAAGACATATAAAAATTTATAAAATTTTCGGATCAAGCTACTGTCCAGGGTCTAAGTTCTGCAAAAGCTTCCTTTGACAACAATAATCATCTTCTACCAATTCCTTCATCAATTCCAACACAAAATCATATTCATAACCACAAATGATTCAAATCAATGTATATTCAACATATTCATGTAATCTTTATACAAAATATACTTCCATAACACAATCAAATCATATATAACACTATAAATCTTGAAGAGAAGAGAAAATTACCTTAAATCTTCTTAATTTCTCCTTGAAAACTAAATTTTCTCTTCAAATTCTTCTCTCTCTTAAAATCTGCAAAACGATGTTTCTCTTTCTAAAACAAGAAATAGGATGTATTTATACTTAGGGTTAGAATGGTAATTTGGGCCTTACTAAGTACACCAACACTTAGGACTAAATATACCCATGTATTAATACTCTAATTTTATATTTGGGCCTTTCTTAAGTAAAATCTTACTTAATATTAAATACACCCATTTAGTACATAAAAAAAATACCTTAAATGTACTAAGCTATTTACGTACAAATCAATAAAAAATAACGTGTATGTATACAAAATACGTACCACTTGGGGGGTGTTACAGGTTCAGTCTAACTCGATCCTTCTTTTCTATTTGGTCTGGTCCAATTTCAAAATTTGAAAACTCGAATTTTTCGGTTTCGGTCTAAGTTTTCAAAAACTCAAACCGAACCAAGCCATGCCCACCTCTAACTGAAACTAGTTTGATGTTAAAGACTTCGTAAAGATATCTACTATTTGATCTATAAAAGGAACATACCTGATTTCAAATTCTTTATTGACCACTTTCTCATGGATAAAGTATATATCAATTTCAACATGCTTGGTTCTTCTATGATGAATTGGGTTTGTTGCCAAAGTTGCTGCTCCTGAGCTATCACACCATATAACTGAAGGCTTGAGAAGTGTGAATTTCTTTTGTAACAACAAGGAACCTAACTTAATTCTATAATAACATATTTCAAGGCACGATTCTGACTCACAAGTAGATCTTTCTACAGCGTTTGGTTAAGAAATCAAATTTTTTCCTAAGAAAACATAATAGCCTCCTACTGATCTTTGATCACCTGTATCACAAGCCCAATCATCATCACTAAAACTAGTTAACATGATTTGCTTCTCCAGAGTGAAAGTTAAACCATGATATGTTGTCCCTTTTAAGTACCTTAAAACTCCCTTGCAAGCTTGTCAATGTTGTTTTGAGGATATTCTAAAAATTGTCTAAGTTTGTCACTGCAAAAGCTGTTTCAGGTCTAGCAACAATAGCATACTGTAAAGCACCTACCATGCTTCTATACAGAGTAGGATTTGAGAATTCTTCATCATTAGTTTTTGTTAACTTCTGTCCAGTGGTCATAGGAGTATCACATGGCTTTTAGTGTTCCATGTTCGTTATTCTTAACAAATCATTGATGTATTTTATTTGTGAAAGATGCAAACCATGTTTGCTTCTATCTATTTCCACTCCAAGAAAATATTTAGGAATGCCAAAACTTTTTAAGCTGAAGCATTTATCTAAGTCTGAAATCATCTATTCTATTGCAGTGCTATCATTTCTTGTCAATAAAATAGCAAAGTTGTCATCTCTCAATTTTGTTATATAAAAAGAAAAGAATTTGATTTGGAATTTTTTACCCCTAAGTTAACAAAGCTGCCTTTAATTTTTCAAACCATACTCTTAGAGCTTGCTTTAAACTGTACAATGCTTTCTTCAATTTGCAAACATGTGTAGGCATTCCACCAGTAACAGGTTGGCACTCTTAAATGTGCTAACAAGGTAAGTCTAGTGTCTACTAAATGCATATGCTTTCTTTTAATTTTTTCGTTTTAATGTTGAGACCTTACAACCTATTGATGAGAAAGGAAGCATTTTAATGTTCACAAGTACCATTTTGTTGTAAGAAAGGAAGGAAAAGTCTCAAATCCCTACCTCAGCCAGATTGCACAACATTAATATTTGAATCAAATTATTTTTCAATTAGTGTTTTATATTCTATGAATATGTTAAAAGATTGAGATTTTTCAATTAAAGGAAAAACACAAGTATACCGTGTAAAATCATCACGAAAATTGATATAATATTTGTATACTTATGAGGAAGTAATTGATGTTGGACCCCAAAAATCTGTATGGATTAATTCTAGCAATCTGGTGGTTTTGGTTCAAAAGTGCCAAAATGTTGCCTGTGGGCTTTGCCAGACTGACATGCAGAACAAATATTGAGATTAAAATTAGAAGGAATTTTATTAATATAAGGAAAACCATTGCAACCTACTAACACTTATTGGAGAACATGAAAACTAGGATGGCCCAACTTTCAATGCCACAACTCTAATTTATTTGAAAACACTGAATCATCTCATGTAGACAAAAAAGACTCAGCTGCATTTCTTTGATCTGGTTCTAACACTTTATTAGAATTAGCTAACAAAAACTTAAAATTTTTTAAAGAAGAAGAATTATGCACTTGTGAACTAAGACTTTCACTTGTTTCCTGCAACTGACACAATCCATCTTTGGCTACCCCTTGAAGCAAAACGGTCCTCAATCTCTTGTCCTTAACAAGAAAGAAAGATTTTTTAAATTCAATATATATATATTGTTATCCTTAAGTAACTTGGAAACACTAATAAGCTTTTTTTGTAATGCCTCAAACATTTAAAATGCGTTTAGGTGAAGAACATTATGTGGATAATTTTGACTAAGAGTTGGAATGGTAGTATGTCCAATTTGAGAGATTTTGAGTTTGGCACCATTATCTACTGTATTCTTGTTAGGGATAATGCCCTAAAAGTATGTAATTTGTACATTTTTTTTGAAATAAATAAAATTAGCATTTTTTTATACTTAATTATACTTAATTTTAATATCAGAAAAATCCTAGTTTATTTATGTAACCATAATCTTAGTATATATAAATATTATATATACAAGAGTATTAAGATTATGGATAATAAATTGAAATAGTCCGTAATAAATTAATTAAAGTTGGATTCTTTAATTAAATATTATTAATGCGGTCTACTAACATTAAGAATATGATAGTTTTATCCGGACTGCCAATATAGCGACATCGCGGTAAAGGCACTTCATATAATATGAGTATATAAGACTGGACTAGACATAGTAAGAATTCTCACATAAATTCCGTTACTAACTAAGAATTCAAATAATGTCAATAGATGATTATATATAGATCAATCTTAATCCTGAGTAGTCATAAACTCCTATTTATGTTATTGAGTCTTTTGAGTTACTTGTTAAGGTTTGTTTTAAGAACAAGCTCAACACTTGTTTCTTGGAGATTTAATGGGATAAATAGCTGGAAATGTAACATACAGATATGGAATCCATTCCTTCCTATTGGAAGTCAGAAAGATAGTTTTCTTAAGTGTTAATTCTGGAATTAAATAGTTTGAGCGCTCAATTTATAACTGGTTTATAAATTAACTGTTCAATAGTGAATTAATGGAACTTAAAGACAAAGATGTAATTAGAGAGGTAAAACGAAAAATTGACCTAACTCTAATTATGAACCGTTTATGGAGGGTTAAACTATATGTAATGATTATATCAATGGACTGCTCAAAGTTTTCTGAGTAAAAAATATATCTATAATTTCAAGAGTTCAATTCTAGATTTTTAGTGGAATAATACTAGAATTAATAAATTAGATTAATTAATTAAAGAGTTTAATTAATTATCTAAATTTATTGGAGCTTGAAATTGTAGGTCCATAGGTCCCCAATACCACCTTTAAGATCAGTGCCGTAAATAATACAATGGATAATATTATTACACTAATTATTTTTTATGTCCAGAAAATTTTTATGAAATACGCGTTTTAATTTGAATATTAAATTAATTAATTAAGAATTAATTAATAAGATATTTTAAGATAAATATCTTTCATTAATATCCAAATAATTTAATTTAAGAAATTAAATGGATAAATTCTCATAGAGATATTTATCTTCTTTATCGTTTCTTTTAAATATTAATTTTGAATTAATTAGAGTTTCACTTATACTAAAAGTTGTTTAACAAATTTAATTATTTAATAAATGTTATTAATTAATTAATTTTGTTTTAATTAAAATTGTTGTAATTAAAGTAGAAGTCGTATAAAAGAAACATAAAGGGTGGAAACCTTAAGAGAGCAGAGGTAAAAAATAAATATTTTTCTTTTAACGTGTATTTTTCAGAGAAAAATCAGTTTTTCTCTAAACCACCATTGTATTAGAAAAGAAGCCCACTCTTCTCTTTACGACTACTGCTGAAGGATTGATTTGGAAACCATTGGTGGCAGAAAACCTGCAACAAAAATATTCTAACAATATAAAAAGGTAATTTTTCTATACTATCTTGTTTTTTAATTAAATCCGTATACTCATATAAATTTTATAATTCTCCTGGCTTAAATTTCCGTTGTTTATTCGATAAAATTATCCAACAATTCTCACATGCCTTGTAATCATTTTGCAAATACAAATTACTCAAATCATTAGTTAAAATGATTTGTCGCACCAATATCAAGATACCATGATTGATCTTGTCCACCTTCAGGATGTACAATATAAACAACAGGATTTTGAGAATTTTGATTCTGACCTGTGTAATTTTCATCCATTTGACGAAAGCAAATTGTTGCCGAGAAGCCATATTTATTATATATTTGACAAGTAAGCTTAGAAATATTCCTGCCATTGTTGAAATTAGTTTTGTTTATTACCAATGAAATTATCATGGTTGTTATTTCTGCCACGACCTCTACCACCTCTGGAACCTCCTCAAGTATTGTTGGAATTATGTTGTGGCTGAGAATTTTTAAGGAAGTAAGTTTTCTTACCACCAGGCCCTTGAGCATAGCTTGCTATTATGTTATTTAGCATATCAACATTCACTGCAGAATTCAATTGGTATATTCTACTTTCTTGATTGAGTAGTATAGTAAAAACTTCTTGGAGATAGGGTATTTCACTCCTAGAAGTAATTTTGACCAATACATGATCAAACTCTATTCTTACGCTAGAAAACATATAAAGCACTAGATCTTCTTCACTTATAAGATTCCCTGCAGCAGAAAAATTATTAGGGATCTTCTTGATCTTAACAAAATAATCATTCAACAACATTCCCTTTTTCTTTGTTGTTTGTAGCTGCATATGTAGCTGAAGGATTCTATCCTTTGACTGTGAGGAAAACAATTCTTTCAATTGCTGTCTAGAGTTGAAAAGAGTTGTTGCATTCTACAATAGTGCCCAACACATTACTATAATGGTAGAAGGAACATAGGAGGAGTTGGTCTTACTTTAACCATAGACAATATTCTGGATTGGACCTGGTAGAAATATTTTCCTCTGAATCGTTGATTTCAAGAAATTGCTCTAGACATAATTAGATGCCTTTGTAAAGCCTTCCATATCAGATGCTCTAATAGAAGGGAGAATTTGAGATTTTCGTATAAGAAAATTTGATCTGGTCTATTTGCTGATAAAAGAAAACTAAATTTGTTGGGACTGTGTTCATAGACTGATTTGGTGGAATGAAATCTGTGGTGTCTTGGTTAGTTTGAATTGAAGAGCTTGCCATAATGGTTTGATCTGTCTGCTCTAATACCAAGGTAGAAAAACTAGAAGTAAAATTCAAAGATTCTTTGCATTTCTCTGTCTATAAACTGATTACAGAGGCCAGATTAATAGCTTACAACTGTAGTAAGATAAAACATACAAAGGAAAAATGATAAGAACCCACTAGATGACCTGTCCTAGGAACTCTTTAACCAGTTATTATGCCCACGCAAGAAACTAGAAAACAAGTTGTAGATGATCAGATTAGAACCTAAGGAAACTAAGTCCTTAAAATTCCAATCTTAAAGATGCCACAAAGGTTGATTACTCCCTTGATAAGTCAAGATATTGTATTCTACCAAGAACACAAGAAAGCAAAGAACAGCTTGCTGAAATATCTCAATATTATTAATGATATGATCAAAAATTCGTTTTACATACCTGTAGCCTTTATATAGGCATGTAAACATCATAATCCTAAATAAAAGAAGTGTCCAAAATTAAGTTGGAAAATAAAACTATAATCCTAATCCTATAAGGAAACCTAAATAAAAATCCTAATCTAATAAGGAAACTTTAATAACAATTCTAATCTAATAAGGGAACCTAAATAACAATCCTGATCAAATAAAAAAACTTTAATAACAATCCTAATCTAATAAGGAAACCTAAAAAATAACAATCCTAAAAAATAACAATCCTAAACAAACAAGGAAACTTATTCCATATAAAATAAGAAATCTTCAAAAGCTCAAATTCTCCATGCGGCATAAAGATTTAAAAGTGTAGGGCGATTTTTTTCTTCTTTTTATAGTTCACTTGAATGTTTGTCATATATTCAGTTCATCTCTTATAATTCAACTCACTTGAAAAGCTTAATGGATTATGTGAATTAAAACATACAAAGGAAAAATGATAAGAACCCACTAGATGACCCGCCCTAGGAACTCTTTAACCAGTTATTATGCGCACGCAAGAAACTAGAAAACAAGTTGTAGATGATCATATTAGAACCTAAGGAAACTAAGTCCTTAAAATTCCAATCTTGAAGATGCCACAAAGGTTGATCACTCCCTTGATAAGTCAAGATATTGTATTCTACCAAGAACACAAGAAAGCAAAGAACAGCTTGCTGAAATATCTCAATATTATTAATGATATGATCAAAAATTCGTTTTACATACCTGTAGCCTTTATATAGGCATGTAAACATCATAATCCTAAATAAAAGAAGTGTCCAAAATTAAGTTGAAAAATAAAACTATAATCCTAATCCTATAAGGAAACCTAAATAAAAATCCTAATCTAATAAGGAAACTTTAATAACAATTCTAATCTAATAAGGGAACCTAAATAACAATCCTGATTAAATAAAAAAAACTTTAATAACAATCCTAATCTAATAAGGAAACCTAAAAAATAACAATCCTAAACAAACAAGGAAACTTATTCTATATAAAATAAGAAATCTTCAAAAGCTCAAATTCTCCATGCGGCATAAAGCTTTAAAAGTGTAGGGCGATTTTTTTCTTCTTTTTATAGTTCACTTGAATGTTTGTCATATATTCAGTTCATCTCTTATAATTCAACTCACTTGAAAAGCTTAATGGATTATGTGAATGTTGCCCTTGAGTTCCTCCGAGCTCTCATGAGAGTTTCCTCTCTTGTATGCATGATTGCGCACCTTTCTTCACATCATTCTCCCTTTCTTGACAAAGATTTGTCCTCAAATCTAGTTCAACAAAAATAGAACAAGAAGAATCGTAGAAAAATTCGACCATAATTTTTTTTTTTAAAACAGAAAATAAGGAATAATAAAGTAATTAAAAGATAAAACAAACTTGCCTTGGAACCAAACCAACTGATATGAACCCCGCCAACGACGTAACAAAACCCAATACCAAACGTGATATTGAACCTTGTCAACAATGTGACAAAACCCAGTTACCAACGTGATATTAAATCTTGCCAACGATGTGACAGAAACCCGATACCAAATGTGATATGGAACTCTTAGATTTTCAAGACGCAAGACTTTGAGCCTTGACTCATTACTTATTTCTAGCGCCAAAGCTTTGATACTAAATGAGAAGAACCCACTAGACCACCTGCCATAGAACTCTTTAACCAGTTGTTATAGGCACCCAAGAAACCAGAAAATAAGTTGTATATGATCAGATTAGAACCTAAGGAAACTAAGTCCTTAAAATTACAATCTTGAAGATGCCACAAAGGTTTATCACTCCCTTGATAAGTCAAGATATTGTATTCTACCAAGAACACAAGAAAGCAAAGCAAAGCTTGCTGAAAATATCTCAATATTATTAATGATATGATCAAAAATTCATTTTATATACTTGTAGCCTTTATATAGGCATGTAAACATCATAATCCTAAATAAAAGAAGTGTCCAAAATTAAGTAGGAATAGAAATCCTAACTTAAGTTAGAAAATAAAACTATAATCTTAATCCTATAAGAGAACCTAAATAACAATCCTAATCTAATAAGGAAACTTTAATAACAATTCTAATCTAATAAGGGAACCTAAATAACAATCCTGATCAAATAAAAAAAAATTAATAACAATCCTAATCTAATAAGGAAACCTAAAAAATAACAATCCTAAGCAAACAAGGAAACTTATTTCATATCAAATAAGAAATCCTCAAAAGCTCAAATTCTCCATGTGGCATAAGGATTGAGAAATGTAAGGCGATTTTCTTCTTCTTCTTATAGTTCACTTATATTTTTGTCATATATTCAGTCCATCTCTTATAGTTCAACTCACTTGAAAAGCTTAATGGATTATGTGAATGTTGCCCTTGAGTTCCTCCAAGCTCTCGTGAGAGTTTCCTCTCTTGTATGCATGATTGCGCATCTTTGTTCACATCAAAAAAGATAAAAGCGACTTATAGATTACTCAAATTTAATTATCACAAAGAGTTCATGCTTATCTCTGTTTCTCATGAAATAGGCAACTAGTCTTCTAAATCATCTTCACTTCTAATAATGATTATATATATATATATATATATATATATATATATATATATATTATCTTATATGATTATCACTTATACTACTTTTAATGAATATATATTTATTTAATAATTCATAGAAATAAGTTGTATGTTAGTAATATTAATAATATAAAAAATAATATGTAATCTTATTGAAAAACTATACAATGGATAAAGATATCTAGGTTAATATGTAGTACGTGAATTTGAAATTTCATTTTGAAGATAAGGACTAGTTTTAGACATTTATCTTTTTAAAAAGAAAGTGGCATAAATATTATAAGTTTTATAATTTAAGCTTTCTTGTTATTTGTTCTATTTAATATAAACAATGATGAGATTGGTAAAAAATCATGGAACCCAAAAAATGAATAAGATCAAACCAGAATCGTTAGATTCAATTTAGGTTTACATGATATTTAGTCCATGGTCGGTTCTAAATTTTTAAAGAATTAAACTTTTCAATTCGATTTCAATATTAGGGCAAATAACTTGAATCGGGCGAAAATATATATTGTTTTTATATTTAGTGTCAAAATGACATCATTTTGATAAGCTTAAGTTGTAGGCAAACAAAAGTGAAGGTAAAAAAAAATCAGAATATAAGATATCTAATCAGATTGTAGCAAAACCGATAGGTTCAATCTGGTGTCACATTAAATTGGTTTGGTTTCTATCCAGTTCTAATTTTATTTGGTCTAATTTCAGTTCAAACAAGAAAAACCTATATTTTCTCAGTCCGATCTGATTTCGACAAAACCAAGACTGAACATGATTATGCCCACCCCTAATCAATGATCTTTTTGATAATTTAAATAAAAATAGTATTAAATTAAATTAAATTAGGAAATTAATTATTTGTTCTATTTACTTGTAACGAATAAATATACAAAAATAAAATTAACATTTAACTTGTAATTTAAGCATAAAATATATATTACAACTTTAAACTTATATGTAAAACATAATTCTTGTAAAAAGTAAAATTAAAAAATATAAATTAATGTCAAAGAGTATAACCAACGTGAATTTTATAAATTGAACGTCAAATAGGTGAGTTTAATTATACGTCTTTTTATGTAATTTTAGTTTAAGGCTAAAATTGTAAATAAAGAAAAAGGGTCTTAAGAAATATTTAAAGGAATATTTAAAGGAGTGTTAATAGCATTAATAATTTAAAAAATACATGTCATTCATGTCTTATTTTTATAATTAAATTAGCCAATAAATCATTCTTATAGTGATTGAATTTGATTTCTACCTTTTAACTTATATTCTTTATTAAAATTATAACACAAACAATTTGTTATTCACCTAATTTAATGAGAAAGTGTAATATAACCTTTTATCTATATCTCTATTTATTTATTACATACTATTTTTTAAATATGTAAATTCTAATGCTCATTGTGTTGTTGTGTATATTGATGGCAGATTTGATCAAATCCTAGGTTTTTTTCTTTTAGCATGGTGAGCCACTATTAGCACTTTTGGAAGGAAAGATTGTAGAGAGAGAGAGAATATAGTAAGAGAAAATGGTGATTTAGCAAATCTTGGTGGATTTGGGGAGAAAACATGACGATTTGCGGATTAATCACGGCATCAAACTAGTTTTCTCTCTCCTCACTCTTCAATTTCATTTTGAATTCAATTGTCTTTGGATTATTATAATTACAATGATGATTATGATTTATTGTATGGAGTTGATGATAGATTGTGTTAGAATAGGCTAATTTCTTAATCTTAAGGTCTTGATGTAATCTATTAAAATTATATTTTGATATATTTTAATATTATTAATTTTTATGGTTCATTCACTTGTGTTTATCCTAATTCGTATTGCTTTCAATTTGTTATTTCAATGAGTTGAATGATTTCTATTGAATGGGTTAATATTTGAGAGATTTAACTTATTTACCAAAACATGAAAAATACAATTTAGATTTCTGTGAGTTCAGGAAGACCTCAGAACTTAGATAATCATATCAGCTTTTAAAATTAAAAGATCCAGGAACATAATTGGATTTCAAATAGTTAATAACAAGTAGTTTTAAATGCATGTTTAATCGAACGAGTCACAAATGAATATTGACTTAGATAGATTATACATAGTCGCGCTTGACACTCAGGAGAGGTAAATTATGAGCCTGTGATTAGTGAATTGAACTTAAAAATTAGGATAAAGGTGAGGATGAATAGATGAATTCAAGACCCTAGGGCGCTTTTATTGTATAATTCATATTTCATCTCTATTTTTTGTCTTCGAATTTCTCTTACTTTTATTTATTTATTTATTTATTTCTCTTGCATTATTTTTACAATCTGAAAGTTTAGTTAGGTTAGATAAAGTTAGATTTCCATAACTGTAGTACTCAATTAAAAATTACAAAATGTTAGTCCTTGTGAGTTCGACAACCTGAATTCATTCACTTTACTATTGATACAACTTCATATACTTGCGGGTTGTGAGGTTTCGTAACAAATATTTTCACATTCACTATTAATATTCTCGTATTATAAACGCAAACATTATTTATTTTTTGTTCCTACTTTTAAGTTGAAATGATGTAAACTTCAAAGTTTGAGGCCAGTTGTGTGAAGAAATGACTTTATTATTATATTTTTATGCTACTTTTTCATTTAAACAAAAAACAAATACTGATATAGGATGTATTTAAAATTTAATTATTTTAGTAACTTTTTTTATTTTGTTAATTTATGTTGAAAATTCCTCTTATAGATATGGGAATGAAAATGAATGCGGAAAAATAATTATCCTAAAATCAAATGCATGGTATTAACCAAGCAATACACAAGTTACAACCAATCAAAATAAAATATGAATGCATGCAACACTCCAAAATAACTCATATCCAACAACTTGTTCCAACACAATTTCCAAGACAAAAGATAAAAATTTAATCACGTTACTAAAAATTAAATTCAACAATTCAACAATATAAAAACACTTTCAACATTTCCAACATTTCCAATATCAATTTTCCAACATCTACCCCATAATAAATAAATGAAATATGGAAAACTAAATTAAGGTTAAATATTCTAATTGTTGAAATATAAATATGAAAACTAAATCAACATCTACAACATAATAATTATACAAGGAAGCCTTTGTTATCATAATCTAGGATAAAAACCTTGACATGTGATAGAGTCCTCATGTGGACATAAAAAATTCTTTCTAAAAAATATAAAAGTTTACAATAGATTTAGAACACTTGGAAAGTCTCACGCTAGTTAGTACATCTCATCCAAACCTGATGCATTAACTCTCACAGTTTCTCATACTTTCCTCCGTGTAGATCACACATCAATCTCCTCACGAGATAAAAAACAATCAATATTTTAATGTAAGACTAGTTGACTTAGATTTAACAACTCGAATCACAAAGAAATTGCATCTAAGTGATTGATAAAGATAAAGCAAAGCGAAGAAACTAAGGACTCAATCAAATAACATTCTAGGGTGTTTAGATCTCATAATATAAGTACAATCACACCTTAAACTAATGTTTCCCAAAACACCCAAAAATAGATTTCAAAATTCGAAACTAATAAATTGAGTGGCTAAGGTTTGAGAAGAACTTCAAATATATAATATAGATCACTAAATTTGGATCATTTGTGTTGGCTTATGAGGGCCAGCGTCTCCCACATGACTTGCTATCACGTGGACGGGCTTCCCATAATATCCACATAGATATTATGGAGAGACCCGTCCACGTGACATCGGTACTGTATTGGCCTAACATATCGGTATACATGATGTGTGTATTGTGAAGCCTCTTATGTGCACCTATTGCTCAGTAGTGGGGTTTTGTACTACTGTTGTGAACTACAACTGATCCCTTAAGAATCAACCAATGGTTAAAGGAAATACGATGTGCCTTAGCTATAAGCTTAAGATAGTACCTCAATGGTTGGGCCTTAATCCTAATAATTGGTATTAGAGTAAGGTTATAGGTTCGAGTACCTTGGGTGACGCTAGAAGGGAGATTGTTGGCTTATAGGGGTCAACGTCTCCCACATGACTCGTTGCCATGTGGACACTTTGGAGAGACCCATCCATGTGACATCGATGCTGTGTTGGCCCAACCCGCTAATGTATATGATGTGTACATTGTGAAACCTTTTATGTCCACCCATCTCTCAGTAGTGGGACTCTGCGCTACCATTGCGAAGTACAACTAATCTCTATAGGAATCAACTAATGGTTTAAAGGAAATATGGTTCGCCTTAGCTAAAAGCTTCTTGATCCTAGCAATTGGATCATCTATAATCAATGGTAAAAAATTTTGCGACGTGGCACATTTTTTATGTTCTAAATCAAGTAAAAAAAATGCAAATTTAGGGCTCCTAATGTTTGGTGAAAAGTCAACAATCAAAAGTCAATATCGTCAGTTCGATCTCATGCATCAATCGTCCATATTGACTACATTCTTTGTGCAAGTCAAGTCGCGACCCATTGTAAAAGGTGCAAATCTTATTCAAGTTCGTCAACCCACATTCACGATCGAGTGTGGCCAAGTGTACAATAAGGTCAATGCGTCAACCAATCATAGTCCTATCAACATTCAATGTTAATGCTCGTAATAGCCATACCACATGAACTCGGTCAAAGTCAAGAATCAGAAGTCAGTGATCCTACATATGCAATTGCACAGTAAACTTGTACAATTGCCAATAAGTATATGGTCAATGTAAAAGTTAACACACTCACATTAGAAAATAGTACACTATAATACACCGGATTTCAACCTCTGTTAAACTTATTTTTCAATCTGATCCCCATTTTAAGTTTGACTTTGGTGCTTTCTAAGGTATTCGACACATTGGAATCCAAAAATCACATTTGTTTGACCATTTAGGTATCCCAAAATATTAAATTGATCAATTGAACCTAATAAAGATTGTTTTTGACACAAGGTTTTGACAAACACAAAACTTGAGTATTTCATACATTATCATATTTGATATGCTATTCTATTCTTTGTTTTTTATTTAGATAGAAATTCTTTTCTTTATTTGATTTAGTTAAGAAATTAGATTTTCTCTATTATAAAAATAAAGGATATACTATAAGTTTAGTTATCTTTTTATCAATAAAATTTTTATTTCTATAGAGAATTTTTGAAACTTCCATTTTAATTTTTCTTTCATTTTTTGCTTCGTTAAATGGTATCAAAGTAGGAGTATGGCACAACAATTACTGATGGGAAGTAACCATCCTACTATCAATGTTCAAAAGGTGTATGTAGTAATAGTTGAGGTTATTTGTGCAATAGCTATAGAAGTCGAAAGGGCAACCACTCAGAACTTGGCTTAAACACTTTGTCAAGAATCAACAGATTTAGATTGAAGGTTAGAGAGACTTGAACTTGGCGATAACATGTTTATTGACCTTGATTATGTCTAAGGAGCGCACAAGAAACAAAAGATGAAGGCTCAATATTTACCCTATGATTTAAGCATGATTTGTTCAAGTATTTAAACAATTGTTGGCAGAAAAATCATTCAATTAATGATTACGCTAGAGAATTTGTAGGTTATGTTCCTAGAATAACTTTAAAGAGTCGAAGGCATAGTTGGCTACCAGGTTCAGTAGAGGGTTACGAGCTGATATACAAGACAAACTTGACATGTACATGATTTGGAGTTATTTAGAAGCCATCAATAAAGCAAGGAAGCTAAAGCAATTAGCGAGTTGTTATTAAATCGCAAGTTAAAGCCCAACAACTTTTTACTCCACCAAACTTCAAACCATAGAATAGATGAATAGCACCAAATATGGTGTCGAAGTAGAGACCAGAAAAAGATGTTATTTTGCTAACCGTAAACAACTCAACAATAAGCTAATAACTTATATGCGAAGCTAATGCTAAGCAAATGTTACCGATGTCAATAACTCGGGCATAGGTCTAATGAATGCCTATTATAGAGGAAAGATAAATGTGTGATGCTTTATGTTGGGGCTATAATAGAAGATGAAGAAGGTTGGCACGAAGCAGATAAAAAAGAGGTTGATGTGTTGACGGTGATGAAGGAAAAATCATTTCTTGTATTGTACAAAAGTTGTTATTAGCGTCTTTTATGTTTAGTATTTAGTACATATATTTCTTTTTCTTTTTAGTTTATTTCCTTATTTCATAAGGATTAAGAAAACTTTTCCTAATGGGACGAATAGAGCATAATATAGAAATCACTAATGAGGACTTATTTTAACAAGAGAAAAATAAGGTTATTCCTCGAGAAACAAGGAAAAAATTAGTCAAAATCATAGTCAAATTCTAGTTAAGATAGAATTGAAGGAAATCATAACTTGAAAGAGGAAAAAAATATCCATAAGTACCACTATAAATAGATCATATCTTTACCTTCAAGACACCAAAAAACGAAGAGCAAGACCTAAGGGAAAGAGGAGTTTCAAGAAGACTAAGCTCTAGAAAGGTGCTTTCTTCTTCTATCTTTATGGATTTTTCTTGTATTTTTATTTCATTATATTTTTTAGTTGTTAAACTTTCTTTGTTAGGGCTAGGGATTAAACTCTAGTTAAATCTTTCATGGTTTTACGTTAATTTAAGATATTCTAAAACTTAATTATGGTAATTTTTATTCATATTATGTTTAAAAATTAATATTGCATATTTAAACAATTTAGGACTATAGCCTTTATGATTTAGATGTGTGCTATATTGGGGTAAGATTTAAGGATCACATCAATCATATATCTTGAATGCTTCTAATATGAATGAATTGTGATAACATGATAACTTCATTTAGAGGACTATAACCTTTATGATTTAGATCTTTATACCGCTCCAACATCTCATAGAGAGGCTCGAAATCTAACTGACAAAATTGAACGATTTTACCCTACAATCAGGAAGCCTTCGATAAGGGAAACAACTTAATAATAAATTTTTGCGCCAATTCCTCCTAAGTGTCAATACTATTGGGTTGCAATGACTAAAGCCAACCCGCGCCTTGTCCCTCAAAGAGAATGGGAACAAGCGCATTCGAATGACGTCTTGTTTAATACCATTCATTTTGATAATATCACGGATTTTCAAGAACATCGCTAGATTACATTGAGTCTTCATAAAACAATATCCCATATTGATTCCGCTAGATCGTATTAATCAAAGCAGGTTCAGCTCAAAATTGTTGGCATTGAAAGTTTGGCGCCGAATCCCAAAATAATAATCATTCACAACAAGTCTAAAGTAGTCACGAAGGGCCCATTGTTATTATTGCTATAGTGGTGGATTATTATTACCACCATCAGCCATGGTTCTAGCTTGATTCCTTCTTCCTCTCCTTTATTGCCAAAGAGTTCTTTCAATCTCAGGATCAGGTTCTATAAATTCCAAACTCCTTGCTCTTCACATATATCTTCAAGACAACATACAAAAAAAACACTAAGCAAAATTAAAAGAACTTAAAAGCCTAAATTAAGATCATGACACTTAACCACGATATTAGAAAAACTTTAAAAATTTTAGTCCCTGGCAGTAGCTCCGAAAACCTGGCAATGACAAAGCTATAGCGTGTGTAACCATAAGTGTACGAGTCATGACAAGTAATAAAATGATGAGAATGAGCATCATCTCATGAAGGTTGAATTTTTGAATTAAAACTAAATACTATGGCTATGACAACCTAATTATATCTACGCAAGCAAACTTTAAAATTGCAATTGCAAGAATAAAAAGAAAATCAAATAACAAGCTAAATTAAGAAAATTTGGCAACGAACAAATCAAGAAAATAACAATTGAGCGAATGAAAAACTTATATGATGTGAATTCTATAGTCTTGACTTCACTCAATTCTTCCTATGTTTCTCTTATTTAATTATTGTCAATGAGATATAATTTAATTCACTAATCACTGGCTTAAGACTAACCTTATTACCTCTCTCGAGTGTTAAATAAGATCTTATACGTAACTAACCAAGCCACTATACCTACCTAATTTCACTAATTACACATTTATTAATTTTCACACATATTTGATTACCAAGGAATTTGTTACGTCTCTGTCTCATAATATTCTCAATATTAATAAGACTATCTAAGTGTCGATCTCTTCCTGGACTTACACAACTTAGATTGTGTTTCTCTAAACTAATAAATGACTCAATTTTTCCCAAACATCAAATAAATAATCAAGAATCAACTAATTTACCATACCACAAAAAGAATTAAGCAAAGAGGAACTCAAGTGAATTGAAATGTACATTCATTAACAAAGCGCTAAATATTCAAAACTTGGCTCAAATAGAGCTACATCAAGGCCTTAGAAAATAAAACTAGCCTAACATGGGTAAATCTATAGTAACAAACATTAAGAAACTCATAAATGTAAACATTATCTCAAGCAAGATTGCAAATACAATATTCAAGTTATAGAAAGAAAATTATGATTAGCAATACTCTAAACTCTATAACTTCAAGAATTCCTCAAAAAATCTTCAAGAAAGTGTAGCCTTTGCATTTCTCAACTCCTCCCCACACTCATTGGGATGTGCGTCTTTTCTCCCCCTCAAAAAATGGGTTACTAAAGTGAAATATGATAAAACCCTCTAAAGCACGCAAATCTGGCCATTCATTCTCATTCTAGGGCAAAAATGGCCCTTGTACGTCATTTAGACCAAGGGGGTGGCGTAGGCTAGCTTGAGACGACGCAACCAAGATACTTAACATGTGTGAACATAATTTGTCAACTTTCAATCAATCACACTCTACCAAGTTGTAACACATTTTTAACCATCAAACCCACCGAACCTTGTGAAATAATTTTTTTCAAAGTTGTGGGCACATGCATCAAGTGTTCAACGATCTAAGTTACAACCTTATTGAGTTTGTAGAATATGAGTTAAGTTGAAAATAGACAAATGTATTTAAGTTGAGTTTCTCCACCTCGCTTCTAGAATAACGATTATTTTTTATAGGCAAACACTTAGATCTCTTTGAAAGTTTTCTAGATCTTTGGATACATATTTTGGAAAATACAAACCAAATACAGAAATAGGTTAAGCTAGTTCAAAGTTGCACTTGAATTCTATTGAAGCCCAATTTTGTCCCACTAAATGTTTGAACTAGTCTAATTGATAAGTGGGCTTTTTACTCTCTTATCCAGTACTTTAAAGTGAATATTTATGTAAATCCTCAAGGTTTTGTGTTGTTTTAATAAATTTTTTTTTCTTTCTACAGAAATGAAGAAATTACAATTAAAGTGATAAGGTGCACAAAAAGGGACCAAAATACAAAAAGCAAAGCATTAGGGGATTGAAAATGAAATATATAAGGATTGAGGGACTTAATTGAAAAACGATTGAAGAATGCAATTGATATTTTTTAAAATTGATGCGCTCATTCATGGTGCGCCTACGCCCCAACAAGAAAGCAAGGCACAACCACACCCATGTCTGCACATTGTAGACAGAAGCTAAGGCGCGCCTGTGCCACTTTTTACGGCCAAATTTGGTTGATCCTAGGTTTCCCTAATTTTGGGACATCAGCCAACATATAAAATGGGTCATCCAAGAATAGAAAGGAGATTCTTTTTAGAGAGAGGAGAGTGGAGAACAAAAAGAAAATTTAGAGAGAGAAGGGGAATGATCAAGCTTAAAGGCCTTTGGAAGAAGATTTGAAGATTGATTTTGGAAGCCCTTCATCACTAGTTTTGTCTTCTCAAACTCTCACGTTTATTTTGGAATTTTTTTTATTTTATTGTTGGATTATTGTAAGCTGGATAAGTTTCATTTTGGACTTGCATTTGGTTGTTGATATGTTAGGCTAAATTTTCATGTTCTAGGATATTGATATAGCCTAATTCAATTATGTTTTGACTAATTAAGGAATTTTCTATTGTTATTATTTTTAATCACTTGAGTTTTTCTTACATTTATTGTTAATGAATTATTGCATAATTATTTATTAGAGCAAACATGAATGAAATGGTACTAGGGATAGCCTAAATTGTTCATGGGATTTGAAAAACTCAGTTTAATTTGTGAGAATTCAGGAGAACATCAACAATTAGATAATCACATTGACACTTGGGAATTAATAAACTGGGAGGTGAATTAATTACTGAGAGTCAACAACAGGCTGATTTTTAAAGTCATATAGTTAATTCAATTAGATAGGGATATCGGTTGATTTAACTAAACGTAAGACTCAATTCGACACTTGGGAGAGGAAACAAAGTTACTTAGAATTTGTGATTAGTGTATTAAAAATGAAAACTTAGCAAAATTCTAAGTTAGAAGAGACATAGTAAGAGTTAGGTGAAATCAAAATCCTATGACTATTTCCATAACAATTTTTGCACAAACTCTCTTTAATTAACTAAATTTGTTAATTTTTATTTTTGTTAATCAATTTAGTTGCCCTTCATTATCTTTCTCATTATTTTTGTGCTTTTACAAATTTTAGGTGCCTAGATAAAGTTAACCTACATAATTGCAATACTTAGTCTAAAAAATCAAAAACTTAGTCCTCATCGATACGATAACTTTTTTTTACCACTTACTACTTGTATGACCCTATATACTTGCAGGTTGCGTGGGCACGTATCACTAACCTTTAGAGTACAATGTTGTAAAGTAATGAATCCTTGTTTTTCTTATCCAAGAATCACATCATTTGACATTTAGAATTCAAAGATACACTTGTTATATAAAATTTGGGCAAAAATGATTACATTCTAGAATTTAGTTCAATTCTTATTTTAAAACTCAATATAAAGAATAATGCTCAAGTTTTGGGAAGTTAATGACATTTTTAAATACAAAATCATAATATATCTCTTGATAAATATATACTTTTAAGCATTTATCACACTCCCCAACTAGTTTACTATTAGTCCCTGTTAATCTAAGTCATATCAATTAGAATTGATTTATAGAATTTACATTCAAAGTAATTATCACTCTTCTTCTTTTGATATTTTCAAAATAAAAGAACTCTCACTTAATGTTTTATTGTATATGTTCTAAATACTAACCAATCAAGCTACTTTTATCCTAAATTTTGTCAAGGTAAACTTCTTTAGGAAAAGACCTTTTCTTTATGTATATATATATTACAATCTGTCCTTAACCCATCTAATGAACTCCTAGACCAACTGGCATTAGGATATTAGGTATTAAAACACTCCTTTGGACTTAACTACTTGAGTCTTAGGTTATGAAATTATTCATACCAAAGCTCAACTATTTTATTCGATCATTCACCACTTATTAGGCAAGAAGTCTGGTTACTAAGTAAAAACTTTGATTAGAAATTTTTTGGAATTTTTATCTTTATTCTCTCTTTTTTTTTTAAATTTCTCTTACCCTTGGTTGCTACCATTGACAAAACAAAAGAATTCAAATATTTTAAGATTCTAATATGTCATCCATAATTTTTATCTTTATTCTCTCTTTTTTTTTTATGAATACTTATTGAATAATTAATTATATGAGCAGAATAATTAGTTATGTGATAGTGATGTGAGAGTTTATAGATTTGATTGATTCAAAGAGAATTGAATGATAAAACATTTATTATGAAATTCAAAAAATAAAAACAAAATGATAAAGTACATTTCTACTAAGATGCATCTCCGGAGTAAAATTACTCCTTACTCTACCATCATTAATCACAAAGTTAAGAATCTAAAGGTTTTCTTTTCTTTTCTTTTTATAAGTAAAATACATAAACAAAAGTGACTACTTAAGTCAATTATACTTCACCCCAAGTAGATTGTGACATTGTCCTTAATGTTTAAATGTAAAAAAGTAAAGTTAGGGGACATCACCTAAGATGATAATTATTAAAAGTAAAAGAAAATATAAAACAAACTTAAACAAAAATAACCAAATAAAGATAACAATATGCTATGAATAAAATCAAAAGAAAGAAAAGTTAAAAATTGAGTATTAATATTGATAGATGTTGTACAATTCTAATTACCTAATAAATGTCTTAGAATTCAAATTAAAACTCGCAAGTATACGAATCGTATTTAGTACGATAAATATTCCGCGAGATCGATCCCACAAGGAATAGGTTAATCAATATTTCTCAATTAGTAAATCTTAGATTGAATGATTTATGAGTGATTTGAATAACAAAAAAAAATTAAAATAAACTAATAAATAGCGAATTGAAAAGGCAAAATTGATTAAAGGGATAAATTGAGGAAGTTGAAGTGTTAGGGTTCAAGAATCCATCATTAATTATTATTTTTCAGGGTCTAAGTGTAATCTAAAAATAATAATAACTTGAGACGGTAATGGTCTTCTTTCGTGCAATGAAAGGACTTCACGCATCAATTTTTCATTGATTACAAGTTAATCTTGGTGTGGGATTTAACTCATCTATCCTAAAACATGCAACAATGCTTGGTGTGGGCTATTGTGAACATGTCAAGAATGCATTAAATGTTGTGAAAACAAGAAAACTTTGCATAAACAATCAAATTGGTGTAATTATCATGTTAACACAATTCATTTATATGTGAAGCATCAAGGTAAGGGATTGGTGTGGTCCTCAAACCTTCCATCAATGTATTACCTATTTGAATCATAAAGATTGCAATTCAAACCCTTGGATTAGTGTGGTCCTTAGGTTTGCATTAATATATTATACATTTAAAATCAAGATAAATCATTTAAATAACATAATATAAATCAATTAGGCAATATCAAATTATTCAATTAGGCAATACTAATCAATAAGCATAATATAAATGAACATCACCTTTATTAAGTTATAAAAATCCAAATTAACACATACCCATAGAAAAATAACAATTAAGGCATCATCTATCACCCTAACTAAGAGTTTTAACTACTTAATTGCATGATAAAAAAAAAACACTAATTAACAAGAAAGAAACATAAGATAGAGAAGATAGAACCAAATTCTTGTCTTCAATCCTTCAATCTTCTTGCAATCTTCTCTTGATGTAGTCCAAGTTCTCTTTCTCTAAAATTTTATTCTCCTCTTTAAAGCTCAAACTAAGGGGTATTTATAGCCTCCCCTAACTAACTCAAATGATGCAAGGAATGACATAAAATACTTACATGATGTAAGCCATGACATCATGTACATACATGATGTAAGCAATGACATAATATACATACATGATGTAAGCAATGACATCATGTACATACATGATGTAAGCCATGACATAATATACATACATGATGTAAGCAATGACATCATGTATTTTCCTTAAAATAGGCAATTTCTGACCTCTGAATTGATGTCCAAATATCTACATTAATATGGTCATTTTTGGAAAAGTTGTCAACATAAATGTTATAGGAATTTCTCTTAGCGTTTTGTAGACACCAAGATTGTGCCTTTTAGAGTTCTCCATCAAAAGTTATGCTTGAAATACTGAAGATTGTTTCAATAAACCGAGAAAGAAAGATTTTTCCTTAATTTCCATAATTCCTTCCATTCCTTGATGGCGCAAGCGTGTCATAGCTATTGTCTCGGGAGGGTGGTTTTATTTTGTACTCGGTATTAATGAAGTATGTGCTTGTACTGCATTTTCTTGCCTTTTCACTGAAATGCTACATTTTTCCTCGATTAAGCTTAATTCTTATGCTTTGCTTCAAAATACCTACAAAACAAGAAATGCAACTGAAACATCATAAAATACAAGAACTAACTCATAAGATTAACGAATATATGATATAAATATATGTGAGTTAATGAACATATCAATAGATAGTTGTGATTATGTTTCATATCTTCTTTTAGTTTTAAGTCTAATAACGGTTTAAACACCATCTAAGGGTCAAGGACTGAATTTCCATCAATTTTTTTAATAAATTGAAAACATGATCTTTTAATGTTAGATTCCCGAGACTACAACAATCATGTTCTTTTCAAAATTGTGTAGGAATTGAGAATTTTACATTGCACATATCTGTTAGGATGTGTTTCAAGAATCAATAGAATATTATCCAAAGACTCCCTACCCTAATGCAGCCTTTATGAATTAAATTTTATCTTCTCGACTTGTAGATATCATTTCTACAAAATGATATTGCATGTTACAGGTCCAATATGCACATTTAGGCGTGTGTGAAACAAATGAATTAGAAATTTCACTAGCTAATCGGACCTTTATTTCAATTATCAAACGTATATATTCTAGAATATCCTTGTGCATAAACATTCTTAGCCTTTTGCATCTAATTTGGAATTTATTAGAGTATTTTTAGGAAGAAAAAGGAAAATACTTTTGTAATTTAGAAATTATGACATCTATTGTGCAAAGAAGAGAAAAGGAAGTAAAATTTTTTTTTTTTTTGTATCATTTATTTTGGGCAGCTAAAATAATCAACTTGAAGAGACATTGATACATTCGAATACAACTATTTAAACAAGCACCTTTGGATTTCGGTTTTCATCCATTAATGTCTAGGATAAATGTGAGACATTTGAATACAACTATTTAAACAAGCTTTCAAAGGATAAAAAAAAAATGAAACATTAAACGTGAGTTGCAAATAAAATTAACATTTTTCTATTAGAAGCAATTAAGCAAGTTCCTTCTTATGCTAAATTTTTTAAAGTCTTGTACACCGTTAAAAGAAAGCTTAATGTACAAAACAAAATATTTTTTACTGAGAATAATCATTCAAGAAAACACTCTCCCAAAATACAAAGATCTTGATTGTTCAACTATTTCTTGTGTGATTGGAAATTTTATGATAGAATGTGTGTTGTTGGATCTTAGTGCAAGTGTTAATATTTTATCTTATTCAATGTATGAGCAATAAGGTTCATGTGACCTTAAACCTACCTCAATAACATTTTAACTTGTTCAATCTAAGAAAATTTCAAGAAGGATAATTGAAAATGCGTTAGTCTAAATAGATAAATTTTACTTTCTAATTGATTTTACTATTTTGATACAACCTATTTTTAACTCAGGTACTCAAATTCTTGTCATTTTAAATCTTCCATTTCTTATCATATCTAATGCATTAATTAATTGTAGAAATGATATTTTAAAATTTTTATTTTGAAATATGATGTTGGAATTAAATGCTTTTAACATTTGTAATTTAACCTGGGGATGATATTGAAACTCACAAGATAGATTATATTGAAAAGCTTGTTAAAGATTGCTTTAATATTTCATATTTTTTTTATCCTTTGAAAGTTTGTTTAAATGGTTGCAATTAAATGTCTCACATTTATCCTCTTTATAAGTCTTTAGGTTCTAGAGGTTAATAGACGAAAATCAAAATTCAAAAAAGTAATTTTTCTATCAAATGGTGATAACGGTACTCCCTGACTCTTCAAATCAGTTATTTTAGTTGCCCAAAATAATTGATACAAAAAAAAGATTCTCTTCCTTCCCTTTCTTTTCTTTTCTCTTCTTTTCTTTTCACAATAGATATCATACTTCCTAATTTGCAAAAGTATCTTTCTTCTTTTCTTAAAGATGCTCTAATCAAAATTCACCAAGCTAGGTGCGAAAGGCTAAGAATGCTTATGAACAAGGGCATTCTTGAAGATATACGTTTGATAATCAAAGCAAGGATCCGATTAGCAAGCGAATTTTCTAATTTATTTATTTTACGCATGCCTGGCTTAGGTGAAAGCTCTTTTACAAAGAAATGAAGAGCGAAAATGTTACAAGTTTGTCATAAATGTGCACATTAGACTTGTAACAAATAATGTTGTTACGTAAATTAACAAACGCAAGTGCACATGTCGTAACCAAGTAATAAAGTGATAAGAAGATGTCGATTCCACGAAAAATGTTAATCTTATAATTACCGAAGATGATTAATTTATGAATTTATCTAAAGAAACGAAATATCTTTTGATTGCGAAATTTAAAATAGATTAAAAGTAACTACTAAGTAAATTAATCAAAAGATTTAACAAATGGAAAGATCTAGGGCTAATGATTTTATCGTATTTGGTCACATCCAATTCTTCAATTGATGTTGTTCTAATTTAAAATACTTGTTGCTAGTTAATTATCCTAATTTATTTGATTATCTCTCTCGAGATCAATCAAGTCTATTTCGCACCTAAAAGTTTACTATATCTCTATGTGAAATTAATTAAATAGAAGTGCATTACGATTAGTGATAATTTCTAATTAAACTACATAAACCATATTAGTATATCTCTATCTAATATGTAATTTACGACATCTATCACATGGTCTAGATATGATAATAATTTATTAATTTCTATCAATCCACAATTCATTCAAATATTAGCCAAATATTCAAAAGCATTGATTTTCATGATAAATGGTCAATACTAAATCTCAAATCAATTGAACAACATAATCCTAGAAATTGGATACTTCAAATAGATTAAACCATTTCTTATAAAATAAGTCTAGCCACACATAGAGTAGGATTCAAATCTAACAATTAAGAATTCAACAATTAGCAACGTAATCTTAATAATCACAATATTGTTAAATTCAATATTTAATTAAAAAACAGAGAAAGAAAAACTAGATGAGGAGAGCTTAAATCCACAAGGTTGATGAGAATCTCTAATCTCTTGTTAAAATTTCCTTCTTCTTGTTGATTTTCTCCTTTCTCTATCTAGCCTTCTTCCTTCCTCTCTTCTCCCTCTCTCTAAAAACTAAACACGTTACAAAAATTACCTCTTCTTTCCTTTCTCCAAAACATAAAAACGTCAACTCCAATTGTATCTAACTATCAAAACTTGATCCAAAGGTCCAAGAATTATGCAAAAATCGTCCACTTTGAACCTAGGTGGCTAATATCAAGTGGGTCCCCTTACGTTTAATTAATCTAAATTTGGTTCATGATTTTGATATTTTTGCATTCTAGTCCTCTTTTATTACATTTTTGTCCACCTAGACAGAATGTGGTGCGCGGTCGGGCACTTCATTCTGTCAAAAAAGTAGAAAATGCGGTACATATTATTTAGACTCCCTTAGTATTGATTATCTTGAATATGCCCCTTTATTTTCATAGTTTTTCATTTTGATCTTTATTTTGTTGCATTTTAGTCCGTCATCTCTTATTGTTTGGTCCCCAAACGCCTTCTTTTTTAAGCCAAATTAATTTTTTTTAACCAAATTCACTTTAGATGGCCACTTCTCTTGTTTTCTACACAATACAATAAAAACACATCAAATATAAATAAAATTTGAGGATTAAATAAATAATTAAAGTTTAAAAATAAATGATTATCGCATGTTTTACGCACTTATCAAATGTCGTTTTATATGAATAGTATCTACAAATCGAGAAGGTAAAATTTAATTTATAAAAAATGGACTGATTGAGAATTTTTGGATAATATTCTATTGATTCTTATAGACGAGTCTTAGTAGATATGTGCAACATAAAATTATCAACTTGCACACACTATTCTAAAAAGAACAATATCGTTGTGGTCTTGAAAATTTGACTTTTAAAAGACCTATTTGTTAATTTATAATAAAATTCGATGGGAAGACGATCCTCAATCCATAAAAGGCGTTTAAGACGTTACTGGACATAAAACCAAAGAAAGATGTGAGGCACAAGTACAACTATTTGTAAATATCGATACTACTCACAACAAGTTGTTATCTTTATGTCGTTATTTAAGTTTGTCCTTTATTTTGCAATAACTATAATCTCAGGTGATATCCACTATAAGTTATTTCTCTGCATTTAAACATTGAGGACAATGTCACAATCTAGTTATAGAGGAAATATAGTTGAATAAATAATCACTTCTATTGCTATCTTTTACTTAAAAAAGAGAAGAAAAAAAACCACAAACTTTTAGATTTATAACCTTTAGATTAAGGAATACTCTTGAGACGTATCCTAATAGAAATGTACTTTAAATTTTGTTTTGTATTTTGAATTTCATAATAAAGGTTCTTCGTTCACTTCTCTTTGAATCAATCAAATTTAGAAACTCCCACATCATTGTCAAGTAAATAATTATTCTGTTTATATACTTATTCAGTAAGTATTCATAAACCATCTTTCAACACACTTTGGCACGTGATTGTAAATGATATATTGGAATCTTGCAAAATATTTGAGTTTTTATTGTCTTGTCAAAGGTAGCAGCCAACGGCAAATGAAATTAAAAAAAAATTCTAACCAATTCTTTAACTTAGTAATATGGCTTGTTACCTAATTAGGAGTAAATGTTAATGTAAAATGACTGAGTTTTGGTATAAAAAATTCATAGCCTTCTTAACTCGAGTAATTAAGTCTAAATGGGTGTTTCAACACCTACTACTTTAAGGCCAATTAGTATAGGAGTTATTGGCCCAAAGCTCGCTATATAGGTTAAAAATACATTGATAATAAAAATATAAAAATAAAGAAATAAAGAAATAAAGAAAACAGAAATGATCTTTGCCCAAAGAAATTTACTTAACAAAATTTGGAATAAATGTTGTTTGGTTCCAATTAAGTTGCATAAGTATGTGTTATTATAAAAATCACAAATAGAAGGTTTATTAATAATTTGATTGATTAGTATGTGGCACATATATAATAAAACATTAAGTGAGAGTTTGTTTATTCTGAAAAGATCAAAAGAAGAAGAATGATAATTATTTTGAATGTAAATTCTATAAATCAACTCTAAATGATATCGTTGAAAACTATTAGGGGTAGTAATAAGCTAGTTGGAGGGTCTTAAAAGTATATATTTATCAAGAGATGTAGTACAATTTTGTACTTAAGAATGTTATTAACTTCTCCAAAATTAAACATTTTCTTTTATATTTCGTGTTAAAATAAGAATTGGCCTGAACTACAGAAAATAATCGTTTTTTCGCAAGATTTATATAATAAACATATCTCTCAATTTGAAATGTCAAATGATACGATTCTTAGACCAAGAAAATATAGCCTCATCAATTAACAACTTTGTACGCCAAAGGTTAGACCAGTTCAAGTATTTAGAGGAATAAAATTAGGTTTCTACAAAACTCAAACGTAACTTCAGACTAGCCCAACATGTTTTTGTATTTGGTCTTATCTCCCAAAATATGTACCCGAAATTATATACTTTGGTATTCTAGAAATTTACAAAGAAATCTAAAATGTTTTTCTTTCACACTTTTCAAAATTCCAAGTGTTTGACTATCAAAAATAGTTGTTATTCTAGAAGAGTGGTAGAGAAGCTCAACTTGAATACCTTTGTCTGTTTTCAGCACAAATCATGTTCTACAAACTCAATGAGGTTGGAACTTAGACTATTAGATAGCTGATTCATGCGCCTACTACTTTGAAGAAGATCATTTCACAAGGTTTGGTGGCTTTGAAAATGTGTTACAAATTTGTAAGGCATGATTAATTGTATGTTAGCAAATTATGTTCACACATGTGAAGTATATTTAGTTTTTCCTATATAAAGGAAGGTGTGAAAAATTAGGGAGTTCTCTCTCTTGTTTTCTTTCCCTTTAGGAGAAGCATTTTCTTTCCTTTGTATAATTTAAATGTTACTTACATAATGTATTGCTAAATTCGTAATTAGGGCTAAGGGTGAGCTTATAGTCTTTCTACATATCAAGAACGAGGTAATTTGTAGTCTTTCATCATCAATTCAAATGTTAGCTTTTGGTTTTTTTTCTTTCCTTTTGAAAAGATATTTTCATGTGCTTAAATGATATTCATCTTCTAATTAAGATCAACCTTAGTTGATTCTTATTTTTGTTATAAAAAATAATCAAAACTGATTTTTATAAATTTCTTTAAAATGAATCCCTAATGCCCTAATATTTGGTAATATTGAATTTATCTTTTAATTTAAACAAATTAAGACAATATATATATATATATATATATATATATATATATTTATACCATTGAACTTGTGGACCTTTATATAATGAATTCCCTGTGGACTGACAGTCAAACTTTTGAACTTTTATTACTTGATATAACCTCCACTTAGGTATTACAACCTAAAATTGATAGCGAAGAAGCAAATTGGTTAGGACTCTCAAAAAATGGGGGAAAAGAGAAGAGAAAGTGAATGGAGTAACCATGAAAAAATTGAGGTTGGTGCAACCAAACCAAGGTACCAATAGTTCTAAAGGCTAGCCTTTAGAACACATCTTTGAATGTCCTAAAAGAACAATTATTCACATATGTATGAGATTTAGACTTACTTTAAAAGCCTTAGGAAATACATACAGCTTCAAGGAAGAAAAGCATAAGCAATATTGCAAATACCACAGAGGCTGGCTGCAACACAGATGATTGTTTTGACTAGAAGTGTGAGATAGAATCCTTAATTTAAAAAAGAAATGAGACTCAAGAATTTAAAATAGTCATAATAAAATCTTCAGCCAGGGGTACCTTCGTGTCCTTCAATTTCTTATGGTAACAAAATCTTCGAGATATGCTCGACCAAAAACCCCATTATGACGAGTGGTGGAGAACAATCTCATATAATTGGACTTTTAAACCTTGTCAATTTTCATAAAACTTTTCCCAACAGCCTTTAGATTATCCTTAATATATTCACAAATGTCTGTGCTCTCTGTAGTGGACCTACATGAAGAGTATTACATGATGTTTAGGCACACATGCACTTTTAGAATTGTACCAAGCCTCCGAATATATTCATTCAGTAGTAAAACTATTGTCAGTTAGCTCTGGAGATGTATCCTTTCTTAATACTAAGTCATTGTTTGTGATAGACAAGTGCACAATAACATACTCAACCCAATCATCATCGTAATTAGTCCTAGTTAAAGTCTTGATGAAGGCAAGTTGGAGAGATGTCAATAAAGTATTAATTAAAGAATTAACATAGGCCAAAATTAATTAGTAAAGTATATGACTAACAAGACTCCCTCCCAACAGGAAAAACTAAATCATTTAGTGCAAATTCACCAAACTAATCTCTTCCTCAACCCAAGCATTCCTACTAAGTAATGATTTTATCTATAGGGTAATGCCATCACCAACGTAGATCTCAGTAAAAATCATAATCCACCATAACAATAATGAAATACTTACTAAAACTAGATATAACAATGCAAAACCCAAAACAATTCATCACATTTGGTCCCACGACAGATAGAAACACAATCGTTTTCAATAGTAGTTTCATCGTTCCATAAAATCTCATGCACAAACTAGGTTGAGGCCAAATGAATCTAAAGGTATAATGAATTCAAAAATCAGAGGATCAATATAATGAGAATGAATATCATAATAAGTCCTCAAATTACTCTAGAAATTGTTCTACCCATAGTAAAGTTTCTAGGCAAAAGAATCAATAACGAGAAACTAGTAGGTTAAAATTATATTTACAGAAGAATTGAGCCATAGAACAATAACCATAGATGATCTGGGCACAGTCATTACTATCTAAACATGTGAGCATTAAAACAAAAATAGGCAAAGATTATGCATAAGAGCATAAATTAATAAAAGATAAAGAACCAATTGATAATTTGTTTATAAACCCAAACAATATTCACCAGCTTTCTCCCCGAACTTTATGTAAAATGGATATAAAAGACCCACTTTGACGAAATAACAAATTTTAAACCAGAATAATAAATTTAGCCAAATAGATCTTGGATGTACAAAATAATCAGCAATAAATCATGACAAAAAATTGAGTTTCAAGATTTCTCAACAATGATGATTTGTTACAAACCCTAGAACAAGATAACAGCATTCAAACTTTTAGTTGATCGATGAAAAAACTTAATTCGACTCTGATACCAATTGTCTTTTGTCAACATCAATACATAATCAACAACAGCAATAAACCCAAGATTTTGCAAATTTAACATCAACACATGATAATAGAATATGGAAGTATGAAAACATACCTAGCGAACCATGCTTTCCACAAATGCTGACAGTTGGATCCTAGATTTGCTGTCAAAAATCAGTTTTCTACTCTCTTGGATAATGGTAATAAGATTAACTTACAGATTTATTCATAATAATATACTTATTTCTTCATTTTGGTAACACATTCCATTCACTGATGGGAATGTGAATTATTTATATTAATTAAGAGTATGTCATTGGAAATTTATTCCTCTTCGTTATCGTGTTGACTTTGGCTAAAATTTGTATGTCTCTTCGATCGGATTATATACAAGGAAAAGGTTTATGACAGTTATCCGGTTAGGATGTGAGCAATGAAATTAATGTTAAACACAATGTTAGCAGTACAATGTTAAAATGTTAACAGTACAATGAAATTAAGGTTCGATCGGATTAACGTCAACAGTACAATGTTAAAAACGAACTTTTGAATTTCGATTTTAGAAATTAATGCAGGAAGGAGTTCGTATCAGAATAGGAAAAGAAGCAATCATATAATACTAAATGATTATAATAATACAAAGTGAGAACTACACTAACAAGGATAATTGCAAAGTCCAATCAAACAGAAACTGCGGAGTAAAAAATGAAAAAATCCAAGATTTCAGATAGTACTTTTGATCCCAAAATCAATCCGATTTATTAAAGAAATAGAAGAACCCATATTCCAAATGAAAAAATTCAAAATAAAATTTGAATATTTCAGAAAAATAAAAGATAATAATATATTTAGAAGATTTAAGAAAAAGATATTAATATTCGTATGCAATTAAACTCATTTAAATTTTATTGTATTTTTTTAATATTCAAATATTAATGTAATTTCTTATCTTTTAGATACCAACATAAATTGAACTAAAACAAAAGGGTGTTTGTAGACTTCTAATACAGTTAAAAGGGTATATTTGTAAATGTCCTAAAAGGTAATAGTTTTCACTGATGAAAGGACCTTCACAACTATTATTCTTAAAAGTAAGGGATATCAAGCATTCTTGTCGAGGGACATTCTAACTATCTAAACATATTAGCATTAAAAATAGAAATAGGCAAACATTATGCCTAAGAACATAAATTGGTAAAAGATAAAGACCAATTGATAATTTAATTATAAACCCGGGAAATTTACAAAATAACCACTATTCACACTCACTTAACGAAAATGACCACTATTCACACTCACTTAATGAAAATGACCACTATTCATAATTTTTTTCAAAAAATGCCCAACTGAAAAATTGTAGGACAAAATTGCATCTCTGACCAATTTTGACAAATGCTAACTTATTGACTTTATTTTGCCATAAACAAAAACGAAAGTCCCAATTTTTTTGCCCTAAACAAAACCGTAAGTCCCAAATCAAATTTTATAAAAACGAAATCTCGACAATTGGTGTACGGACAGCGGTGATAGACAGTGGGGGTCGACGAAGATTGTATTACGGGTTGACAACAGGAGCTTTGAGGTGATTTGAGCGGTGGTTAAGGGAGCCATACAACTGGAATTAATGAATATGTTGAATTTCATAAATGTTTTGTAGATTTTTTACAATTTATGGTTTGAAATGTGGTAGAATACATATATGTTGCTGGATTATAGGAGATTTGTGTTATGATAGTCTGAAATTTGGTTGTTTGGATTGATTGTGTCACCGGAGGCATTGAGAATGAAAGCCTCGATAGTTTCGAGCACATATGCTTGTATTGATGAATTTTGCTATGATCAAAACTGGATGATCGAGACTTTAGTTTTTCTAGAATGATGTTAAAGACTTTTGGGCATGTTATAGTCATATTTTCAAGCATACTAGAAATTTAAAGATGTAATTGAAACTGCATGTGTTTTTGTGCATTTTATTTATATAGTAATAGTTTCAATAAAAAACGACAAGTGGTACAGTCTTTTATCACGATTTGCATATACTTTCGAGTGTATGTTCTACAAATTTCAATTTCTGGAGAAACTATACTTTTGATCAAGGTTTGCATAAACTTTTGAGGCTAATTGGTCGAAGGTGATTGAAAGTATAGTTTCAATTTCTCCAAAAATTGAATTTCGTAGAATATACTATTTCGAGTACGGTCTGCATACACTTTCGAGCATGTATAATTGTATCAATGTGATTGAAACTATAGTTTCAACTTATGAAAGAAACTGCTTGGTTTTCTCCTAAACATATAGCTTCGATCACTATATCCATAGACTTTCAAGCATGTATGATTTTTGTCAATGTGATCGGAACTGTAGTTTCGATTTTTTCACGATCTACTTTTTGTTGTTGTTGTTTGTTGCCTTTTTTTTATTATTTATGTTTGTTATTTTTCTTTTATTTTCACAATTGTCTCTTGCCTTTTTCTTAGACTAGGTGAAAATAGTTGTCACCATGAGTATGGAGTTAAAGATTCTGAAGGCTGAACCTTTTTCGGCAGTTGTGATCTCACTATCCAAAGAACGAGTGTTAAAGACAGTGCGAAAGAAGCTCAGTCCCACACAACTCAAGTTGCTCAAACATATGTGCTTAGGTTATCTGTGGGACCTAAAAGACACCTAGTTTTCACGAAACCTTGTGCATAATATGTTGCTACACGAGGTTGTCATGAAAGGAGCGGAGAAGGAGATGTAGTTTCTAGTAAGGGTAGTACTATACGTTTCTCGTACATTGAGTTTTGATTTTTTACAAGGTTGAAGTAGTTAGCAAAAGTGTACAAGGCAATCGACTTTAGACTAGTAGATGACTTGGATGTAGTTAAGTTGTCACTTTATGTGTTGATTGGCCTAATTTTACTTAGGCAAGGGCAGTTGTATCACACGGATATGTGGATACTGTAGATCGTGGATGACTGGGAATAGTTCAAATGATTTTTCTGGGTCAGTTGTATGGACATATACCTTTCATTCATTGAGTAAGGCAATGGCTTAATAGTTGTCCACTTACAAGGTTAAACAAGCTCAGAAGTGAAAGAAAAAGTTGAAGAACGTCAATTGATACAACCTTTATGGGTTTCTTTTCGTGTTACGAGTACTTGAAGTGCACTTTAATACTTTTTAATTGTACAATCCATAATATTATTAAAATAATAAAACTTGTTTATTTTTATATAGATTTGGATGTACTAGGCCATCTCCACTATCGAATCAAAGTTGGGAGGACATACCAACTCTTGTCTTTCTTGTATTTTGAGGTAGCTTGTGCCGAGAATGAATATACGCGACGATGACCTTAAGTTGTACATTTTCAATACTAGCTTGGTACAATTTAATAGTATATTGTCTTTAATGTGTTATTTAATTATTTAACGCTAATTAGTTTTATTTTGTAATAACATTTGTTGTTTTCTTGTTAACCAGCCCTTGTTCGTGATCCATGCAATGGAAGCCTCTCTGACTGAGTGTGCATTGCCTTACGATCATACTCTGCAATATGATGTAGCATTTAGTGGTAAATACGTCGTTATTGTTCTCTATGAATTCTTGGACCGTGACGAGCACGTTGTGTCATCACAGTTAACGAGGACACCGATGGTAACCCATTTAATTAACTTTTAATTTTTTTGGTTAAACATGTACTAACAATCCTACACAATCTTTCTCAAGATGACGCCCACGATTCATTACTGCCCACTCCCACAAATCCGAAGAAGAGTAGGAGAAAGGTAAATTACTTTAACACTTTCACTTGAGCATAAAAAGTTGGATAATTTTACACTACCTATTACATGCTTGTCTAATCATCTGAATTTTGTTTTGGTAGCGTACACTTCCCTCCATTGTATCCGAGGAGGTTCATCAACATAATAATCCTCAGCGTGCACATGATACATTTCTCGAGGTCTCACACCTGGACCGCGACAATGGCTTCCATCATATCGTCATTTGGACATTAGTTAAGAGATTAATGCTCTCCAAGCTGATTTCATAGCCTACACCTGAAGGAAAGAAGAGGTGTGCCACAAGCACAAGGATATACTGGATCAACAGAAGGAGTTTCTTGATGTGCAAATTTTAATATGCTCGCAAGTATACAAATCACTAATAGTTAATGAAAAGTTCTCCCCAAGGTCGATCTCTCAAAGAATTATGGTGGTTTATATTTTAATTTATTTTCTTTATATTACTAAATTTAATAAACAATAAAGTCCTAAAACTTACTGAATTGGTATTTTGATACGATTTTAAATGAAATGAATTAACTTCCAAAATTTAAAGAAGATAAGAATAATGAAAATAGATTAAATCCAATGAAATCAAATCGGAGTTAGCTAACTATCTACTCATGCATTGAAATATTAAGTGAATTAAACAATTATCTCAAAGTTTTGGTTATTGATCTTTTCACAATGGCTAGAGAAATCCAATGATAATAGACAATCTCACTTGCAATAAACTAAGTATATCCTTGATGTGAGGCTTCTACTTAATTAGTTGAATTAATTACAAGAAAATGATATGACCATTTAAATTAAACTAAATAGATGGATCCAATTTAACCATTTGTTCAATAGAGCTTAATTAAGGTAAGATAATGTTTCTAATACCTTAATTCTTATTTGTTAACTTTGATTATAAACAGTGGATGATCAGTCTATAATTTATAATCTAAGGTATAAAAAATAATAAACAAGTAACAATCTTAAACACTCATTAAACATAATTCACAAAATAATTAACACAATCATAGTAGCTAAGCCAAACTCCCACTATGTATTTAGCCTTCCATTATCAAGTTCAAATCAATGAAATTAAGTATAAAAGTGTAAAACACATAAAAAAACAAACAAAGATTAAAATAACACTTATCTTTATCAAAGATTTTCCCTTAGGTTTGAAATGATCAATCGTCTTCTTCAATCCTTTGGTGAAAATTGCTTAATGAAAATGACAAAAACAACACACATAAGCTACAATTGTTTAAGTAATAATACTTAAATTACATAAAGGAAAGAAAGAACTCTCCTAAGAGATAGAAAAACAAGAATAGCCTGCCCCCATCTTCAAAACCACCAATTATATATGCAAAATAAATTATGTTTTACATATGTAGACACATGCATGTTTAGTTTCATCAAATCTCTGTCTGCCAAATTGTAGCTCGCTTTTGACTATATCCCATGCCAAATTAGATAAAGTAGTCTTCATACACTTTGTGCAAAATTGAATAAGCTTTCTCATAGTTTTATTGGATGTCTAGCGCATGAGATATAATCAAAATCGTAAAGCATGTTCAAATTGTATTTACAGTCATTATCTAAACGATGACTACTTTAGACAGCCTAGATGTAGGATTGGAAAATTATGCATAACATAAAAATTGTAGCTGGCTTTCTCATGGTTCCATCGTTTCATAAATAAACTCAATTGATGGAGTATTCAGAAAGTTATGACCAAAAGACAGAAAGGTATTCACAGGTTCAGGGTGCACATAGATGAACAATGCTATATTACGTTCCTTCACACTTTCGACGCGTACCCATCTCTAATTTACAAAAGTTTTCTAAACATGAATTATTTACAATTGAGTCAGCTTTCACTTGCAATAAGAATCATTCCATGTGAAGATGTCTACAATATGTTATGGCCATTATACTGATTCATGCTCAAGTTGTATGCAAGTGGATACTTTATATCTATAATTGCAACTTACACTCCTTTAACACCTATATACAAAAATACACCATATAAATACTTAAATACAAATACTATACTCATGTTATCTTGTACAATTATACATATTTGCATGTATTTGAGTTCTATAACATGAAAACATACAAATTAAAGTTATGGCAATGAAATTTCACAATTTATGCACAAGTAGGGACATTAAATCTAATAGTAATGTAATAATATCTTGTAAAATATATGTAAATGATATACTTTTACACAAATATCACTACTACATTAGCAAGATAAGACTTTGACTATATTGGTCAAGGAGTTGGGTTGTCGATTTGGATCGAAGTCATCACAAGATCCATATGTGTGATTTTAGGTTTCGAGCATGTTGGATTGTTTGTAGGGTGTCAAATGGCCTAGACAATGTTATTTGAAAAGATTTTTGTATTACTCACATTGTTGTGTTCTTGATAGGGTGTCTGAGGCCCCATATAATAGGTTCTTTAGATGCAAATAGGGTGCCTAAGGCCTCAATGTTTGTATATATAACATGTTAGCTTTATACGATTGTTGTTGTTTTTGGAAATGTGCAGTTAACAGGGGAAACTCTGCCAAATATTTTTGGAAACATTTTGTGCTAAATGTTGTTCTATGTGTTCACTAATGTTGTAGGTCGATGACATAGGTAAGGATAATTTATGCGCATTGTTAAGGCACTTGGAGATGTTAATGTTAGTTAACCATTTCCTCAGACACTTACAAAAGCTAATGTTAGTCAATACGAGCAAGAATAAAAAACAGGCAAGTCCCAACAGACCCCGTATACAAACCTGTTTGAAAAAGGGATCGAGGTCGAGTCCTTCGATAATGAAGGGTTGGCCACAATACGATCCAGAATATGTTGTAGATCCTACACAGGGAATTCAAGAGGACTTATACACAAAGTACTTGCAATAGGTAGCTACTCCAAAGGCAAGCATTGAGATCTGGCTCTAGATTGGATAAGCATAGTAACGGATACAGGACGGTGGCTCGAGGATATTGTAAGTGACGAATAACATCATTTACTTCAGTAAGTACAATAATTATGTTTTTAGCACTTATGTTATAGACACTAATGCATTGCTTATGTTGCAGCATATAAACGAGTATATGCAGCTACTTGCACGTAGGTAAAAGGCATGCTCACAACAAGTGCCGCGACGATGGACGATTACGTCTGCACATCTATTTGTAAGTTTGATAGTGAATAGTTTTTTTCCTCCACTATTCTATTATATAATTAACCAACTCCATAACAATTACTATCGATTTTAGTGTAGACATCGTTGCAAATCGCATGGGACTAATGTCTAGACAAGGATCTCGAGAATGGCACTTTTTACTCGAAGACAAATCTTGAGTCACACGTAGAGGGCGAAAATAATGTTGTCCATTGTGTATGATGGACAATAGATGAGGTTTATAAGCCCATTTGTATCAATTCATCAAATTGGGTGGTATGCACAATCCATTTCCGTCAGCGTAGGATCACAGTCTATAACTCTTTTCCCTCCGTACATTCTGAGTAGTCATTGATTGAGTCATGCAGCTGATGTCCGAATTAATTCCCTACCTACTCGATAATGCAAGTTTTTACAACATTAAGACTGAGCTCAAGTTTTTTTAGCAAGCATTCACAGTTGTACACCCAATTGATGAGGTCCTTCAGCAACAGATATTCGGCGACTGTGGTGTATTCACTTCTATGTACATATACTATCTAGGGTTAGATAGACCCCTAAATTTTAGATCTTTAGACGACTTCTTTAGGAGGAGGATGGCCATAAAGTTATGGAGGGGTCACCTAATGTAGGTTACTACTATTATTTGTACATGTTTGTTTATAATCCATAATATAAGGGACATTGTTACTTTCCCCCCTGACTTTTGGGGAAACGGCTCTTACCCCCCTGTGTTCACAACCAATCTAAAATACCCCCCTGACTTCTTAAGAAAAGCAAGATACCCCCCTACTGTTATTATTCCGTTAAAAATCCATTAAGTTGAAGGTCATTTTAGTAATTTACATTAAAATATAATAAAAATACAAATGTGCGGGACCACCATTACTATTAAATTAAAATTCTTTTATCCTTTTATCCTTTTAGTACCTAAAGTTTGATTAAATAACTTCATAAGTCTAAACTTTTTAAATTATTCTTAAAATTTTTAATTTTATATACAACATTCATTATACTCTTATACTTAATATTTGTCAAAAATAACTAATAAATTTATAAATTTGATCAAATATAATATATTTATATAAAATATATTAATAAATAAATATTCTAATTATTTTATATTTGTATTTTATATATGTTAAAAATATATTAATGAATAAATAACAATTTTATTTTAATAATATATTAACAAAATAATTTTATTGTAATTAATTATAAGAACTTAAATAATAACTAATTTCATATTTGTAATTACTAAAATTAAATACAAATAAAATACAAATAAATATTAATTTATTAATAAAATATAAATTTATAAATCTATTTATTTTACAACATATGTATTATAAATATTTATAATTATATTATAATTTAAATAATATATATTTAAAATATAAATAAAATAATAAATATTAAGTATAAGTATATAATAAATATTGTATATAAAATTAAAAATTTTAAGAATAATTTAAAAATTTTAGACTTATGAAGTTATTTAATCAAACTTTAGGTACTAAAAGGATAAAAGGATAAAATAATTTTAATTTAATAGTAATGGTGGTCCCGCGTATTTGTATTTTTATTATATTTTAATGTAAATTACTAAAATGACCTTCAACTTAACGGATTTTTAACGGAATACTAACAGTAGGGGGGTATCTTGCTTTTCTTAAGAAGCCAGGGGGGTATTTTAGATTGGTTGTGAACACAGGGGGGTAAGAGCCGTTTCCCCAAAAGTCAGGGGAGAAAGTAACAATGTCCCTACATAATTTTCAGTAAAGCTAGTTTATCACTTTATAGGTTTGTTTTCAATATTTTTCTTCTTTTTCCTTTGATATCTGGTAAATATTAACGTAATGATTCCTTATTTTCCTTTACTTTATTCGGAACAAACAATTGCGAATTGAAAGCAATTGGTTTGTGCTATTCATTTTTATATGCATTTTAGATACCCGATTATCTTAGAGCTTGATAAGAACTAAAAAAATTGAAAATAACTTTCAAGCACGTAAAAATAACATAACGTGCTCGAAACTATACTTTCAATCAAGGCCAAGTCCTTAATCAAAAGTATAGTTTTGAGAACGTTGTATTATTTATACATGCTCAAATGTTAGTTTTGATTTTTCCAGTTCCCCTCAAGCTTCAACTAATGGGAACAAGTAAAAGTATAACACTTATACTTTGATATTATTATTTAGCTATAACGTAATGTTTCAAAGAAAAATACAAACATTATTATCATGAAAACCATGAAATTTAGTGTATCAAATTAAAAATACAAACATCATTAGTATGGAAACATTGAAAGTTAATGTATCATTGTAAAAATACAAAAGGAATACGACTCATTTTGGTATTAAAATGCGCGATTCACTAACTATAGTGGAAAGAGATTGGATTTCTACATGTGGTGTAGATGTTCCAGCTTGTTGACACCTAGAACAGGTTCAGCGTACAACTTGCTCTCCTACTGAAGGAATTTGTTGTTTCCTTGGATGGCCAAAAGGTGGACATTGTCTTGGTGGCTTGACAATAACTTCTTGCCCTTCATTTGGGATCATCTAGTCTACATTATTGCCAATATGATGAATGAAATCCACATATGCATTCAACCATGCATTACGGCGAATATGTCTACATGTTTCAAGAGCGTGAGCACACGATAGTTGTTATAAGTCAAACTATCAACAACTACATGACCAGTCTTCTAAGTTCACAATCTCAACAATTCCTCGTTGTTTAACTTCAAATTTGATTCGCGACATTGAATGCACAGTTGGTACAAGACTTTTTCAATTCCACACCAATAACCTTCTAGACCGCCATAATCAATATTGCATCTCGCGTAGCAGCCTCCCTCCCTATGCTCATAAAACCACCTTTGCACATTTGATCTACTATGCTCAGCTCATGAAACTATAGGCAACCTTCGTGCGCTCTTCAATAATGCATTCATACTCTCAACAATATTAGTTGTCATCAAGTCATATCTTTGGACTGAGAAATGGGATTGCCTATCTATGCAATCTAACATTATTTTCTAAGTACTTTGTAGTTGTCAGATGTATCCTCCTTATATTTTTCAAATATTCATTGCACTCACTTATCCAACATGCTTTTATGACTCCAAAGTATGTGACCATGATAGTCTCCATCTATTGAATTCTCATCTTGTACTTTGCCTTTACATTCCCAGAAATATGGAAATAATAAAAACCGTGGGTTGCCTCTAGGAATATCACATTAATAACCTTCTCAATACTTATATGTCAATCTGATATGAACATCAAATGGTCTATAGGCCCAGTAGCTTCTCTAACCCTCAATAAAAGCACTCCCACGATACATCAATCTCTGAATCAACAACACCAAAGCCACAAGATAAATTTTGTCATTCTCATCCAATGTAGTGATGATAAACAATGTCCCCTGGTAAGTGCCTTTCAAGAACATGCCACCAATGACAATAATGGGTCGAATGGTGTTACTTAAACTCTGAATGCACAGACCAAGGGCCATAAAAATACAAAAACTGGTCATCAATATCTTTTGTAATCGATGTCACCATCCCTAGATTCTTCTCCTCCAGTATATGACAGTGCAATGGAAATCCCCTGAATGACTCGACTGGATCACTAGCCATTAGCTTCAATGCATATTCCTTGCTTTGCATTGACTTCATGTAGGGTAAATGAACCCGGTAATCATTATGAATGCCATCACTAATATTTCTAAGGATGTAATCTGTGCCATCTGTAAACTTATCCTTGATTAGTTCGCCTATTAACCGAGTCGATGCTTATTGATACCTATCTTGCAAATTCTTATTTTGGCACGTGTGCATTGAACTCATGCGAGACACTAAAAAATATATATCATTGTTTTTCTTGGTGGCGTTGACTGGCCATTTAGACCCCTCAACAATACACTTGGCCTTAAATTGATCAGTTATTGATTTGTAAACCCTAAGCTGAAAGTGGTTCTTCAACACCATTAAATCTAATTTGTCTCAAAGTTCTTGCTTGGTATTAAAGATCTACCCAACACACGGTCACCTGATCCAGAACTTGAGCATGCTTAAGTAGACAGCATGATAATGGATGATGGAATAGGAGACAAGGACCTACCGTTGAGCTATTCATGTGATTGAGACCAATATGACGCCGTTCTGTTTCCTCAATTTCTTTGTCTACGGCATTCCTTCTTTCTTTATATTACAGAGGAATATCAATGCCACCAATGTCGCCTTAAAATCCATGACTATCATTATCATGAAATTCGTTGTAGTGAGCAGTAAAATCACCTCCATTATTGGTGGTCACATCATCAAAAAATCGAGTACGATATCGCTGAGGCCTTTCTTGGTCTCGACATGGTTAGGAGAAATGATCTGCTAATCCTTGTCTTGTGTGCTTAAATTCTATGTTGTACAGGAACTCCGGTGCCATTAAAGAAGTGTTTTTCTTTTACTTGATTGCTTCCACTCGAAGACCTAAATTGAATTGATAGTACAGGAACTGCAAGAACTTTACCGGTTTCACGATGACATGACATGGATGACCTTGTTTGTTCTCCACTGGCTACACAATCCAACATGATGTATAGCAAACATTATCCACTTCTGCTCACTATATAAGGGATGTTCACAATAATGAATGCTCGAAAGTCAAATTCATTGGTAATATCCGCCGCCATATGTCCCCTTCTCCTTCTTCCCAATTGTGTACACAATGAATACACTATCCTTATTTTGATGATAAATTCACAATGACAAACATTCAATGCCTCATACAACATCCACATAAATTGTTCATATGACATGTTTTGCTCCACACAAAGCCCCCTTATTCCTCCCCCAATATAGTCTTCACCATTTTCTGGTGTTCGATCTCATGAGCCTCCATTTGTAATAACTATCATTAGTGGCCCACCCATACCTGCACTAAAACAAAATATGCTAGTTTATAATATGAAAAATTTACTAAAATAAACACTATTAAGAAAAGTACACTTTCGAGCATAGAGTAAAAATTTGCCATGCTTGAAAGTAACATTCGAGCAAGACCAATTACTTATGCTCGAATGTTACTTTTGACTATGACCAATTTTTCCTACATGATCGAAAGTTCCTTCGAGCATGAGTAAAAAAATGATCATGCTCGAAAGTGTCGACCAGATCGTCTCCCATCTCCCCTAAGATTTGTTTTTTCACTCAACAATACACATCAACAACATCAAACATTCCATATATAGCCTATTTATCATTTTCTACCATTACATTGTCTAATTATACACAAACAAAATCATTTCTCTTTTTTTTTTTACCAATTTGTTTTTCTGCTTTTCATACGTTAAACTCTTACCTAATTTTTTAAAACTTGTGTTTCTCAAAGTACTTATAATGGAGTTCAGTTTAGTTTAGGGAGGAAAAGACGTTGGAATGTTTTGAAGGATTAAAATTGCGCACAAGTCACAGACAAGGAAAGGAGGAAGAAGAAGAAGAATGCAAAAGACTGACCTATGTTTAAAATGGTCAGAGGGACAATTTTGTCCTACAATTTTACAATTGATCATTTTTTTAAAAAAATATATGAACATTGGTCATTTTGATAAATATTTCGAAGATATTCATCATCTTCCTCACCCTAACTTCTATAAAATGGATATAAAATCGAGTTTTTGACCCGATTTGACGAAATAATTTTAACCCAAAATAATAAACTTATCCAAATACGCAATGGATGTACAAAATAATGGCAAGAAATCAAGAAATAAAAAATGGAGTTTCAAGATTTCTCAACAATGATATGTTACATACCTTATAATAAGATAATGCATTCAAACTAATGGTTAATGGATGAGAAAATTTAATTTGACTCTAATGCCAACTATTATTTATAAATACATAATCAACAACAATAATAGACCCAAGATTTTGTAATTTTATCATCAACACATGATAATATAATATGCTTAAGTATGAAAACATACCTAGATAAGCTATACTTTCCACATATGCTGATAAATCCTAGATTTGCTGTCAAAACTCACAAGATGGAGATGAAAGAAATGGAGGGAGACTTTTCTACTTTCTTCCCAAAATTTAGAATAGTTAAAACTTGAAGAAGGTATTGTGTGATTATGGGGCATAGGTTTTTATCCAAAAGGTGGCTTTTAGGTAAGGTAAAATTTTGTCTTACCAAAAAGTGATCTCACTCAGACTTTATTTTTAGGCCATTTTTGGGATAAGGCCAAGAGTGAGGAAAATTTTGGCCTTACTCAAAATTCACAGGCAAAATTTAGTTTTATCCGAAATCTACTTTTTAGGTAAGACAAAATTTTACTTTACTCAAAAAGTAGCCTTACCTAAAAACTGAATAAATTCATTTTTTGGGTGAGTAAACAAACATATTCTTATCTGTTTGCATATTCTAATAATAATGTATTCTTATTTATTTACATAGGTATTGCCAATTAAATAATATTTTTTGTTCACTACGACAATTTGTGAGAAATATTTGTTGAAGGTATTTTGAAATACATTGGTGAAAAAGTTCGGCTTATTACCATACCAAGAAATTTCAACTACCAACATTTAACCAACATGATATACACGTAACTCCAAATAAATCGAGAAGAATTCAAATTTGTATGAAGGCAAAATATAAAGAGTACTGTAACTCATCCACTGCCCCTATTCCGGCCGATATAATTAACAACCATGATGCGTTGTCTCTAGTGAATTTGAGTAATCCTAATCCATATCGAATGGGGTTTCGACTCCATTTTTATCATTTTGGATCACATTGTTGGAGTGAAAGCTACAGAACCTGAAGAACCTATAATCACACGGCCTTGTACCTTTAAAGATACAATTCTAGAAGCACATACACCTCCATTTGTGTCTTCTAGGGGCAACAACGATGTTAGCGATATAGAGGTGCCAACGTTTACACCAATCTAGCGTACCATGTTAGGAGATGGTAGACAAAATTATCATCCTTATTGTGAAGACTGTAACGAAGACCCACCTTACGTTTCAACATCCCATTATAAAAAGCCGATTAATTATGGTGTATGCTCACCGCCCCATATAATGAAGAACTTACACATGACTATTTTGATAGTCAAACATCCATGCAAAGAGCATAGTATTTTGGTGAAGGTAGTTGAAGGAATTATTGGAATGAGGATACTATCACAAGAGAGGATGTTGGTGTTACACCCAACCATTATGTTAATGGCATGTGAAGACAATGTGATGAGGGGATTAGCTTCTACCCATATTTTTCCCCCTCTTTTTGTTGGCATTTACTAGGTTGCCAAATGTTATGTCTAATTTGATGAATGGTGAAGTCTATATAGACCAAATTTTTAGAATAAAAAAAGAGTTATGACATGATTTAAGTATCATGACGTTGAAGAGGCATTCCTAATTTATCATTCACTGATTAACGACGACACATTTAGCGGCAAAATGTGTTGTGGACAGATGTAAATGGCAAATGTATGCTATGAATAATGACAAAACTAATGGGTACTATCATATCACATGCATTATGGTTGTGCATACATGTCAAAGTGATTAAATGCGAGGTGGCCATCACCAAGCCAATAGCTAACTAATCGATGAACATGTCTTGGATAAATTTTTAGACCTTAACAGAATTTATACACCAAGAAATATCTGCAACAAAATATATAAAGATTTCGAGGTACTTGTATTTTATTGAAAGGAATGGATGGCAAAGAAAGGGATTTCTGAGTCGTTTAAAGAACTCTTCCAATTTCGTCACATGTTGTAAGATAAAAATATGAAAACAATCATACATATTGAAACAAGTGATGAAGATAATTTCTTGTACTGCTTTATGGCCTTTAGAGCTTCCATCCATAGGCTTCATTTAGCCATTTGTATAATAATTACTCTTGAAGGAACCTTTCTGAAACGAGAATACTAGGGGCCTTTGTTTGTGGCAGTTGCTATCAACAAAAACAACCAATATATCTCATAGCATTTGGGATTAAAGACTCAAAGAACGATGCATCTTACAATGGTTTTTGTTGAAACTTTATGATACAATTGGCCTAATATCGGAGTTGATTTTTGTCTCAGATTGACACAATAGTATTGAGGAATGCATAGTAACAATTTTCACAAAAGCATATCACAATTTTTGTATAAACCATATTTATTAGAAAATTAAGGCAAAATACAAAATGACAATGAAAAAGACAAAAGCGTTCTTCCCCAAGTATTACAGTGCTGCAAAGGCTAATATTTTTGCTAAGTTCAATGATCACACGAATATGCTGAGGGATATACGTCCAAAAATGAGAAACTATCTAAAGAATGACGTGGGTCTTCATCGATGGACTAGATCACATTATTCAAAACATCGCTATGATAACATTGACCACTAATATAGCTGAGAGTATAAATTTATTGTTGAGGAATACACACATATTCCCAATCATAGCATTGTTAGATTAGATCTGGTCGATAATGCAAGAATGGTTCTATAACAAGAGGGAGGAATCTACAAAATGTGAACCAAAAATCCTTTCTTATTGGGCCCAAGCTATAGTCACCCATCATGAAATAGAGTCTTAACAACTAAGGTATCCTATGGTTTTTGCTACCCAAAAATATAGATCCTTAGAAATGGGACCAAGTTTTAAGTATCTCTATATTTTTTGGTACCCGAAAACTCCCACCACCCTCCCTGGGAACTCGAAAATTGGATCCTTAGAAATAGGACTAAATTTCGAGTATCATACTTGAAAATTCCACCCCTTCCACCCCCCTCCCCCAAAAAAAAAATAGCATTTTTTGATACTTAATGTGTGTCGTTATTGTTATTAACCCTAGTGCGTGTCTTTATTGTTATGCTAACGCATGTCGTTATTGTTATTATAGTTCATGTGTCATTATTATTATTAATCCTAACATGGTTATTATTGTTATTACCCCTAATGCATGTTATTATTGTTATTAGTCTTAATGCATGTAGTTATTCTTATGTTAATGAGTGTTATTATTGTTACGTTAATGCGTCTTTATTGTTAATATAACTTATATATGTCATTATTGTCATTAACCCTAACATGTATGACTATAGATATTATGAAATAATCACAATACATACAATGATTAGGTAATATATACAATATTAACACCCACAAAAATCGATCCTATAACACTTCCCAACTAATAGTCCTATGTAATCTTGGAAGGCATTGTGATTAGAGCCAAAGTTGCAAGTGCAAACCTATAATCACCACTCTCAAGATGCTAACTCGACATGCCCGAAGTCAACTGCCTATAATTGAATAGGTCTATGATATCCCTCAACTCTAGCCTCGCCTTATATATCCTAAAATGACGTATAAGATAAGGTATCATGCAACACAAAGGTTGCATGTAGATCTCCATCCTTTTGTCATCTGATTGCATCAAAGCACGGAATCGTACACCATTATTTGTTTCTTCAAAAACTCTATAGCACATACAACCCAATGATCCCCCACATGTGACTGGAATGTAGACAACATCGATTGTCCTCTATTGTCTACACACACCTTCACTATCCCCAATCACATACTGCTTGACATCGATACCCTCATAAAAAGATCCCTCTTGAAGATCGCCTCAGATGACACCTTACTATACAATAACAAGAGTGGACTGCTGTTGAAACAACAAATATATTAATGCCATAATAATAGTAGTTATGTACACCATCTAATAGAAATGATTCCAAAAATCATGCATACATAAAGGTTCAAAGACGCAATGGTCCATCATTGTATGATCACTGAAGGAGACCATAATTGCTAATATCCGACCATGTCCAAATACTCATCAATATGTTGAATTATTCGACAAACATATCAATTGAACAAATAGTAAAAATAATCATAAGGTAGATGCAATAGCAAAATATAAAAAATGTGAACCACAAAAAATTTCAATGTAACTTATGGAATCCTCTAAGTCTAAAATCCCAAAAGTCACTTCGAAGTGATGGTGGCGTGCTGAGTTTCAATTTACACATCGAAGCACCCTATCTATTACAAACATTATGCAAACTTATGCTAAAAAATGAGAGCATAAAGATCAATGATGTGTCAAGGACCATAATGTAGACTTAGCTACTGATGATTGTGATGTAACATCATATACAAGCTCCGATCATATGGGTCAGGCTTATAAGGTCAATCATATTGACTAAAAGCTTTAGCACTGTCTAGCCTATCTGTTGGTGGGCAACTGTAACCAACAGTCCACAGCTCTAACTACTCTCCTAGCCCGCTTATATCCTGCATATCGAATAAACATCAAGTAAAATGGTGTGACTAATGAAAACTCCAACAAAACATATGCAGATTGTTAGCTATAAAGGATATGAATATTATCAAATAATGTGATACGCAATTACAAGATAGAGAGGCACATAGCACACTTATCGTTATCTTCATTATCAGCCATCTTCCTAAAGTTTGAAAAGGCCCCCCTATGAGTCGGCACAAAGACTAGAATCTAAAGCCCCAAACAACTGGGCAACAATGATACTGATTAAATTCACCCAAATCATTCAATATCCACAACAACCATAAATATTTGTAATTTTTATGAGCCTTACCAAATCTAACATGCTCCATAAAGAGAAATAAAGATAATTTGACAGTATCACAGTCATATAGCTGTGAAAAATTAGTATTCTCGTATAACGATTTTAGAAAAGCCAATGAAATAGTAAAGTGGCCTCCAAAATATTGGTCCCTTATAAATTGCTCCCTCTCACTACTCTAGATGGATAACAACCAACTCTTAGACTAATAATAGCCCACACTTGACTTAAAAAAAAAATGAATAATGCTCTCACGCACTAAAAATCACATTTTGTCATAGGCACCAGGTAGGAACACATCACGCAGTAACATATACTACGTCAAGTTGTTAGAGAATAGGAGGTCATCAATGTCTAAAAGGTGATCCATACACGCCTATCTAAATAGTTCAATTTGTCTTAAGACGAGCATTTTACAAATCATGGCCACTACTTGTAATTTCAATAATAATGTGGGAATACCATAAAAATGATTGCGAAATTGATCTTTAATCTCCTCATTAGCTTGGCCATTTCCTTTTACTAGAAAAAGAAATGGAGTTTTAATGCTAAAATATAACACAATCATAATCAGAATATAATAATTCATGCACTAAACATAATTATTTAAAATTAAATATATTTAACTTTTACAATAAATTTTAAATTCATAATTTTCATATATTTATTTTTATAAGGAAATAACAAGATAATAATCATATACTCCAACATATTTATAATTAACATACTGATAAGAAAGTATTCAGTAATGGTACGTTGATAACACTAAGAAAAATGTGATTTTTAAAATCAAGAATAGCAAAATTATTATTATTATTATTATTATTATTATTATTATTATTAAAAAATAAAATTATTAATAGTATATTTACTAATTTCTTATGATTATACAATATTAACAATTATTTAATTAATCATTAAATAACCCAATTAAATATAAGAAACGAGTTTTGTTTCCTACAACCTATCATCTCGGTCAAGTTTGAGTCAAACCTGCTTCTGCCTATTCTTATCACAGTCGATCAACGATTTGTCTTACGTCACTGCCACCGCCGTTCACCTCAAAAGTGACCAACCAACCTTTCTATGGCCTCTCTTCCCTGTTTCTAACCACCTACCGATGTGGTCAACGCCAAGTCCAAATTGGTTCTACCTTTACTGTTCAGGAAACTTTCCAACAAGTCTGTCATCGTCACCAATCAATTTTGCTTCCACAACCTTACATTATGGACAAATCTGATGTTTTTCACCCTATTCACATTCAGCTAGATGGGCATAATTATGTTTTATGGGCTCAAGCGATGTCGAACTTTCTCAAGGGACGTCATCTCTAGTGATATGTTATTGGTCATATCACCGAACCTATTAAAACTGATGATGACATTTATGAAAAATTTACTGACTGTTTAGAAGAGTGGGACAATAAAAACCATCAGATCATTATGTGGTTTCGTAACACTTCCACTCCTTCAATCCATCTGCAATTTGGGAGATTCGAGACGACCCAAGCATTGTGGGAGTTCCTTGCCCATCAATATATTGATACTGATTTGTCACATTAGTATGAGATCTTATGTAAGCTTCATCAGATGCACCAAGAACCCGGACTGTTCTCCACCGCTATCTGCTGTTGATGATGATGATGACACCAATAACTGTCCTCCTTCTCCATCCCTTACCAAAAATGATCTTACGTCTCTTCTTTAGTAACTTTTGCATAAATCTGGTAATCCTCCCATTTAAGCTTCCACAATTCCCTCAGGTATATCATCCTGGTACTTTGACTCTACGTGCTATAATCATATGACTTCAGACTCTACTCTTTTTTTCTGAATCTTCTATCCAACATTTACCTATCATTCAAGCTGCGAATGGATCTATTATACGTGTTAGTCACTTAGGTCATATCACTTTATCCAATCTCTCTTTACCTAACACTTTCTTGATTCCACATCTCACCCTCAATATTTTGTCTATTGATCAATTATGTGATCTTGGTCTTCATATTCATTTCATTGCTTCTGGTTGTCATGTGCAGGATCCGAAGACGAGTCAGACATTTGGGATAGATCATAAAGTTAGATGTCTACTCGAGCTCATCAGTCTTCGTCTACTATCTACATATCACTCTATTCCTCTACTTGTTGCCTCCACTACTTTTGTCCCATCCTTAAGTCTCTGGCACTACTGACGAAAGATATGTCACTTTGTTGTCTCATTCACTAGTCTCTAATGGTATTTTGGGTACTTTACCCCATGATCAAATTATTTGTATCTCTTGTAAATTATCAAAATGTAATGCATTACCTTTTAATAATAGTGACTCTATTTCTCTTGCTCCATTTGATCTAATCGATTATGATATCTGGGGACCTTCTCCTAGTGGCACCATGGAAGATCCAAATACTTTGTTATTTTTATTGATAATGACTCGTGTTGTACCTGGATTTATCTTATGAAGCACATATCATAATTATCTAAAATCTATCGTGATTTTGTTAAAACGATTCAGACACAATTTTCTCGTTCTATTAAAGTATTTTGCACTGATAATGTTATGGAATACAGAGACTCTAAGTTTTTACATATCTTGCAAACCAATGGGATTCTTTGTCATCGCTCATGTTCTAGCACATCCTAACAAAATGGTCGAGCAGAACGCAAACATAAACATATTCTTGAAATTGTTTGTGCTCTTCTCATCTCTACCACTTGTCCATAACGTTTTTGGGGGGAAGACACTCTTACAGCTACTTACATTATTTATCGTATTCCTTCCCCACTTATTGATAATGAATCTCCTTATAAGCGGTTGTATGGGACTCCTCTTAACTACAGTCTTCTAAAAGTCTTTGGTTGTACCTACTTTGTTCTTTTTTAGTCTCATGAGTATACCAAATTATAACCTCAGGCTCGTTTACGTTGTTTTCTAAGATATTGTGATACCTAGCATGCTAGGTGTCATTTACAAAAATTAAATAATAAAAAAATTTATATAATAATAATTAATAATAAATGATTAAGGTAGGTATAAAATAATAATAACATAATAATATAATATAATAATAATAATAATTTAATAATGGGGGGTTTACGTTTTGCATTTGAAGAAAGAAAGAGAAAAGAAAAGAAAGAGAAGAAAGAGAAGAGAAAGGAGAGAAAAGAATAAGAAGAGAAAGAAGAGGAAACGAAAGAAGAAGAAAAAAAAGGAAGAAGGAGAAAGAAGAAGAAGAATTAAATGGTTAGATGAGTTTGTTTTTGTAACACCCCCCAAGTGGTACGTATTATGTATACATACACGTTATTTTCTAATGTTTTGTATTTAAGTAGCTTAATACACTTAAGGTATTTCTTTTGAAATATTATATGAGTGTATTTAGTATTAAATAAGAGTTTACTTAGAAAAACCCAAATATAAAATTAAAGTATCAATACATGGGTGTATTTAGTACTAAGTGTTGGTGTACTTAGTAAGGCCCAAATTACCATTCTAACCCTAAGTATAAATACATCCTATTTCTTGTTTTGGAAAGAGAAACACCATTTTGCAGATTTTGAGAGAGAGAGAGAAGAATTTGAAGAGAAAATTTAGTTTTCAAGGAGAAATTAAGAAGATTTAAGGTAATTTTCTCTCCTCTTTAAAATTTATTGTGTTATATATGATTGGATTGTGTTTTGGAAGTATATTTTGTATGAAGATTACATGAATATGTTGAGCATATATTGATTTGAATTATTTGTGGTTATGAATATGATTTGGTGGTGGAATTGGTGAAGAAGTTGGTAGAAAATGATTATTGTTGTCAAAGAAAGCTTTTGCAGAACTTAGACCCTGGACAGTAGCTTGATCCGAAAATTTTATAAATTTTTATATGTCTTATTTTGAAAAACGGATTTAATTGAAACTATTAGGCATCAAAAGGGTCATGATAAATTTTATTTTATTTGAAAATATTGAATATTCGATTTTATATGAATTTTTCGATCTGACTTTGAGATGCTGAAAAATGTTGATTTCTGCATATTATACGAATTGTACAATTTTTTGGCTTTACCAAATGGTCTCCAAAAATTATGAAATTTTAAAACCTATTTCTAATTATGTTTATTATAACATATTAAAATTTCCTATCCCAATTCTATGTATATAATATGTTATGAATTTTTTAAGTAGTGTATATCACTGAGAATGTGTAGTTTACAAAATCTGCAGAGTGTAAAGTAAAACTTGTTTAAATTGGTTTGGACACGAATTGTGTCTTTCAAGTTTTATCATGTTACTGAATATGTGTCTATATGATTTCTGGAAAATTTCATAGCTATTGGATAAGTGTTTGATTTATTAAAAATCAGAGACTTAGATATATTCAGTGGCGCTCTATTTTTGGGGCCAAGTGGCTAAGTGTTGTAAGTGACAAAACAAATAGTTACAAATTGAATTAAGGATCTATATTTTTATATGAGGTTATATAATGTTTCATTATTACTATATTCTGATTTCATGAGGAAATGATATCATTTAGGATATAAGAAAAATTGTTGATGGGCCTAAGGATAGAATTCGGATGTTTGTTTGATAAAATGTTATATGTTGGATTTTGTGTAATAAGGCTTATGAGATTAATTTTGATTTTAGGATTTATGTGATTGTGTTATCTTGCTGGGAACATCAAGAGGTAAGTATACTAGACTTTTTAAATGGGATCATAATAAACATATACATTTATGTGTGACTATGTTACAAATGTTTGAAATTATGCATTAATATGCAAGTATCAATTTGCTTATGATTATATGCCAAAACATTTGTTTACAACTTTGTGTTTATGTGTTGTGCATGAGTTATTGAGCATTGACATTAGCATGTACACATGTATAAATGATTTTGAGAAATGAGAAAGTGGTCTTGTAAGAAAAATATTTGTGAAAGTTAAGACTTCGTATTTTTAAGGGTATCCGAATTCATTACTTTCTTAGTAGGCAATTATAAGTGCTTGAAGCCTTTTGATATATGTGGTCATTCCTTCGGGTTTGGTATATTTGATATGTGTTATGTGTTCCGTATAATATGGGAGAGACCTTTGGGTACCCTTAGGACTTGTAAGTCTTCGCAATTGTGCGTTGACGGATTTGTGCATGTAGGAGGACTCGCCGATGATCAGGGCAAGGGTGTGGCTCTTACCTTCGGGCATGAGTGTTTATTGTGTGTAAAATTTGTGCCCCACTTACTGTTACCCATATACGGAAAATCATCGACAGGTGACTCAGGCTCAATATGTGATATATTATATGTGAAGTCCTACTAAGTAGTAATTGAATGAAGATATTCCTAGTTAAATGTAAATGAAAGTTTAAAAGTGAGTGATTGTCGAGAATAAGTTTGATGTGATTTTGTATTACGTATTTTGGAATGAACATGGTTATTATCATGTTACATATTCATCTCATGCATTATATATATTTATTATATATATATATATGTATTTTTGTCTATAAAAAACTAGTATGCTTACTGAGTTTATACTCATTATAGTTTATTGTGATTCTCAGATAAATGATCGTGTGCGTAGTGGATTTGGCGAAACTTCTGTTGTCCCTTGGTTCCCTAAGTTTAGAATATTGGCTTGTATTTTATTCTTAGTTTAATAAACATTATGGCTTAGAGACTAGACAGTGAAGACTTTTTGAATAGATTTTGTATTAATAAATATTGATGAATTTTCCTAGTGAAATGTATTTCTTGATATATTATGTGTTTGATAGATCACTCTTTAACTTTTGCAAGTCGGGAAGTGATAGTTTTAGTTTAATTTTAGAATTAATATATATTTCAGTTTTAGAATTTTATTTAGTTAGGAAATTAGTTTGTGTGAATAGTATATTCATTTATGTAATTAATTTTAGTAATAATTATTAGATTTTAAATAAATATTGATGGTAATTGGTTAATTATTGTCTTTTAGAAAGCAGAGCTGTTGTAGAAAGTTCAGGGGATCCTGAAACCTACATAAATTAAATTACTGACTGTGAGTGGATATTTTTTTAATTATTATATATTTTTATAAAATTAAATATTATTTTATTATGATTGAATTAAATTATATTATTGCAGAATTTATTTGTGGAAGAATTTAATTATGTTATATAAGAAATAAATTAGATTATAAATAAATCATATTTTAATGTGTGAAAATTAGTTTGATTTGATGTGATGTGTATTTTATGCTGTGTTATTTTTGGATTATATGAATCGATTATTATTTATCTTACGGCTGATTTGTTTACGGATATGTTAAATTATGATATAAAACGTGAAAAGTGAGAAGTGATATCATGCGTGAAAGTTCAATGTTTAAATGAAAATAAGTATTAAATATGGAATTATGATTTATAATTGTTTGAAGTACCCTACAAAGTACCCATCCCCCAAATGTGATAATAGGTCCTTGGGACCCATGGAAATGTACGTACATGGGTATGATATGATATTGGCTCCCCGAATGAGGATAATAGGCCGTCGGGTTGAGTACAATATTTCCTCCGCTTGAGCGATGTTGTTTTCCGCCAAGCATAAGTTTCCCCTGAGCACTAGTTGGGTGCAAGGATGATTGATTTGTTATGAGTATTGTATAATAATTAACATATGATGATCTTTTTCAATTATATATGATTGACAGTATGAATGACCAATGGTGATTAACGTGAATTTCTGTAAGAATGATTTCTGAGTTGCACATGTAAGTGTAAATATTTTATTATGATTATATTTATGATATGAATTATGATTTGATTAGGAAGTTTTAAGGAATTATTTATGAAATGTATAACACTTCTTTTTCATAAAACTTTTATCTACTCACTAAGCTATGAGGTCACTCCTCTCCCTATTTTCCCTATCTACTCCAGGTACACAGGGTGTCATTCAGAATAAAGTTTTATAGTTAAGATTGAGACCACTCTACGCAGCTGCATAAAAATGTTCTGAACACACGTCATGTATAAATATATGTGCATGTAAATATTATTTTATATATGTTTTTTATGAGGCATGATGCCTCACTATATGGATGATAGAGGCCTGAGGCTGTATATATATTATTATGAAATTTTGTTATGTGTAGATTATGAAAATGTTTAGACAAAATTGCATGTTTATACAGGATTCGTCTTTGACTCCATGAGGAGTCGGGTCAGGTCCTGATAGATATGGCATTGAACACAAAGGTTATAGGTGTTGAGATTCTATGTCCAATAGACTCTGTATATCTAGACATGTCTTTTGGGAGCAAAAAAAGCTCTCTTTCATCTCTAATTTTCATTCCGAGTCCAATTTTACTCTCTTCTTTACTTATGATTCTCTAGACTTGTTTCCTGATATGCAGGTAATTCTGATGAGCCCTTAACAGATATGTCCATTGCACCACTACCTACTTCCTCTGAGCTGACGACTTTGCTTGTGAGTCCCCATCTAACACCTCTATTGCCCTTCTATCTACCTCCCATGATCCTTCAACACCTCGTCAGTCCAATCAGGTAAAAGAACTTCTTATTCAATTGCGAGATTACCACTGCTTTTCTACTACTCTTTCCTTGTATGAGCCTCAATTCTATTTTGAGGCCAGTTGTAATCTTGTTTGGTAGCAAACAATTGCAGAAGAATTGCAGGCTCTTGAAAAATCACATACATAGGATCTGGTTGATCTCCCACCTCAGAAATCTGTAATTGGCTATAAATGGATTTACAAAATCAAGACTAAAGTTAATGGCTCTATTGAATGATACAAAGCCAGACTTGTTGCTAAGGGATTTAATCAAGAGTATGACATTGACTGTGAAAAAACCTTTGCTCTCATTGCTCGTATGACATCTGTACAAAGCCTTTTAGTAGTGGCTACTATTCGTTGATGGACATTATTTCAGATGAATGTTAAAAATGTATGTCTTCATGGTGATCTTACTGAAGACGTTTATATGAAGCCTCCTCATGCTTCTTCCCATCCACCACACAAAGTCTATAAGCTTCGTCATGCCCCGTATGGTCTCAAGCAAGCTCCTTATGCTTGGTTTGACAAGTTTAGCACTATCATTCAACAACTTGGCTTTCATTCTAGCGCTTATGATACAGCTCTTTTTATTCGACATACAGATCATGGTTTTATTCTTCTCTTACTTTATGTGGATGATATGATCATTATTGGTGACGATGTTGATGGGATATCTCCTCTCAAGCCCTCGCTTCAACAATACTTTGAGATGAAAGATTTTGGTCATCTTAATTACTTTCTTGGTTTATAGGTACTTTCTGACTCCAATGGCTATTATCTTTCTCATGCCAAATATGCATCAGATCTCATTGCTCGAGCTAGGTTAACTGATAGTAAAATCACTTCTATGCCACTTAAGCCCAATGCCAAACTCACACCACTTGACGGAGTCCCACTTAAAGATGCGACTCTTTATAGACAACTGGTAGGCAGTCTTGTTCACCTTATGGTCACTCAACCTGACATATCTCATATTATTCATATTGTGAGCCAGTACATGTCTTCCCTATGTTCTCCTTATTATGCAGTTGTTCTACACATTCTTTGCTACATTAAAGGCACTTTGTTTTATGGGCTTTATTTCTCTACCCATTCATTGTTAGAGTTTCGTGCCTTCTCTAATGCAGACTGGGCTAGTGATCCTACTGATTGATACTCTACCACAAGCTTATGTCTTTTCTTCTGTGACTCTCTTATTTCTTGGCGTTGTAAAAAGTAGATGGTTGTTGCTAGATCTAGCACAGAAGCAGAATATCGCGTCCTTGCAGACACTATTCAGGGGATTACTTGGCTTCGTTGACTTTTCAGTGATATGGCGTTGTAAAAAGTAGACGATTGTTGCTCACAATGATGTGTTTCATGAACGCACCAAGCACATTGAGGTTGACTGCCATTTTATTCGTCAACATATCGCTCAAGGCACTATTACCTTCATTCTATCTCCTCTTCTGATCAACCAATAAATGTATTCGCAAAATGTCATCCTCCTGGCCATTTCTGTAACTTGGTGTCCAAACTAAATTTAACTTCTACTCAGCAAACTTCAGTTTGAGGGGGGTTGTTAATGAATTAAGCAAATCAATAATGCTTGATTTCCAAGATCATTCTAGCAAATCAAGCATTATAATGTCTTGATTTGCATGGTTATTCTTTCCTTTATTTTTTTTTTTATTTCCTTTATTGTTATGATTCCCTTTCCTTATTTGATTACATTCATTGTACATATTTTATTTACTTTTATATTCTTGTTGTAAGCCTATAAAAATGCCATCCATGTACATATGTATTCATTCAAGATATAAAGAAACAAATTTTCTTCACACATGTTATAAACATCACAAATCAAATAGTTTTTCATTTTTGGTGAAAAAATGCAAATAAAACCATGGGAAACTTACTAATCAGAAATCCCTTCCATACATCGTTATCAAGCTCGCCATCAACTCCTTGCTGTCGTTTACCTCACCGATCTTGTTGTCGTTTTTACTATCACAATCACTGATACCGTCGTTGTCGTCATTAGTCGCTACTTAAGAAAAAGGTAAAGAGGCTTTAGGAGAAAACAAAATTAAGGTTTTTATTTGGTAAAAAATAAATAGGAAAGTGAATGTCGATTTTTGTTGAATAATGAAGTAGGCTATTGAGAGCAGTTTTGTCCGAAAAAATATTGTGATAGGTTAATAAAATTATTTTACAAGAGGTTATTTATGTCAATTGGTATCTAATTGAGCCTACTTTGGAAAAAATTTCTATATTAAAAGAATAATGTTATTACATTGTCGATATTATATTGTATAGCATATTAGTGAAGGAGGCTTCCAAACATAATCCATGAGTTATTTTCACTTTAAATTGATAGTTTAATTGTATTTTGGATAATTCAACCGTCCAAACACAATCACTTTATTATAAAATTGTTGCATTGTAACCTCACATAAATTAAAAACATATTTGTCTAAAAATCATATTACTACAAAAACTGCTTTAAATAGGTAAAATATCCATTGACTCCCATAGAATTTGAGCTCAGAACCCACTTCCTTGTAGAGTTAGGCAGAATAAGGTTTATTTGATTTTTAAAAAATGAACCGAACTAAGATAGGTTTTAGTTTTCAATGCTTAAAATGAACTCAAGTACTCATTCTGTTTGATTGATTCAAATCAGTTCCACAGTTTTGTTCCAATTTATTCAAATTGTCGATTCTAGTTTTTTAATGAATATTTTTATATAAGACTCTAATTTTATTAAAATTATAGATAGAGAGAAAGTTTATAAAATTTGAAAGAATCTCCACTTTTCTCAATTTATTATATTTTTATAAACTTTCTCTTTATTTGTAATTTTTATATAATTGAAAGACTTATATAAAAATATATCTTTCTTTTAATTTTAAGTTCGCTGCTACTTGACTTTTGGTTCAGGTTTGGTTACCAAACCGATCAATTTAATGTATAAAATTCGAATAAAATTGAAATCATTATGATAACCGAACCAAATTAGACCAAACAATCCATTTCGATTGTACCTTTCTACCCATGCCTACTACCTCCAACTGTTTCAAAAATACCCTTTGCCTCTCCAACCCAATAAAAAAATACCTTTAAAAGTACATTGTTAACAATATGGCAGTCGCAATAATTTATTTTTGGGATAATATGATTTACTTTTCTCATTTTTTGGGAAAATCCCTTAATTTTTTAGCCAATTCTAAATACCCCTAACTATTAAAGAAATTTGAAATATCCCTAAAATACTATTCTACACATTATTTTAATTATAAATTGACTATTTTATTCTTCAACTATTAAAATATATATAATAATTTAATTATTCTTATTTTTACTTTGTAATAATTGATATGGTATTATTCTAATATTTTAATTTAAAAATTATAATAATATTTTGACTATTAATTAATTTTTTAAAAATATCAAATACCATATTTTTAAAATTGATCATTTTATTAGAATAATCTATTTCAAAAATTATGTATAATTAATATTGTTAAAATTCAGTATCAACTTTCTACAATATTAATAGTAAAAATATTTATTGTAAAAAATTTAATAATTAATGTTAAAATTTGCTGAAATTAATGGTATAAAAGTTGACAATTAAAAAAATTTAATAATATTAATTATACATAATTTTTTAAATAGACTAATTAATAAAAAATAAATTATTTTATATTTTTTAATATTTGAAGAATAAAATAATTAATTTATATTTTAAATAGTATTTCATAAGACATCTCAAGTATTTTTAAAAGTTAGAAAATATTTAAGAGTAGCAAAAAAATCAGGGATAAAATTACATGGTGACCAAGCAAATTCGGATTTGTGGATTTATTAGAATATGATTTTAAAAAGAAAACAATAAGATTTGGATTGAATTTGGAGACAAAAGATATATATATATACATATATAAATTTGTGGTTGACTATTTTAAAAGATAATCGTTGGCAAATATGATTATATTTTATAATATTTTTTAAGATTTGTAGTGAAATTAAGAAAAAATAGAATGAGAAAGATGAATTACAAGAGATAGAGAATGGGAAAAAAAAAAGAAAAAGAAAAGGGGGACGGAAAAAGAAATTATAATATATATTTTATTTTATTAGTGCAATTAAGTATAAACAAATAACGGCGAAATTGTATTTTTATTATCTAAAAAGGGATAATGCCAAATGCCTCCGTCATAGATAGGAAAACGGCACTTAGCCCCTCGTGATGCATGGGGGCTGTTGTTAGAGACCTGCTGATGTTTAAGAAAATATATAAATATCTGCTGATGTTTACGAAAATATACAATACTCCCTAGAGTTATTATTCTATTAATTCACCGTTAAATTGAAAGGATAAAATAATAAATATAAAAAAATTATAAAATTAGTTTAATAGTTATATAATTTATTATCGATCAAAAAAATGGCCTACATCATCGTCCTTTGTCATTGCTGTTAATTTTTATTCGTTTAAATTATTCTGAGTGTTATTAAAATTTTTATTACATATTCTATGTAATAATATCATCACCATTACCATTAAAAAAATCTTTTACTATCAACCTAAAATAAAATTTTTAAATTTAAAAATTTAACTTTAAAGTTACAACAAATAATTTCTCAAACGATATTAATAATAATACTATTATATAGATATGATCGTTCAACAAAGATTTATCTCATGTTAGATTCTAAAACATATATTATATTCTCTTCTATATGGTCTTGTCTTTTTGCCGTCATTATTACCATTCTAATGAGTAGTAATACTAAAGATAATATTATATTAAATCAAAAAGTATTTTATGTTTTATTATATAATAATATTATATTATTATATTCTATTTTCTTAAAGTTAATCTTTTTTATGTCATCGTTACATCTTGACACACTTGCAATACTCGCAAGGGCATCAACGTAAAAACGTGCTTTTTTTGTTAGCTTAACGGTAGGGGTTTTTGGTATTTTAAAATAATGAGAAAGTAAATGTATGTTTTCGGATTTAACAAAGGATAAATTCTCGTTTTTCTTATCTAAAACATATAAATTGACTGTCAACAAATAATTTTTATAAAATCTGTAACATGAGCCCACATGTTATCCTCTTAAAAGTTCGAAGATAATTGCTGTTAAAAGATACTTCTTAACTGTGACCAAGCTAACGTCGAGGATAAACAACATTTTTGGTCAGTAAGAGGGGGAGTGGAGCTTTAGCTCAGCCACTGAGGGGACAAGACCTTTTTCCCTTCAAAGTAGCTTGTTAATAAGATATTATCACAAATAAATAAGTTTAAAAAATATGCTTAAAATAATGTGAATCGTTATTCTAGTGCAGTAAACGTGGAAAATAAGTTCAACAATTAGATGTTAATACAGCTTATTTTGTTAAGCTTAAGGCAGCAATTTTTGTTATTAGCAAGGTAGTTTGGATTTTGTTGACACAACTCACCACACAAGATCACTGAAAAACAGAAACATATTCATCAAAGTTAACAGAAACAAGTCCACAAGTTAAACAAAATTACATTAATTAACCAACCCCGCTTAGTTTATTCACATAAACCCAGCCCAAACTCCTGGTTCTTCGACTGCCTCTTCCACAACAGAAGCCAAGAAGTTCTCGTTATTAGCATTCCTCACAGAGCAATTCGCCCTAACCTCTCCCTGGTTTCCCGTCAACACGCTCAGCTGAGACATCTTAATCATCGCCTTCGCGAACTCGTCGAAGAACAGCTTCTGATCCACAGCAAAGCTCGTAACGATTCCTCTCGTTCTCTTATCCGTGTAAAGATCTTGGTCCGACGTAAACAGTCCCTGGCGGTTCATCAGATCCACGTAGTACTTGTTATCGAACACGTTCGGCGACCGAATGTCCAGCACAGTGGTGTTGTTGGAATTTGCTGTGGGGCAAGCTTTTTTGAGATTCTGGGCGAAGGTTTTGTCCATGGTGGGATCTTGAGTGGGGTAGAGACGGCTGGTGAAGGCCGGGCAGTGGCTGATGCCGATGGTGTGTCCGCCGGAGAGGGCAACGGTTTCTTTGGCGTTTAAGTTTTTGCTGCCGAAAGAGTTGAGGATGACGGTGGTGTTGCCGAAGGGCGGTGGTAGGTTGGCCAAGGTTGCGTTTACTGTTGCAAATCCAAGGCCGTCGCGCCTTCCCAATGGCACGTCGTAGTCTGGACCGCCGGACTGTGGTGCAGCGATTGTAGAAACCGTTAGAAATTTTTATCATGCAATAAGGGGTAATTACATTTGAGTTCCTATAAGTTTAGTGATTATAACAATTTCATCCCTTGTGGATTGTGGTCTACGGACGCAGTTGCAGTTGCAGTTGCAGTGCAGGCTTGCAGCACCGAGATAAATGTGAAATTAAATAGAAAACAATGTGGGGACCTATTTGTAATATTCACTAAATTATATTTCAATTTGTTATTATAACGCCGGGTTGGAATTAAAATGTTATGAACGTTTTAAACATAAATGTTATAAATTATTTCAACTTAATTTTTTTTAATCTTTATTTTAACTTAATTGCATAAGTTAATTATTAGATAAAGATTCAACATTTTTAAATCAAATTTAACAAGGTGATTTTTTTTTTAATACTAATTAATCTAATCTTAGGTAAGCACATGTTTGAAAATGAAATTCTATGTTGCAAGTTGCAAGACTTTAAGTTAGAACATATCACAAACATATCCACATATCCATTCTTAGCCAATGTCTAAGACAAAATTGTTATTAAAATAAATAACTAGAATTAAAAAATTAATGAGCCTATTGTTCGAGAAAGTCTTAATAGGGAGACATAGATTACGTTATTTGTATATTTATTTAATATATTTTTATCAACTATATTTATTTCAAAATTAATCAGTTATATCTTACTAATAATAATAAAAAAGAAAATTTTAAATATATCTCATTTTTTAGAACGACATGTTGAAACAATATTATCAAAGAGTTTAGAACTTTTTGTTCCGATGTGTAATTGGCTAAATTTATTTATTTTAAATAATTAATTTTATTTATTTTTAAATTAAAAACAATAATTTTGAGATTTTTTTTATTAAGTAAAAAATAAATTTTATTACATATATATTTATAAATATTTGTTTTCAAATTTTAGAAAAAAATAAGTAAACAATCCATTGAAATTTGCATATGATTAAATTCAGAATTCATTAAAAAAAATTAATTGCTGCTTTTCTCTAGATCGAAAACATATATAGTCATAACAATATTATTAAATACGACCCAACCACTCAAGAGCACACGACCGTGCTTATATATATTCACAACATTAATTTGTCCAACTAGCCGAGCCTTTGCCGTTAGCCCCTTCTTGGATAGCATTAATAACTTTGACAAATGAATCACCAATTATATTGTCTTATTATTACAATACAAGATTAATAGCATTTTAATTTTATATATTATTTATAAATTTATATATATATATGTGTTTTTTAATAAAGAAATTTTTAAAAAATTTATCAAAGGAAAATACCACTTTTCTATATCATTTATAAAACCCCGTACCGTTAAATAAATAAATATATATATATATATAAATAAAGCAATTGAGTATGATTACGTACGGTTTTGAGAAGGAAAATATATGGTCTAGAATTTGCAATTTACTTTTAAAATAAATAAAATAAAAACAAAAAAAGTCGTCTGATACTTTTTAAACTACAAAGCAGTGGTCAGAGTCAGATTGAAGAAAAGAGATGGATGTATTAAAAAGAAATTAAAGTAAATAATAATGAAGAAATAAATGAAAAGAAGAGAAAGAATTACCAGGACAACAGAATCACGAGCAGCAAGAACGACAATATCAGAGCAAGAAACAACTCTTCCACACTTCTTGTGAACACGAGCACGAAGATCGTTTATGATTTCAAAAGCCTGTTTCCTCAACGTCAGATTTGGTATTGACTGCTGCTCTCCCGGTCCAGCCGCTGATCCTTCAAGCAACACCGACCCATCACATCCCTGCAACACAACACATTTAATGCGATTAAATATATCATTTTAATTGATTAACTAACAAAGTAGGTAGTTATCATTTTTTTTTTGTGTTAATTTATTAACCTGAACGAAGCAGTCATGGAAGTGGAGTCTTAGCAACCCAGCAGCTTGGCCGATGTCCTTCTTGAATACTTTCTGCAGCTGTTTTCTGACAATGGATTCAAGGTTAGGGCAGCTCTTTTGGTAGAATGTCCATGAAAGGCCGCTTACAATAGGACCAGAGGGTTTTGCTTCATTCAAAGAAGCCAGCAGAAGTGAAGATATCAAGAGGAGAGAAACTGAGGAAGAAGAAGTTGCCATCGTTGTTTAGTTGTTATAGCTTCTTGTTGTCGTTGCGGGCATAGAACAAAGAGAAGTGGTGGGTATTTGTAGGCAGATAAATGGTTTAAAACAAGCATCGTTTTGAATAATACTTGTGTTGGTGCCGTAGCTTTTATGACTGACACGGGTGCTCTGTAATAATTTAAAAATTGACTTCATTTTTAGGGTAGACTTTTGTGAGAAATTGCAATTGGAAATTGGAAGACGTGTGCTAAAATACGCCACATATTAATTTCCATGTTAACACAGTGGGATTGACTATACATACATAGGATAGCGACGGATCGGGAGTCCTATATTTAAAAATATATATATTTATATTATTTAATATATCATAAATTAATAACACTTAATTTTATATAATTTTTTATAATATTAATAAAGAATTAAATTTAGAGTATTTTTTTCGTTAAAATTTAAATATAATTATTTATATATTTAAAAATAATTTATATCTGAATATTTATTAAAATTATATTAAATTAATTAAATTAACGTTTTTTATTTAAATATGAACAAGTAAATATTCAAAGAATTTAATTTTTTATTTGTCAAGAATATTTCTAATTTATTACTTAACATTTATATATATTAATAATATAATTATTAATTTAAAATTTTTTAAGACATATATATCAACATATCAATTTTAAATTTTTTATTTTTATAAAAAAAATAAATATTTATATTCATACATGTAAGTGAAAAAACAAGCACATCAATCAGATTTAGATTTCAGTCAAATTCATATTTTAACCACGTTCAGGATTCAAACAGAAAAAATAAACACTACCTTAGTCACTTTTAATAATTAAGATTATATATCACATGTCCATTATTAATTATGTATTAATTATGTATTATTTATATATATTATAAGTGTTTAGATCTAATAATTTATATTAGTTAATAATAATATGAAACATATTTAATTATTTATTCTATTAGCAAATGATACCAAATTCTCTTCTTTATATATATATATATATATATATATATATATATATTATATTTATATTTTCATAATCTTTCTTAAAATATATATATATAAATAAAATGTTTAAAAAATAGTTTTATTCAAATGTTTAAAAAATAGTTTTATTCAAATGTTTAAAAATTGTTTATTTTTTAAGTTGTCTGAAAATTTGTTAAAAATTTATGAATGTAATTATTAAGTTCAAAATTTAAATTTAAATTTAAATAACCAAATGTTTGAATGTAATTATTAAGTTTAAAATTTTAGTTTAAATTTAAATAACCAAATGTTTGAATGAATTAAATATTTTATTTGTCAATAGTATTTTTAGTTTATTATTTAACGTTTATATATATTAACAATTTAATGTATCAGCTTCAAAATTTTTAAGGGCATATATGTTAACATACCCATTGCAAATTTTTTAATTTTATAAAACAAATAACTTAACATTTATAGTTAAATATTTGAAGTAAAAAATATACATATTAATTAAATTTATATTTTAGTTATGTTCAAATTTCAGATAAAAAAATAAACACTACTTAAGAAAATAAAATAAGAGGATTAAGAATATTTTAGCATATGGATTTAATCTAACTCATTGTTAATTTTTTTTTAATAATAGTACTTTTTAAAAATTTATTGAAATAATAAATTAAAAAAATTATTTGATCCTTAATATATTATGAAAAATATCAAAATACGTGTTATAATTGAAAAAAGTATAGCTAAAAATATTAAAATATGGAATAAATTGTTATAATTGAAAAAATGTATCTTATTTTGTTATTGTACAAAAAATTATGGATAAAAATGATAATAATCTTACAAGTTAAATGACGAAAATAAAAATAAAAAAGTTATATCTATTTACTCAAACATCATAGAGTATCTATCTATTGATTGAAATTAAAAAAATAATATTTAAATAAAAGATTATAAAAGATAAGTTGGATTTGAAAAATTATCTAATTTGTTAAATAAAACATTGATTGAAAGATTATTCATGCCAACAAAAATAAAATACTATTCACATCTATAAAATAATTTATTGAAAAATGTGAATATTTAAGGAAAAAAAGAATAATTATTTATTTAGAAGGTTAAAAAATGATATTAATCCTATATGCAATTCATTTAAATTTTCATTTTGTTTTTTTAATATTTATAGTATTAATGTAAATTTTTTAGATACCACTATGAATTCAAACTAAAACACAAAGGTGTTTGTAGACTTTTGATATAGTTAAAAGGGTATTTTTATAGATATTCTAAAAAAGTAATATTTTCACTAACAAAAGGAATGATCCAATGGTCAAAATCTCAGGTACTTCTTCATTTGAGTAAGGGATTAAAGACAAAATTTGGAGGAAAACAAAAAGCAGGGATCAAGTCAAGTGTGAGAATAAAAAATCATCCCCATCTCGAAAACAAGCTGAGGACGAGGTTGAACCTCATTCTTTATCTTGTTATACATTTGATTCACTATAAATATTATTCAAAGTTTTATTGAAAATTTTACACAATAGTATAATCATCATTATTGTTTGAACAATTATTCATCATAAATCTAAAGTTGAATGGTTAAAGTCTCGAAAATTCAACTTCAAATTTATAGCAAATTATTACTCAAAAGACGATAATGATTATACTACTATATAGAACATTTAATAAAAATTTAAATGCTATCTATTATGATTAAATGAATGACATTAGACTATATTCAATGGCAACCAAAAATAGTAAGCCACAACAACCAAATGATCAAAGGAGGTCAAAACTAAGCCAAGGACCTACAAGAATCTTGGCACAAACCGAAGACATCCCCAAGTCGTCTTTGATTTACCCCCATCCCCCGTTTGTCTAAATCGAAGATGGGTTAAGGATCTCTATTCATACTTTGTCTCCAATTCGTTACTAATATCTCTAAATATCAAAAAGATTATAGGATATTTATCAAGTTTTAAGGAAGTGACGAAATATTAGACATAAAAGTAAAGGATATCAAGCAATCATCAGACTTTCACAACCATCTAAACATGTTACCAGTAAAAATAGGCAAAGAATATGCCTAAGGACAAAAATTAACAAAAGATAAAGACCCAATTCATAATTTATTTACATCCCATATGATATTTACCATCTTCCTCGCCCGAACTTCCGCAAAATGGATATGAAATCGGGTTTCTGACCCGATTTGACGAAACAACCTAAACAATTGCACAAAAGCCATATTCTAACCCAAAATAATAAATTTTTTTGAAATAGACTATGGATGTACAAAATATTCAGAAAGAAATCATGACAAAAAATTCCCGTTTCAAGATTTCTCAACAACAATGATATGTTACAAACTCTAGAACAAGATAACAGCATTCAAACTCACTGTGTGATGGATGATCCGACTCTAATACCAATTGTCATTTGTCAACATCAATACGTAATCAACAACATCAATAAACCAAGATCTTACAATTTTAACATCAACAGAACACATGATAATATAATATGGCCAAGTATGAAAACATACCTAGAGAATTTATTCTTTCCACCAATGCTGTTGGGTCCTAGATTTGCTGTAAAAAATCAGAAGACATGAAAGAAATGGAGGGAGAGTTTTCTGTTCTCTTTTCATTCATTTTATTATGAATTGTAATGTTATATATTAAAAAATCGTGCTACCGTTTAATTGTTGTATGGTATGTTTCCGAAGATAACTTTCTATTTCCAACACAATTCATGAATTTGTTAATGGAATTCAACAGCTTAAACACAACTTTATGTCATATAATTATTATAATCTAATGTTGCTAAATTGAAAACATACTTATTTAAAAATCATATTATTATAGGTGATTCAAAATAACTTATTTACAAAATATAATCATAAGTTTAAAAAAATGCATAAAATCAAATGAATGATAACATAGAAAATAAAATTCAACCATTAGATGTTAATATAGTTTACTTTGTTAAGCTTATAGCAGTAGTTTTTGTTATTAAGAAGGCAGCTTCGGTTTTTATTGACAGAACTCACCATATAAAACAAACAAGATCACTGAAAAACAGAAACATATTCATCAAAGTTAACCGAAACAAGTCCACAAGTTAAACAAAATTACATCAATTAACTAACCCCACTCAGTTTATTCACTTAAACCCTGCCCAAACTCCTGGTTCTTCGACTGCCTCTTCCACGACAGAAGCCAAGAAGTTCTCATTATTAGCATTCCTCACAGAGCAGTTCGCCCTGATCTCTCCCTGGTTTCCCGTCAACACGCCCAGCTGCGACATCTTAATCATCGCCTTCGCGAACTCGTCGAAGAACAGCTTCTGATCCACAGCAAAGCTCGTAACGATTCCTCTCGTTCTCTTATCCGTGTAAAGATCTTGGTCCGACGTGAACAGTCCCTGGCGGTTCATCAGATCCACGTAGTACTTGTTATCGAACACGTTCGGCGATCGGATGTCCAGCACGGCGGTGTTGTTGGAATTTGCTGTGGGGCAAATTTTTTTGAGATTCTGGGCGAAGGTTTTGTCCATGGTGGGGTCTACAGTGGGGAATAGACGGGGGTGGATGACGGGGCAGTGGCTGATGCCGATGCTGTGTCCGCCGGAGAGGGCGACGGTTTCTTTGGCGTCAAAGTTTTTGCTGTCGAAATTGTTGAGGATTGCGGTGGTCTTGTCGAAAGGTGATGGTAGGTTGGCCATAGTTGTATCTACTGTTGCGAATCTAAGGCCGTCGCGCCTTCCCAACGGCACGTCGTACTCGGGACCACCGGACTACAGTGCAGAAATTACAGAAACCTTTAGAATTTGATTATGCGGTTACGTGTAATTACATTTGCATCCCTATAGGTTTATGGATTATAACAATTGCATCCCTTCCAGACTTGCAAGTTGGAAAACTTTTATCTTTTAGCTCGTGAGAAGCCTTTCTTAGTCAATGTGTAGGACAAATTTTATTAAAATAAATAAACAAAATTAAAGAATCGCTAGGCCTACTATTCGAGACATATAATTGTCTATATATTTATTTAATAAATTTTGTCCCATGTATATTTATTTTTAAATTAATTAATTATATCTCAATAATAATAATAATAACGAAATAAAAAATTTAAAAAATTCAATTTTCTTTTAGAAGGACATGTTGAAACAGTGTTATCAAAGAGTTAGAGCTCTTTGTTTTCTCTCTTAATTGACAATTTATTTAATTTTAGTAATTAAATATATTTATTTTTTTAATACTTTTTCTATTAAATAAAAAATAATTTTATTATATATATTTTTATAAATATTTATATTTAAATTTCGGACAAGAATAAATAAGAAATCATTAAAATTTACACATACAGGTTAATTCAAAATTTATTCAAATTAAAAATAAATACTAATTTTTTTTAGAAAAGCATATTCAATCGTAATAATGATAAAAAAAAAAGTTCAATATCTACTAATTTTTTTATTAATATCCCATCACCTTTTATATTTTTTAAATATTTTATTACTTTTTAATTTTTATTTTTTATTTTTTTTCGATTTTATCTTTTAATTCAATTGATTTATATTAATTATAAATAATAAAATATAAAATATTTAAATTATTAAAAAATAAAATTAAAATAATAAAATAATAAAATATTTAAAAAAATATAAGAGATGAAAATTGAGTAAAAAATCAGGAATATTGGAAATTTTTTCTACTGATAATATTATTAAATACGATCCAATCACTTAAAGACCACACGATATATATATATATATATATATATATATATATATATATATATATATTCTTATTAATGAATCACCAACTATATTGTCTTATACATATATAAAGCAGAGGCCAGAGTCAGATGGAAGAAAAAGAGATCGATAAATTAAAAATGGAAAGAAATTAAGAGTAAATAATAAGGAAGAAATTACCAGGACAACAGAATCACGAGCAGCAAGGGCAAGAATATCAGAGCAAGAAACAACTCTTCCACACTCCTTGTGAATACGAGCACGAAGATCGTTTAGGATTTCAAAACCCTCTTTCCTTAACGTCAGGTTCGGTATTGCCTGCTGCTCTCCCGGTCCACCCGCTGATCCTTCCAGCAACACCGACCCTTCACATCCCTGCAACATGTACAACACATTTAATACAAATATATATGTGTGTGTGTGTGTATATATATATATATATCATTTTAATTCATTAACTAACAAAGTTGGTAGTTATCATTTCTTTCTTTCTTTATGTATGTTGTTAATATATTAACCTGAACGAAGCAGTCATGGAAGTGGAGTCTTAGCAAGCCAGCAGCTTGGCCGATGTCCTTCTTGAATACTTTCTGCAACTGTTTTCTGATAATGGATTCAAGCTTAGGGCAGCTCTTTTGGTAGAATGCCCATGAGAGGCCACTCACAACAGGACCAGAGGGTTTTGCTTCACTCAGAGAAGCTAGCAGAAGAGAAGATATCAAGAGGAGAGAAACTAAGGAGGAAGAAGAAGAAGTTGCCATTGTTGTTGTTGTGGGGATAGAACAAAGAGAAGTGGTTGGTATATATAGCCAGATAAATGGTTTAAAATAGCAGCTTTTTGAATAATATTTGAGTTGGTGCCCCGGCTTTTCTGACACCGATGCACTGCAATAATAAAAAAATTGACTTCATTTTAGGGTAGACTTTTGTGAGAAATTGCAATCGGAAATTCAAAGATATGTGCAGTAAAATAAACCGCATACCAATTCCCTTGTTCACACCATGGGATTGACTATAAGACGTATTTTTAACTATTGAGATTATATATATTTATATATATATATATATATATATTAGTTATAATATATTAGTGATGTATTATTTATGTGTTATTTATAAATTCTAAAAATATTTAGATTTAATAATTTATAAATAGTATAAATTTTTTATAAAATTAAATGATTGTTAATTTGTTAATATTGTAAACCTCATTAAAAAAATAACTAGTAAGGCAGTTCTACCTTAATTGTATCCTAAAGTTTACCTCTCATTAATAAATTTTTATTCACTTTCTTAATTATTAATAATAGGATCTACTATCATTTTTTTCGTGTACACAAAAAATTATATTTGAATGCAAATGTATATATGTGTAACATGCAGTTTTTTGAATTTTAATGCAGTATATTTTAAATTTATATTATAAAAAAATAAATGTAAGAATACGTACTTTTGTCAAGTCCCCACCATTAATCTTTTCTTATATTTCTTTCATTTTCCAACTTGGGATTGGCATTGTCACTATGTTATATATATGTGCAAGAGGGTTCAAGTATGATAAAATTAAGATTAAATTATTCTTTTAAGAAAATAATTTTACTAATTATTTAAGTTTTTGTTATTGTTTTTATTTTGATGTCTTATTGAAGTAATATTTGATTTCTTCAAAGTAAGATATTATTCTTTATTAATTTTCATATTTATTTGAACTTTTTAAAGTAGACTTAATCCGCTATGTATAAATTAATATTGATACCAATTTAGAAATATATTTCTATCAAACAAATAATTGAATCATAAATTCAATAATCTCTTGCCCTCACTTGTTTATATATATACCATATCTATTAAATATTGAACATTCGATTTGTACTATTAAAGGCATAACATTTTACATTATAGATGTGAGATATAATTAATATTATCAAAATACATACACACATTATGATCAAATTAATCTTGAATATTTTACATTTTCAATGACACCCATACAATACATCTTTATATATACTCATATAAGTAAAATTTTATTTTATTTATAGGAATTACTAACTATTAATTATGATTTTTCATATAAACAAAATCATTCTTTTGCTTGATACAATGATGGATTGGTTTCTAATTTAATTTGGATATTAAATTTTAAAAAATTATTATATACAAATAAATATCGTAATATTATATGATTATAGTTTAAAAAATAAAATAAAAGAAAAATTAATTTATATAAAATACGTGACAACTATATTTAAAATATATAGACGAGTTTGTATCGTGGTGGTATTAATAGAATAATGTTAAATATTCCAAATTACATATCCAAATTACGTAATATCTCATCAAATTGGTTATATATTTTAATAATTTTTGAGATGATTTATTATATTATTTATTATTATTTTATAAATATCACATCATTAAAATATAAATTTATCATAAAAATTTGATATTTATATTCAATCTAGTATTTTATATCTTAAATTTTTAAAGATCTATTAAACGTTAAAACTATATGATTAACATGGTCTTTTAAAAATTTTATCAATTAATTTTAAAATTATTTTGTTATTTTTAATTTAATAAATTGTGATAGTAAATAGATAAAATTTATTAACATATATGTTCAACCTTTTGTTTTAAATAATATCAAAATTCAGAATAAATTATATCTTTAATATTTACTCACACCGACAATCCTTTTTTAAAATAAAGAAGGAAAGAAACTGATCATTCAAGGGTACAAATACAAATGCACCCCACCCAAAATTAGCAGCCTATAAATAAATAATTTACCTCAAAATTCAACTTTCCACCTAAAAAGAGTTGTTGAAAAAGTGGATTGATATTCTGAGTCATAAGTATACTTCCAAATCATGATATTTTCTCTTTTTTTTTTTTTTCTAATTTTCTTTACTTTAAAGTTTAAAAAATAAAAAGAATTTTAGTAAGGCGTGTGCCATGCAACTTCCCAATTTCTAATCCTAACTAATGTGGATTAAAATATGGAATTTAAAAATTGAAAATTTTAAAAATTACCTCTTTGGAATCTGTGGATTAAAATATATATGGCATGTGGGCATGTTGCTAATAACCAATTCAAGCCGCCCACGTTTCTACTTACTTTCTTTTCTGTTCTAGATGTTTTTTTAAAAAAATAAAATATACTTGAAAAATTAAAATAACTTTTTTAAAGAAATTTCTTTACATTTATAATAATATATTAAATATAAGAAATTAAGAATATTTTTTAATAATGTATTTGTACGGAAAACCCTCTTATATTTTTATAAATATATTTATATTTTTTTATTTAAATTTTTTTAATGATTAAAATTAAATATGATATAAATTTAAATTTAAATTTAATGGTTAAAAATTTATAAATTTATAAATTTAATAATTTATAAATAATTTTATGATTTTAATTTATTATATAATATATATAAGAGCACGAATAATTTATATTTTTATGTATATATTTATATTTATTTATAAATTATTAAAAATATATAAATTTAAGAATATAGCGTATATAATATATTTTTTTCAATGTTATGCATGCATGGTTACTATTTTTATTTGTTTTTCTTTTAATTACGTGGTCTTGGATTTGGAGTAGTTCATCTTAAGTAATTTTACACTCATAAAGATTTTTGTCCCCCGTGTCTTCAAAGTTGTGGTCCACGAATTCACCCATAATTATTATTAAATTTTATTTACTGATTAATATTCAAACGGATAAGATTACTGTTTATAGTCAATACTGACAACCGGCGTATGCTTTGGGTGACGATTTAATGAATAAAAAACAAAATATCAATAGTATTTGGTAAACGAGATTTTTATAATAATGCTCCGTAAGGTTTTTTTTTTTTAAATATTATGTAATATACGTAGGATTTATGAATATTTTATTATAAATTTATTAAAAATTTAGATAAATTTTATTACAGTACATCTCAAAAATATTTCACGTAAAATTTAGATAATATTCGATAAATTGATATAATTACTATATAATCAAAACAAGAAAGATAATAATATAAAAAAAGGAAGATGGGAATAGGAGAAAAAAATATGTAGATTTTTTGAGTTTAGTTTTATATCTAGTTAAATTATTATAAGATTAAAAAGACTCAATTATATGAGTTATATACACTTAAATTTTAAATAATTTTAATAAAATATTAAAAGTTAATAAGAATATATTAAATAAGCTCATAAATATGCCAAGTTGCCAACCACTTTGTAAGAGTTGTTGGCACCCTATATGAGATATATATTAAGTATTGATTTAAACTTTGTATACTCGAAACTCCAATGTTAGATTTAAAAAAGAAAAGCCTATGAATATAAGATAAAATACTAAATGATTAAAATTGTATGGGTGAAAGAATAGAATATTTGAAATTGTTATATTTGTATATAATTTAAAATCACAATATTAAAGTATTTAATAAATACTTATTTAAAACTTTACAGGTATGGACATTATATTTTTTTAAGATATTAATTTGAGAAATTTATTATAGATTTAGTGGAAAATAATAATGATTTGCATCAAATAATAATCATAGTACATTTACTTTATTACATTTTATAATATAACCATTTGTAACAAAAATAGTCTCTACACTTAACTTTTACAGTTTTATTAAATAATTAATTTAATAAAAAAAATTAATATTTATTTATATTAGATAATTTTTTTTTCTAAATAATTAAACTTTATTAAATAGACAAGGATGAGCCGAACTCAAATAAATTTTTAGTTCTCCTTACCTTCCCAAAGATTGGAATACGGGTAGGTATCTTAGAGATATCAAAGAAAGTAATTCTTTTATTATAAATCAACTGACTAAGTGCTAATTTGGTTTAACTTTTTTTATTGGTTAAAATAATTTTTTAATAAAAAAAGTTATTTTTTTTAATTTTTTTTATACTACTTGATTGATATTGAAAAAAGAATTTTGAAAATTAAAAAAATTATTTTTTTATTAAAAAACTCTAAATTTTGATTTTTTACGGTAACGTGTCTCAAACTTTTTAAAAAAGTGATATTGTCAAAATTATCTTATTTTATTTTAAAAACTTTATACTATTTTCTATAAAATAAAATATTAATTTTTTTTATTAAATTAATTATTTAAATTTTTTAAAATTTATTTGTGACAATCAAATATTAATAAATTTTTATTAAAAATTTTATTTATAAATAAAATATCTATTTTAAAAAATTTTATTTAAAAAATTATATCAAACAAACCTTAAATTTATAAGTATCAAAATATACAAATAACTTAAAAAAATTGGAATGATATAAAATTTTTTATTAACAAAATATTGAATTTTTATTCTTATTATCACTTATATTTGTAATGATATAAAAACATCAAAAATATCCCAAATCATCTTATACTATCTTTTACTATATTTATCAGGTATTTCAATATTTACCCATACCTATATAATTATTTTATTTCACTGTAAGTCCCAATTAAGAAATTATAACACACGTAAATTTATAATTAGCTATTGAAAAGATGGTGAATAAGTTAAGCAGAAAGTTGGTCTTCTCCGTTGTCTCAAAAGGCGGGATAAGAATAAGACATATGCATGAACATGAAGACAAAGTAATGTCAGTTTTCAACAGAGCAGACAACTTGTCTCAGCTCCTTTCCTCTGTCTAATAATTTGATGATGGATTAGGTAACTTTTTGAAAAGTAATTCATAGCCTATTCTTTCAACGAAAATACTTGGGTCCCTTGATGAAGATAGATTTTTGTTTGGAATCAATAAATGTTCTGTCCCTAAACGTTTTTAAAAGGAAAAAAGCCCTAGACCCCCTCAGATTTTAGTAAATTATTTATTATCCCATTAAAATTTTAAAAATATTTTATTACATCATTTCATTAATTAAAATGACGAAAAAATTTAAAATTTTAGTTAAATTATAATTATAATCCTTCAATCAATAATGAGCAATAGATGGAGGACCACATTGCAGACATAGAATCCATATCTTAAATATGAGACTCATATAACAATAATTTTTTGTGATTTGATAAAAAAATTAAAATAATTTGAGAAATAATTATTTTATTTTTATTGTAAAGAAAATATATAATTATTTTTCTTTTGTATTAAATAAATATTTAAAGAAATAACTATTATATAAAAAAATAATTATTTTATTTTTATGTTAAGTAAGTGTTATAGAAATAATTAATATGTAAATTTAATATATAATTATTTTCTTTTTGTGTTAAATAAATATTAAAACAAATAATTATTATGCAAGTAAATAATTATTTTAAGTTTATGTTAAGTAAATGCTTATAGAGATAATTAATATGTAAATTCAATATATCATTAATTTTCTTTTGTATTTAATAAATATTTAAAGAAATTATTATTATGCAAGTAAACAATTATTTTATTTTTATGTTAAGTAATTACTTATAGAAATAATTATATATAAAATAAATAATTATTATATAAAGTAAAAATATTTATTTTATTATATTAAGTAAGTACTTATAGAAATAATTATATGTAATGTAAATAATTATTTTATTTTTAAATAAAGTAAGTATTTATAAAAATAATTATTATATAAAGTAAATATATAATTATTTTATTTTTGTGTTAAGTAAATATTTAATGAAATAATTATTATGCAAAGTAAATAATTGATTTTAAAAATATTTTGTTAAATCCTTCTGTTAATTGAGATGTGAAAAATTTTAAATTTTAGAGATAAAATAGTAAAATAATACCACACTACAGTCAATCAATATTTATTTGTGACTAAGCCCACCAACAACTAATATCTATATGTGCTCGAACCCACCATTATTTATTTAAATTTATTTTATATAAAAATAAAATAATTATATATTTATTTTAGATAATAATTATTTCTATAAGTACTTACTTAATATAAAAATAAAACTTAAGGAGATAATGAATAATTTACTGAAACCCGAAGGTCTAGGACTTTTTTAAATTAAAACATAATTTACTCTATTTTAACCATAATGATCTCTAATTGTAACTTTTTTTAGTACAAATACATATACTAATATTAAAACTAGAGTTTTATAAAAAATTTAAATATATCTTATTATAATGTATTTATAAGATTTTTCGAGAGGAGAGATAGACCCTAAATTTGATGAGAGGGAATTCCACAAATTGTCAGAGAGCCATAATTTCAGTAAGGCTCGAATACACACCCTCACTTAGGATTGTGTGTTTTTTTATTATCCAGGCTAAGCCTGGATGGTCCCTAATTATACCTTATTAAAAAAAAAGATAATAAATCAAAGAGTAGGAGCTAAATTGTTAAAAGGATAAGGGATATATACATTTCAAGAATTTTGATTAAAAGAATTTAATTTTATTAATTTTAAAAATACTTATGAAAAATTTAATAGTTAAAGAATTTTCTTAGTTGTTAATAATTTTTTAATTTTATTTATAATTATAATTATTTTAGGAGTTACATGTATTTGATTATCGTTATTCTTGTTTAAATTTAGAATACATATATTCTTTTGTTAAGATTCAACAAATTATGTCATAAGTTGCTATTTTGATAAAGTTTAAGGACAAATTGTTATTATGCTATTTTTTAATTTATTTTACTTTTATGGGGTACTGCTAAATGCTCCTTTTGAATTGATTCCTCAAATTTTAACCACAAAACTTGATTGGTTTTTGATAAAGTGTGATCTCATTATCGACGCATTGGCATATTCGAATATGATAAGTTCAAGTAGAAAATCATTTGAATATTATGTTTAAATTGAGCATATTCATCATTATTCCTATAATCAATCACTTTTGTAGCTCCTCTCTAGCTTTTTCTTTTTTCTCTTTTCATTATATTATTATTATTATTGTTGTTGTTATTATATGATTAATTATATTAATGATAATGATGATGAATTATGATAAATTGTTCCATTGGCTCACTCAAGTATGTAAATAATTTGAAGAATAGATAAAAAAGATCATCAGAATCTAATGCTTTAATAATAATTTAAAGTATAAATAAGAGAAAAGGATTTTTAAGTATTTAAATATGGTATAATATACATTTTAATTTTTATTAATTAATAATTATCTATTTTAATTCTCAATCTATTAAATCCAATCTATTTAATAATGGTATTAGTCTACTTCTGTTTTTCATTTTCTGAAATCCTTTACTTTCACGTAAATAGAGAATTTGAATTCTAGTTATACTTATGACAACTTATTTTGAGCATTTTATTAACGTTAAATGAAAATTAAATGGATAAATTTTTAAGTTAATGAGACTATAATATGCATTTAACAATATTTAAGGATTATGAGTCTTTTTCTCATATAAAATAATATATTTGTCTCTAAATTTTATGTTACAAAACATAAATATATTATTTTAACTCTTAATTTTATAGGTCCTTTCTTTTTTATCATTGCTTTATTTTTTTAATTTTTTCTCTTCTTTTACGAGAACATTTTTTGGTCAATTTATTAATATATCAAAAATTAAATAAAATAAACCTATACTAAAAGCAGCCGTTTCATGGGCTATATGTTATGTATCCAGCACATTCTGAAAAAGTTGCAATAAAATAAAAAGGTGCACTCATAAATCACGTGTCAATTTAATGGGCTGGCCCATATTTTTGGGGAAAAATCATTTGCACTTTTTAAAGGGCCCAAGCTGAGACCAAATGCTTTAGCAATTTATAAAAGAAAAGATAAAAATAGGAACTTTTTTCTACAATTTTTTCTGAATAACATTTTTGCAAGTAAAAATTTAAAAAGTAGTTAATTGTCTAATTGTGAACTGTATAAACGTTTTTGGTGTTTTTTAGAATAAAAAATTTGTTATTTAATTCTACAGTATTTGTAATATCCGCAAATGCATACGATCGTAATAAGTAATATAATGATAAGAGAATGTTGATTATATGAGAAATACAGTCAATTAAGTATTAAAGATAATTAATTTTGAATTTATCTAAAGAAAATCGATTGTTAATAAGAATGAGAAAATAAAATCAATAAAAATTAACTACTTAACAAACTAATTAAAAGCTTTAATTAATGAACAAAATTTAGGGAGAATGATTTTATCTTAATTAGGCACATTCAATTCTTTAATTAACGTTATTTTAATTTAATATCAGTCTTGTCAAATAATTATCCTCTCTTATTCAACAGTCTCTCTCGAGATCAATCGAAACTACTCCATGCTTAAAAATATACAATACCTCTATGTAAATCTGATTAAGTGAGAGCGCATTACAATTAATGATAATTTTAATTTAAACTACATAAATCATATTAGTACATCTCTATCTAACATACAATTTATGGTATTTATCATATGGTTTAGATATGATATTTATCTCTCAGTTCATATCAATCATAATTATTTAAATATTAGTAAGATATTTAAAGGTATTAAATATCATGATAAATACTCAATACTATGTATTAAATAATAAATAACACAATATCAAAAAATGGATACATCTAATATATTAAATTATTGCCTTAGAAAATTAATCTACCCACACATAAAATAGAGTTCAAGATTAATCATCGAAAATTCAACAATCAAATACATAAGTTTAGTCAATACAAATTGTTTAATTAAAGATGAAATTAGAAAGGAGAGAAATAAAACTAGATGAGTAGAAATTGAATCTATAAGGTTGATGAGAATCCCCTAATCTCTTGATGAAATCTCTTTCTTCTTGTTAATTTTTCCTTCTCTCTCTCTAGCAACCTTCTTCTCCTTTGCTCTCTCTAGCAACCTTCTTCTCCTTTTCTCTCTCTAAAACTCTTCTTTTCCTCAGGTGACGTTGGTGACTTTTGATTCAAAAACATGAAGACTTAAAAAATTTGGACATTAAAACATAAGCCTAGGACCAAATATTCATCCAAGAATCGTCATTTTCGAGTCTAGATAACGTGAGGGCATTGGCATGGTGTGGCGTGGCGACGCAAGACTAACACAAAAAGTGGCGCGGTCGTATGTCCTAGTAGTGAGACTGCACCATAATTGCTGGCAAGAGGCAGAATGCATGGCGCCATTGGTTATACCTGGAAAGGCAATTTATGCATTTAATTTCAATTAAGTCTCCCTACCTTCGGTTATTTTTAATTTGGATCCTTTGTCTGATATATTTTCATTTTAGTCCTCATTTACTTGCATTTTAGTTCTCATTTGCTTGCATTTTAGTTCCCAAGAACAAAACTTTGTGGTTTCTATGGATGGCTGGTGAACGTGCTTTTATGCTATGTTTTCATGCCTTTCATGTTAAAATACGTCAACACTGTAAAATAAAACTAAAATACTTTAAAAAAACTATTTAAAACGAATTTATTAATGTTAAGTATGCTACTTAATGATAAATACTTTAAACATAATCATGTAACAAAAATGATGATATCAAATACCCTTAAACTTAACGTTTGCTCGTCCTCGAGCAAAAGAAAAATTAAAAGACTTAATAACACGGATTAACTTCCTTACTTAACGAATTCATGGCCAATGAGAATGCAACAAAATATAAACTCAATCATTCAAATATCCAAGTATTAACAAGATTTCATTTGATATGTTTGTGTAATGTGTGATAATCATAAATTGGTCATCATCTATCATATCATCTATCACATTATCAAAACACAACATGCATAGAAGCTTAGAACTCCAAATTTCACCAAGATAGTCACTCTCAAGGAAGCACACTCTTGAAATTTGGGTTAACACTCAAAAGTATGTGAGACAAGCATTATGCTTAGAATTTTAATTAAGAATAAAGCTCACATATAGTTGAAAGAATATGTTATTTTTGATGTGATGATGGTGATCTCACGAAAGGAATACTATTAACTTGATTTTCAAGGAAATGCATTCAGACTAATCAAACAACACACAAGATCAACATAGGATTTTTCTTCTAGGTTGTAAAGAGGATAATGGGTAAGACAATTACAAGAAAGAATGAATTAAAGATAAAACCAAGTTTTGGGAACTTAAACATACGCTTTTAACCATCCATCTTCAAATTTCACTTAACAACAAATCTCACCCTTATTCATTTTCACCTTTTTATTTCAAAGCACAAGTTTCTATAGGTTTCGCCTTATTTTAACTTTTGACGCAAGCGATCATTGCTTAATTAGGTAAAAGTCCTAGTTACTCAGGAAATTAAGGCCATGCATCTTTATTTCCTTTTTCTATCTTTTTTTTCTCTTTTTCTTTTCTTCTTTTTTTACTGTGCATCAATTAATACTATTTTTTTTACACAAGCACACAAGTAATACACAACAACCCCCAAACTTATTTTAAAGCATACATCATTACATTTCTAGGATAGCTTAGAAGTTCTCACAAAAAATAAGATAATAATTTCAGCTATTGGGTTCGAGTTTTGTTGGTTTTATGAAGGCAAAAGAGATTAACTTGAGACTCAAAGTGGTTAAGTAGGGAATCATGCATAAAGTTGGTTAGAAAGGCTCTAACGGTTCAAACAAGGCCTAAAATCCTTTCTCATGTGTCATACAATCAATCTTATATCCAAAACATGAAAAATCAAACTAAATAGCTAAAACAAAATATAATGAGATCACTAGAATGAAAAGATAACAAGAATAGATGTAGAGTATTCATACAACACTCATATTTAATGCACAAAAGCTCGAAACCTCACTAAAAAGATCATATAAATCTATACTATTTTGCATATTATATTCTAACTATGTGAATTCATCAAATCAAGATTCCGATTAATTTTTAACACGAAGTGCAAATATAATACGAGCATAAACAAATGAAAATTTGTTAGAACAAGGATAAAATTATTGTTGGTGACTTCAGGAAATATACTATTGATTATTGTGCATCAAGGCGTGCAAAGGGCACTGTCTTGAAAACTATTTCTGCCCCTTTAGGATGGTATCCTATTACAAGAAGGTTGAATGGCAGTATAGCCCCAAGATATAATGATGAAACTCATTTGTAAGGCTGCAACCCAAGTACAACAAGTGTAGAACAACTTGGAAAAGAATTAAGCAATGGCGATGATAGGTTTTTTGTAGAGCAGAGAAGAGTCTAACATGAGTAAGTAATGCTCGGTTAAGGCATGTATTTATAGGTAAGTGGTGATTATTCGGACAGCCACCTAATTGTACAACTGCCTACAACTACTGCCTTAATACCCGTTGACACAAAACAGTTAAAACTGTTTATGTCATTTCATAAAGCAAGGAAGCGACTCTAAAACAGAAACCAACACAAAAAATTTCACATAAAAAAATTATCACAAAAATCTACTTCAAGCAACTCTACCCCCAAACTTAAACCTAATATTGTCCTCAATGTTCCAAATGAAAGATCATGCAATGAATAGATTAAATTGGAAGCGAAATAAAATATTAAAAGTGTAAAGAGAAGGAAAAGGAATGGATAACACCTGATTTGAATAACTCCTTCAAGCATCGCAAAGATCATCTTCTCATTCTCTACAAGTGCACAGGATCGTAACAAGTAATACATTGATAAGATGATATCGATCCCACGAGGAATGCAATCAATTAAGTATCGAAGATAATTAATTTGAATTTTTCTTAAGAAAATTGATTTTTAATTTGAGTGAGAAAATAAAATCAATAAAAATTAACTACTTAACAAACTAATTAAGAGATTCAATTAATTGAAAATTTTAGGGTGAATGATTTTATCTTAATTAGGCGTATCCAATTCTTCAATTGACATTATTTTGATTTAATACCAATCTTGTCAGCTAATTATCCTATCTTATTTGACAGTCTCTCTCGAGATCAATTGAAACTACTTTAGACCTAAAAATTTACTATATCTCTATATAAATTTGATTAAGTGAGACCACACTATTATTAATGATAATTTTAATTTAAACTACATAAATTATATTAGTACATCTCTGTCTAACATGTAATTTATGGTATTTGTCATACGATCTAGACATGATAATTACCTTTTAATTCATATCAGTCCATAATTCATTTAAATATTGGCTAGATATTTAAAAGCATTAAGCATCATGATAAATACTTCATATTATGTATTAAATCATAAACAATACAATATAAAAAAATGGATACTTCTAATAAATTAAATCATTACCTTAGAAAATTAAAGTTCAAGATTAATCATAAAAATTTCAATGAAAAACTACAATTATCCCCTTATTAGATTCAACCTGCTACATTTACCCTCTTAATAGTTCAAAAAATACCAAAACCCCCCCTGCCATCAGTTTTCTAACAGACAAAACTATTTTTTAAGAGCAAAATGGACATTTATCTTACTAATGCTGGGAGACAAATTCTAATGATTTGATAATTTATTTTAATTAAAAGAAAATAAAATTAATTAATCAATATTTATATTTATATTTTTAGTTTTATATGTATTTATATTTATATAAATTCTATAATTCTACTCTATATATATTTTTATTTATGTTTATATTTATTTTATATTTATATATATATATCTATTTTTATATTTATATTTATATTTATTTTTGTATTTATATTTATATTTTTATTCTTGTTGATATATCTATATCTATATTTATATTCTTATTCTTATTTATGTATCTATATCTATTACTTATATTTGTATCTATATTTATATTTATATTCTTATCTATATATCTATATCCATAACTATATCTATATTTATATTCATATTTATATTTATATTTATATTTATATTTACATCTATATTTATATTTATATCTAAATCTAAATCTATAATTTTAATCTATATCTATATTTATATTTTTAATTTTATTTATATTTATATTTATTTTATTTTATTATATAATATTATGATTATTGTATAAATTATAATAGTACTATATTATTATTTCTTTATTTTATTTCTTTTGTTTTTTATTATATAATAATATATTATATTATTGTCCCTCACATCAAATCATCTCTTTCTTCAGTCATAATCAAAAGTGATCCTAGGGATAATAATGTAAAATTATAAAATTTCTATTAATTTAATAGAAAAACCTAGATGGCAGGGGTTTTTTGGTATTTTTGACCTATTAAAGGAGTAAATATAGCAGCTCGAATCTCATATGGGGGTAATTGTAGTTTTTAAAAAATTCTATAATCAAATACATAATCTTAATCAACACAAATTGTTCAATTCAAGATTCAATTAAAAAGGAGAATAAAAAAACTAGATAATGAGAGCTTGAATCCATAAGGTTGATAAAAATTTCCCAATCACTTGATAAAATCTTCTTTTTGGTGTTGGTTTTCCCTTCTCTCTCTCTAGCAACCTTCCTCCCCTTTTCTCTCTAGCAACCTTCCATTTTCTCTCTCTAAAACTCCCCTTTTTCCTAAGTGGCTCTAATGGCTTTTGATTAAAAAACATGAAAACCTTAACAAATACTAGATCTAACCATCAAAACACGATCTTAGGGCTAAAAATTCATCCACAAATCGTCATTTTCAAGTCCAGATGGCTCAAGGGCGTTGGCACGACACGCCTTGGTGGCAAGACCATGCTATAGTTGCTGCCAACAGGCAGAATGCACGGTACGGCCGTGCCATTGATTCTACTTACGAAGGCAATTCATGTGCTTAATTTCAATTAAGTGCTTATACTTTTAATTATTTTGAATTTTGATCCCTCTTCTGACATATTTGTATTTTAGTCCTCCTTTGCTTGCATTTTAATCCCCAAAAACTAAGGATGGCAAAAATTCTTGCGGGGATAGGGGCCCAACCAGTTTGGGTCGGGGATCAAGGTCAATATTTCTAAAAAATCGAGGATTGAGTCTGGTAAAGGAACAATTTTTTGTCCCCAAGTTGAAAACAAGTTGGGGACAGGGATACTCCTCTTTCCTTGACCCGTCCCCAATTCCTTGAAAAATGTTTCAATTTTGTTTTGTAAAATTATGATCATATTCATATTATTTGATAAATAATTATATAATTTTTATATTTTTCAATTTTATCAATCAAGTCTATTAAAAATATTTATACTTTTTTAATTTAATCAATTAGGTCCTTTATATAATATTATCAAAAGAATAAAAAGTCCAACATTAATTTAATATATTTTCTCTAACAGTATCAATTCTATTAAAAATTAAATTATAGTTTTCTGCTATACTTATTTATTTCTTAATTTTTATAGGTTAATAAAAAAAAGTATAATAAATATATCAATCAAATTTGATATTTTATTCTAATAAAAATTTTATTAGCTGTAGTATTTTATATAGATTATCTCAATTAAATATTTATTTTTATTATAGTAATTTGATAATAAGTGAAATGGTAATTTTTTATATGAAAAATTGATTTATTATTATTGAAAAGATATAATAATTTTGATCTATATTATGAGATTTGATGAAAAAATAAAAATTGATAATACATTTTTAATAATCAATTGAAACTTTGATAATTGTAGCAGCTAAGTTTTATTAAATCCTTTAAATATGCATTCAAATCAATAAATTTAATATTTTTAAAAATTTATAGTAAGCTTAGTTCTATTAAACCATTGTAAAGTTAAATAATTATATATACTTTAAATCCTAAATTTAAAATCGCCCCATCACTTCATCTGCTCCTCACAATGGCTTGTTGTCGATTGTAGGTGGTAATGATGTTCATAAATATGAATTATTTAAATGATTTTGTTAACGTTATATAAAATATTTTTTTTATTTTTATAGCTTTACTAACTTTTAGTATTATTTTTATGATATTTGAGATTTTAATCACTATAATCTTCATTGAGAATTATACATATATATATAATAATTATTATTTTACAATTTAAAATAATTTAGATTGTAAAATTATTTTTATCAATATAGTAATTTAACATTAATTTTAAATAATTGTTAAAAATAAAATTATTGATAGATTATAAGTAATGATAATAATAGTTTTAATTATTAAATTTGAATTATTTTTATATCAATATAATTTTAAAAAAATATTTTTAATAATATAAAATATGTATTATCATTTAAATATTTGTGTTTATATGTTTTGGTAGAAAAATTTGTGTGGTGTAGTGGTAATGTTAATAGTAATTTTCTCCATGTTTAAGTGCTCGAATCTTTAAAATTGTAATTTTGTTAAATGAAAGTCTAAATCGAAGATATCCCTGACCCATCCCCAATTTGGCTCAATTCAGGGACGGGCGGGGATGGGGATGGTTTGCCCTAATCAAGGCGGGAATGAGGATCCTCGACCCGAACCCGACCTATTGCCAACCCTAAGAAGAACAAAACTTTATAGTTTTTACAGATGGCTAGCGAACGTGCTTTTATACTATATTTTTATTTCTTCCATATTAAAACGCGTCAATACCTGCAAAATAAAATTAAAATGCTTAAAAAGAAAATAACTACTTAAAACGAATTAATTAACGTTAAGTATACTACTTAATGATAAATAATCTAAACAATATCATGTAGTAAAAATAAAGATATCAAAATTGTATGAGAAAAATATATAAGATATAAATAGAGGTGGCAAATCAGGCAAGCCAATTCAAGCACACCACGACCCAACCTCTAAATAGTGCCGATTTTGATTACAATTACATTTTATGTTTTCTATAATCTTCAAATTGTACAAGTTGAATTTGATGTCCATTATGCATTTGTGTTTTGCAGGTTTAGGATTCACTTCATTTTTTGATTTACAATTATCTACTAGGGCTTGCATTACTTGAAATAATGCTTGATTTTGCCATCTCTCCTACATTACCATGTATCTTCTACTTGGTTAGTTTCTAGAAATTGAAAAATTCATAACCCTTTTATTTCTTGCAAAAGAAATATAAATTGTTTGGATTTTTTGAACTTTTTAATACTTTAGCATTGGCACCACATTGACAAAAGCTACTTTTAAACTTGATGATTCTATTATTAATACACTTATGTTTGCATTGTTCTTATTCAACATACAGTCTACTAGCATATATTGGTTGAAATCATCATTAGCTGGCTTCCAAGAGCAATAAAATTCACAACTTGGCTCCTACATACAGTTAAAAAAAAAAGCTTATTAGAAATTTTCTAGACTCGGAAAATAACAATTGTAGCCTTTCTGTCACATCTACATAATTTATTTTCGAATTTGATTATTCCTCTGTTCATTTGCATTGTTGAAGGATTGAATGGTTCTTATTATATTATTTCCACTGTATTTCTATATTGAAAGCATGGGAGAGTGTGCTACTTTTGAAAGGAAGAATGGAAAGACAATAACTCAAAAAGTTTGTTAAAAGAATGAAGAGAATGTCAAAATAAAGAAAATGGAGCCTTTATGTTTTATGTTCATTTATGTGATTCTTAAAGGCTTCAAATTAATTTTTCTTTTTGTGACCGTTAGATATTATTTCCAACTTCCTTATCTTGCCCTCGAAAATAAAAAAATCAAGTTATTATTTTTATATTTAACTAAGGGTATTTTAGTAATTTATTGCCAATAGACCCAACGCCCTTGTCCAAAATCTATATTTCAACATTCAAGGTAAACAAAATTTAAGATCAAAATAATACTAATTATTTTCTTACATTTCAAATCAAATAATATAAATTATTATTAAATTAATTTGTTTTACTTTAATCAAGGGTATATTTGTAACTTCAATTTATTTTGGATACTGCAAATAACAATTGACATATGAAAGCTAAAACTGCAAGTGATACTAGGCAAATGATGGTTATACTTAGGGATGGATAAAAAAATTAAAACTTGAAAAATCGAACTTGATCGGATCGGAACCGACGGATTCAGTCCGCTTTTATAATTTATTTGGTCAACTATCGGTTCTTTTTTTAAAAAAATCTAAATATTTTTGTCCAGTTTTGGTTTTAATACAAAAACCTGAAATCGAACCGAAACAATATTAAATAGTAAAACGAAACCTGAAATCGAACCGAAACAATATTAAATAGTAAAACGAAACCTGAAATCGAACCGAAACAATATTAAATAGTAAAACGACATCGTTTTAGAGAATAAAACGACGTTGTTTTAGAGAATCAAAATAATATTATTTTTTAAAAAATTTTTAAAATAAATAAAAAAATTAAATAGTAAAACTCAAAACAAACCAATCGATTTTATTTACTCAATATGATTCTTTCTCAGATTCGATTCAATTCGATTCTAAAATTTAAAAGTGGAAATTTTTTTGGTCCGGTTCGATTTCAACTAAACGCGAACCGAACCGGACTGTGTCCAACTCTAGTTATACTATAATGGTATAATTATAATTACACTTAAAAAATAATATTTTCATCTATTAGAGATAACATCAAGGAAAATAACAAGAGATTAGGTCAAATAACATGAGAGAGTCAGACATTTTACTTAAAAAATTCTTTTATGTTACTTATTTATAATCACATACTTATTTAAAAAATTATATTATATTCATTTAGATACCTTGTATTATATTTTCTTTAAAAAATTATAATTTAAGGATAAAGGACAACTGGACCCCTAATTTTGAAAATAAGTATTAACTACAACTCTAAATTAAAAATAAGTGTTAATGAGACTCTTTCTTTTAGATTTTTTGTTACTATTCACTATTTACTTATGTAAAATGACCTAAATGCCTTTAATAATAAATTTACATAAATATTCATAATTACTAATTTTTTAAAATTAAATTATAAAATTTAAAAAAATATATAAAGACAATATACCAACAACAAAAATAATTAATATATTTAAAAATAAAAATAATTAAAATTAAAATTAAAAATTAACTTCCTTTTTATTATAATTAAATTTATTTTTCAATATTAGATATTAGTGATAATTTTTAAAGTAAATATGTTAGATGTTATCCTAACAAATATTTCATAACAAATTCAATAATATAATGTCTAATAAATTTAATTCAACAATTGACAATAAAATATAATATTTAAAAATAATTTAATTATAATAAAAATAAATTTCACTTTTAATTCTTCAATTTTTAAAATGATTTAATTATGCTTTATTTTTGGTATATTTTGACTATATATTTTTTATATTTTATAATTAATTTTAAAAAAAATGTGAATTAGAAATATTGATGTAAATTTATTTATCAATAAACGCATTTTGTTTTTCATTTTTTAAGGGTGAATAGTGAACATGATAAAAAATTTAGTAGAAAGAATATTATTGACATTTATTTTTCGTTTAGGGTATGATTAACACTTATTTTTAAAATTAGAAGTCTAGTTGCCCTTTGCCCTAATTTAAATTATCCAAAAGTACAACCAAACATCTTACAGAGGGGTGAATTAGATATTTAAAAATTTAAAAAACGAACTAATATGCAATATAATATCCAAAATTCTGCAATATTATAAATATAATATATAATTGTAATAATCAATATGTGAATAATGACAAATTAAACTCTGAGAGTGTGAATGTGAATATATATGTTTTAATAATTATATATGCACAATATTAATAAAGAAATAGAGAGCGATAGATCAAGCACATCATTTTAATGATTTCACAAAATTCAGTCTTCTATTATTGATAATTCCCAATTAACTTTCAATATCAATCAAATCTTCATAAACAAGTAAACTTCCCAATGTCACTCAAACATTTCAACCAAGTGAATTGAATAGGTGTCATTTATACTTTACAATTTAGGAAGAATCTCTCAAAAAAATAGATATACAAATGATAAAAAAGTATATTTGGATGAAACAACAAAATTTTCAAAGAGAAAAAGGACATCCAAATCCTTAAAGTTTGGCTTATTAGACAGATTATTAATACTAATAATTTTTAAAATATCGATAAAAATATCAATTTATTAAAAATAACGATTACACTCCATTAATAATTAACAAAGTATTTAATCTTTAAAACTTGATAAAATATAACATGTTTATCAAAAAGACAATACTAAAATAAATCATAATATTATTTTTTAGTACATAAATAAGTAATATTATAATAATGAATTAATATTTTAGTTATAAACTAGGTATTAAAAAGAAATAAGTGAATCATATAATACTTATGATTATATTATCATTCATATTTATATATAGTTAAAATATATAAAATATAATAAAAATAAAATCTATTGTTTACCATTATTGATGGGATATAATTGTTATTGTTTTAAAATATAGAATTTTTATAAATATTTTTGAAACTATTAAGATTAATTTGTCCAAGAAACCCATACTACATAATTAGATGAGCTTTCTATTGAATGCTTTCTATTAAAGAGTACATTTTTTATTAAATAATATGAATAGTACATAGTTATACAATGATCAATATGAAAAGAAGAAAGAAATTTTCTAGTATTATAAGTTGAACTTTAGGGGCTTGAATGACTTTTTTCTTTTTTAAAATCAAGATACTCTTAATAGTCTTATAATATATGTAAGAAAAAAGTTCATATATCTCCCCTAAAGTTTTGAAAATTTTAATTTAAAAGAAAGTTTGTGAAAAGGGTACAAACTTCCCATATAAATAGTAAACTTATCAAAATACTCTAAATTCATTTTTTAAAATTGTAAAATAAAATTACTAAACCTTAGTAAAAAAGAGTAATACTTTAACCATTGTACCAAATACATTTTAAATATATATTTTTCAATCTTTAATAAATAACTATTTTGAGAATGCATATTTAATAATATCTATAATGATTAAAATTATTTTGTTATTATAAAACTTACAATTAAAAAACTCTATATAATAACTTGAGTTCAAAATTATTATCAAATAATAATAAAATTATTCTTAAATAATTATTAAAGAAAATAAATTTAAATAGTTATAAAAAAATATTCTAAAATTAATAATTTTAAAAAAGTTATTTCTTAATTAATTGTTAAATAAAATAAATTATTTTATTTAAAAAATCTAAACAATGATAATTGTTTGAAAAATTTATAATTTAATGATAATAATAAATTTAAATTCAAGTTATAATATAAAATTTTAATGATTGTAAAATTATTTTTTGAATTATAATTTTTTTTATAATAATAAAATAATTATAATTATTATAGATTTTATTATATATGTATTTTCAAAAGAGTTATATATTATGAATTAAAAAATATATTATTAAAATTTGTTTTAATATAGTTGTTAGAGTATTGGGGTATAGTGGTTAACCAAAGTGATTTTATTTTGTAATTTTAAAATGAATTTGGGATATTTTAGTAAGCTTATTATTGATAGGGGAGGTTTGTGTCTCTTTTCACAAACTTTCTATCAAACTAAAATTTCTATAAACCTCATGGGAGGCATGTGGACTTTTCCCTATATGTAATAATATTTTTTAACTGTGTAAAACTTGTTTCAAATGAGTAACAAATTCAGTCTTTCATTTATAGATGAATTTAGAAAACTATTTGTTAGGATCAAAATATTTAAATTTTTTTATAAATTTGGTACACTAAATTCGGTTTTTCAATTTCAATAGCAAAATTTGATTGTTCCAATTTTGTACCAAACTTTGCACCTACTCTACCTCAAATTAAGAAGTCTAAAATATCGAATGACTGAATTTTGGTCCGATTTTGAAAATATGGTATTTTTGTCCTTGATACACAATTTAAAAATCTTGCACTTTAAACCTCATAAAATTATTCAAGTCTTAATATGCGAATATTTTTCACAAATCCAAATGTTTATTTTCAAAAGACAGTCAACGACAAATTTGTAAAATTATATTTCCAAGAAATATAAGAAACACATATTTAAAAAGATTAACATTATTTATTTTGATTAAAAAATAATTTTGATCTTATAATTACAAATTAATAATCAATTTAAATATACTTACAATTATATATGTTGATGCGCGGATTTTGCAAACTCCTCACCCACACAGAAGAAAAAAATAAATGCACATAAGGTAGTCAAATGGCTTGAACTAGGTTTTTCTTATTATATGCAATCAGAAGTTATATGAAAAGGTGAAACCACTGAGAATTATAAAGAGTGTCGAATCGTAAACGTTCCACTTCACACACACAATTTTTCAGCTTAACACCTTTTGCTTACGACAAACCCATAATACAAGATATGCTCCAAAATGATAACATAACCTAAGAGATCTTAAAGATGATGACACACATGTTGCCCGTTCTTCAATCGACTATTCCACCGAGCTTCTTTGACCCCTAAACACTCTCGACTTTGCAATTTCGTCGAGCTAGTCCGCAGACTCTTTGCAAAGCAAATTCGAGTTGGTTTGTCCTCGACAAACCCATAACACAAGACACCTCAATGTCAACTCACAAAACTTTAAAGAAACCCGAGAATGGCATAATACATACCGCTCGTTTCTCACACAACCACTTTGCTAACCTACATTTGCTCCCAAACCCAGTCAAATGGCTTGAGCCAAACGTACACTCCTAAACCAAGTCAAGGGTCCAAACCACCATAAAGTACCAGAAGTCTCAATGTCCAAACACTAGCACAATACTAACGTCACCCTACTGTCCACACTCATTGCCTCCGACCACCTCCCAACTCTAGACTTATTTTCGATGACTCCGAAACTTCCTAAGACCCTTTCGAGCGACAATACACATACTGTCTGTTTCTCAAATAACTACTCTACCCACCTCCATTCATGCCCAAACACTCTTAACCTACGTATTCCACCGAGAAAGTTTGTAATTTCCTACGAGACAGTGCAAGGCTTAGAAAAGACAGTCGCCTCTTCGGCAACCCCTCTCTGATGCCTAAGTTAGCTTTAGATTAGAGAGGAAATAGTGAGGGCTTGGTATATCCCTCTAAATAGAAAAAAATAAAGGTATGCCAAGGTGGTGAAGAAGGAACACAAGGGGGAGGTTTAGGCAAGGTCACAGGTCAGGTAGGTGGAGATTTAAAGGCATGGGCGATGTGGTCTCTTTTGGTTTTCGATGTGTTTATAGAGTTTTTGGATATGAAGGCTGTGTATGTGTTGATGGGAGAAGAAAGAGGAGATCCTATTTGGGAAGAGAGGCTCTTCTTTCCTAGGAATATAATGGCCAATAACTTTTCTTGTATGAAAATGAGAAAAATATCTTTTTATATGAAATAAAGGAATGCTCATACCTCATTGGATGACTTATATTGCCTTAGTTTTAGGATTTTTACCTCTATACGTGTCCTTTCCCTAGTGTCCTTCCCCTATTGGGTCTTGGTGGCCCAGCTCAAATGCCACGTTAACAGCTAGGATTGGTGGGCTTTTCCTTATCCAAACTCAATGAATATGTGTCAACCCTCTATTGGCAAAGGAGATTGCTCTGTACCTTGGTGGACAAGTGGCGTAACCTTATTTGTCTAGCTGACACGTGGTCCTCCATATGGGCATTGAACGGTCTCCACCTGAGCTATGTGCTCTATCTGCACAGTGTCAGGCAGGATCTGCACAGTGCTTGCCTGGCTGCTGCCAAGACTAGGTGCTGTCTTCTGCCTTTAAAGTGATCCCCCGTAAAATATTTTCTTGTGCATTGTGCCACTTAAGGGATTCTTTAGGAGTGCAAAGAGGTAGACTCTTGTGCACCTAGGTGCATGAGCAGTTTGGCATCCCACCTGCCTTGGCAGTTGAGTATCCCAATTGCCTTACTTAGGAGGGTGAAGCTCTTGTTTATTGGAGGCGGGTACAGCCATTCCAAGGTGTAATAGAGAATTTGAGTCATTTTTTTTATCTATTTATGTGTGCTACAGTATATAGCCACACTTTTTTACATGCACCACAATATATGGTCGTATAGGCACTTCCACATGCGACGATATATGGTGGCATGAGCTTTTCTACACGTGCTACGGTATATAGTCACGTGGGGCATTATCAACGATTGGTGAATATTTTAGCGATACTTAGCGGGGAGCTTTGCTCAAGGTGAGTCTTACCTAGACACTGTAAGCAGGGCTCGTACCACATTCCGCCTTGAGGTAGGCGCGAAGTGGGTTACCTCGTAATGCGCTGGATCAGACTTTCGTGGGCTTACTTTTCGCCACATGTCCAATTGTATTTTCTCTCATAATAGAGATTCCCTAGCTCTAATAGCTGAGGCAAAGCTGAAGGCATTTGGAAGTTATTTCTTGCTTTGTGCCTTACTTTTAGCTTAGCTTGTGGAGATGTTGGAGTTACGGCTTACTTCTAGCCTAACTCGTGGAGATGTAGGAGTAGAGGCCTATTCTTAGTCTAGCTCGCAGAGATGTAAGAGCTATGACTTGTTCCCAGTCCAGCTCGGGGAGACATATAAGCTGAGGCCTATTCTCAACCCAGCTCGCGGAGATATAGAAGCTACGACTTGCTCCAAGCCTAACTCGTAAAGATGGAGGAGCTACAACTTATTCTAGCCTAGCTCGTGGAGACATAAAGGTTGAGGCCTTCTCTTAGCCTAGCTCGCAGAGATATAAAAGCTATGGCTTGTTCCCAGCCCAGTTTGTGGTGATGTAGGAGCTAGGGCTTGTTCCCAACGCAGCTCGTGACGTTATAGGAGTTAAGATATGTTCCCAGCCCAACTTGTGGCGATGTAAAAGCTAAGGCGTGTTCTTAGCCCAACTCACGGCAATGGAGGAGCCAATGCTTGTTCCCAGCCAACTCGTGGAGAAATAGGAGTTAAATTCTGTTTTCAACCCAGCTTACAGAGATGTAGGAGTTATGGCTTGTTCCCAACCTAGCTCGTACAGAGATAGGAGCTAAGGTTTATTCTCAACCCAGCTTATAGAGGTTTAGGAGTAATTGGTTATTCCCAGCCTAACTCGTGCAGACATATAAGCTGAGCCATGTATCTTGTTCTCCACTGAGGCTGGCGCGATGTGGGTCATCTGAAAATATGATGACTTGGAATTTCATGAGCTAATCTTTCACCACATGTCCAATAATATTTTTTCTCGTAACAATATATAGTTAATCACATAAATGTGTGTTTGAATTTTTCAAATTTTGACTTCAACTTGACAAAGAGATTCCAAACTTCGAATATGCTCTTTATTGATACATTAATTTTATATGTTCTTTTAAATTTTTATAAAAAGTATAAAAAATAATTTTAGTTAATTAAAAATTAATTTCTTTTGGTATCATTAATACTATAGGGTTAAGACTTGACTCAATTATGCTTTTTCAATAATGTTTACTTCAAATTTATACTAACAAAATGAACCAAATCAATTCAAAATGATGAATTAGTTTAGTCCTTGCACATTTTTCCACTCGATTTAAATATTTATCAAATTGACCAATTCAATTTTATTTTGATTTGCTCAAACTGAACCGAACCAAACCAAAAATTGTCCAACCCTGGCGTTAGCGAATGAGCATAGAACCACAAATTCTGTAAATATCCGTTGTTGATATATGCCTAAGCCGCCATTTTCATTTCCCATCCTACCATCTCTACTTCCATTTGAGAAAAAAAATATATCAGAAGAAAAATTTATTAATGCAAAATTATTATATGTTACTTATTTATAATTTAATACTAATTTAATGACTAAAAAATTTACATTACATCCATCTAGCGAAGTTCAAATATTTATATATATTTTTTAATTAGAAAATTATAGTTTAAATTATATATTTTATTAATTTTTTTTCTTATTTCTCTTATAACATCACCTCCACAAAATCTACTTTTAAAGTAATTAGACTTTGAAAACTAAAAATTTAAGATTCATAATAAATTTTTTTAATTAAAAATATACTCCGAAAAAAAAAATTCAAGATGTTTCATTCCATCCACTTTTTCTTCGAAAACTTCCCTTCACATCTTTCTTCACCTTCTCATCCTTCTAAAGTTCTCTTGCACTTGAATGGTGATGGATGAATTTATAGCAAGAGTGAGTCATTCTATCCAATAAATCAAATACACAAAATTGTGATAATGATATTGTGCAACCAAACAAACAAATATAGCATTCAAATTTATTTATTTAAATTATACAAAAATTTAAGTTTATTCAAATGTGAAATTAAACAAACAAAAAAACAAAGCAACATAAATATCCTTGTTTTTACATGTTACCTTGTTTAATTAACTCCATAACCTATTTACGCCTCTTTTGAACATTGTAGGTACAAATTGGCAATGAAGAACATTAATTCCATTACTCAAGCTACCAATCCATCCAACAATTGAACCACATTGCTCATAGCTGGCCTCTCTCTTGATTTCTCCTTGGTACACATACTAGCAATCCTAAAATACTCCTTGATCTTTACTTCACTTAAACCTTCCCTTGAAATATTTGCATCAACCATTTCCATTTCCTTATTTCTTCTCACCATTGTCCTCGCCCACTCTACTAGTCCGACTTCCTTTTTGTCTAACCTCACCGGCAAGTTAGGTCTCATTTGCGTTGCAATCTCAATCATTAGAATTCCAAAACTGTACACATCGAGCATCACCGTTGCTGCAGTGTTCCCGTCCATGTACTCCGGTGGCATGTACCCCATTGTCCCCGCGACTTGCGTCGACACGTGTGAGTGCGAGGGGTCAATTCGTCTCGCGAGACCGAAATCGGCAATATGGGCCTCAAAATTCGAATCCAACAAGACATTGCTAGACTTGATATCCCTGTGTATAATGGGCTTATCAAGCCCATGCAAATAAGCCAGCGCATTAGCCACACCCCTAACAACCATCACTCTCGTGTCCCAAGATAACGGAAGCAGGGAATCCAACGGTTTGGATTCCGCCACGTCATCATTACTCGACGTGTCGTGTAGCCACTGATCGAGACTTCCTTTCTCGATGAACTCATAAATCAAAACCCGATCCAAATCCGAAATGCAGTACCCGAGAATCTGAACGATATTCTTATGCCGGAGCCTACCTAGGGTTTCCATTTCGGCGCGAAATTCACGAAAACCTTGAAAAGCGTTTTCGTCGAGCTTCTTGATGGCGACGGTGACGCCGTTAGAGAGCGTCGCTTTGTAGACGAAGCCGAAACTGCCGTCGCCGATAATCAAGTCGGAGGAGAAATTCTTAGTCGCTTTAGCAAGCTCCGCCATGGAGATTTGGTTGAGAGAGGGGTCAAACGAGGCGCTGTCACATACGGAGATGGAGTTCAGCTGGGTGAACCGATCGGGCTGGGTTCGGGTTATGCCTCTGGTTTGACAGGTTCGCTGCTTCTCTTTCCTTTTGCAGAAAAGGAAGATAGCGGCGAAGATGAGGGTTACGACGATGAAACTTGCGACGGCTGCGAGTAGTGCTTCGACAGCGCCCATACCAGCACCGCCCATGAAGAAAAGCGAAGATTTTAGAGTGAGAAAGGGAAGAAGATGGTGGGTTGGGCGTTGAAGGGAAGGGAGGAAAAAGGAAAATGAGGCGCCATTAACGGTAATGCGCAAGGATTTTTCAAGGAAGATGATGGATGGAAAGTCATCGTGTGGAGGACGAGTCAACGGAGTAAGGTAAGGATTCTGTGGAGTAGTATGAACGTGATAACTTTAATCATGAACCGCTGATCTGATGTTGAGACATCGGGGGCCACCGTATACTATCATCATCATCAAATGATCTTGTTATAACTTAAAAAATAAGTGTTCAAAATAATTTTTTATCAGTAGAATTATTATTAATATTATTTAAAAATATTTAAATAAAATTTTAAAGTAAAAAAATCAAACAAATAAATTATTATTTTAAAATTTATTAATTTTATATTACTGAATTTTATTCTATGTGAACTCCGACAGACCCAGAAAGAACGATTAGAAAATAAATAAAATGGGCGTAAGCAACGGAGAAGAATGTTTATTAAAAAATTAAAAAAATTTATAAATTAAAAAAATAATAATTGTAGTAAGAACAAGGTGTTCCGTTTGCACACAAAAGAAGAATTGAACAAAGTGCAGTCAGCAATTCAAGAAATTCAGCGGAAAAGCGCCGAAAACAACGAAAAATCCACGTCATTACGTGGGCGGACACCATGGCCCACGCGCAATTGCTTTGCCTGTCTACCTGTTTCCTCCACTACACACCAATTTTCCCGCTAGCGATTTACATATGGAGATGATAATATTGTATTTATTATTATCATATATTTTTTAAATAAGATAAAAAATAATTTTTATAATATATAACAATAATATAATATTATTTATATTAATTTATACATAAAATTTGTCAAAAATAGAGATATAATGAAAGTATAAAAAATATAATATATATATATATATATATATATATATTAGAGTAGTTTGAGTTCAAAATCGAGCCGTTATGTATTCGGTAGATAGTTTATTAACATCGAAAAAAATTCTTTAGCACACTTCGTTACTGGTTTGTTCTTTTTTTTTTATTATTATAAAATATTAGATTTTGTAAATTTTAAACCCATTATTTTATGATAGTTTGTAATATTTGATGTGTGACAAAAATATTAAAAGAATATAAAAAATTTTAATCTAAATATATATCTAAAATATCTAATAAAAATTGAATCCTACCATTCTCAATTTCTCATTAACATCAAATATCTACAAATCTTAATTAATTTCTCATTAAATTCTATAATACAAATCTATTTCTTATATATTTCAACAACAATAACGATAATACAGATCAATATCAACATTTTTATCAACACCCCTCTATATAAGTGGACAATTAAAATTATATTTTATCAATATTATATAATAATTAATAATATAAATGGTTGAACATTGACACTCCACAAGTGAAAAAATGACATAAAAAGACAACATCTCTTATTTAACATTACATCAATATAAAGAAAAGTCTATTGAGACAAAATACAAGAGATTCATTACCGTAATGAGTCATACAAACTCAAAATCACATCATTATAAGAGAGTCTAGTGAATCAAAATAAAAGGAGATTGTTCACACTAATAAGTTATACAAAAGCCAACATACTTATTTATAACAACGACACCCACCATCAGTAATTAACATTTAAACTCATATAAAAAGACAATTTTAAATTATACAACTCCGTTTTTATCAATTTATATAAAAATAAATAAATATATACAAAAGGTATGTTTAGTTATATCAGGTATCAATATTTGATATTGAACTATTTGCAAACAATCTTTGCTTATTAAAAATCTTCGACATCTCCTTACATAAATGTGATAATAGCATATTTAATGGAAGTTAAAATAATTTTTTTATACATGAAAAGTGTATATATATATATATATATATATATATATATATAAATTATAAAAAGACATCAAACATGAATATGAAATAGTTTATATCTTCACACAACTAACTTTGAATGCACACCAAAACCTTGACCTTATTAGGATATAATTTATTATAACATAGGCTTATAATCCTACAACATGTGTTAAAAGCCAACTCGAAAGTAATTATGAACATCAGAATTGTCAATATATCTTTAATAATCTTATAAATAGTTGATATTTAAATTAATTTCCTTTTCACTAACTCAAAATATTAAAATATTTGAATTCATTTAACATTTTAGAGGGATAGTAAAATTTTCAATAGGTATTGAACTCCAAGAGACCTACCCTAAATGAGGTAAAATTACGCCAATGTTATTGGGAACAAAACGGAAGAAAAATTAATTCTTGTATTGTTAATGGAGTATGAAATTATTTCTATTTGCTGAATTCATTTGGGTCATAATATCGTTCAAAAAATTGAACAACTAACTCATATCCGTGTTAGGATCATTGGCTTGAAAGATCTTGCAATAGCTACTGAACATGGACTCAATTTCCCTAGCCAAGTTTCTTTTCACACTTAACAACAAACACAATCTCATTCTTCAAGTCAGAGATATACTTTATATGCATTTCCACAAAAGGAGATTTTATGCAACTCCTTTTTATATATAGCACAATATAATATGTTAACAAAAATCATGTAAACTTATTTATGTTTAAAGAGAGCTTTCTTTCATCCTCATTACTCCACTCACCTTTGAGTTTAAGAACAAGGACGCCATCAACATTTCTTTTGATGGGAATAAATAGACCTTCATTAATAATACCTAAAAATATCATAATCATAGCATGCAAAAGATATTCATCCTAACTTTTTCAATATGCAAAGGCAAAGTTTTCGATTCACAATTTTTTTTAAAATTTTTATTATATTATTTATAATTTAGACTTATTTATTAGATTTATATGTAATTTGATTCTTATGATTTTGAAAAATTATTCATTTATTATTTAATTTATTAATTATTTTTAAAATGTTAGTCGACAAACTTTACTATTTGAACATTTTGACTCTTCAATTATCTAACTTTGACTTCGTCCTTATAGTATACATAATTTAAAAAAAAAATGGTCTACCAATAAATTATCCCTTAATATTTTCAAGAGATAGATGATCACTCTTTGATAGTTGAATATTTAACCAAGAGTACCAAGTTTTGATAGTAACTGAAAGTATAATTATGCAAATGAAGAAGGTGGATGAACATTGTAATAGCATAATTTGACATTAATTTGCAGAATACGTGTCAAAATAGGATCACACATAAACATTAACATTATGACAATATTCTTCAAAATATATTTTATAAAGATCTTGTAAATTCAATCCTTATTATAATAGTCAAAACTAAGCATTTACCAACAATTTAACTCTATTCTAAAATAATCATTGAATAGCAGTTTTTACTCCAATTTTTTAAAAGCCTAGAACCACGAAGGCTTTATTAATCCTCCCTCCTAAAGCTGTATATTCAATATGCAAAATATTACTAACAAAGGTTGAGTTGTTAATTTGGTAAGCAAATCCTCACATAACATGTTTAGTTATGTAAATATTTAAATAAAAATTTTAACATTTAAGAATACATTTAGTAATACTTCAATTACAAATAAATAATTGTATTTATTAAATCATTCATTTATTTTATCAAAATAAATAAAGAACACTAATAAATATTAGGGTTAATTTCAGTCTTCCCACTTATTTTATTGACATATATCAGATATACCTATCTTTTATTAAAAGTTATTACTCCACTTCTAACTAATAGTAAAATGACTATTTACCCTTATTTTAAATTACGATATATTAATAAATATTTCCCAAAAATTTTAGAAATGACCGATATCTCTTTAAAATATGAAAAAATAACATACACGTCCTAGAGTTACTGTGTAAATATACAAAATAAATATCTCACCATTATATATTTAAAAGGTATATAAATTTATTATTTTAACCTTATTATTTGTATATAATAATCAATATAATCTTATAATTTATTTTTTGATAATTATATTTAATATTTTTGGTAATTAATGTCTAAAACATTATTTTAAATAATTTTATTTTAATTATATTAATTTATAATAAAAACAATTATAACAGATTGCACATAATTTTTGGATTATGTGAATTATATTATTTATAATTTAAAAAATATTTTTGATAAATGAATTTTTAATATTAAATATTTAAAATTTATATATCAAAAATATTAATAATATAATTTATATAATTCAAATATTTGGAATACGTAATTGATTTTATAATTTATAATTTTAAAAATATTTATATAATCTATACATATTATTAATTTATGAATAAAATAATTTATGTAATTTATAACTAAAACTTCTAAAAAATATTGAATATAATTATAAAAAAATAAATTATAAGATTATATTAGTTTTTATGTAAAAATAATAAGGTTAAAAAAATAGATTTATATACTTTTTAAATATATAATGGTGAGATATTTATTTTGTATAATTGCAAAGTAATTCTAAGGGTATATGTCATTTTTTTATATTTTAAAAGGGTGTTGGTTATTTCTAAAATTTGAGAAGAATATCAAGTAATATCTCTTCATTAAATTAAGGGTAAAATAGTCATTTTATTATTAATTAGGGGTAAAATGATAATTTTCAATAAAATAGGTATATATGATATATATCAATAAATTAGGTGCCAAAAAATTAACCCTAAATATTATAACATAAAACATTTAAATAAAAATATTAATAATTCATAAGTCACGTAATGTCACCTCTATCAAAATGACTATCACCTCTACCCAAGTGACTTAGTCAAATTAGAAGAGAAGTATCCTGAAAAGTCTAGTCATAATTGTAATAGATTTGTGTGTATAAACACAGTAACTAACTAGCCAACCAATAATAGTTAGTAATAACATAACAATAACAGTAACTATAAACAATGAGCTTAAAACATTTCATTATAACATTTTGCATATAAAAAATCAATAACTTTATATATATACGGACAGTTGAATAATTTGAAAAGCATTCAAAAATATTTATTGTAATCACGTAATGTTATTTTGAAATACAATTGACTTTAATAAAATATTTGAGAAAAATATATAATATTTTACTATAAAAATAATATTTATGTAAAATTCCAAAAATAGTTGTCTTTAAGTAAAAGAATTTGATTTTTTCTAAAATCAATGTAAATAGAAAGTAACTAAAAGATATGCGTATAATTTTACTGAATATTTTGAAAAATTAAATAAATTTTTGTTTCGTTGAAAAGGGAAAAAGGAAAAGAAAAGAAATTTTCATTATTTCGTTGAGCAAAAGAGGGTCTAATGATGATTTTTAAGGAATCTTTATTCCTTGAAATATGGGAATTATAATTCTTAAGACTGATTTTTTTTTTTTTTAAGAAAATCAAATTAGATTGGATTAGAGTTGACAGTTTTAATTCGGTTTCATACTCTATTTTGACTAGGATCGGTTTTATTTTTCTAAAAATCTAAATTTTTTATCTAATGCTGATTCTGGAGTAAAAAGTTCAAATAAGATTAAAAATAATATTTTATTTTTATATTTTACCATGAAAATAATGTCGTTTTGGGAACATAACATCAAAATGATTATAGGGTCTTGATTTCTCTACTCATTCTCATATTTATTCTAATTAGATATTATCAATATTTTCCAGTTCAGCTCGCTAATCACAGACTAGCTAGAATATGATCTCACTACCTTTTTCGAGTGTTTAACGCGATTCTATAGATAATCAACCTAAATCAATATCCCTATTTGACTCGTTCAATTAAGCACGCATTAAATTTGACCTGTTATTAACTATTTAAAATTCAATTGTCTCCATGTATCTTATCATCTTAAATGTTAATATAATTATCTAAATTTTGGTATCCTCTCGGACTCATAGAAGTCTATATTCTACTCTCCTATCTTGGTAAATAAATTAAATTCTCCCAAGTATTAACCCATTTGTCACATATCAATTAATGCATTACAATAAATTAAGAGCATTGAAAATAAGGATAAATGTAAGTGAATCAACTTTATAACATCAACGACATCATAATTTATTAAAACATGATTTGAACAAATTACATAAAGACCCTAGGATAATGAAACTACCCAAGTCATCCATCATTAACTTCATCAAATAAGTCATAATCATCATCCTAATCAAAATGATACAAAACAATGAATATCCAAGACAAAATTTATAGAGTTTACGGAGATAAAACTAATTTAGATGCTGTGTTGAATCCACCAAGAAATGCAAATTCTTCATTTTCTCTCACTATGTTTTTCTCCTAATTCTCCTTTTTTCTCTTTCTCAAATCAGAATTTCGCAAATTGGATAACGGTTGCTCTTGATAGAAAATCATGAAAACTTAGGAATGGCCAAATTTGGCTATTCAAAATCGATTCGATTGTTGAAAATCAATATGTTGCATGCGTGCAAGGTTGAGGCTCGGGAGTGTACGAAGTGGATGGCACGCATGGGCCATCCTCTCGGCCAAAATGGTCCCTTTCATTTGCCGGCATGCGCGCATGCACACAAGGGTAGGTGCACGTGTGCCATACTTGCTGCTTAGGGGAGATTTCCACTACTTCACCACATCGGATTATTGTCCGATCTACCCTTTTTTTCGCCTTTTCTTTCATTGCTTCTTTCCATGCCTTAAATTCCCTCGTATCAGTGTTTTCTTGCCTTCCTATGCATAATACAAAAGTTCATTACATAACATCAAAGCTTGAGAATTTACACAAATATTTGAGATCGAAGGTTGATAATTTGTGAGTGAAATATCCATTTATCATTTACAAACAAATAGATGGATAAAAAAAATTAAAACTCAAAAAATCGAACTTAACTGGACCAAAACCATCGGGTTCAATATATTCAATCTACTTCTAGTCTAATTCCTGTTTATATTCTATCCTATTCTGATTTCAAACATGGAAACCCGAAATTTTGCGGACCAATTTAGTTTTGGAGAATCTAAACCAAATTGGAGTGTACCCACTCCTAATAATTCATATTCCAAAGTGGAAGAATCATGATTCTAACCCCTCATAATGCTTAAACTTCACCCTTTTGCCCACTTCTCTACATATTTCATCGTAATTGTATTTTGAATTAATTATTTCAACTAATTATTTTTTAGGAAATTATCATATTATTTTAGTTTTTATAAAAATAATTAAAATTTTAAAAAATATTTGAAATTAATATATAATAATTATTATAATATTAATTTTAGTTTTTGAATTCAACATCATTTTAGTATAGTGTAGGGATATTTTCATATACTTCCCTTAAAATTTATGAAAATCACAATTTAATAAAAAGTTTGTGGAAAGGGACACAAATCTCCATTACAGAGTTTGTCCTTTAACAGTTTTTTATGCGACTACCAAAATACCATAAAATCCTCTTTGTAAAGTCAAACAATAGCAAAATATTAAAAGTTGGTACCTTATTTGTCCTATTCCACCTTAGATGTTTGGGTTGTCTTATTGGATTTAAGAATGAATAATTAAAGGCGAAATGACTAGAATTCCTACTTCTCAGTTGGATCATTTTGACCCATTTTTCTCTTCAATTTCTTGTCCATCATAGGTCTTGAATGCATTCATTACTACACCTTTAACCCAATTTCATCAATTTTCAAACCAAAACCCTTATACAAAAAACCATGATTTCTTTAGAACTCATAATCACAGTCTCTAATACTTCTCTATCAACTTTTTAACTTCGAATCCCAAGTTTCTCTATTATTACTTGAACCTTCAACTGAATTTTTCATAGCCCTATAAACTAAATTGCTTGCATTCATAGTCGTCATTAATTTTTCTTAACAAAAATGATCATCAGCTCTCTTACTCTCGCTTATCTCTTTATCTATTAATCTTGAAAAAAAATCTAACTACAAATGCAAATATAATTATGAATATTATCAATACCATCAATGGCTTTATATAAATTATTTTGTACTTGCAAATATATATCCTAAGAAAAACATTGACAAATTAAACCTAATGCAAAATGAGTATTATTGACAATCAACAACTCATTAACACCGAGAAACACCAAACATTTGGTTGTTTTAGAACGAACCCAGAAACCAGATCGTTAACTACTCGATTTGTTTTCTCAAATACCATGCAAATGCATACTCCTCCACTCATAAACTCATAACATACTTTACTACAAATATTAATACCCATCATCTATGAAAAAAAAAAAAAACAGAGAAAGAGTCATAAGAGAAAGACCTAACATTGTCTCAAAAAAAAAAAAAATTTACTCCATAGAAATTGGTTTTGACTGTAAGTACTAATTTCTTCAAATTGTTCATTGCAGAAGGAGAAAACAAAGAGAAGAAGATATGGGTGACCTACTGATTTCAACTTCTTCGTGTAAGTCTCTCTCATTGACATTATTTAGGTTACTTGTTCTACTTATAATTTTGTACAAGAGTAAAGTAACAATTCTTTTTTATGATTTTGCCCTCTGACTAAACTCAAGGTCAATGTATTATGTATAGGAGGTTTGTGTTATTTTTCAGAAACTTTCTATCAAATTTAGATTTTCACAAACTTTAAGGGAGGTATATGAAAATATCCCTTATAATTTTTAGGTAAATTAATTTAAAGTTATTAGTGTAATGTTTATTTTATTTAATAAATTCCATATATTATTATTATAACTAATAAGTGTCCAAAAATATATCATTAATATATATTTTAAGAGATACTATTGTATTACTATTTAATTTAAAGTCCTTATTTACGCAAAAATTGTGAATTTCATTGCCACAACTTTAGTTTGAATGTTTTCATAATCTAGAGGTTAATTATATGCAAATATGTATAATCGTGTAAGTTGGCAGGAGTATAATATTTATATTGAAATATTAAGTGAAAGAAAGAACAAGTTGCAATTAAAAACAGATCAAAATAATCCACCTCATATTTTTCACTTGAGCACTAATTAGTCTAATGATCATATTTTTGTATATCTATCTCCAAATGCAATGATTTTTGTTTCAAATAGAGCTGACTCAATTATGAGTAATTTACATTCATAGATCATTTTCAAATTTGGAATGGTTCATCACTGAAAGTTTGAAGTAATACACTAAAGTATGGTCCTACCATTTGCATCTTGGATCTGTGAAGTTCCTTCTATATTTTGGGCAACTTTCTCAATTCTAAACCAATTACATTAAAGCTTGAGGCATTTGAACTATGAGAAAGGCAATTGCAACTTTGGTATTATACATATTTTTGAAATCGTGCATCTGGGTAGTCTAAAATAATCATCATTTAGACAGTGGCTATCAATATTTTAATTTAAACATACATTATTATTTCAACCATACCTCTAACTCACAGGTCCAAAGGCTATTCATGAAGCATTCAAAAGCTTATGCATGGAGATATAACTTTGAAGAAGAAACCTTTCTCTATTTTGGAGTGAACGACAGTCAAAAGTGTATCTCAAATTTAGAGATACCACTATGATGAAATCTTCCACTTGCATGTACTCACACATGTGAATTCTCCTTCATCTTGCTTCTATAAACCTTGGTGTTGAAATCATGAGAGCAACTTATATTCTCTGAAATATTAGTAAAACTTTCATCTCTTTCTTTTTCATATTTTCATTACATAATGTATTTCTCATTTTAGAATTAGAGCTAAGGATGAACTCTTTTGATGGTTGTATAATTTTGTTCTTTATCTTTTTTCGTACTTCATTGTTAAAAACTTTTCTATTGATTAAATATTGTATTTTGCAAGTGATTTTGGTTTGTTAGAAATTTTGATTAATTTTTAACAAATGATACATTGAATGCTCGGATATTTTTTACATATCAAAAGCAAAACAACTTGTAGTTTTTCACTAATTCAAAGGTTAGTCTTGATTTTTTTGCGCTTAAATATTATTCATTTTTTAATTAAGATCATTTTTAATTGATTCTTAATTGTATATAAAAAAAGATCAAGAATAATTTATATACATATCATTAAAATGGATCTCTAACGCCTTAATATCTAATAATCGTGAATTCAAATTTAACAATAAACAAATTCATTCTATTTTCATATTATTTGGATAATTGGACTTTTGATATTTGAACATTTAGATTTGTAAATTTAATATAACCAATTTTCTGTCGACCGACACACGAACTTCTGAATCTTTATTACTTAAAATAACCTACACTTAAGTATTACAACCTAAAAATTATAGCAATAACTTATTATTATAATTATATTTGTTATTACTTTTATGTTTCATTCTTATTACACATAAAATATGCTTCATCTGTATATATTATATAGGGAAGGATTAAGAGTTTTTTTTTTAAACAAATTTTCACATTATTTATAGGCTGTTGGATCTATATACATCTAATGACTGAGATTGAAAATAACATACATTAATTATGCATTAATTATATGTGTGTGTGAATGCGTGTGTGCGTACGTGCGCGGGTGTGTTTTATTTTTCTACGTAAATTTATTAACTTGTGATTTATTTTAAGAAAAATTTTCAAAATAGTTTTATTTTGGGAGCAATTTACGTAGCTCCCCATGTTTCAAATTTTGTTACAAAACTAATCAAACAATTAACTTTTATACTATTTTACCAAACAATGGCCATTAACATTAAAATCTCAAATTTTGGTTTTATTTTTCTTTCAATTTAAAAAATTTCTAAAGACTCAAAATGATCAAATAACTCTAAAACCAAAACTCTCAAATCACCCAACCTCCTGCCACATTGATAGTAGAAGGCTTGAAAGAGACAACAGTTGGAGGGAAGAAGACGATAGCGGCAAGAAAGGGCAGCAACACTATGAATTGTCACTTTTTATGATTTTTGATGAAATGTATGGAAATATTTTGATGATTGTGATGATTTAAGATATAGCTATGTTAATGTGGGTGCTATGACAGGAAGTTTGGCTGGAAATGAGTAAAAATGACTTGAACCTAAAACCTATGACTTGTGAAGAGTAGTATAACTTCGGGGCCCTATGATAATTTTAGGGGCTAGTCGTAGGTGCCCCATTTTTTTTAAAAGATTAAAAATTTAAACATTAACTTTATAAAAATTAATAATTAATTTTAGAAATTAATTTTGTAAAACTTAGAATTAATTTTGTAAAAGTTAAAAATTAATTTCATAAATGAATTTTGTAGTAAAGAATTAATTTTAAATGCTAATTTTAGTTTTTACAAAATTAATTCTTAATTTAAATTTTATTTTTATAAAATTATTTCTTATAATTACTTATTAAAAATTAATTCTTCATTTTTGTAAAAATGAATTCTTAATTTCTACAAAATAACTTTTTTAAAAGTTGTTATAATGAAATTCTTGCCAACAACGTGGCACGATAAAGATCAGTTATCGTTGAACAATCACGCATTGCGTTGTCCTAAATATTTAGAAAAACCTGATTTTAGAAAGAGAGTCACGCATTGCATTGTCCTAAAGTCAAAAAGTCCTTCCCTTGTGTGGGTATTGACGGATCTTTTTAACTCCAAGATAAAATCCTAACTTGTAGCCACTCTTATTTGATGAACACAATCACCAAGAAGAAAATACCAAGTCTTTGAGAGTCGTAGTTGCAAGAAAAATAGTATACGCAATATTAGAAAATAAAATAGATAGTCAATTTTATGTAATGCACAAAGAGGTAACACTCTTTATATAGTAGTGTTTAGTCTTAGGCATTAAAATAAGAATTAAAGGCTAATTTAAAATTTCAAAATTTGTAACTCATACACTTTAAATCTCCATAACTATTGATTTAAAATTCAAAAAAGAAATCATAACCTCCATGAAATTTATTAAGAGAATTAAACTTTGTAACTCCAACTATTATTGCAAAATTTAATAAATAAATATTATAAAGTTTTAAAAGCTTTATCTCCAACAATCCCCCACAAAACTTTAAGACTTTAAAATACATATATACATATATTTGCAACATTTCTATTATGCATTCGATGTAAGTGCTTTTCGAGCTTGAACTTACACTTGGTGTTGGCAACATTCATTTGAGGCACTAGAGTGAACTATGTCTTGAACTTAGCTCCTTTGACCAAACTTCAATTACCATACACATAATAGCGACAAAGACTTGGTTTTAACGGGTTAGCGCTATTAATGACCATGCGCTCACACTTTGATTCTCATGAGAGTTTTAGAGAATAGCTTAATTCTCACGGTTACAGCCTCACGACGACTCTCACTTAGGTGAATCCTCCAAAGGTATATGTGACCTATACCTTGCAAGAGTATGCTTGCCTTGGAGTCATTCAAGGTATACACCTTTCCTTAATATCACAAACTAGCATTTTGCTATAAGGATGAGTATAAGCATATATGCTCTAAGATATGTTCATAGTGCTAAAAAGTCATGCAGTATGGATTGTTCCTACCCGTTGAACCTCTTTCATGGGATGTCCAATCACAGAGGTTGTGTTACCTCTCTAGATGACTTCCCTTGTGAGCTTAGGCCCATCCCCCTTGACAATTCTAAGATAGTTTTCCTCAAAAACCCTTTTGTTAATTGATCAGCTATATTCAACTCTGATTTTACAAAATCTAAAGTAATAATAGCATTCTTAATAAGGTTTTCACCGATTTATACCTCACTCTAATATGCCTATTCATCTTCTTATTTGTATGAGTTTGTTTTACTAAATCTATAACAGCCTTATAATCACAATGTATTGGAATAGAAGATACGCTTTTACCTACAATAAGCATTTCAAACAAAAAACCTTTAATCCATTTAGCTTCTTTATAAGTAGTATCTAAAGCTATAAGCTCAAATTCCATAATACTTCTAGAGATTATGATTTGTTTCTTAGATCCCTATGAAACAGCTGCTCCTCCAAAAAGAAATTTGTAACCAATGGTAGACTTTACATCTATAGTATTTGTTATCCAATTTGCATCACTATATCCTTCAATTACATTAGGGTAACTCTGATAGCATAATGAATAATCAATTGATCATTTACGATATTTGAATATCCTTTCTAAAGCACTCCAATGTTCATTACTCGGCTTATAAGTACATCTACTAAGTCTTCCTACAGCATATGAAATATCAGGCCTAGTTTTATTTGCTATGTATAATAAAGATCTTATTATCTGAGAATACCTTAATTGAGACACTGGTTCTCCCTAATTTTTCTTCAATTTTATACTAGGATCATAAGGCGTAGAATCTGGAGTACTATTAAAGTATCCAAATTTCTTTATCATTTTCTTTATCGAACTACTTTGATCTAAAGTGATACCTCGAGTTGTTTTACAAATTCTTATTCCTAGAATCACATGAGCTTCACCTAAATCTTTCATATCAAAATTCATCGACAAATATGACTTAACATCATTTATTATCTTCAAGTTTGACCCAAAAATCAAGATATCATCTACATATAAACTTAATAAAACATGTGCTCCATCAATCTCTTTGTAATATAAACATTTATCAAATTCATTAGCTCTAAAACCATATTCTAAAATTACTCTATCAAACGTCTCATGCCATTGTTTTGGAGCTTGCTTAAGACCATAAAGAGATTTTACTAACTTATAAACTTTATGTTCTTGTCCTTATACTACAAAACCTTTAGGTTGTCTCATATATATCTCCTCTTCTAAGTCTCCATTTAAAAAGGCAGTCTTTACATCTATTTGATGAATAACTAAGTTATGGATTGATGCTAAGACTATCAATATTCTAATTGACGTAATATTAGAAATAGGTGAATAAGTACCAAAGTAGTCTATTTTTTTTCTCTGGGTAAACCCTTTAGCAACTAATCTAGCTTTATACTTATTTATAGTACCATCGGGTTTCAACATTTTCTTCAAAACCCATTTATAATCTATAGCCTTATTACCAGTAGGAAGATCAGCTGACACCCAAGTATTGTTTTGAACAATAGACTCAAATTCATTATTTATGGTTTCTTTCCAAAAAGGCGCATCTGTAGAAACCATAGCTTCTTTATAAGTTGTAGGATCTCCTTCAACTAGAAAAGTATAAAAATCTTCTCCACAATTCTTAATCTTTCTAGGTCTTTTACTTCTTCTAAGTTCCTATAAAGAATCAACATAAGAACTACTAGAAGGTTTTTTATAAGTCATTGGCTTCTCGATTTTGTTCCTAAAAAAAAAAATATAACTTCAAAATAAGTAGCTTTTGTAGATTCTATCACTGTATTATTGGATATCCTACTAACCTTAGAATTTATGACTAAATTTTTTTTGGCACTACTATTTTAGCATAACCAATAAATATTGTATCTATGGTTTTGGGGTTTATTTTCTTTCTCTTAGGATCTAGTATACCTACTTTCACTAAACACCCCCACACTTTAATAATATTAAGGTTAGGAACTCTACGTTTCCAAACCTCATAAGGTGTTTTCTCTTGATCTTTTATAGAAACCCTATTCAATATAAAGCACGCAAATAACATTACTTCCCCTCACAAGTTATCGGGTAAATTAGAACTTAATAATATTGAGTTTACTATATCTAACAAGGTTCTATTCTTCCTTTCAGCAACACCATTGGATTGTGGTGAGTATGGTGGTGTTAACTCACGTATAATTCCATTTTCTTCTCAAAAAGTAGTAAAGTCACTAAGAATATATTCTCCACTTCTATTGGATCTAAGTCTCTTTATCTTCTTCTCTAATTAATTTTCTACCTCATTTTTATACACTTTGAACTTATCAAATACCTTATCCTTAGTCTTTATCAAGAACACATAACAATATTTTGAACAATCATCAATAAAAGTCACAAAGAGTACTTATTACCTCCTCTAGTATGTGGTCTATTAGAATCACAAACATCACTATGGACAAGTTCTAAAATTTGAGTATTTCTATCAATAGACTTATAAGGCTTCTTAGGTTGTTTGGCTTTTCACAAATTTTACATTTTTGTTTGAAATCAATTTGAGCCTTAGGAACTAAACTGAAAACCATAATTCTTTTAAGCCTTTTCAAATTTATGTGACCAAGCATTCCATGCCAAATACTAGATAATTCAATGCTAAGAACTTCAGAAATTTTATTAAAATTTGAAACATTATTCAACTTAAATAAATTATCACAAACATAACCTTTACCCACCAATACATTGTTTTTGGAGATAACCGTCATATTAGACTCAAGTACAATTTATATCCTTATTGAACTAAGGAAGATCCGCTAATACGGTTCCTTCTTACTTCGGGTACATGTCTCATTCCTTTGAGAGCTAAACTTTTTTCAGAGGTCATTTTTAAATAAATATCTCCAACTCCAAGCACTTGTGGAGTAGAATTATTCCCTAAAGTTACACTTCTTCCACTTGAGTGCTGATAATTTTTAAAAAGTCACAGTCAAAACAAACATGTACATTTGCACCTAAATCTAGCCATTATTCATTATTCTCATAAGTAAAATTCACACATAAGGAATTAGAATCATACTTAATGGTAGGTTTACTAGAAACTTCTTTTTCCTCTAGCACATGAACAAGATCCTTTTGCCCTTTATGAAATTGCTTAGGCTTAGTCTTGAAATAAGGTCTTCTTGTAAAAACAATCCCTAGCCAAGTCATTGGTCCTTCCACAAACATAGCACAACCTATCTCCTTGTTTATAACCAATCCTTAGCCAAGTTATTAGGGTGAGAAATGCTAGGGTGTTGACCACTCTTAACCTTAAAATTCTTCTTCTTAGGTTTATAACCATATCCCTTATTGTTTTTGAATTTTTTAGAACTTTCGACAATATTCATCTTAGAGTTCTCATTTTCATTTGTCACTTAGTCTATTTTTCTCTTCAATCCTAAGGGAATTTATCACTTGTACCGTGGTGAGATCTTTTTGTTTATGCTTAAGGGATTTGACAAAATTAGGCCAATTAAATGGTAACTTTTCTATCAAACAAGATACTTTAAAACTTTCATTAAGTTTTATATAATTTTTTTCAACTTTCCTCAAAAGTTCTTGGAATTCATGAATTTGATCAGTAATAGGTTTAGAATCTACCATCTTATAACTATTAAAATTAGACACAACAAATCTATCAATACTAGTATCCTCTATCCCATAGACTTGCTCATGAGCATTCCATAAATCTAAGGCATTTGCAGTAGATTTGTATACATCATATAAGTGATCACCCAAGGCACTCAAAATTCTATTATGGCAATGATAATCTATATCCCCTTTTGAAAGTTCAGTACTTGAACTAGAGGCTTGAAAGATTCTTTCATTATTGGGTTCAATGGCCAAGATTAATCTTATAACGATGAGCCAATATTTCAATTGTCCTTGCCATCTCCTAAAGTTTTGTCCATTAAATTTTTCTGACTTAACACTATTTGTTTTCTCAGATTTATTCATTTTATTAAAGAATTCTAAAAGCAAAGAATATAAGAAGTCTATATAATAACAAACAATTTATTAAGAAATTAACTAGAAACAATTATTAAATAAAATTTGAACAATTAAAACGTTACTTTTAGAATTTATACTTACAATAACAAACAATTTTAGTTTTATTAAATTAAAAGACGTTTAAGAATTTATAAAGGAGAAAAATAGCAAGGTAATTTTAATTACAAACTATTTGAAATTTGTAACCGAAAATAATAAAACTAACGTTATAATTTTAACAAGCTAAAAATTATAGTTGAACTTAAAGTCTTAAAAATTATTAAAAGAATACGGTGTTAAAAATAAAACTAAATAAAGTAATTTCAACATTTTAGTCTAAATATATAAATTTTAAACATTTTTAAATTTTTGAACAAACTAAAACAATTTGAAATTTAGATAAAATAAAATTCTAGAAAGAGATTATTTTTAATGTGTAAGAAAATTATCAAATTCACAAAATTTGATAAAATTATAAATTATGATATATCAATGAAAATGTTACTTTTTTAAAGAGAATCCTAACTAAAAAATAAATTAAAAAACAAAAACCTTATAACAATATCACCTAATAGAAAATGAACTCAACCAACAACAATAGAATTTATATATCACTTAATCAACAAATAAGGATGAGCAAATATTAAAGTTTACCTAGCATGTAATATTATAACTATCACATTAACCATATATAACAAACAAAGATTTACTATCTTTTTTTTACTTTAGATTGTTAAAAAGATTATATAAAATTAACTATTTACTCTATTGATCTTTAAACTTATTATATAACTAACAATTATCAATATAACTATAAATTAATATAAGAAAAAATATTTAGAAAAACCTGACCTCAGAAAGGGAGTCACGTATTGCGTTATCCTAAAATTAAAAAGTCATTCCCTTGTGCGGGTATTGATGAATCTCTTCAACTCTAAGATAAAACCCTAATTTGCAACCACTTTTCTTTGATGAGCACAATCACCAAAAACAAAATACCAAATTTTTTAGAGTCGTAGTTGCAAGAAAAATAGTGTATACAATATTAGAGAGTAAAATAGATAGTCAATTGTATGCAATGCACAAAAAAGGTAACACTCTTTATATAGTAGTGTTTAGTCTTAGGTATTAAAATAAGAATTAAAAACTAATTTAAAATTTCAAAATTTGTAACTCATAACACCTTAAATCTCTATAACTATTGATTTAAAATTTAAAAAAGAAATTATATCCTTCATAGAATTTATTAAGAGAATTAAACTTTATAACTCCAAATATTATTGTAAAATTTAATAAATAAATATTATAAAATTTTAAAAGCTTTATCTCCAATAGGTCCAACTACAGTAAGAAAAATCAAAAGCCTTCCCTTCAACAGCAACACCAAATAAACCCTTTAGGCAAAGGCTTTAGTGAGGAAGAGTAAAGGGAAATGTCTCTGTGATGAAATTGATACGGAAAGGCACTCCACTGATGAGGCTCGTCTGATTAAGCAAAGAAAAGATATAACTCCTCAACTAGCTGTTGAGTGGGAGGAGCTAGACCCAGCAGATTTGCTTGAGTTCAGAGGCAGTATTTCCAGCATCTTCTTTTTCTTCTTGACAATACGACAACTGTAATTTTCTCAACTAAGTCACTGGACATTGTGTGAAAGTCCACAGGATGTGCTGGCTATGTTGACAAGGTCGTACCCAGGGTAAGATTCTTTTTTCACCTTGGAGTTTTTCTTCTTTTTTTCCTTTTTGTTTACCTTTTTTTTTTTGTTACTTCCCAGGCTAAGCATAGGCTTTCCCTATATAAGGAGTAGGCCAAGAAGAATGTTGCTACCATTGTTGTTGCTGAGGAGGCAATTTATAGGCTGAAGAAAAAAGGATGACGACTTAGCAGATTAGTTCAGCTTGAATTCCTTCAACTGATAGTATGCTAAGGCCAGGCTTTTGGAAAGAGCAAAACTAGGCCACTGAGTAGGGAAATCTTGAGGCGAGGATTTTTGACCTAACAATGAATCAACTAGAGTTGGAGAACAATGCAAAGGAACAAGAGCAATGAGCAAAAGCTGCTGAGAAGCAGGCCATGAAATTTAAGGAGGACGCCAAGGGTGCTGAGGCTAGAATCAACTCTAAAAAAATAAGCTAGGCTTAATGAAGAGGTAGATTTGACATATATGGCCTTGATGACCAGAGACCCCAACTACGACTGTAGGTTCATCTCCAAGGCTCTTGAACGAGGAACCCCAATGGTCGTGCTCTTACCTTAGGAGGAAAATGATGAACCCATGATCAAGAAGAAGACCACGAGGACGCTGAGAATCCTGAAGTAGTTGACTCTACATTAAGGAATAATGATTTCTTTTGAGGTGCCTACTACTACCAACCTTGCTTTTTAGATCAATTCAGTTGATGATATCTTACTTAAGAGGTCGTGAAAACACCAAAGACCTTCGAGACTATTACTAGCCTAGGCTCATCTCAACGCTGAATGCTCTTAATTTTTTTTTTTCTTTTGTTTGTGAATTTTGTAGAAACTTTTTTTAGAAAGTATAAACTCAAGATGTCATCTACAAGTGGAAGAATCAATTAAAATTTTTGAAGATGATCCATCTATAGGGAAAGGTTTGATGGTTTGCAAAGTTATTGCTGGGTGGGTTCATAGGCCTTTGGAGAATATACAAGAAATGACTGGCCAAACTGGGTTTGATTCATTGGCCAGGGAAGTTAGTCTGTATTTAAATATTGAGCAGCTTTATTTGTTCAATCCTATAGCTCTCCTTCCTTGTTTTGTGGTAATCTGCAAGTCTTGAAAGCACCAAAATTGAAGAAAAAATATTTCATGCATGCCTAATATTCAAAAGAACCCTAACCAAACTTCCATACATAAATTTTAAGAATTTATAACCAACTTGGAATTGATCTAGTCAAAATGATTCTTTAGTAATCAAAGTTTAAAAGAGAAAAAATAACCTGTAACAAGGGATTTCTCAGAAAAATTTTTAAGTACTTGTATTCGTATACTTAAGAGTAGTTTTAATCTTTAAACAGGAACTCTAACATATGTACTTTTTTACCCAACACGAAGCACAAACTCTAACGGATGTCCTTTTTCACTCCATGTTAAATGCTATCATCTTATGCTTCAAATAAGGTAGGACCAGAAAAACCTCTAGTAGGGGATTTCCCAGAAAAATTTCTAAGTATTTTTATTCCCATACTTAGATAATTTTAATCTTCAAACACGAACTTAAATGAACGTACTTTTTCACCCTTTGTGAGAATACTAACATTTCATGCCTCAAATAAGAAAGAATAAACTTTAATAAGGAATTTCCCAGAAAATTTCTAAGTGCTTTCATATTTAGAGTAATTTCAAACTTTAAACGTATGCTATAATCAAACACACCTTTTTCTCCATTGTAAGAACATTATCGTTCCAGGCTTTAGGTGTGAGTGCGATGTTGATTTGACCTCTGGTCTTGTTTTTCCCCAGTTGAGCATGCTACCAACATAACCAATTTTGGCTTTTTTTGTGTTGGATTTATATACATATATTTGCATCCTCCCAGCCTTAAGGTAGAAATGCAACGATGATTTGAACTCCAGCCTTATTTTTTCTAAGCTTAGCTTGCTTTCAACATAACCAATTTTTACTTCTTTTGTGATGGATTTAAATACATATATGTGTTGAAAAATAAGAATTTCGTAATGATTCAAAACACACAAATATATTTATTTCTCATACAAATTTACAAGAAATATGTAAACACTCTCAAATATTTGAACAAGGACTCAAGCTTTATTTCTAACTTAATTCTAAAAACCTTAAAGGGGGAGGGGTATTTATAGTTGAAGCAAATCATTCTAAACCATTGATTTAGTCTTCATGTAGAACACCAATGTTGACTTTGTCTAGCACACCAATGTTGACTTTGTCTAGCACACCAATGTTTACTTTTGTCTAGTACACCATTGTTTACCAAATCTAGTACACCAATGTTTACCAAATCTAGTACACCATTGTTTACTAAATCTAGTACACCAAATTAGACAAGTAAATATTTTAGATTAAGTTTACAATTCAACACTCCCCCTTAAACTTAATCTAATCACACCAAGTGAATTTCTCAATCTTATAAAATCTTCTTGTTTGAGTGGCTTGGTAAAAATGTCAGCAATTTGATTCTGGGACTTCACGTACTCCATATGTACATCATTGTTTGTAATGCATTCCCTTATGTAGTGGTAACGCGTGTCAATATGCTTGTTTCGATCATGAAACACCGGATTCTTTGCCAATGCCATAGCTGACTTGTTATCAACATAAATCTTCGTTGGCTTCTCTTGTGACCACCTGAGCTCCTTTAGTAGGTTTCTAAGCCAAATTGCATGGCAAACACATGACGTGGCAGCTACGTACTCAGCTTCACATGTGGAGAGTGTGACAATTGGTTGCTTCTTTGACATCCAGGTGAAAGCGGTGCCTCCTATAAAGAATACAAAACCAGTTGTACTTTTTCGATCATCAGTATTTCCAGCCCAATCACTATCGCTATATCCAACAAGTTTAAAATCATCTGAACATGAATAGAACAAACCAAAGTTTGTTGTACCGTTTAGATAACGAAGAATCCTCTTTGCAGCCTTGAAATGTGTGGTTGTTGGAGTTTCTATATAGCGGCTTACAAGTCCTGTTACATAGAGAATATTGGGCCTAGTACATGTTAAATATCGTAAACATCCAACCAAGCTCTTGAAAAAAGTTGAATCTACTTTTTCTCCTTCTTCATGTTTCGAGAGCTTAACTCCGCACTCAATTGGCGTACTAATAGGCTTGCAATTTTCCATTTTGAACTTCTTGAGGATCTCCTTTGTATAGCATTGTTGTGAAATGAAAATTTCATCTTCCTCTTGTTTTACTTCGATACTGAGGTAATACGCCATAAGCCCAATGTCAGTCATCTCAAACTCCTTAGTCATCGTGTTCTTGAAATCATCGAACAAGCTTGGATTGCTTCCAGTAAAAATCAAATTATCTACGTACAAGCACACGATCAAAATATCTTTATCTTTGATCTTGATGTAAAGTGCGTGTTCATAAGGGCACTTAGTGAAACCATTCTTTTGGAAATATTTGTCGATTCGACTATTCCATGCTCTTGGTGCTTGTTTCAAACCATAGAGAGCCTTTCTCAATTTCAACACCTTGTCCTCTTGCCCTTTGACTTTGAAACCTATAGGTTGTTGTATGTAGACTTCTTCTTCGAGAACTCCATTCAAGAATGCAGATTTTACATCCATTTGATGGATCTTCCACTTGTTTTGAGCTACCAAGGAAATTATTAGTCTTACAGTTTCTAAACATGCTATCGGAGCAAACACCTCATCATAGTCGATGCCGGCTCTTTGACTGTAGCCTTTTGCAACTAGCCTCGCTTTGTATCGTTTAATCTCTCCTTTTGAATTCTGCTTTGCTTTGTACACCCATTTGACTCCAATAGCTTTGTGTCCTTTAGGAAGTGACACAAGCTCCCACGTATCATTCTTCACAATAGCTTTAATTTCTTCATCCATTGCATTTCTCTATTTTTCATCTTGTATAGCTTCTCCAAAACTCATTGGTTCACACTCAGCAAAAAGGCAAAAAAGAGTGAGATTATCTAACCTCTCAGTTTACCTCATAGAGATCTTGGAAACTCCTTATGCGTTCTTCATTTCTTTCCTTTAAAAAGGATAGTGGTGAATCTCCTTGATTATTTGTTGTTGGTGAAGTTGGTGGAGTATGCGGAGTAGTAGGTTCTTCTCTTGCATCTCCTGCTTGCTCCATTATTGGTTCTTCTTCAAACAAAGGAAAAAAGTTGAAGTCATCGACATCTGGACCAAAATCCCATTCTCCTTCTTCGTCAAATATTACATCTCGGCTGATCACAATCTTTTTGCTGTTTGGATTATACAACTTGTAACCCTTTGAACTTGAATCATAGCCGATGAAGATAAAACTCTCGCTTTTATTATCCAGCTTTGTTCTTCTCTTATCTGGTACATGAACATGAGCTACACTTCCAAAAACTCTAAGATGAGAAATACCAGGCTTTCTTCCACACCATGCTTCTTGTGGTGTTTTTCCCCACACGCTTCTTGTTGGAGATCTATTGGATAGATATACAGCAGTTGATACAGCTTCAGCCCAAAACTCCTTGGGTAGTCTTTTACTTTTCAACATACTCCTCGCTATGTTGAGAATTGTTCGATTCTTTCTTTCAACAACACCATTTTGTTGGGGGGATCTCGGAACGGTTAGGAATCGTCGAATTCCATTTGTTTAACAGAATTCTTGAAATTCCTTGGAAGTGAATTCTCCTCCACAATCAGTTCTCATGGCCTTAATCTGACGACCACTTTCTTTCTCAACGGTAGCTTTAAATTTCTTGAAAGCTCTAAATACCTCAGACTTTTGCTTCAAAAGGTAGATCCATGTTTTTCTTGAAAAATCATCAATAAAGAGAAGGAAATAATTATTGTTACTAAGAGATCTTGGCTTGAATGGACCGCATACATCAGCATGAATTAGCTCCAGTGGTTTCTTGGCTCTAAAGGTAGACTCTTTTGGAAAGCTTTTTCTGAATTGCTTCCCATGCAAACATCCTTCACAAAGTTGGTTCGGATGATTGATGTAAGGAAGACCTCTTACCATCTCCTTCTTAGCCAATAGCTCTAACCCTCCAAAGTTGAGATGCCCAAATCGAAGATGCCATAGCCATGATGCATCTTTGTAACAAGCTTTCGAACATTTCGCAACATCGTTTTGAATATTCAAAGAAAACATTTTATTCTTTGACATTTTCACTTGAGTAATTAAGTTGCCTTTGTCATCTCTTATAAAAAGACTATAATCTTTCATATGAATGTCATAACCTTTTTCTAAGAGTTGACCTAAACTCAAAATATTACTTTTCATATTAGGCACATAGTAGACATTTCTAATAAATTGATGTCTACCATCTTTCAATTTTATAAGAATGTTACCTCTTTCTTTCACGGCTACTTTTAAATCATCACCAAATGAAACATTTCCATTTGTTGATTCGTCTAACTCCACGAATATGCTTCTTTTTCCACACATATGATTACTCGCACCAGTGTCAAGATACCATGTGTTCTCTTGGCCTCCACTATTGTCTTTGTATGCTAACAAGACAGTTTCATCTCCTTGATTCTTTTCTTCCACATAATTAGCCTTCTCTTCCACTTTATTGTTGTAGGCTCTACATGCAGAAGCATAATGGCCAAACTTTTGACAATTATAACATCTGACTTTAGACTTGTCGTACCTTGTATTTGGATTGTTCCTTCCACGACCTCGTGTTGAGCTTTCTCCTTTCTCATAGTTGTTGAAATTATTGTAGTTATAATTCCAACCTCGTCCATGACCACGGCCTCTACTTTGTCCTTGACCTCGACCTCTATCTCGACCACGTTGGTTTCTATCATAGCTTTGAATTTCTTTTTTCTCCTTGAATTGCATCTTGAGAAGTTGTTCGGAGATGCCTTGCTTCCTTTTTATTTTTTCTTCATAGGCTTGCAATGATCCTTGTAGTTGGTCGATCGTCATTTCTTCCAAATCTTTAGTTTCTTCAATTATTGTGACTATGTGATCAAATTTTGAATGCATAGATCGTAGTATCTTTTCCATTATCCTTACTTCACTTAATTTTTCACCATTTCTTTTCAATTGATTAGAAATAGCTTCAATTCTAGAGAAGTAATTAACAATTGACTCGCCTTCCTTCATATATAAAGTTTCAAATTCTCCTCTCAATGTTTGAAGACATACCTTTTTTACTTGCTCGGCGCCTTTGTAGGATGTCTGAAGTTTATCCCATGCTTGCTTTGCGGAAGTTGCATTTGATATCTTCTCAAAAGCATTATCATCTAATGCTTGATAAATGACATAGAGAGCTTTTTTGTCTCTCTTTCTCGAGTCCTTCAACGTGTCTCTTTGTGCTTGAGTCAAAACAGAAATGGCAACATCATCTCTAGGTTCATTATAACCTTTCTCCACGACCTCCCACACATCTTGTGCTCCAAGGAGTGCCTTCATTTTTATGCTCCAATTATCATAATTGCTTCTATTGAGAATTGGAACTTGGAATGGTGTCATACCTCCATTTGCCATAACTTTCTAACAGTATTTCGGATAGTAATATGAATGTTTATAGGTGTGAAAATATACACTAAGAAAATTTCCAGGAAAGACTGGAGGGGTCACAACGGTCCCACTTAAAACCCAAACTCTTTAGGCAATCTTGGCCTTTTTGACAGAATTTCCTAAATATGCACGTAATCACACAAATATAACATCCACGTTACAAAACCGAACTCTGATACCACTTTGTTGAAAAATAAGAATTTCGTAATGACTCAAAACACACAAATATATTTATTTCTCATACAAATTTACAAGAAATATGTAAACACTCTCAAATACTTGAACAAGGACTCAAGCTTTATTTCTAACTTAATTCTAAAAACCTTAAGGGGGGAGGGGTATTTATAGTTGAAGCAAATCATTCTAAACCATTGATTTAGTCTTCATGTAGAACACCAATGTTGACTTTGTCTAGCACACCAATGTTGACTTTGTCTAGTACACCAATATTTACTTTTGTCTAGTACACCATTGTTTACCAAATCTAGTACACCAATGTTTACCAAATCTAGTACACCATTGTTTACTAAATCTAGTACACCAAATTAGATAAGTAAATATTTTAGATTAAGTTTACAATTCAACAATATGTGCATCCTCCCAAGCTTCAGGTAAGAGTGCACTGTTGATTTGACCTCTGGCCTTATTTTTCTGGAGCTCAGCATGCTTTGAACATAACCAATTTTGACTTTTTTGTGCTAGATTTAAATACATACATGTGCATCTTTCTATGTTTGAACATACATATCACAGATATAACCTGACGACTTGGTTCATAGCATGAACACTAGTCTCACAATTTTGACAATCTTGAAGGGCTTTTCATAGTTTACTCCCAAAGCTTCTTTTCCAAGAACTTTTGTATTCTGAGTTACTCGCCTCAAGACAAGATCTCCTTCACGAAACATCTTAAGGTGAACCTTCTTGTTGTAATATTTGGCTACTTTTTGCTGATATACAGCCATCTTGACCAACACTTGGTCTCTCTTTTCTTCAAGTAAATTAGGTCATGGCGTATATATGAACCTCATTTTCATTAAAATGTTTGTCGTAATTTAGGGGGTAGTTCTATACTCCCATAACACATTCATCCAACTCTCTTTGTAATTCACTTACCTCCCTACTTGACTTTAGGTTGTGGATCCGAAATCATTCTTAAATTTGATCTTTCATGGTCTGAAGACTATCTTTCATGCCTATCCAGATGACAATGTGGATATTCTAACTCTTCTTCATGGCGGTTTCTCTCATATAGTTGTCACTTAGATAGCTGGTTTCTATCTCCTACTGCCATCTCTATCTTGTTAAAATTACAAGAAAACTAAATGGTTTTTTGTTCAGTTTCTTGTCGACAGCACCAATCGTTGATACAAGATTTTTTAGAATTCTAATATCTAGTAAAATCCCTACCTTGTATGGTAAATGTACCTGTAAAAAAAAAATACAATTAGAGGAAAGTCTATTTTCCCTAAAAAAACCTTTCGATGCTAAGTCAAAGAATGGTTTTTAGAAAAAAAAATTAAGACAGGATTTTAGCAGAATTTTTATAGTGTAGAAGCCTCGTACTTGTCTCCTTTTTTACTTTTATCCTTTATAATTGAAGATAAAATCACCTCCCGTGATAACCGTGGAGAGAGTTTTAGGAAATATGGGGTCGTGGGTAGTTATCTCCATATAGTTATCTGCAAGTTTTTCTGCCTATTTCCTTGCTAAAGGTTATTTTGATATATTTATTTAAGGTGAGATTTCACCTTTTAACCCAAGCCTGTGTTTTGGAATTAGGCTAATCTAGTCGTGGAGTAATAGCACACATTCACCGGAGGGACAAGTACTTTTACTCCAAGGTGAATAATGAAGATCTCCAATTTCACATCTTGTCGTTCGACCTCAAATATTCTTCACATCTAGTCTCAAGTTATTTCTTCCCAAAAATTCCTTTATTTTACTTAACTGATGAAATTTTATTTAATCAATAAACTATAATATTTTAATTAATTTAATTATTATAAATAATAGATTTAATACACTGGTTCAAATAATTTCTATTATTAATACTAAGATCTTTATCCCAATATCATAGAATAACTCTAACTCTTAAAATGATTATAATTTAGAGATTATTATAGTAATTATAACAGAAAAATTGAATAAACCATTTAACTGACAAATTGTTTTAACAAATAATGGTATATATAGATATTTTTAGAACCAATGAAACTAAATTAACTTTCTAACAAAATCTTGAAAGGTGAGTATGTTCTTTATCCTATAGTAATCTAGTTATTCTAATCTTAAGGGGGAAAAGGGGTAGAAGGTAATTAAAGACAAAATGTTTAATAGGATTAGGCTTACTCTACCTCAACATTTTATTTGTACAAGCTTTATTATTCTCTCATCAATTTTCTCTGAGTGAATTTTTTTCATTAAAAAAAATGTCAAAAAGTGGGTAAATTTTGAAAATATGACTCCTTATTTTGGTTCATAAACATGCAAAATTTTTGCATAGATACTACAATATCACTTATTCTTCTTATAATGATTCACTTAAATACTTCTATTATCTCTTTTAAAAATATTACAACATATTTTTTTATTAAAAAAAGTAACAGTAGGTTGTAACCCAAATACATTTTTAATCCCTTACCTCCCTCAGCTCAAACACAATTGACTTATAATTAAGAAGAGTAGTTTACAAAATTGGCCAAGTAGTGGGATTTCATTAAAAATACACTTAATAATTTCATTTAAATTCTTGATACCATAAAAATCATAATAGGTTTCATTATTTAAATATCGGTTTGAAATTTTTAACCATCGATTGGAAGTAATCTCAGAGTGCTCTCAATTGTCGTGGCTGTGGTGGTAGACCATTTTGATCTCTTTCCTTAGCCATGTTTGTAGCTTGATTCTTCATTTCTCTTCCTAAATGGCGAAGTGTCCGCTCAATCTCCGGATCAAATCGAACAAGTTCAAGGGTGCGGGTTCTTCGCATATAAATTTCAAAAATAGAACAAACGCTTAAATAAAAACAAAAGAAAATAAAGGCCTAGATTAAGATTGAACAATGATACTATAGTATTAGTAATAATTCAAAGTTTTCAATCCTCAGCAATGGCTCAAAAAACTTGATCGTGACTACACTAACCGTAAAGGCACGGGTCGTATCAAGTAATAAAATGATAAAAACATATATCGTCCCACGAGAATTGAGATTCAAATTAACTACTAAGTACTATAGTTTGAAAGCCTAATTTTATCTAAGAAAACTAGGATTGATTAATTGTAATGTTAAGTAAATTACTATTAATTAATGAATAATAGAAACCAAATTAAAAGAGTTTATAAAAGGATGAAGTACACAAGGATGAATTACCTAAAGTCTTAATTTCACTTATCTATCACTATCTTTCTTTTAATTAACAGTTATTAATGTGTTTTGGTCTAATTCACTAATCAAAAAATTAAATCCAACCTTAACACCTCTTCCAAGCGTAAATCAAGATTTTGCATACAACTACTCATATTGGTATCCCTATCTAACTCAATTAATTATACGTTCATTTAAGTATTACTTATTGTGTTTCGTTAGTCCGACAAACAAATCAATTTTTTCCAAGAAGTAATTCATCCATCTCCAATTTAACTAATTCATTGATTAATTAACAAATTAGAATATTAAACAAGGTAGACACAAATGAATCAAACAATGATAACATTAATTACATGCCAATTGACTAAAACATAGTTTAGGCAAGTGATAAAAATCCTCTAGACGACCTACTCTAGGAACTCTTGAATCAGTTGTTATGTGTACCTCAGAAACTAGAAAACAAGTTGCAGATGATCAGATTAGAACTTAAAAAAATTAGATCCTTAAAATTCCAATCTTGAAGATGTTACAAAGGTTGATCATTTTGTTGACAAGTCAAGATAATATATTCTACCAAGAACACAAGAAGGCAAAGCTACGCTTGCTGAAAATACCTCAATATTATTAATGATATGATAAAAATATGTTTTATATAGTTGTAGCCTTTATATAGGCATGTAAACATCATTATCCTAAATAAATAGAAATCTAACTTAAGTTGGAGTAGAAATCCTTAAAATAAAGAGAAAAAAAAAACTATAATCGTAATCTAATAAGGAAACCTAAATAACAATTCTAAACAAATTAGGAAACTAATTTTATATAGAATAAGAAATCTTCAAAAGTCCAAATTATTCATGTGGCATAAGGATTTAGTGGCGCATGGCTATTTATTCTTCTTCTTGCACATAAAGATAAGTGATTATCTTTGGTGAAGTTTTAGAAACTTCTAAAACAGCCTTAAAATCTTCTAGAATAGCCTCTTTCATTCTCTTTGTCCTTGCCCTAGTCATTGAATCATCAATTCCTTGCAAAGGATCTTGAAAATATTTGAAAATATTAGCTTGAACCATTTGGTCAACACCTCGATCTCCATTATTCCCTCCCTTTCGAAAGGATTCATCCACGTATCCCCTATATCAAACAAAGCTCAATCAGGTAAATCTAGCTTGTAAGCCTTATCATTTATTCTCTCCAAGACTTGGAAAGGTTCATCTCCTCTAGGCTGCAATTTTGATTTTGTTTATGTAGGAAACCTCTCCTTCTGCATGTGCACCCAAACTCAATCTCTAGGATAAAAAAGAACCTTTAAATGTCTCTTAGCTTGCTTAGCATATTGCTCATTCTTCTTTTCAATGTTAGCCCGAATCTTGGCATGTAAGTCCTTAACAAAATTTTCCTTTTCCGTACCATGAAGATTAACAAGTTCATTAGTAAGCAAATGTAAAATATCCACAGAAGTTAAATGATTAAACCCATAAACAATCTTAAAAGGTAAAAAAGAAGTAGTAGAATGAATAAACCAATTATATGCAAATTCACTATGTGGTATAAACACTTCTCCCATTGCTTTAAGTTCTTTTGAATGATAACATGCACCAAAGTAATGAGTGTTCTATTAACAACTTCAGTTTGACCATCCATTTAAGGATGTGCAACAATGAAATACAAAGGTCTAGTTCCTAAGTTATTCCATAAAGTACGCCAAAAATGACTTAAAAACTTAACGTCTCTATCACTAACAATTATCTTAGGAAAACTATACAAAAGACCAAATTCTTTGAAGAACAAGTCAGCAATATGTGCTGCATTATTGGTTTTAAAATAAGCAATGAAATGAGCCATTTTACTAAACCTGTCAACAACAATAAATATGTTGTCCTTACCACCTTGAGACCTTGGTAACCCAAAAACAAAATCCATAGAAATATCAATCTAAGGTTGGGTAGGCATTGGTAAAAGGGTATACAAGCCATGCAATTTAACCTTAGATTTTACTTGCCTACATGTAATGCATTTATCACAAATAGATTATACATCGTGATTCATATTGGGCAAATACAAATGCTCGTACAATAAATCTAAAGTCTTTTTCACACCAAAGTGCCCCATCAAGCCGTCTCTATGAGTTTCTCTAACAAGCAACTCACGAATAGAATAAATAGGCACACATAATTTATCTTTCTTAAACAGAAATCCTTCATTCCTATAGAAATCACTAAATGCACATTTATCACATGCATTCCATACTTGGTCAAAATCAGAATCATTAACATATAAGTCCTTAATCAATTCAAAACCAAGTAACTTAGTTTGCAAAGATGTAAGTAATGCGTACCTCCTAAATAATGCATCAACAACAACATTTTCCTTTCCATATTTATACCTTATCACATAAGGAAATGTTTCTATGAACTCCAGCTACTTAGCATGCCTTGCAATCATGACACTCTTAACCTTCTTTTTTTCAGCAAATATACTAATTCCTTTACTTTTCTCTCTATTTTGCACACTTTTCTCTCCAATTTTCCTCTCGGCCTCACTTTTTCCACTTGCACTTTTCTTTTCGTTCTCACTTGCCCTCTTTGCTTTTGCTTGTTCACTTTCTTTCTTTTTCTTTTTCTTTTCGTCTTGCTCACACTTTTATTCTTCTCTTATTTTGCACTCTCTTGCTATCATAATCTGATCTTCATAAGCTTGCAATGGTTTTAGAGGGGTTAGTACAACAATTCGATTATTCATTACAAAAGAATAACGGTTTCTATACCCATTATGTATAACCTTTTTATCAAACTACCATATTCGGCCAAACAATATATGACTAGCATGCATTAGTGCCACATCACATAGAACCTTAAACTCATACTTGTGAATTGAAATGAAAACTAGAACTTGCTTGGTTCCCCTTATTTCTCTACATTCATTCAGCCATTGTAATTTGTACAGTTTAAGATGCTTTATGGTATACAAATTCAGCTTATCTACTAACAAAGTACTAGCAACATTAGTACAACTTTCACTATCAATAATCATAGTACATATCTTATCCTTCACATGGCATCTTGTGTGAAAAATATGCTCAGATTGCTCTTCATCAACATCATCCTTGGTCTGTGTACTTAGGGCTCTTTTTGTAATCAATAAATCACCATGCACAGGTTCTTCAACTTCAACATTAGAACAATTATTTCCTTAATGAGGCATCCCTTAGAATTTTACCTCAAGTGACAATCAAACAAGTTCTAAAATTTAATGAAATCTTATAAGTTTATTTATTCGCATAAACCTTCTCTAAGTTTCCAAACAATTAAGTAATTGTGGCATTAATGATTAAGATTATAGAAATGGTCAAGTAGAATGAATTTGCCAACACGTTAAGCACATAAATTAGGCCAACATTTATCATTTTTCAGAATTTAAGCACTCTCAATCAAAATCATATTATTGGCCTTTCACTTAGACTAAGGCAGCTCAAAAGACAACTAAAAACAACTCATAAGACAAGATAAGATTGTATGCATATTATTTTAAAAAAAGATAGAGAGAAAAGAAATTTAAAATAAACAAACACACAAGATCAGATAAAACTAACTCATATGCAAGAACAAAAAGTACAAAAACACAAAAAAATTGAGATCAAATGTGTTTGTGGTGGCTTTAAGCAAAAATTTTGATTAATAAGATATACCAAACACTTGACAAATATTCCAAAAATGTAAAAATTTTGATCAACATAATACACCAAACATTTCGACAAAAATTCCAAATTATTTCACAAATTTCCTCCCCCAAACTTAATGTAAACATTGTCCTTAATGTTTGTATTCAAATAGAAACCAAGGGAAAGAAACCATATCCTGGAGGGAGATGTGAGATCTCGCCTCTTAACCCACTTTGTCATCATTGTGCCCTTGTGGAGGTAAATTGGATTCGTGTTGGTTGCCAGCTCTATCCACATATTGTGGAAATCATAGTCATGAATCTCACTCAAGCTTTCTCTCGAGAAATTCGTCAAACACTTGGTATGTTCACTTTCTCCTACATCTCTTCCCTCATTAAATCAACTCCTAGAACACCTTCTTGCACCTCCCAAATACTTCTTAAGTAATCCCTAATGTGAAAATTCAAGAGATTTTCAAAAATTGTCACTCAGGCATTTTGTCAACTACTTGGTGTGCAAAGTTTATTACCCACCTAATTTTTACAAATTCAAAGCTTCCTTTCACAATTCAAGTATCTCAAAATTGATCCCACTCACTTTTATTCTACTCTAAATCTCTAATACTTCCCACAAAACTCTCCAACAATATCACATGTCAACATTTCAAATTTTTGCCAAGTCACTAACTTCCACATTTATACAATTCAAATCCCAAGTTAGTAACAATGAAATATTGGTAAAGCAATGAAGAACTTACTTGAATTTGGATATGAAAGACTATACTTGAAGGTTGAAAAATTGTTTCAAAAAAAATTCTAAGTGAAAATTTTGCATAGAGGGGAAGAACTCGGAAATTATGGGTAGGATTGGATGTTTGATTATGTATTGTGATTTGATACAATGTGATGAGGATGATTTTCTGGCTTGGAATTGAAGTGTTTGAAGAAGATTGTTGGTATAGGTTTGTGCTTAGGGAGAGGAAGAAATAAAAGAGTGCTTGTTAATGTGTTTGTGTAGTGGGGAAGGGTTGGCCAAAATAAAACAAGATGGCTATAAGGAAGGCTTGGTAAGGTTGTGCCATGTCATAGTACAACCACACCATGCTCTTGGCCAAAAGGGGCAATGGGCACAAGGTAAGGAACTTCTTGCATGATCTTGGCATGACTGAGCCATGGACTCTGTCCCATGGCCAAACTGCAAAAAGAAAAAATACATCCCCTCATGCCGATCTTGCTGAGCAATGTACACACAACTGAAACCTACACAAAAGCATGAAAATAAGAAATCAAGTAAAAATAAAACTAAACGAGATATCAAAACTTCAACTTAAACAATAATTTAAATTGTGAAAGCTTAAGTTGCCTCCTAAGTAGCACTTGGTTTAATGTCCTTAATTGAACTTGGTTGTTTAATTAGGTCTAGTGGGATCCTCGAACAGATTATTCGCCACATTTGTTCCTTCTCCACCAAAATGAAACTTGACCTTTTGGCTATTTCAACTAAACAACCTCCCATATTCATCTTTCAAATTGGCTTTACCAAGATATAATACTTCTTCAATTTTGAACATAGCCGATACTTTTAATTTTTTCTTACCTGAAATCAATTCTAGTCTCAGATTTAGCACTCGATCACAATGACTTAGTGTAAAATATCTCCTACGAGCCAACCTCTCATGAGATTTTTTCTTCTTCTTCTTGTTAATTTTAGCATCTTCATATGCATCTGTCCAAGACTCTTCCATCTCATTCCTATCCACATATACCACATCATTATTGATGACATCTATCCTATAAAAAGTGCTTGTGTTATTTGGAGTTTTTTTGTCACGCTAAATGTTAAACTTGACCTCTTTTTCATCAACTTTCAATGTCATCTCACCACGTTGTACATTAATCAAAGCTCCTCCTGTAGCTAGGAAAGGCCGACCAAGAATAATGGGGATCTCTTGGTCTTCTTCTATGTCAAGCATCACAAAATCAACCGAGAAGATAAATTTATCCACCTTGACTAACACATCTTTTATAACTCTCCAAGGATAAGTGATGGACTTATCCGCCATTTGCAAGAAATAGTCATTGGCTTTACTTCACTAAGGCCTAGCTCTCAGCAAACTGAAAGTAGCATTAAATTGATGCTTACCCTAAGATCTCACAATGCCTTCTCAAAGTTTGATTTCTCAATTATGCACGGGATAGTGAAACTACCCAGATCTTTCTCCTTTTTAGGCAACCTCTATTGAATAACAGAGCATTTGTTCATTAACTTTACCATGTCATACTCCTCCAAACACCGCTTCTTAGACAATACTTCTTTCATGAAATTCAAATAGTTCAGCATTTGTTCAAGCACATCTGCAAATGAAATGTTGATATGAAACTTTTTGAACATCTCTAAGAACTTTGAAAATTGAGCATCTAATTTCTTTTTCTAAAATCTCTAAGGGAATGGCAAAAGCAGAGTGATAATGGGAGGATTATCTAAAAATTGAAATCACATGTGGCTTAAATACTTCCTTCGATGCTTCCTCTTCAAATTCCTTCCCAATCACTTTGCTCTCTAATTGATGTTAGACAATTTTAGAATTTAATTAGTTGAGGAAATTTTTTATTCTTTCCAATTTGATTTGTTATTTAATTCCTAGTTTTCTTATTTAGATAGGAGTTATATTTTCTTATTTGAATTAACTTGTAACACTAGATTTCCTCTATTATATATAAAGAGTCTATATTATTGTTTTAAATAATTTTTTTATTCAATAAAATATTCCCCTTTAATTTTATCCCTTATGGAATTATTACCTTGACACTCATGTTTCGAGCTGTTAGGGTTAGAATGACATCTAATCCCGTCCATTAGAATGTTTATCTAACTCACTGCGTCAAATAATCAAACGAGATTTGGCGTTTGACAAGGCTTTTTTATCCCACCTGTTATCCTGCTTACGTCACTAACTCTTTACCACTCCTAAGAATGATAACCTTGCATTGCTCTCTTGGGTTAACTTCTATATCACTTGGAAATTTTTCACTATGAAGAGACTTGATTGATGTAGCTAATTGACCAACTTGCATTTCCAAGGATTTCACTGTTGCTCCTATATTCACCATTTGAGTTTCCATGTTGTCTAACCTAGCTTTATTTTTGTTGAATTTGTTCTTTGCTTCCATAACAAATGTGCTCCAAAGGTCTTTCAAGGACAGCTTCTTTTCGGCCATGGGTTGTTGAAATTCTGGTGGTGGTGATGGTAGCATTGCATCGCTTGCATTGCCATAGGAAAGATTTTCATGGTTTCATCATCCCAGATGGTAAGAGTTGGCACATTGTTACTTGGCCGATAGTTGTAGTTGTAGTCATTGATCTATTGACACTATTCTTGCTTAAAACCATCATCAACACATGAAGAACTTACAACCATTGCTTTATCTTAACTTGAAGAAGTCTCTCTTGAAGTAAAGTTCTTGATTTGGTTTGATAATGAAGCAACTTGGGCTAAAAGTGCTACCATTTGATCTACCTCATGAACTCCCACAACTCTCTTTGTGATACCTCTCATTCGACCATTGGCAACTGTTGCACGCCATTTCTTCAAGCAAAGCATAGGCCTCCTCAGCCATCTTGGACAACAAAGTATCACCAACTGCCGCATCTACAAATGTGCGAGTTTGCCCCTTTAATCCATTGCAATAGAGTTGAATTTAGAACCAATCTTGATATCCTCAAACCGCTCCCAAGACACATACAACGGGTCAAAGTCCAATTGCCAAAACTAAGCAATTTCTCCCTTCAATTGTTAAGTCTATGACGATGGAAAGAACTTCGTAAGGAACTTCTATGCCAATTCTTCCCATGTGCTGATGCTACTCAGTTGTAAAGATTGCAACCACCGTAAGCATTATCTCTCAATGAGAACAGAAATAACCTTATTCGAATCAAGTCTTGGTCTAATCCGTTCATCTTAACAGCATCACATATCTTCAAAAACATAGCTAAATGGATATTGGGGTCCTTATGAGATAAACTCTTATACTAATTTTGATGAACCATGTTTATCAATATGGGTTTAAGCTCAAAATTATTGGCGTTGATTGCTTGTCGATAAATCCCTAAATAGTTATCATTAACCACTAGTCGAAAGTAATCTCATAGTGCTCTCGCTTGTTGTTGTAGCTGTGGTGGTAGAGGATTTTGATCTCTTTCCTCTGCCATGTTTGTAGCTTGATTCCTCCTTTCTTTATTTAAATGACGAGTTGTCCGCTCAGTCTCTAGATTAAATGCAACAAGTTCAAGGCTGCGGGTTCTTCGCATACACCTACAAATTCAAAAAGTAGAACAAACGCTTAAATGAAAACAAAAGAAAATAAAGGCCTAGATTAAGATTGAACGATGCTACAATAGTATCAATAATAAGTCAAAGCTTTCAATCCTTGGCAATGGAGCAAAAAACTTGATGGCAATAACACTAACCGCAAGAGCACAGGTCGTATCAAGTAATAAAGTGATAAGAATATATATAAGTACTATAGTTTGAAAGCTCAACTTTATCTAAGCAAACTATGATTGATTAATTGTAATGGTAAGTAAGCTAGAACACTACTAAGTTTATAAAATGATGAGGTATCCAAGGATGAATTACCTAGGGTATTGATTTCACTTATCTATCATTATGTTTCTCCTAATTGGCCATAATTAATGTGTTTTGGTCTAATTGACTAATCATATGATTAAAACCAACCTTAACACCTCCTCCTACCGTAAATCAAGGTTTTACGTACGACTCATATTGATATCCCTATTTAACTCAATTAATGTACGTTCATTTAAGTATTATTTGTTTTTTAACGTTTTGAACCCAATTCACCTCCTAATTTCTTAAAGTCCTAAATGTTAATTAGATTATCTAGATGTTGATTACCTCCCGGTCTCACAACTATCTAGATTATGTTTCTTTAGTCGACAAACAAATTAATATTTCCCAAGAATTAATTCATCTATCTCGAATTTAACTAATTTATTAATTAATTAACAAATCAGAATATTAAGCAAGTAAACACAAATAAATCAAACCATAATAACATTAATAATATATCAATTGATTAAAACATAGTTTGAACAACTTACATCAAGACCCTAGATTAAGAAATCTAGCCAACCATCACAATTATCAACATCATAATCATCAATTTAAACAAATAAAATACAAAATGAGAGTGATAGAGTTTAAGAAACTAGACTAGACATTCAAGCTTTAATGATCCTCCTTAAAGTCTTCTTCTAAAGGCTCTAACTTGAATCAATCCACTTGTCTCTCTATAATCTTCATTCACTTTGTTCTTCACCTTCTCTCCCTTAAAAACCCAATTTTCTATTCTTGGTTGCTTGGTTATGGTGGCTCTCCATCCCAAAAACATAAAAACCTAAAAGATACTTAAATTAGGTCATAAAATGATGATCCTATGGCTAAAATTCGTTCAAGCATATCCAGGATGTGCAGAGGCACTCTAATTCGCACAGGGGTGCAAAGGGAGTAGAATGGCCATACCAAGTGTTTGACCAATTGTCCAAAAACCATCCACGCACCAAGACGTGCAGCCGTGCCACATTCTCAGCTAAAATGACCTTAGTCCGTAGGCATGGCGCAACCCATGAATTGCAGCTTTTGGTTTTCTTGCATTTTAGTCCCTCAAACTTTGTGTTTTGGTCTTCATTTCCTTTCCGACTTTTTCAACATTTCTTTCTCAAACTGATTTCATCTTGAATAACCATTTGTTATATTTTCTGTACAAGACATTAAAATTCATCAAATATTAACAAAACTTGAGAATTTATAAAACAATTCAAATTCTGAAGCATTTGTTAAAACATTTGAATATAATTAAGTTAAAAATTTTGCTTTCAATCTGAATGAATAAATGTTTGAGTAATTTAATATTTATTTTTCAAAAATACTTCTATTTTATTAGTTTATTTGCTAATAGAATTAAAATTCTAGTTAATTATTTTTTATGTATCTCTTCTCTATTATGGATCTCCTCTACTTGTTTTCTCAATCGCACTTATTTTATGTTTTAATTATTACAATAAATTTGTATATTTACATAATTAAAACTATATTACAATATGACATTATTTTTATTTAATTTTATTAATCTTTATATGATCAATTAGAAATTATTTTTTTAACGAAAATTATATATCAAATAAATAAATAGTATACATATTACTATAATTTATTAATTTTTTTATTTATTATTGTATTAATATAATTAAAATTATTATAGATATAAGTATATTATTTAAGAGATATATATCAACTATTAAATTTTAAACTTTTTATTTTGTCAAAACAAATAATTTAATATTAATTTTTAGATATTTTAAAATAAAAAATAAATATATTATTTAAATTTATATTTCAATTAGATTTAAATTTTAGTTATGTTTATAGTTTAGGCCAAAAAAAAATTACCTACCTAAAACTATACGAGAATAATGGTCAAGTCATTAAAAGTTCATAATACTTGTTCCTCACCCATTTATTATGTTTTGAAATTAATCAATATAGTTTCATACTATTCACATGTGGCTACTTTTAAGGCATACTTAATGCAATTTTCTCATTAAAGAAGGATTTACTACATACATCCAAGGTATTTGATATTTTATGCTTTGAAATTTCAAAATTTATCTTAAAATTTCACATTTTGCTTTAAAGTTTCTAATCTCTATGTGGAATGTTTCAAATTTGATGTTACAAATAAATAAATAAATATAACAATATATGCAATGTATTGTAACCAAGTCTCAATAACAAAATAATAGAATTTTATATAAACAACAAAATGTGTAAATCTATATGTCTGGAAATAATTTTATTATTTTTAATTTTAATATTCTATTAAAGAAGAAATATTTTACATAACATGACTGTGCCCCACCACACAAAACACAACTAAAAAATATATTTTAAATCATAAAATCAATAAATAATAAAAATAATTTAACAATAAATAAATCATAAAATTAATAATAAATAAATCATAAAATTAACAATAAATAATAAAATTAACAAAATACAAAATTAATACAGGACTATATTTAGTGTGTGATTGTATTATGAAATATTAATTATATAAACTTATTTTTATTATTTTATCAAACATACAATAAATAAATAAATTATAAAATTAACTGTAAATAATAAAGTTAATAGAATAATAAAATGAATACTGAACTATATTTGGTGTGTAATTGTATTATGAAATATTAATTATGTAATACTTATTTTTATGATTTAGTAAGCATACAATAAATAAATAAATCATAAAATTAACAATGAATAATAAAAAATTAACAAAATAATAAAATAAATACAGGACTATATTTAGTATGTGATTGTATTATAAAATATTAATTATATAATACTTAATTTTATTATTTTATTAAATATACAATAAATAAATAGATCATAAAATTAACAATAAATAAGAAATTTAACAAAATAATAAAATTAATATCATACTATATTTGGTATGTAATTGTATTATGAAGTATTAGTTATATAATACCTGTTTTTATTATTTTGTTAGATATTATTACTTTTAATTAATAACTAAAAAAAAAACTAACCGCTACTCTATCACTTGTCGCCTCCTGGCTACTAGTCGTCGGTGATCGTCAATCATTTAGATTTTCGTGAGCATTATTAGAATCTTCTTCAAAGTTCTATGCAACAATACTACTATCATTGCCATTTGACCAACTATCTATCATAGATCTAAAGTTAAATATTTGATATATCATATGTACGACGAACGGTTGATCAAACGTCGATGAAAATGATATCGTTGCTTAGAGCATTAAAAAAGGATTATAATAATACTTATGAAAATCTAAACGGTTAACTGTTATTAATAGCCTACAAATAAGAGGTGGATGATTAATAGATTATATTAATATTATATTATATTATATTATTATTAAAATATTTTATTTTTAAAATAATATACTAATTTAATATTAAACTGCTGTGTGGGACCTATTTAATTGTCAACTACAACAAAATAACATTTTTACATTAACAAATGTAACATATTGACCTAATGAGATAATTTTGAAAACTTGAGGGGTGATAAAAGATTTCAAAAAACTTCAGGAAATCGAAATTTTTTTCTTATTCAAATAGACTTTGGAGTTTAAGTAATAATACGGGTTTAAATTTACAAGAGTGAAATTTTTTACTTCCATTTAAAATATTTTAAAAAATTACAAAACAATAATCAATACATAATTGTAATGCTGAAAATGCTATTTTTTTAATATTTGAAGAATATAAATTACATTTGCATTTTAATATAAACTCTATTTATTAAAAATTGATTTTAATATTTTTTATGCAATATTAATGTAATTATACATAATTTTTCTGTAATATCTTTTAAGAAATAATTTCATATATAACATAATTCTAGCATATTTAAAAATTACTAAATAAAAAATTATATTATTTTCTTTTATAGTTATTGGATGAAATACTAAACTAAAAAACATATATCTTATTCCTCATTTTTTATTAAATATTAATTAAACATACTTTGGAGTGTACTATTCTCCGAAAAAACTTGTCATCCTATTCCCTTATTTATTCTTGTTTCAAAAAGAAAAGTAATCCAATACCAACGTGGCTCCCATTTCCATCCCCTTTCTTATCCTTTTTCCTTTCATATTTCGTTTCCTCATTTGTTTCCATTCCCTCAACCAAACATCTCCCTGAACTTCACTATTTCCGATTTATCGGCTTTGTTTGAGAGGGAGCGAAATTTTTATATATTTTCTCTTTCCAAGACAACCAATCTATTTCCTCCGAAACAGGACAAATTCACATAAACAAACAATAAAAACATCACAAGATCAAGGTGCAGTCACCTAATCAAAGGCTAAATTTCTTCCTTTAAATTTCCCTGAAACTCTCCTCCCATAAACAATTGGACAAAATTAGAAGAAAGCTTCTAAGTTAACAGTAATCTGTTTGAATGCTAGATTAACAAACTTATGGGATGAAAACCTGTGTCACAGAGCTAACAGTTGTTTCATCCTCTCTAAAATGGTTTTATCAATGGAAGTTGTATAGATATGCAGAACTAGTGAGCAGTATTTTCAAAATCCCAAGTACTTCACATCATTACCATTGTCAGCAGCGCAAGGTTTTGCTTGGTCAGGTGTACTTCTTGGAGTGCAGGCAACATTGTTGATAATTGAGGAATAAAGGTTGAACTCTGCCTTCAATTTCGAGCAGCAGGCTTCTATCCACTTCTCAGCTACACTTGTGGCGACACTGTCTTGGCTGTCCCTCTCATGCTCCTCAATGGCAGGGCGTATTTCATTGTACAAGGAAGCAAGCTGGGAGGCAGCCTCGTTCTTCATTTCCTGCAGAAATTCCAAATTTTCAGCAGGAGATGAAACAATCACAACAATCCAACCAAAGTTTACAGAATAAAATTTATCTGCAGTAGTGAAACTTGTGTGCAGCACTTTTTTGCTTAAAACAATAGAGAGAAGAAGAGAATTGTAAATAGAACGGAATAGTTAATTAAGTCTCATTTTATAAGGACAGAGTGTTCTGATTATTATGATGATGCATCAACATCATCTAAGTAAAGCATGAAATTAAGACATGAGGTGATGTTGAATGAACCTGGTTAATGCATGAACTGGGTTACTTTGAAAAAAATAGTGTAACAATTATGATGGTCCCCTATTTCTTCTAAATTATGTCCTGTCTTCTGAAATTTCTCCCTTTTCTATTCTTCTTACGAATGCTAAATTGTAGAATTTTCAGCTTACCAAAGCAAAAGGAAGAAAAATAAGAACAATTCAATGATTGGTGAAGAAGGACTAATATCCAAGCAACATATATACAAGGGTACAAAAATTAATTTTGGCAAAGCCTAATAAAACCATCTCCCAAATATGGTAATAACACAAAGCCAAAACACACTCATAATTGAAAGAAACTTAAGCACCAATTTGAGCATTAACCTGCCGAGAAAAATTGATAATGCACAACCTTGACAAGAAAAACTTCAAATAAAGTTTTAATTGGTTACAAAAAGGATGAGATCTAGAAGTACAAAAAATATGAAATTTAGCTTAACTATAATATTGGAACTTTCTGCCATAGGCAACAAGGAAAGCTCTGATGGGTATAACGAAAAACTACATACTGTCAAAGACAGTAAGAAGCTTCCTATTGAGGCCAAATGATGCACAAAGGCAGGAGAAAACCATAACTGCTTTTTCTGTTCTCATTTTATTGTTTGGTTTTCCGAGTGTGCAGTTAGAACTCTCCTAAATTCTTGTGACAGTTGAAACAGAAAATTTGTACAATTCAACTTAGCTCATGATCTGCCAAATTCTATTCTGTTAGGTAAAGCCTGAAATAATAATAATAAAAAACATGGAATCCTTAATTAAAATGCCAAAAATGATCTTGAGCTTGAAGATAAAGAAGAGGAAAGAAAAAACATTGCACTAAGAATTGTCATAGGTACCATAATTAGGTATATAATTGCAGAATGTCCAGCTTAAGGCTCCAAAAAATGCAGTCTCATTTGCTGTATGAAAGCCCTCAAGGATGCAACTTTTATGTACTTTGCATCGCAAGTGTAAGCACTATTTACTTATGGTTAGCCCAAGCTAACATCCAATCCTAATTAAAAACTTTTGAAATTCAGTGAATTGAAGTTAAAACTTGTAAAGCTGAGATGAAGTCCCACTTAGCTAGCAAAAAAAGTTTATTTTTATATACAAGGGCAATTTGTACCTCATTGCTGAGAACCTCCTCCTGTGCAGCCTTTGATGCTAAGAGCTGGGCCACATGTTTTGCATCAACATGCTTTTGAGCAAGATGTTTCAACCTTCCATTAGAATTCTGCTGTGACCTTTTCTTGGGCATGGGCCCAGGTCCGATATGATAATTCCGGCATGCACTGTTACTTCGTATACGAGATATCATTGCATTCTTTTGTGAAAAGGCCTGTTGAGTATCTTGTAGATAAAATTTCGTCTCTTCACTTTCTTCATGTTTAATTGCCTTCACAACTACACCTTCATTTGGAACAGATTCCAGTGGCTGAACAACCAGAGAAGTGGAATCCAACTGGTTCTCAGGCTTCACACTAACCTCAATTGCCATGGAGTATTCACTCTTCCTATCAACATCATATTCAGATTTGACTTGGTGACTAGTTTTGCGAAGCTTTAAGGAAGGCTCATCTTCAGCAGAATCATAAAGCGGAATCTTTTCCACTGAATACCTGTACCAAGAAGGAATAGCTAAGATAAATGTAAAAACGTGATACCATATAGTTAGGAAAAAAACAATTCTCAAACTGCACCTTATGAACTTATGTAGGATTTTCAACACCACAAACTAAAACATTAAGTTTGAAGAATAATCTCTACATTCATATCCATATCCTAAACATGCATAAGATATAGTTCCTGTTTTCCAGTAGCCTTCTCTGGAAATAACAGGAATTAAAAGAAAAAAAAAAAGGTCCGCATGTGTAGAAATTTGATTTGATTAGGACACCCAAAACTTCCCACTATTTAACCTAAAATCAGATGTCTCTTCTCCATGGAAAACATCAAATCAGAATCAGCGGAAATTTTAGGAAGATTTTGTCACATATGGCAAGTACGGAAAGAGAGTTAAAGTTTTCAAATCCCATTAACTAAAATTTCATGAGTATTAAGCAGTTGCAGATCATCTGACAGAATTAACAGCATCTAAAACATTAATAGCTTGATGTACCAGACTAAGCATTTTCGTCCAAGGAATGCAAATTCAGAATGAATATGCAAATATCATGTATTTCTATGATCTCAATCAATGTCCAAATATTTAAGGTATATGGCAACCTTCTGCCAAGTTCATCTGTAGTTGCATTATGAGATGTGTTGAAGAACATAAAACTATATTGAATCTCTCTTAAATTATAAACTAAGTACATAGACATACCTTTGCATAGGCTGAAATAATAAAGCAAACACAAATTAGGAATCCTCATATACTTAGGAATCCTTAACAAACTAGAAAAAGACTAATAATAAGTCTAATTTTAATTCTAACACTCCCCCTCAAACTCAAGATGGTAGAACAAGCTTGAGTTTAGAAGCTAATGTGATTGAGAAGAAAATCTTAAAACATCAAAAAATAGGAGGAAACTATTTGTGTCTTCAAGAAGTGATCTTGTGCCTTCTTCTAGGCGAGAAATACTAGCTGTTCCTTTTTCTAGGTAAAGAATACTTGACTATGCCTTTTTCTAGGCGAAAAATGCCTTCTATGGGCGAGTAGTAGTAGAAAAACAAGCAACCATACCAAGCACCAGGGATTCGTGAATAGTACTTTCTACAGCACGTGAACAAGCCATGAACAGTCTTCTAAACAATATCCGCCAACAGTACCCTAACTGAATTAGGGTTCCTAGACTTTTTCTTTCATTCTTTTTTTTTTCTCGAAGGTTTCTAGATTTTTTTTAATTTTTTTTTTTTGGGCTAGAAAGAGAATCATGCTCAATAACTACCTTATAGGGTAGCGCATCATTGCTATCAAAAATTTTCTAATACTATGTTGAAGAAAATAAAATTATATTGAATCTCTCTTGAATTATAAACTAAGTACATAAACATGTCGTTATATAGATTGAAATAATAAAGTAACATAAACTATAAATCCTCATAAACTTAGTAATCCTTAATAAGCTAGGAAAAGATTAATAATTAGTCTAATTTTAATTCTAACAAGATGAAAATACAGATGAAAGGAAGTGTTTACCCCATCTAAGACAAACGTGAAAAGTAAGTAAATATGAAGCCCTTCACTAAAGAAACCGGGATGAACCATCATGTCATACCCTCTATTCTGTTAAGGATGAAAAAGACATTTATTGCACAATAAAAATCTAGCAAACATCTAAGAGCAAGTGGTGGTAATCTAATCTCATTATGTGTTCTGTTTTCGATAAACCAAAATAAGTGATCTTGTACCCACTGAATCAATTTTATATTCCAGGTCAACTAAACAACGAAGTATAACATAGACTTGATAATGTACACTCTCTCCAGTTATATCAAGGAAACTTCACCATTTCACACAATTTTCTTCACATAGTGCCTGTAATAATGCTAGAATGAATGACATGTAGCACCAAACAGAAACAATAGAAAGGGGAGAAAACTAGATAGAAAAGGAAGAAAATTTAGAAGCAAGGGAAGAAACAACAGAAGAAATAGGGGGAAAACATCATGAAATTTGCCTTTAGGACTGAAACTAAGGCCCTATTTATAGAAGCCATAAGCCTAAATAAAAGTGAAAGAAATGTACTATCAATAAGCAAATAGAAATCCTACTCTAAACAAGGAAAATCAAACTAACTGAAATAATTACCCCGAATATGACTAAGAAAATAAATTCTAATCTAACTAAAATCAGGAAACGTAAATAATGCTAAAACTAGCCTAGCTGGTTGTATATCAGGCTGTCTATTTAAAGATAAGAAATCACTCCTTTATTCACACTAGAGATAAATAACATCATTCTTCAAATTCTCAAATTCACTAGAGGTAACCGAAGTAACAAATATTTGGTAGAGAGAAAAAACTGGCTATGTAAACTGTCACTCATCAAATCTCACACTCATTCACATGGCCCTATCAAGAGCTTACCCAAGGAGTTAATTATGTCCCAACCCATCCACCAAAGTCAAAAGTGGCCAAGTAGCTTGGCCAGTCAAATTCAACCAGCCAAGGTAGGCTAGGTCCAGAAACCATAATTCAGATTATACTACGCATGTGACTTCAGTTATACAACCAAATTTTACATCTGACTTGAAAATTGGTTTTGAGAGGCAAAAAACAAAAGAAAAGAAGCTTATGTATGAATAACTAAAAATAACATGGGTAAGAATAGGATAATTTCCTCTAGCTCACAATATTGAAACTTCAAGTTGCATGTAAATATATCATAAAGGAGAGCAAAATACCTCTCATCATCATCTTCCCAAAGATAAGTGTCCTCCTGTTGAATTACACAATAAGGACACCAGAACATATATCATCACAATAAGATCAATAAAAGACATGAAAGTTTTCACTTATGAGAGACAAAATAAAACAGAAGAAGAAAAACACATAATGCGAAAACCGTAAATGGAATTGCTATCAATTATACATATATTATAAAATAGTTCAACACCTAGACCATCAAATAAGAAGGCAACATCAATCACGTTCAATTGAAAAAGGCAGAAAAGTCAATGCATGCTAAATTATGAAATAGGAAATTAGATAATACAATAGGTTTTTAAGATGCACGGCTTTAATTACATGAATAGTCTAAACAACTAACTATTTGAACTGTCTATGGTGCTCATCACCAATGATCCCCAACAAGGGCAGACCAAATGGTGCAAATTTTTCCACTTTCAAAATCTTGTATCCCTGTCAGATATTTCCATGCAAGATTTCCATTGCAGCACCACATTTCAGTTATAGTGCCATATCTTATGGAACTTTGGAAACATTTCCACATCCATTCTTAGCGCAAACTATTGATGCAAATCAATTTTATTTGTCATCACCTAAGTTGTTGAAGCAGGATGCATGTCAGACATAATATTGCATCTTTCTTCAAAATTCAAATTCACTACTGATCTGTCTCTCAGGATTACCTGGAAACCGCGAGACTTCGCTCCAAGAAACCCAGAACAGGTGGCTGCACCACAGAGGCAGCGTACTTTAGCACCTCCATACCATTCAAAATTGTAATCATAACCCAGTTCAGTTCCAACAGGAATGTCTTGCTTTGCAAATATTCCAACCCTTATTTCCCCCAAAACATTCCACTTTCTTGTCTCACAGTTTGGTTGGCTGCAAACTAAAAGAAGAATCAGTCAATGTCAACTTTGACCAAATACTGTCAATAAGGTGCCTATGAAGTTAGAGCAAAATATTGGTTTTTCCCCTAATTGTGCTCTCATTTAAGTGGCTCACCATGAATGATTTATAAATCGAGCATTGCTTCCCTTGATAGTGGCATCAATGGATTCAGAGGCATTGAGACAAATGATATATGCATCCATGAGACCTGCATTAAGCCAATAGAAACAGGGAATTGGGGTTTCTAAAGAAAAGAAAAATGTTAAAGACCGATAAAAATTTGCATCTGATGAACTGGTTGTCTACCTTGCATATCATAGAGTTGCGATCTACGCCTTGCTTCTTTCCATGATATCACTTCACCACAGTATTCAATAATAAACTGTCCTGCCTGCATGATTGAAAAAACCACTTAATCCCACCCCAATGGAAGCCAAAAGTTACCATAATAATAAACAAAAAAAACTTCCAGCATCCCATGACTTAAAACAAAAACAGTAAGAAACCATAATACAATGTCTATAGAGTCACGGTCAGCAGAGCATTGTCCTTCCAATTAAGCATGGTAAATGATCTTAAATGCTGCTTCAAAAGCAGTGAATCCATAAAGATTAACAAAAATACTGTAAATGACTAACAAGAATCTATGATACTCTGGTAAGCGTTTACCTTTATGTCCTCATCAGCCAAAAGACCCCACCCACGACCTTCAGTTTTAAACAACTTTGTTTTAGCATATTCACACTTCTGAAATCTCTGTGAAGCAGTTAACATAATGAACACTAAAATTAAACCAACATAAAAAGAAGATACAATTTGATGGGGAAAGTCAGACACTAAAAAGTCATCATTTAGACAATTCCCGACCACATACACCCATCCCATATCATGCAAATAAATGAATAAAAAAAATTCAAAATGAAAGCATGGAAGAAAAATGTAACATGCATGAATTTTATGAGAGATGCAAACAAAATTATTCAACAATAATTGGAACATTTACCTCATAATTTCTTCATAGAATTTTTTCAAAAAAGCTAACAAAATAATGATTCCTCACCCCTATTCCAAGTACATTTCCCCCCTCCTGCTGCGGGTTGCCCTTGCTCCCAGCAACTGCATCCCTTGCTCCTTAGGCCCCCCTCAGGGAAAGAGGAATATATTACTCTTTGTGGGTATACCCCTCTCTCCAAGGGCATGCCTTTGCCACTACCTTTTTGTAGTGCGTGGCAGGGCTGGACCCAAGGGAGGCACCTCTTAACTCAGCAACTAACTCAAAAGCACATAATCTAATCTAACTTTAGAGGAAGGGCTATCTTCTATCGTCTATTTAGGAAATGCCAGATCCAGGCTTGGCCTTAGGGCAACCCTCCTTGCTCCTATAACTCAGTAAACTGTTAACCAAATTGGGGTCGCCCTTGCTCCGAGCAAGATCAATCTCTACACTTTTTTCACATTTCACAGTTTTATCTACACCAGTTATACCTTGAGGAGTTTGGTATCCAACTAATCCCAAATTTTTCTTTTGAAGATTGCAAAAGTTTACCATCCAATTGATGAACCATCTTGAGATAATTAATTAGGTTGAGTAGCATTATCCCTACGTGATCATTCAACAAATCAAATGAAATTGTAAACAACAAACTAACAAATGATATTGCGGAACAAATTTCAATAAAAAATTGCGCCATATACAAACCTGATTTCTGCAGAAAATCCCACAAGGACAATAACCAGGCGTGCATTCTGTGCTGGTTAATACATTCAAACACCTCTCCCCGCAAGCACTTGCAGGATTATTTGGATCGTATTTGCAAACACAGATAGCAATATCCTCTTCCTTCTGCTTTTTGTGCCTAAAAATACCAAAAAAATTAAGAAAACCTCTTTTTTAAACAAATTATTTTCGAAATTTTGATAAATTTAAAAGCCAACGGAAGAAAAGGACATAAATCATCAAACAAGGTAGAGAAGAAAAAAATTGAAAAAACTTACTTCCGATTCAGGAACTCGTTTTGATAAATGTGCTCATACGATGGAACCTCTTCGGTCTGTACATTTGTTGAAGGAAATATTTCCATTAGTTCCTGAGTCGAATACATAATTTCTCGTAAATTGGCATGAAATTGTTCACCAGTCTGTAAGCTCGGGAAGAAGAAAGCGAAACAATCAAATAATACCCTATCTGTAAAATATTAATAAAAAATGTTTAAAATTATCAAATAGCTTTGCAAAGGAATATATCTACTGTAGCAACTCAAATTATTTTATTAATTTTGGACAAGATATTATTATCGGCATCCAACTCCTTCTAATTACAATAAAAAATCTTAATTGTCCTTCATTTTTTATTTTTAATCATGAAAAAAATTAAAGCTAATGATTTATTTATATTTTATTGTGTATTATTTATTGTGGGTCCATACCTAACAGTCTCAAGTTAACACCACATAATTTTTGTCTTAATCATTATCTTTAGTTTGACTAGATCAAACGTCCCCACATACTTTCACCACCACCACCAAGCACTAAAAGAAAAGCGCAATTAGTTGAAGATTCAATATAAAATTTGAGTAAAAACTTCATATTTATTGCATGCCATGTACATGCACACCTTAGTGGCAATTAGTATCCATTAATAATTTTGCATACAGAGTAAATCATTTACATGTTTGATACCTTATTTGGGAATTTTCTATTAGAATGCATGAGTTTTTTTTTCACCATTTCAAAAGAAAAAAAAAAGTAGAAGAAAGTGATATAATAAAAATAAAATATATAATTCACGTATTTTTTGAGAAAAAAGCTATGACGCCATCTCAAATTCATCCCAAACAGTTATCACAATTAATGTCAACAAACAATAAAACATATTTCATGATTTCATCGACTATATTTTTCAATTCGATTTTACCAGTTTTGAAAAACAAAAAAAAAATGGCCTCTTCACCTCACAAGGATACAACAGTTTCTATTTTCACTCTCATCTGCTTTCTGAAATAGGAAACCCCATACTATCGGGCCACTCTTCATGCTTGACCTCATAGAGGAAAGCTTTATTGCCCTTACTTCGACTTTAAGAAGAAAATTTAGTTTTTGTCCCATTCGCCTAAACATTAGCTTCTGCGGCTGCACATCCACAACGGTTAGTCACTGCCCTAATAAAATTGGTAGACATCTTATGCCTGCCATATTGTTGTAACACAGCAGACATTGAAGAGTAATTCAAGTTCCCAACATGACCAGCCCTAATTGATTCCATTGCAATCTGCAGTTCTCCTGGTGATCACTTGAATATTATTGATTGTATAATTTTATTACACAAAATTCACATAATCATATGAAGTTAAACATAGATCAGACCCGGATTCATTGCTTTTAAAAGATGAACATGAGCAGCTCCAAAATCTAGCACAGTAGAAGTATTTCCAGTGGATTCATTGGGGATTTCATCGAGCATCGTCTCACCACGATTATCAACTGTATTTTATGTGCTTATTTTAGGTTTGAAAGCTAGAGTTTGAGCTAGATTTTTCTCTATAAACTCATTCGTACCTTGGCAATATACTAAACACAAATGAGAAAGTGATTTCTTACTTTTACCGTAATATCCTTAACAAAAAATAGCAAGTTAACGGAGGTGGATGGCTCTAGGGGAGATAAGTATTTATTTCTTCAAACAATCTCTCTAAGTGTTAAAAGACCAAACTTCAGAGGAGATATGTGTTAATTTCCCTATTTTTGTCCAAAAAACCTAAAATTTGGCTTTTTTGTTAATATTTTGTGATGAGATATTTTTTATTTGTTGGGGCGAAAATAAGGTATATATATATATATATATATATATATATATATTGATTATTTTACAAGAAGAAAGCCAAACAAGACATTAAACTTTTGGGTTTTAACCGAAAATGTCTTTTTTTTACACTCAAAATTTAAAAATGCTATCGCAACAAAATTCTAATAAAAAATGCTCATATGTTATGCCATGCCCCTTAATCAACAAAAGTACTAATCTTTTTGTCAAAAATATGTGAATTTCTTTTCATTTTTGGAATGAGTTAGCTATTAAAAATGTTTAAGATTATGACTTGCAAATTATTGAATGAAAAATAATTTGATAGCGTGTGATTTAGGAAAAAAACTTTGAAAAATAGACTCGCGATGAATCCATGTTATATTTGAGCTTCGTTCAACTCGAAAGTACATTTTTGCCTAACTCAAAACAATACTTTCGAGTTTAGGCAAAAATAAATTTTCAAGTTAAGATAAATTTCAGTTTTGAGTTACACGTTTAATGCACAGCATCAAGTTAAGGAAAATTTTCACTTTCATGCACAATATGAGTATGTGAAATAGAAACAATAATTCTGAGTTTAGACAAAAAATAATTTAATATTTTAACCTTAAGACTCAACCTATTGTTTTGATGATAACAAATATTGATATTCCTTTCTAATTATATTCTTTTTATAATATTTATTGTTATATTTCTAGTATGGAGAATTGAAATGCAAATATGAAAACTTAAAGATAACATCCAAAATCAAGGCATTCATAAAAAATAATAATGAAACCCCAAGAGAAAATTGAAGACACAAATATTAGGTAATTTTTTATTTGTAACGTGTCTTTAAAATTGAATATTGATTTACATTTAAAAGCTCAAAAAGAAATTTTTTAAAAAATAAAGATATGTCTATATAATTTTGATGTGAACATATTGAGTATATGAAAGGAAGAATGTTTGATTCTTCCTTGTTGTTTGACCTAATACCCTAATACCTCCTTATTATTTTCACAATACCCGGAATCCCCTTCTGTTAGTTAACAGAGTTAAATATAATAACAGAATTTAATCTATTAACCTAAATAATCTTAATATTTTTAAAAATACCAATAAAAATTTTAATTTATTAAAAATAACAATTATATCCTTATACGATAATAATTATAAAAATTATTTTCAACTCTAATCATAATAAATATTAAAATAATAATAGATTTTATTTTATAACACATTAATAACTAATTTATAAATTATCTTTTAAATATAAATTTATTTAAACCTTAAATTTCTTTTTAACATGATATTCATAAACAAAAAGATAAAATTTTATAATTTTTAAAATAAATAAAATAATAATAAAATTGAGCTTTCAATTTTTTTTAATATTTAGATAATTTATCATATGTAAAAAAATTCAAAATTTAGATAAATTTTTATTCAAAAAATAATTTATAATAATTTATTGGGATATTATATTTTACCCCCTTGACTTTTGGAGAAAGATGATATACCCCATGAGTATTTGAGAAAGATAATATACCTCATGAGTTTTAGAGAAAGTCTAAGATACCCCATAGAGTTACTATTTACATATTAATTTGATTATTTTACCCATCTACTATTAAAATTATCTAAAATAATTATATTATCTTTATTTTTTATTTTATAATAACTAATATAATCTTATTCTGACATTTAAATTTAAACGTTATAATTATATTTTAACTTTTAATCATTTATTTTCTTTCAAATCTATTATCAAATTTATATATTTTATTATATATTTTCTAAAATATATTATATTATTAAAATAATTTATTTTAAAAATTATATATAATTAATATTGTTAAAATTATGTATAATTATGTAAACATTTAAGAAGTTTTGACAACAAATTTTTATGTTATAAAAAATCTATAATTAATTATACATAATTTTTTAAATATAATATGATATATTTTAGAAATTATATATAATTAGATATTATAAATATTTTATTATAAATTTTGAAGAAAATAAATAATTAAGGATTGATATATTATTATAATTTTTAAATTTAAATATTACAATAAGATTATATTGATTATTATAAAGTAAAAAATAAATATAATATAATTATTTTAGATATTTTTAATAATAAAGGGTAAAATAGTTAAATTAAGATGTAAATAGTAATCATAAGGGGGTATTTTAGGGTTTATCCAAAACTCAGGGTTATGTCACATTTTCTAAAAAATTAAAGGGACAAAATATAATATCCCTAATTTATTTAATATTTAATATACTAATATTATTTATATTAACAAACACACATGAAGAATAATAAATTTTTAAAAAAATCATATGAATTAATTAGATATACAAAACTATCTATATAACTTGATATGATAATGTTATATCTTATTACTACATATTCTACATTTTCATAAAATATTTTAATTTGAAGTATTTTTTTAGTTGTGAAATCTATTCTTTTAGTTTAAAGTATTATTTTTTTTAGTTACGATATTTATTATTGTTTCAAATTATGAAAAAAATAATGACATGCGAGTCCCTAAAATTTGACCATTAACCTGATTAATATTAAATTTTTTTAATATATTGTAAAATAAATAAACTTATATTTTAATTATAATATATTAATAAATATTTAGTTATCAATGTATTATAAAATAAAATATATTATTATTTTAATATTTATTTTTAATTAGGAGTTAAAAAAGTCTATAAAAAGACCAAATTTATTAAAAAATAATGATTATATCCTTATTTAATATAATTAAATAAAAAATTAATAGTAATTAGTTTTACATTTAATATTTTATTTATTTTCTAATACCAATGTAATATTGAATTGTTAATGTATTATAAAATTTTATAACTATATTATAGTATAATATTTATGATTATATATAATTATAAGTATTATATTACAGTATATTTTACTTATAGATTAATATTTATTTATGAATTTTAAATATTGTATTATAAAATATCATTGTTTTATTTTTTTTAATTATAAAATTGAGCATTCAATTTATATTCATAAGATAATTTATAAATTAGTATTAATGTGTTATAAAATAAAATATATTATTATTTTAATATTTATTGTTTGAAAAAATGGCCCCCAGACTCTATACCGATGGGCTTAAGACCAACTGGCCCAAGCACCCAATCCGGTTGGATCCTAAACGTTCTGGTGGATCAGATTGAATGGCTTCTAGTTAGACGTCATAGGGGTAGTCTGATCAAATCAAGAAAGTTATTGTTTGATGGGATGCTTACGAAAAAAAGACTCACAGCTAACAAATCCTTATCCAAGGCAAACTAAAGTACTGACAGATTCTCTCCAAATCTCATAGGAAATCCAAATCCTATTAGGACAAGAAGATCAACACTCTTATATATATATATATATATAGCTTTGTCTTCATGCAAATTCATTCATTAATATACAATTTTTTCTTTGAAAGTAGAAATAAAGTATTCTCTAGCAATTCAAGCAATTTTTATTGTGTGATATTAAAGTCACAAATTTCGGTATTAACAGTTATTGCCGTTTGTGGGAAACAAACATGAAGCCATGGCAGTAATCAAAGAGCAGCAAAATTTAAAGAAACATCTTGTCGGAAGGGTAAACGAAGAAGAAGTGTCGGATTCTAATTACCTATTACCATCAATGCAACACCTTTAAGAACAAACGACAGCACACGTGGGAGACGGAGATGCTGCCCAGATTATGCAAAGGTTATGGAAGAGTGAACTCAGATACCAGGAAAGAGACGAACATGTGAAAGCAGTTGAAAGCAAGAACGAATTATTGATCAGAGAAATTGAGAATCTCAAAAGAACCATCCGAGAAGAAGTCATTAGAAAACAAACTCTGAATGGAGTACATCCTCTCGATAATGAAGAAAGCGTAACCCTGCCTGGGCCAACACACAGTTGACATCCCCAATCAAGCCGGAGGAACAATTCCCGAGACAAGACTATTGTGGTAAACACAACCCTGTGTCAAATTTGAAAGACAACACCCATAAGAAGGAAGCCTTGAACCATGAGGAAGAAACCACACCCCTATGAGGTCAAGAAAAGGCTGATCCGAGACTAGCTCTTGTTCGGTGCAGTTTAGAACAAGGTAAAAGAGGAGCCGAACGTAGCGTAAACTCAACATATATGAGGGCTTACTCGACCAAAAACGAAGGAAAAACAGGGAGAATACCATCATCCAAGGAGATCCGAATGATCTTGCACCTGAACAGGTAGTTAGCAGAAAGGAATTGGAAGAATGAATCCAAAAGCTGGCCGAGGAGTTGAAGGAATAGAGGAGAAGGGACCATTGACACAAAGAGCCAGCTTTCTTATGAGAATCACCGTTTTCAAAAGAGATTCAGGATAAGCCCTCCCACGAAAATTCAAAATGCCCTAAGTTGCATCGTATATAGGACAAACAGACCCTACATTACACATGGATTTATTCAGAGAAATGGTGATGATTCAAGGCCTATCTGAATTACAAATGTGTTGCCCCTTCTCTTAAACTCTGAAGGGGCTAGCAAGGCGGTGGTACAAAAATTTGAAGGTAGGAAGCATAAAAAGCTTTGAGCAGTCATGCAGATAGTTTGTTAATGAATTCAAGGGCGCGATGACCACCATGAAAAATCACATCTCTCTATTATTGCTAAAATAAAAAAGAGACGAGACCCTAAAGAGCTTTATAAAAAGATACCACAAGGAAGTCATGGAGGCTGGGAAATTCACCCACCCATTAGCATTAGAGGGACTAAAAAAAGGACTAAGGATGGACAAAGGGTGGTTCCCTGTACATAAGCAAACCATCACCACATATGAACAAGCACGAAAAGAATTCTTTGAAGAAATCAAAATTGAAGACCGAATACTGCTGAAAAAGAGGGAGGAAAGATTAGAAGTAACTAGGGATAAAAAATAGGGAGCTAAAATGGAAGAAGAAGGAATATGAGGGACATACGCTAACCAGAACCTAGATCTACTTTAAAAAAAGGTGAGGATTTTCAGCAACCAATAATCAGTGGTGAGTACAAACAGAAACTCAGCCGTGAAACCCAACACCCGAGATACCAAGGAAGATCAAAACGACAGAAGGAATCCCTTATCCCACCTAGAGAAGGAATGAAAAGAGTCACCCATATACAAGACAAAAGGTAATTCACTGAGTTGAACACACCACTGTCGCTAATATATGATGAAATTAAAAAACTAGGGCTACTTCCCGGCTCTCAATCATTGAGGTCAACCTCAAGTATCCAGGACAAGGAAAGAAAATTCACTTTTTGTTAGGATCATGGGCACATGATTGACTAATGTATAGACCTAAAGGAACAGATAGAAATCCTAGTACGAAACAACTACTTGGATTGCTACAAAGCAAAGACACGCGAGGACGGGAAGAACTTTGAGCATGGAAGAACAAAAATGAGAGGTTTACTTAACAGAACTATGGTAATCTCAGAAGGACCAACATTGGTAGGAAACTCCAATAACTCAAAGAAGAATTATTCGAAATACTCGTTACCGAACATATCCATAAATCAATATATGATGAACGTGAGGGCTGAAAAGAAACCCTGACTAACATCGATTTCGATTTTGTTCATTGACGAAGATGAAGCAAGAGTTAGCTACCTGCATGACAATGCCCTGGTAATAACCTTGAAGATCGAATAAACAACGAAAATTTAAGTCAGGAAAATTATAAAATTTATATGAGTATACGGTTTTAATAAAAAATCAAGATAGTATAGAAAATTACCTTTCAATATTGTTAGAAGATTTTTGCTGCAAGTTTTCTTTCACCAATGGTTTCCAAACAAATCCTTCAGCAGTTGCTATAAAGAGAAGAGTGAGTTTTTTTTCTAATACAATGGTGGTTTAGAGAAAAACTGATTTTTCTCTGAAATATACGTTAAAAGAAATTTTGTTTTCACCTCTACGAGGGTTTCCACCCTTTATGTTTTTTTTATACGACTTCTACTTTAATTAAAAATAATTTCAATTGAAACAAAATTAATTAATAACATTTATTAATTAATTAAATTTGTAAAACAACTTTTAGTAGAAGTGAAACTCTAATTAATTAAAAATTAATATTTAAAAGAAACGATAAAGAGGATAAATGAGAATTTATCCATTTAATTTCTTAAATTAAATTATTTGGATATTAATGAAAGATATTTATTTTAAAATATCTTAATAATTAATTCTTAATTAATTAATTTAATATCCAAATTAAAACACGTATTTCTAAAAAACTATTTTCTGGACATAAAAATAATTAGTGTAATAATATTATCCATTATACTATTTATAGCACTGATCTTAAAAGGTGGTATTGGGGACCTATAGACCTCTTTAATTACATCTTTATTCTTAAGTTCCACTAATTCATCATTGAACAGTTAATTTATAAACCAATTATAAATTGAATGCTCAAACTGTTCAATTACAAAATTAACACTTAAGATAACCATCTTTCTGACTTCCAATAGAAAGGAATGGATTCTATATCTGTATGTCATATTTCCAGCTATTTATCTCATTAAATCTCCAAGAAATAAATGTTGAGGTTGTTCTCAGAACAAATTTTAACAAGTAACTCAAAAAACTCAATAATATAAACAGGAGTTTATGATTACTTAGGATTAAAATTGATCTACATATGATCATCTATTGACATTATTTGAATTCTCAGTTAGTAACGGAATTTATATGAGAATTCTAACTATGTCTGGTCCAGTCCTATATAATCATATTATATAAAGTGCCTCTACCGTAATGTCGCTACATTAACAGTCCGGATAAAACTATCACATTCTTAATGTTAGTAGACCGCACTAGTAATATTTAATTAAAGAACCCAACTTTAATTAATTTATTACAGACTATTTTAGTTTATTATCCATAATCTTAATCCTCTTGTATATATAATATTTATATATACTAAGATTATGGTTACATAAATAAACTAGAATTTTTTGATATTAAAGTTAAGTATAATTAAGTATAAAGAAATGTTAATTTTATTTATTTAAAAAAAATGTACAAATTACATGCTTTTAGGGCATTATCCCTAACAAGCTTAGCCAACATCAACAGAGTACTAATCAATACAGAAAGCTCAATAGATATCATATTCAAATAAACACTAGATTCCTTAAATATCGAAGGCCTCAAAATGGAATCTACGGACACAACACTGTATGGGTTCGCTGAATCGTACACCTTCCCCTTGGGCGCCGTCTAACTACCTCTAACCCTAGGTGATGGGCAGTATCAGAAAACCACGATGTTAGATCTTCAGGTTGTCGATCTTAAGATGCCATACACGATCATCCTAGGGAGACTCAAGTTCAGAGCAGGAGAAGGAATTAGGATTTTGAAAATGGACCAAAAGATCGCCCGAACATGTTTGCAGTTTCCTTAAAGAGGTCTTATTGCATAACAATGAGGTGCATCAAAGTTGATGATGAAGAGAACGTCGAACAACAGAGGATGATGAACAAGTTAATAAGAAGGGTAGGCCAGTAGGAACTAAGGCCAATTGCCAGGTCGGTAGAAAAACTGAAATCAGTATCACTCGACCCATCAAGACCTGAGCGGACCACAAAAATTGGCTCCCAATACCAAAAGAAGAAAAAGAAAAACTGGTCAGATTCATGAAGAAACATATAGATGTCTTTGCATGGACACATGAAGAAATACCTAAAATAGATCCACGGATAATTTCGTACCGCTTAGTAGTAAATCCCAAGTTTAGACTGATCAAGCAGAAAAGAAGGTTTACAATAGAGGAGGTGACAAGTAAGGTTTACAAATCCAAGAAGTGGATAGCTTTAGAATGCTACACATACTTCAAATCCATTGATATTATTTTGAAGAAGGATGGGAAAGGCAACAGTTCTTACCGATCACACAACAATGGCCAACCTTCTTCTAATGATCATGTGTGATGTTATGTCATTACGTTTAAAAAGCACATGCACTGAATTATGATGAGGAGGCTTGACAATACTTGATTGTGTTTCTATATGAGAGAGCAAGCATGATGTAAAGTGTCACAAAAATATCTACCTTTTCGGACTTGCAACTCGTGATTTAATTTAGTGGATTGGAAAACCTAAACATGGTTGGCCATTCGATTATTATCCTTGAAGAAGTTAGGGGGTTATATCTCAGCTGATTTTCAGACATTGAATAGGATGGTTTGTCGTTGTAATGTGCTTTAGTTGATGAGGAAGTTACCAAGGCCAAAGAAAGCTGCAAAATATTGATTTCTCTTTGTAACTTAAAAATGCTAAACTTCGACAAGAAAAATAGTTCTTAGCTTATTTGACTTACTCAATAAAGAATCTTGGAATGCTATTACACTAGCCAAACTTAGTTTTGATGACTATGATATCAATGGTATGTGCTACTAGTACAAGTTAAGAAGTCCATAATGGCAGTAGAGTTTCAAGAATCCAGCTATCCTTAAGTCGTCCCTAAGACTTTTAGGCATAACTGCCAGATTATAGTCATTCTTAAAGTAGCATAATAGAAAAAGAATTACCATATTTTTAAAGAAGACGAAGAAGGGGCAATATAGTTATTGATAGTGCAGTACAAACTCTTTATCTTGGTTCTCTGTCTACCAAGACCTCTGTTTCAATTATGCCAGTTTCTATAAGCTATACCAATACTTTTGTTGCTCAACAACAATTTCGGAGGAGACTATAACGACGATAAAAATATATTAAAGTTTAGAAGCAGCTACAATTTGCAACTTCTGCTACTTGAAATAAAACCTCGAAAACAATGAGGAAAATGCCACACAAGATGGCACTGACAAATGAAAATCCATGATAAGAACCCACTAGATGACTTGCCCTAGGAACTCTTGAATCAATTTTTATGCGCACCCAAGAAACTAGAAAACAAGTTCTAGATGATCAGATTAGACCCTAAGGAAACTAAGTCCTTAAAATTTCAATCTTGAAGACGCCACAAAGGTTGATCACTCTCTTGATAAGTCAAGATATTGTATTCTACCAAAAACACAATAAAGCAAAGCTAAGCTTGCTGAAAATATCTCAATATTATTAATAATATGATGAAATTCGTTTTACATACTTGTAGCCTTTATATAGGTATGTAAACATCATAATCCTAAATAAAAGGAGTGTCCAAAATTAAGTAGGAATAGAAATCCTAACTTAAGTTGGAAAATAAAACTATAATCCTAATCCTATAAGGGAACCTAAATAACAATCCTAATCTAATAAGGAAATCTTAATAACAATCATAATATAATAAGAAAGCTTTAATAACAATCCTAATCTGATAAGAAAAATTTAATAACAATCCTTGTGACACCTAGCATGCTAGGTGTCATTTATAAAATTTTTTAATAATAAAATATTTAATATAATAATAATAAAATAAATAATTGAGTTAGGTTTATAATATAATAATATTATAATAAAATAATGATTAATTTATAATATTATAAGATTTATTTTTTATTAGAACAATATATGTGGGGAAGGTTTACGGTTTCAAATTGGGAAAGGAGGAGAAAAAAAAAAAAGAAAAGAAAGAAGAAAAAGAGAGAAGGAAACGAGAAAGAAAGAAAGAAGAAGAAGAAGAAGAAGAAGAAGAAGAAGAAGAGGAAGAAGAAGAAACGGGAAAGAAGAAAAAAAAAAAAGAAATTGAAATTGAACGGTTAGATTTATGATTTGTGTTAATTTGATTTTAGAATTAATATATATTTGAGTTTTAGAATTTTATTTAGTTAGAAAATTAGTTTGCGTGAATAGTATATTTATTTATATAATTAATTTTAGTAATAATTATTAGATCTTGAATAAATCTTGAAGTTAATCGGTTAATTATTGTGTTTTAGGAAGCAGAGCGGCTGTAGGGAATTCAGGGGATCCTGAAACCTCCAGAAATTAAATTTCTGACTGTGAGTGTATATTATATTTAAATTATTATATGTGTTTATAAAATTAAATATTAATTGTATTATAATGGAATTAAATTATATTATTGTGAAATTCATTTGTGGAAGAATTTAATTACGTTATATAGGAAATAAATTAGATTATAAATAAATTGTATTTTGACGTGTGAAATTGGATTGGTTTGACGTGTGAAATTGGATTGGTTTGACGTGTGGAATTCGATTGGTTTGACGTGATGTTTGATTTGTGATATGTTATAATTAAATTACGTGAAATTGATTATTATTTATCTTGATGGTTGAATTGTTTATGTATATGTTGAATTGAGAAGTGAAATGTGAAAGTATTGTTATATGTGAGAATTGGATATTTATGAGAAAAAGGATATTAAATGTGAAATTATGATTTGTGATTGTTTGAAGCACCCTACGAAGTACCCATCCCCCAGATATGATGATAGGTCCTTGGGACCCATGAAAATGTACGTACATGATATGATATGAGCTCCCCGGATGAGAATACGAGGCCGTCGGGTTGAGCATGTGTATGATATGTTATGAGCTCCCCAGACGAGGATACGAGGCCGTCGGGTTGAGCATGTGTATGATATGATATGAGCTCCCCGGACAAGAATACGAGGCCGTCGGGTTGAGTATGATATTTCCCCCGCTTGAGCGATGATGTTTTCCGCCAAGCATGATTTTCCCCTGGGTACTAGTTGGGTGCAAAGATGATTGATTTGCTATGAGTTGTATGATGATATGATTTTCTCAAATATATAGTTGATAATATCAATGACTAATAATGATTAATATTTATTCCTGTGAGATGGATTTATGAGTTATGCTTATTATACGATTATGATTTGATTGTGAAAGTTTCAAGGAATTAATTATGAAATTGATAAAACGTATTTTTAGATAAAATGTATATCCACTCACTGAGCTGTGAGCTCACCCCTCTCCCTATTTTTCCTATCTACTCCAGGTACACAGAGTGTCGTGCAGGATAAAGAATTATAGTTGAGGTTAAGACCACTCTACGCAGCTGCATAAAACAAGTTGAACACGTCATGTATAAATGTATGTGCATGTAAATATTATTTATATATATTTTGATGAGGCATGACGCCTCACTGAGTGTGGGTTATGGAGGCCTGAGGCCAGGAATATATTATTATGGAATTATGCTGCGTGTGAATTATGAAAATGGTTAAGAAAAGTGCATGTTTATACAGGATTCGTCTCGGACTCCAGGAGGGGTTCGGGTCGGGTCCTGACAGATTTGATATAATAACGAAACTTATTCCTTATAGGACAAAGAAATCTTTAAAGGCCCAAATTATCCATGTGGCTTTTGGATTTAGCAGCGCAGGGCTATTTTATTCTTCTTCATGCATATAAAGATAAGTGAGTATGTTTGGTGAAGCTTTGGAATCTTCACGACCAATCTTAGAACATTCTACAAATGCTTCTTTATGATACACTTCCATGATTAAAGCCTCTTTCATTCTCTTTGTCCTTGCCCTAGTCATTGGACCGTCGATTCCTTGCAAAGGATCTGGAAAAGAATTAGGAATATTAGCTTGAACCATTTGGCCACCACCTTGATCTCCATTATTCCCTCTCTCTTTGAAAGGATTCGTCCTTGAATCACCTACATCAAAACAAAGCCAAATCAGCAACATTGAAAGTCGCACTAACATTACCATAGTTGTTTGGCAAATCTAGTTTGTAGGCATTATCATTGATTCTCTCCAAGACTTGGAAAAGCCCATCTCCTCTAGGTTGCAATTTTGATTTCCTTTGTGTAGGAAACCTCTCCTTATGCATGTGCTCCTAAACCCAATCTCTAGGTTTAAAAATAATCTTCAAACGACCCTTATTAGGTTGCTTAGCATATTGCTCATTCTTTCTTTCAATGTTGGCCCAAACCTTGGCATGTAAATCCTTTACAAAATCTGCTTTTTTCTTACCATCAAGATTAACATGTTCGTTAGTAGGCAAAGTTAAAATATCCACAGGAGTTAAAGGATTAAAGCCATAAACAATTTCAAAAGGTGAAAGGGAAGTAGTCGAATGAACAAATCTATTATATGCAAACTCAATATATGACAAACACTTTTCCCACTGCTTTAAGTTCTTTTGAATGATAACACGTAACAAAATAGTGAGTGTTCTATTAACTACTTTAGTTTGACCATCCATTTGAGGATGTGTAATAATAGAAAACAAGAGTTTAGTTTCTAATTTATTCCATAAAGTGCACCAAAAATGACTTAAGAACTTAACATCTCTATCACTAACAATTGTCTTAGGCAAACCATGCAAATGAACAATTCCCTTAAAGAACAAGCCAGCAATATATGTTGCATCATTAGTTTTAGAACAAGTGACAGGTGTGTAGAATACGCACATATCGGGTATTTCGAGAGTTAAATTGTTTTGTAAATTCTCAAGTTTAGTTAATATTTATTGAATTTTAATGTTTTACATAGAAAAAATAGCAAACGGGCATTGAAGATGAAATCGGTTTGAGAAAGCAACGTTGAAAAGGTCGAAAAGGAAACAGGGACTAAAACTCAAAGTTGAAGGGACCAAATTGCAAATAAATCAAAGCTTGAGGGGATGGCGGGACAGCACTATACCCACGCTCCAATCCCACTTTGGCCGTGAGGATGGCGCTGCAGTGCCATAGAGGTGTGCGGCTACGCCACCTATGGCGGCCCAACGCAGATTTTGGGCGCTTTAGCACCCCCTAGACGTGCTTGGACGAGTTTTGGCTATGAGATCATCATTCAATGGCTTGATTTGGGTATCTTTTAAGTTTATATGTTTTTAGGATGATAACCACCAAGAGGAGAAGCAACCTGGAATAGAAATTGAGAGGTTTTTGAGTGAGAAAGAGGAAGAACAAGTGAAGATCCTAGAGAGAGAAGTGAAGTGATTCAAGTTGGAGCCCTTGGAAGAAGACTTGAAGGAGGATCATTGAAACTTGGATCTCTAGTCTAGTTTTCCTAAACTCTTTAACTCTTATTTTGTATTTCATTTGAGCTTTAATTATAGAACTTTATGATTATGGAATACATGTTGATTGTCATGTTGTTTCTTGTGATGGTTGGCTAGTTATCTTAATATAAGGTCTTGATGGACCTTGTCTAAACTATATTTTAATTAATTGGCATGTTATTAATGTTGTTATGGTTTGATTCACTTGTGTTTATCTTGCTTAATATTCTGATTTGTTAATTAATTAATGAATTGGTTAAATTAGTGATGGATGAATTAAGTCTTGGGAAAGATTAATTTGTTTATCGAACTAAGTAAACACAATCTATATAGTTGTGAGACCGGGAGGTAATTGACATCTAGATAATCAAGTTAACGATTAGGATTTTAATAAACCAGGAGGTGAATTGGGTTCTAAGTATTAAATAACAAGTAATGCATAATGAGCGTATAATTATTCGGGTTAGATAGGGATATCAACTTGAATTATTATGCGTAAAACCTTAATTTACGCTCGGAAGAGGTGTTAAGGTTGACTTAAATCTTGTAATTAGTGAATTAAACCAAAACGCATTAATAATGGCTAATTAGGAGAAACATGTGATTGATAAGAAAAATCAAGACCCTAGGTAATTCATCTTTGCATACTTCATCTTTTATAAATTCTTAAACTCAATTTCTATTCCACATTACTTAATATTTGTGTTTTAGTTTATTTTCCATTACAATTTATCGATCTAGTTTGCTTAGATAAAATTGACCTTTCAAGCTATAGTACTTAGTATTTAATTTGAATATCAATCATCGTGAGACGATATCTTTTCTTATTACTTTATTATTTGATACGACCTGTGCATTTGCGGTTAGCATAGTCACGATCAACAAGCAATAAAATGAGCAATTTTCCTAAACCTATCAACAACAACAAATACGTTGTCCTTGCCACCTTGAGACCTTGGTAACCCTAAAATAAAATCCATAGAAATATCAATCCAAGGTTGGTTAGGCACTGGTAAAAGGGTATACAAGCCATGTGGTTTAACCTTAGATTTTGCTTGCCTACATGTAATACACTTATCACAAACAAATTGTACATCATGCTTCATATTAGGCCAATAAAAATGGTCACGCAATATATCTAAAGTTTTTTGCACACCAAAGTGCCCCATCAAGCAGCCTCCATGAGTTTCTCTAACAAGTAACTCACGAATAAAAGAAATAGGAACACATAATTTTTCTTTCTTAAGCAGAAATCCTTCATGCTTATAGAAATCACTAAATGCACACTAATCACATACTTTCCATACTTGGCCGAAATCAGCATTATTATCATACAAGTCCTTAATCAATTTAAAACCAAGTAATTTAGTTTGTAAAGATGTAAGTAATGCGTACCTCCTAGATAATGCATCAACAACAACATTTTCCTTTCCATGTTTGTACTTGATCACATAAGGAAACGTTTTTAAGAACTTTAGCCATATAACATGCCTTTTATTAAGCTAACCTTGGGATTTTAAGAACTTTATCTAATAATCAGAATGAATGATGAATTCCCTTGGCCACAAATAATACTATCATGTTTGAAGAGTTCTCACTAATACTTAAAGTTCCTTGTCATAAGTAGGATAATTCAAGGTTGCCCCACTTAACTTTTCATTAAGAAAAGTAATTGGTTTGGAGTCTTGCATCAAAACATCCCCTATTCCAATTCCAGATGCATTACATTCTACCTCAAAAGCTTTATCAAAGTTAGGCAAACACAACAAAGGTGCATTAGTTAGCTTATCTTTCAAAATTTTGAAAGCCCGATCATGCGCATCATCCCACTTAAAAACAACATTATTTTAACAAGTTCATTCAAAGGTGCAGCAATAGAACTAAAATCCTCAACAAAATTTCGATAAAAACTTGTTAAACCATGAAAACGTCTTACCTCATTCACATTCTTAGGTGTAGGCCAGTCCCTTATTGCCTTTACCTTCTCTTTATCAACGCTAATACCTTGCGAACTAACAACATATCCAAGAAATACAACAGATTCCATGCAAAATGTACACTTCTTAATATGAGCATACAATTGGTGCTCTCTTAACACATTAAAAACAACATGCACGTGTTTGACATGTTCATCCAATTTTTTGCTATAAACTAAAATATCATCAAAGTAAACTATCACAAATTTCCTTATGAAAGCACGTAAGACATGATTCATTAATCTCATGAATGTACTAGGTGTATTAGTCAAACCAAAAGGTATTACTAACCACTCATACAATTCATATTTAGTTTTAAATGCTGTCCCATTCATCTCCCTCTTTCATGCGAATTTGGTAATAGCCATTCTTTAAATCATTTTTCGAAAAAAAGCAAGAGCCATGCAATTCATCAAGCATATCATCTAATCTAGGGATAAGATGTCTATAATTAACCATTATTTTTTTAATAGCTCGACAATCCACACACATACGCCATGTTCCATCTTTCTTTGGGACTAAGATGACGGGAACCGACGAACATGGGCTAAGACTCTCCCTTACAAAACTCTTTTGCACCAACTCATCCACTTGTCTTTGTATCTCTTTTGTTTCCTCAAGATTAACTCTATAAGCAGGTCAATTTGGTATAGCAGAACTGGATATGAAATCTATTTGATGCTCAATACCTCTTAGGGGAGGTAATCTATGGGGAATCTCCTCGGGAAATAGGTCTGTAAAATCCTGTAGTAAAGACACAATAACACTAGGCAAAGAGTGGTTAAGATCATTAGTAGAAAAGTAAACATCCTTGTACATAAATACAAGTAGTTGCTGCCTTGCAGTCATGACACTCTTAATCTCATTTCTTTCAGCAAATACACTAATTTCCTTTCTTTTCTCTTTTTTTTGCACACTTTCCTCTCTAATTTTCATCTCGGCCTCACTTGCTCTCTTTATTTTTGCTTGCTCACTTTCTTTCTTTTTATTTTCCTTTTGCTGACACTTTTGTTCCTCTCTCATTTTGCACTCTCTCGCTATCCTAATCTGATCTTCATAAGCTTGCAAAAGGTTTAAGAGGGGTTAGTACAACAGTTAAGTTATTCATTACAAACGAATAACAATTTTTATACCCATCATGTGTAACCTTTCAATCAAACTGTTATGGTCGGCTAAGCAAATATATAACCAATTTGCATTGGTGCCACATCACATAGAACCTTATCCTCATACTTGCCAATTGAAAAGAAAATTAGAACTTGTTTCGTTACCCTTATTTCTCCACATTCATTTAACCATTGTAATTTGTATGGTTTAGGATGATTTATGGTATGAAAATTCAGCTTATCTACCAACAAAGTACTAGCAACATTAGTACAACTTCCACTATCAATAATCATAGTACATACCTTATCTTTCACATAGCATCTTGTGTGAAAAATATGCTCACGTTGCTCCACGTCAACATCATCCTTAGGCTGTATACTTAGGGCTCTCCTTGTAACCAACAAATGACCATCAATGGGTTCTTTAACATCAAAACAATCCTCCAGTGGTGGCATCTCATCCTCACTTGAGCTAGCACTTTCTATTTCTTCAGTGGTGGCATCTCATCTCATGCCTGAATCTTTGGCACCTTAAACACTTAACTTCACGTGACTTCGATGAAGTTTTAGTTTCAATTTTACCTTTAGAAACAGTAATCGAATCCTTCTGCTTTGGTTCTTTTGTTTTTAAGGCAGCTTTGTTGTGCTTCCAGATCTTAACCTTTTTAATTTGATTTGCTTCTCCAATTTAATGGCTTTGTGCAATAGCTCCTCCATCTCCACATAGTGTTGTAAATCAACCACATTAGCAATCTCTTTGTTCAAGCCGCTAATAAATCTAGCCATTGTTGCTTCTCGATCTTCCTCTATGTTTGCTTTAATCATGGCTATCTCCATCTCCTTGTAATAGTCCTTTATACTCACATAACCTTGAACCAACCCTTACAACTTTCTATGTAAATCTCTATAGTAATGGCTCGATACAAATCTCTTACGCATTACCAATTTCATTTCTTCACGTGATTGAAGTGGTCTCTCTCTATTCCTACGCCTATTGATCACCAATTGATCCCACCATTAATCAGGTTCGTATTCGAATCTATGTAATGTCAATTTATTTTGCAATTTTAAAAAAATCTGTTTAACTCATTGGTTCAGTTCAATTGATTCATGTTCACAAAATCGCAAAATAAAAAATATTTGAGTCATTAAAGGGAAAATTTGAAACTTAGGGATATGATGGGTTATTAAAAAAAATATAAGGAAGTAATGAGATATTGGCTTAGAAATCAGGGGGGAATCGGGCATTCTTCTTGTATATATACATATATACATACATATATATATATATATATATATATATATATATATGTGTGTGTGTGTGTGTGTGTGTGTGTGTGTGTGTGTATGTAACAACCTTTTCTCGCTTTTCTTTTTGAAAAAAAAAATGATATACTTTAAAGCCAAAAATCAACATCATGGAGATGAATATATAATTTCAATTAAACGTAATCAATGAACTAATTTTACTTAATGTAATAATTATAAATTTAATTTTTATGTTTAATTGATATGAATTTTAAGTTAGGAATTGATAAGAACCCACTAGATAATCTGCCCTAGAAACTTTTGAATCAATTGTTAAGCGCACCCAACAAACTAGAAAACAAGTTCTAGATGATTAGATTAGACCCTAAGGAAACTAAATCCTTAAAATTCCAATCTTGAAAACGCTACAAAGGTTGATCACTTCCTTGATAAGTCAAGATATTGTATTCTCCCAAGAACACAAGAAAGCAAAGCTAAGCTTACTAAAAATATCTCAATATTATTAATGATATTATGAAAACTCGTTTTACATACTTGTAGCCTTTATATAGGCATGTAAACATCATAATCCTAAAATAAAAGAAGTGTCCAAAATTAAGTAGTAATAGAAATTCTAACTTAAGTTGAAAAATAAAACTATAATCTTAATCCTATAAGGGAACCTAAACAACAATCCTAATCAAATAAGGATACTTTAATAATAATTCTAATCTAATAAGGAAACTTAAAAAATAACAATCCTAAACAAATAAGGAAACTTATTCCATATAGAATAAGGAATCTTCAAAACCCCAAATTCTCTATGCTGGACGAGGATTTAGTAACGCAGGGCTATTTTATTCTTCTTCTTGCATATAAAGATAAGTGATTATCTTGGGTAAAGTTTTGGAAACTTCAAGAACAGCTTTAGAACCTTCTAGAATAGCCTCCTTGTCATGCACTTCCATGATTAGGCCTTGTAAAGCCTTTTTCATCCTCTTTATATTTGCCTTAGTCATTGAACCACCAAGTCCTTACAAAGGATTTTGAAAAGAATTAGGAATATTAGCGTGAACCATTTGGACTGCACCTCGATCTCCATTAGGAATGAATCTCGTGAACCAATTAATAACATATTCTTTTATAAAGTAACCACAAACTTTAATTAAACAATAATGCCTAATTAAGCATGCACAACATTATTACGTTTGCTAATTAATTAATTAATTGAATATCAATTAAGCTAATTGATTGAATAATTAATTAAATAAATTAGAAGGCATATGTTAATAAAAACTTAATTAGATATATGACTGAAAGACATATATAAAAGGGCCCACCTCATTCATGGATCCCATGTAAATGTTAAAAAGAAACACACACACACAAGAGAGAATGGGTTACAACAACGGCAACAGTAATAAATTACTTTGTGCTTCTAAGTTGGTATTGTGTTAAAAAGAAACACACACACACAAGAGAGAATGGGTTACAACAACGGCAGCAGTAATAAATTACTTTGTGCTTCTAAGTTGGTATTGTGTTGGATAATTGTGATTGCATTTCATGTGCAATTTGGAAAAAGCTGGAGAGACTATGACAGTTGTATGCGCAATTGTTATGTGGATAATATATATAAGCCAACGGGGTCAGGGATGGACGGATGCAAGTTTGTGTGTAAGTATATGATTTAATGTTTTGTTGTTGTTGTTGTTGTTGATCTTCTTCTTCTTCTTCTTTCCATGAAATTATAAAGGCTGTATTATATATATATATATATATATATATATGTATGTATGTATGTATGTATATTCATATATGTATACGTAAGTTGTATATGGACAAGAACAGAACAAGGAGGAGAAGCAAAATATTTCACAAGTCAAATAAAGACTATGTTTGTCATTATATCCTAATAATTAAGTGTGGTTTAATGAATAATGAATTTTTCACGGAAAAAAAAATGTACCTTGCGCGTTAATATTATTTTTTAATTTTTATGATTCTTTCTATATTTTTATTATATTGTTTTCTATTATCCGACAAGAAATATTATCTCTAATTCTATAGTCGACTTTAAACAAAACAAAAACTTCTCTGATGATGTAGTAGGTATGCAAACCTAAATAGTGAACCTAAATAAAATATAAAAGGTTATGCAGTATTTTTTAGTGAAGTAATTGAAAACTTTAAAAATGGATAACGAAACAAAGATGTGGTTGTGAAACATCTTTCCCGTGTCTAGTAAAAGTTTTAATAAAATCGAAGAATTTTTCTGATTGAGTATTGAATGAGAGAAGTGTACTAGGATTTAAGAATTTATATAAATGAGGATCACGAATCAAACCATATTAGCTTATATTTAAAGCAAAATTATGCTACATTGCTTTTAAAACAGAAGTGCTTGGTCTTTTATGCAGTAGGAGGCCAATAATAAAATAATCCTCAGAGATATGAATTTTCAATTAGAAATGAATCTCGTACACCAATTAATAACTTGTTCTTTTTATGAAGTAATCGCGACAATGCTAGCTGCAAGGACACGGGTCGTATTAAACAAATTTAAATAAAAACATAATCAAATAGCAAACTGAATTTAAAGGAATAGAAATTTCTATGAAAATAGTTTTAGTGTCTTAATTTTATCAATTCATCCTCACGTTCATCCCAATCAGGTGTTATTAATGTTTTCAAGTTTAATTCACTAATCAAAGGATAAAATTTGATCTCACTACCTCTTTCGAGCATTAAGTCCATAGGTTTATCTTAAGTTAATAGTCCATAGTGATTCTGCAAGTCTACATGATACAATTTATCAAGCATATTCGGTGTCGAAACATCAAGTACCACAGTTGGATTGTTGTTGCTTTGATGTAGGACAATTTAAGAACTAAATTAGTTTAGGAAGTCTTTTATTCTTGCCAATTCTATTTGTTATTTAATTCCTAATTTTCTTTTTTAGGTAGGAGTTATATTTCCTTATTCGATTTAACTTGTAACACCGGACTTTCTTTATTATATATAAAAAGCCTATGTTATTGTTTCAAACGGTCTTTCATTCAATAAAATATTCTCCTTTTATTTGATCCATTATGGGATTGTTATCTGGACACTCGTGTTTTAAGCCGTTAGGGTTAGAATGAGATCTAATTTCGTCCATTATAATGTTTATCTAACTCATTGTGCAAAGAACCGAACGAGATTCAGCATTCGATAAGGTGCTTTTATCCCACCCTGCTATCTCGCCTGCATCAATTGATATCAGAGCCTACCTCTGTACCAAATAGAGCTTTCCTAAGCCGCTAAACACAACCACATCCATCAATACATCATTTCCTCAAAACAACAAAAATTAAAAAAAAAATTGAGAATTATGTTGGCATGATGCATTGCTGTTTAATGGAAAATGCAATCCTAAACTATTTTTGATTTGGTTGGAGGATGTACGATAATTCTTTCCAGTTGAGAGGATATCTAAGGATAAATGTGTACAATTTATCATTTGTTTTTGTGTTAAAAGGAAGTGCATCATATTGGTGGAATATATTACAAAGGTCACGACTTGCAAGTGGAGAAGATAAAATTCGATCATGGGATTAGATGAACGATTAATGGGTTCGATTTTGTTGGGGTCCATGTCTCTTTTGCGAATTATGGTATACACTTTTCGATTTTCATATTTTTTATTTATATTATATTCTCCTAATACACCTAGGTAAATTTTAATTCTTGATATAAAAGAATCCTAACTATACAAAGATTCCAAGTTTTCACACATTTTCATTTTCGTAGGACTTCTTCACCAAGTTGCCAGATAATGTCAATCAAGAATTTTAACAAATATGTTTATGATTTTGTTCGTTGAGAATTTATCATTTGGAAGATATATTTTGATGCCGCTATTGTTGTGTTTGTTTATGATTAGCAAACACGAAAGAGAAGTAATATGAGGTAGTTGTGGTTGGATGCTAAAATAGTATATGTGTTTTAAAATTTTGTTTTAAAATTTTGATTTGTTTCAATGGATTGCATGCAATTTTGAAAAGATGGTAGAAACCGAACACTTTAAATTACACCTAGATTATAGACCTAAAAGAAGAAAGACAACAAAGAAAGAACTTCACAAACTCATAGTGGACAAGAAAATTTTTGTGCACTAAAATTATTTTGGTGTTCAGTTGGGTTTTGGTGCCAATGATTTGAGAATTATATTGGTGTTTTGGTAAGAGATTATATACTTGTCATTTATAACAACTGGAAATGCGTACTTCTTGCATTAAAACAAATTTTGTTGCATATTTAGGTTAGTTTTTAAGTTAAATGTTAAACTTGTAGTTATTATTTTCTTGTGGCAGAACTGATTTCTAGTTTGTTTTCTTTCTTCTAGAAAAACTTCACAGTTGACTTGAAAAGTAAAGCTTAAATACTGCATGCGATGGGAGTTTTTTTGAGGAATTTCATATGGACCTTGACATATGACTTTATTTTTCATTACAAGAACAATTGGAAGCATTTGAAACTACCTCCCATTGATTGCCAAAACATTACAAAAGTGCACTAGCAAGCATTAAAGAAGAAACATGAGGCAAGCAATCTTAAAAAAGTCAAATTTATTTGTTTAATGTTGTGTACTATTTTTAGAAAAAGTAACTTGGAGTTTTTTTTTGGAAAGTCAAATTAATTTTAGTGAAACTTTGTGACATGCGAGACGGAAGAAGAGGGTGATTATTCCCCTGAAGCAATATTTAGATGTTATAGAGAAATTAATGATTAGGATATAATGACAAAATTAGTCTTTATTTAATTTATAAAAAATCTTGCTTCTCCTTCTTGTTCTGTTCTTGTCCATATATATATATATATATATATATATGTATGTATGTATGTATAAAGCAATTAATATAGTCTTTCTTATTTCATGGAAAGAAGAAGAACAAAATATTAAATCATATACTTACACATAAACTCGCATCCGTCCATCCTTGACCCCGACGACTTATATATATTATCCACATAACAATTGCTAATACAATTTTCATAGTGATATTGTGTTAATTGAAGTTAACAAAAAAAAGATGAATATATTGAAGGTAATATCACAATAGTCCATAAAGAATGGGCTTCATATATTGTAGGTTTGATTAGCAGTAACAAACAGGATTTATATTTGTTAAACATTTATTAAAACAATATATTGTGTTATGAAAATCTGCAAGTGCATGGAATCGTAACAAGTAATATAGTGATAAAATAAGATGTCAAACCCATAAGGACTATTTACCTATTAACTATTGAAATTATTCTAGTTCTAAGTTATTTTATAATCAAATGAATTGTGGAATTTGATTTTTGGAAACTGAAAGTAAATGAAATGAAATTAAATTAAAAATAACAGTTACTGGAATAAATAAAACAATAACTTACAAGGAACAAGTTTTCACCAATTAGGAAAATATTAAGGCATCTGATTCACCTAACCAATCTAATCCCGAATCTTAATCATACAATCAATCAATTATCATTCTATATGATAGTGAAACATTCTAATTTATCTATAACCCTCTTTCTAGTAGAAGTAGAATTACCCAACATATAATAATTCGCAATATATCTATGAAAATTTAATTATATTTGAGCACATTAAGATCAAAATATTTCACATAAAACCGCACAAATCACGTTGGCACATTTTTCTCTTTCGTTCAATTTGTGGCATACATCATGCGAAGTTAAATTGCATGCATCATTTCTCAAATTAACATGCACAACAAATCATTCAAGTATTAGCTAAATAAATGAAAGCATTAAACTCAATGATGTATACTTAAAGAAATGATAAAATTATGATCATATAAGAACAAAATTCAGAATTGTCATGGAGAGGCTACATCGTAGGCTTAATAATAAAAATTAGTTCATAATGAATTTAAAACAAACCATCTTGAATCTGAAATTCATTACAAAGAGAAGAGATTGAAGAGTTAAGAAATAAAAATCTATGCAAATCGAGAATTCCAGTTGTCGACAAGCTCTGGTTTGCCCTATGTCTTCTCTTATACCTTCAAGCTTTAAAATTCCAATCTAATGGTGAAAAACTCCTTCCTTTCTGGTTCAAGTCATTTCCCCTCTTTAGCCTAGCTTTTTCATTATGTTTTTGGTAAGAAAAGAAGTCAACAACCACTCCCACCTGTCAAGAAAAACATGTCTTGCCAATTTTCTCAATTCCAGCTAGCATTTTGACTTTAAAACTTCAAAATTAGCTTTTTTCCATAAGAGGTAGCATTGTAAATCTTTATGTCTTTTTTTCAAAATATTTTGAATTAGTCAAATACGACTTTTTGAGTATTAAATTACACTAAAAAATACAAAGTATATTCAACAAATACGGGTCTTTTTGTTTCCTTTCCATTTAATGGGCTTTGATGGACTTTTCTCCAATATTTCCTACAAACATTACAAATAAACTCAAAGTGACAAAGTAAATAAGAAAAACTCAAATAAATAAATAAAATAAACAGAAACTAACATAAATATAAGAGTGAAAGTATGGCAAAACTTGTATAAAAATTAGGCACATCATATTGTTCCATTGGCACTAAAATTTGGTGCATTATTCCATTGGCTATGAGTAGTTATAATTACATATTTCACTACTTCTGTTGTGTCAAGAAATGAAGGAGTTTGAAATAGGTGGAGGATAGCTTTCAAGTCAGTGATTGAGTTTGTTTGCACTAATACCTACATAAGGTTTATAAATACAGGAAGTGGATAGCTTTAGAATGCTACACCTACTAGAAATCCCATTGATATTATTTTCGAGAAGGATGAGAAAGGCACAGTTCTTATCAATCGCACAACAATGGTTAATCTTCTTCTAATGATCATAAGTGATGTTCTGTAATTACGTTAAAAAAGCACATGCCCTGAATTATCATGAGGAGGCATGACAATACTTGATTGTGTTACTATATGAGAGAGCAAGCATGATGTAAAGTGTCACAAGGATGACTACCTTCCTGGCCTTGCAAATCATGATTTTATTTAGTTCATTGGAGAACCTAAACATGATTGGCGATTCCTTTATTATCCTTGTAGAGGTTAGGGTGTTATATCTCAGCTGATTTTTGAACATTGAATAGGATGGTTTGTCGTTCTAATGTGTTTTAGTTGGTGAGGCAGTTATAAAGGCCAAGGAAAGCCACAGAATATGGATTTGTCTTTGTTACTTAAAAATGCTAAACTACGACAAGAGAAGTAATTCTTAGCTTTCTTGACTTACTCAATAAAGAATCTTAGAATGCTATTACACTTGCCGAACTTAATTTTGATGACTATGATATCAATGGTTTGTGATAAGTATGTATTCTACACACTTATCGAGTATTTCGAGATTTGAATTATTTTGTAAATCCTCAAGTTTAGTTAATATTTGATGAATTTTAATGTTTTGCATAGAAAAGATAGCAAACGGGCATTGAAGATGAAATTAACTCGAGAAAGTAATGTCAAAAAAGTCGCAAAGGAAACAAAGACTAGAACGCAAAGCTGAGGGGACCAAAGTGCAAAGAAATCAAAGTTAGAGGGGATGGCGCGGTAGCGCCACGGAGTTGTGCGGCCGCGCCACACATTTGGCCCATGTCACCCCAACGAAGGTTTTGAGTGCTCCAACGCCCCCTGAACGTACTTGGACGATTTTTGGCCATGAGATCGTTACCCAATGGCTTGATTTGGGTATCTTTTAGGTTTATATATTTTTTGGATGATAGCCACCATAAGCAGCAACCTAGAATAGAAATTGGGAGGTTTTTTAGTGAGAAAGAGGAAGAACAAAGAGAAGATCCAAGAGAGAGAAGTGGATTGATTCAAGTTGGAGCCCTTGGAAGAGGACTTGAAGGAGATCATTGAAGCTTGGATCTCTAGTCTATTTTCCTAAACTCTTTAACTCTCATTTTGTATTTCATTTGAGCTTTAATTGTTGAACTTTATGATTATGGAATACATGTTGATTGTTATATTGTTAATTATGATGGTTGGCTAGTTTTCTTAATCTAAGGTCTTGATGTATCTTGTCTAAACTATGTTTTAATCAATGGCATGTTATTAATGTTATTATGGTTTGATTCACTTGTGTTTATCTTGCTTAAATGTTCTGGTTTGTTAATGAATTAACTAATTGGTTAAATTGGAGATGGATGAATTAAGTCTTGGGAAAGATTAATTTGTTTGTTGGACAAAGTAAATACAATCTAAATAGTTGTGAGATGAGGAGGTAATTGACATCTAGATAATCTAATTAATGCTTATGATTTTATGAAATCGGAGGGTGAATTGGGTTCTAAGTGTTAAATAACAAGTCATACATAATGAACATATAATTATTCAGGTTAGATAGGGATATCAACTTGAATCATTATGCGTAAAACCTTGATTTACGTTTGGAAAAGGTGTTAAGGTTGACTTAAATCTTGTGATGAGTGAATTAGACCAAAACGCATTAGTAATGGCCAATTAAGAGAAACAAGTTATTGATAAGTAAAATTAAGGCCTTAGGTAATTCATCTTTGCATACTTTATCTTTTATAAATTCTTAAACTCAATTTCTATTCCACATTACTTAATATTTGTGTTTTAGTTTATTTTCCATTACAATTAATCAATTTAGTTAGCTTAGACAAAATTGTCCTTTCAAACTATAGTACTTAGTAGTTAATCTGAATCTCAATCCTCGTGAGACGATATGTTTTCTTAATTACTTGATACGACTCGTGCGCATGTGGTTAGCATAGTCGCAATCAGTTTGTGCTATAAGTGCAAGTGAAGAAATCCGTAATGGTGGCAAAGTTTCAAGAATCCAACTATCCTTCAGATCGTCCCTAAGGTTGTTAGGCATAGTTGCCAAATTATGGTCGTTCTTTAAGTTGCAAAACAAAAAAAGAATTACCATACTTTTAAAGAAGACGAAGAAGGGGCAACACAGTTGTCGTGCAGCGGAATGGACAAACTCAATCAAGACTCCAACTCAGTCAAGAAACAAACCAAAACTCATAAACAAATAACAAGAATTCAATCAGAAAATCACAAAACAGATGAAGAAAAATAAGATTTAAGTGGTTGAGCCAAGATGTCCTACATCCACTGTCAAACCAGCTCAAAGGAATTTTCTAACGAAGAAACCAGATTACAAGCTTTCAATTACAAGTTCAGTAAGCTTCAAACTCCTTCTTGAATCCTCTCTAAGCTTTATCTCTCTAAGTTTCTCTCACCAGAATTAATTCTCTCTCTATCTCTAAGAAAGAAGAAGACTTGTATTTTATAGACATACTCCAATAACAGAATAACTAATTATGTTATTTACTTCTAACCAATTTCTAAGATTGCATGTGAGAGACCACATCTGATTTGAGATGTCAGTTATCATGACCAATGAAGCTCCTGACCAGGCTCACGGTTATTACCTGATCTGGTACTAACTTAGTCTCGACCTGACCTAGTCTCGACTTGAACTAGCACTGTTGATACCGATTTGACTTGATACTGATATGGTTTTGACCTCACTTGGTCCCGACCTCACCTGCAATCGACCTCATGAGATCCCGACCACAAAGTTTGTCAACCCACATGATCTCATAACTTAAAGTGCTTATTCAGGTCAGTCTTGAATTTAAACTTAGACTCAGCTTAGAAAATGTTGATTTCTGAATCACAACCAACAATTCTCCACCTTGATTCATAAATCCCTTTCCTTGTAGTTGTCTTGACTTTCCTAGATGTTATCTAGTATGTTCCCACAACAAACGAATATAAGCAATGCTTAAATCTAATTGATAAGAACTCACTAGACGATCTGCCCTATGAACCTTGAATCAGTTGTTATGCGTACCCAAGAAACTAGAAAGCAAGTTGTAGATGATCAAATTAGAACTTAAGAAAACTAAGTCCTTAAAATTTCAATCTTGAAGACGCCACAAAGGTTGATCACTCTCTTGATAAGTCAAGATATTGTATTCTACCAAGAACATAAGAAAACAAAGCTGAGCTTGCTGAAAATATCTCAATATTATTAATGATATGATCAAAACTTATTTTACATACTTGTAGCCTTTATATAGGCATGTAAACATCATAATCCTAAATCAAAAAAGTGTCCCAAATTAAGTAGGAATAGAAATCTAACTTAAGTTGGAAAATAAAACTATAATCCTAATCCTATAAGGGAACCTAAATAACAATCTTAATGAAATAAGGAAACTTTAATAACATTCCTAATCTAAAAAGGAAACCTAAAAACGAACATTCCTAATCTAAAAAGGAAACCTAAAAACTAACAATCCTAAACAAATAAGGAAACTTATTCCATATAGAATAAGGAATCTTCAAAAGCCCAAATTATCCATGCGGCACGAGGATTTAGTAATGCAGGGCTATTTTCTTCTTCTTCTTGCACAAAAAGATAAGTGATTATCTTGGGTGAAGTTTTGGAAACTTCAAGAACAACCTTAGAACCTTCTAGAATAGCCCCTTTATCATGCACTTTTGTGATTAGGCCTTGTAAAGCCTCTTTCATCCTCTTTGTCTTTGCCTTACTCATTGGACCACCAATTCCTTGCAAAGGATTTCGAAAGGAATTGGGAATATTAGCTTGAACCATTTGCACTACACCTTGATCTCCATTACCTTTTCTCTCTTTTCTTTTTGAAAAAAAAATGATATATTTTAAAGCCAAAAATCAACATCATGGAGATGAATATATAATTTCAAATAAACGTAATCAATGAACTAATTCTACTTAATGTAATAACTATAAATTTAATATTTATGTTTAGTTGATATGAATTTTAAATTAGGAATGAGTCTCGTGAACCAATTAATAACCTGTTCTTTTATAAAGTAACCACAAACTTTAATTAAACAATAATGCATAATTAAGCATGCACAACATAGTTGCGTTTGCTAATTAATTAATCAATTGAATATCAGTTAAGCTAATTGATTGAATAATTAATTAAATAAATTAGAAGGCAGATGTTAATAAAAACTTAATTAGATATATGACTAAAAGACATATAAAAGGCCCCACCTCATTCATGGATCCATGTAAATGTTAAAAAGAAACACACACACATAAGAGAGAATGGGTTACAACAATGGCAGCAGTAATAAATTACTTTGTGCTTCTAAGTTGGTATTGTGTTGGATAATTGTGATTGCATTTCATGTGCAATTTGGAAAAAGCTGGAGAGACTATGATAGTTGTATGCGCAATTGTTATGTGGATAATATATATAAGCCAACGGGGTCAGGGATGGACGGATGCGAGTTTGTGTGTAAGTATATGATTTAATGTTTGTTCTTCTTCTTCTTCTTTCCATGAAATAATAAAGGTTGTATTATATATATATATATATTATATACATATATATATATATGTATATATATATATATGTATGTATGTATATATATATACTTATATGTATACGTAAGTTGTATATGGACAAGAACAGAACAAGGAGGAGAAGCAAAATATTTCACAAGTCAAATAAAGACTAAGTTTGTCATTATACCCTAATAATTAATTGTCGTTTAATGAATAATGAATTTTTCACGGAAAAAAATGTACCTTGCGCGTTTAATATTATTTTTTAATTTTTATGATTCTTTCTATATTTTTCTTATATATGTTTTCTATTATCCTACAAGAAATATTATCTCTAATTCTATAGTCCACTTTAAACAAAACAAAAATTGTAGTGAAAACTTCTTTGATGATGTAATAGGCTTGCAAACCTAAATAGTGAACATAAATAAAATATAAAAGGTTATGCAGTATTTTTTAGTGAAGTAATTGAAAACTTTAAAAATGGCTAACGAAACAAAGATGTGGTTGTGAGACATCTTTTCTGATTGAGTATTGAATGAGAGAAGTCTACTAGGATTTAAGATTTTATATAAATGAGGATTACGAATCAAACCTATATTAGTTTCTATTTAAAGCAAAATTATGCTAAAAGAAGTGCTTGGTCTCATATATTGTAGGAGGTCAGTAATTAAATAATCCTCAAACATATGAATTTTCAATTAGAAATTAATCTCTTACACCAATTAATAACATGTTCCTTTTATGAAGTAATCGCGACAATGCTAGCTGCAATGACACGGGTCGTATTAAATAAATTTAAATAAAAACATAATCAAATAGCAAACTGAATTTAAAGGAATAGAAATTTCTATGAAAATAGTTTTAGTGTCTTAATTTTATCAATTAATCCCCACGTTTATCCTAATCAGGTGTTATTAATGTTTTCAAGTTTAATTCACTAATCAAAGGCCAAAATTTGATCTCACTACCACTCCCGAGCATCAAGTCCATAGGTTTATCTTAAGTTAATAGTCCATAGTGATTCTGCAAGTCTACATGATACAATTTATCAAGCATATTCGGTGTCAAAACATCAAGTACCACAGTTGGATCATTGTTGCTTTGATGTAGGACAATTTTAAAATTTAATTAGCTTAAGAAGTCTTTTATTCTTGCCGATTCTATTTGTTATTTAATTCCTAGTTTTCTTATTTAGGTAAGAGTTATATTTCCTTATTTGAGTTGACTTGTAACACCGGACTTTCTTTATTATATATATAGAGCCTATGTTATTATTTCAAATGGTCTTTCATTCAATAAAATATTCCCCTTTTATTTGATCCCTTATAGGATTGTTATCTTGATACTCGTGTTTTGGGCCATTAGGGTTAGAACGAGATCTAATTCCATCCATTAAAACATTTATCTAACTCACTATGCAATTAACCAGCAAGATTCGGTGTTCGACAAGGTGCTTTTATCTCACTCTGTTATCCTGCTTGCATCAATTAGTATCAGAGACTATCTCTGTACCAAATAGAGCTTTTCTGAGCTGCTAAACACAACCACATATATCAATGTATCGTTTCCTCGAAACAACACAAAATTAAAAAAAAAAAAAGAACTATGTTATGTTATGTTAGGCATGATGCATTACTGTTTGATGGAAAATTCAATCCTAAACTATTTTTGTTTTGGTTAGAGGATGTAGAATAATTCTTTCAAGTTTAGAGGATCTCTAAGGATAAACATGTACAATTTGTCATTTGTTTTTTTGTTAAAAAGAAGTACATCATATTGGTGGAATATATTACAAAGGTCACGACTTCAAGTCGAGAAGATAAAATTCGATTATGGGATTAGATGAACGATTAATGAGGTCACGATTCATTCCTATTTATTATTGTTTCACACGTCAATGTATGAGATCTGCTCATTCTTCTGTTATAGAGTTTGAGGATTTTTATGGGCATTCGTTTTTTTTATGAGTGAGGAATTTTTAGTTGAGAGATTTTTAGAGGGACTCTATGCCGATATAAGAGATCGAATGCTGTTATATACTATGAATACATGATTGCATATTTGCATAATGTATGTTACTTTATTGATTGGTTTTTCGTGTATGTTGCTTGAATTTGCACGATGCATGTTACTTTAGTTGATGGGTTCGATTTTGTTGGGGTCCATGTGCTCTTTTACGAATTCTACTATACACTTTTCGATTTTCATATTTTTTATTCATATTATATTCTCCTAATACACCTAGGTAAATCTCAAATCCTGATAGAAAAGAATCCTAACTATACTCATTTTCATTTTTGTAGGACTTCTTCACCAAGTTGCCAGATAATGTCAATAAACAATTCTAACAAATATGTTTATGATTTTGTTCGTTGTGAATTTATCATTTGGAAGATATAATTTGATGTCACTGTTGTTGTGTTTGTTTATGATTAACAAACACAAAAGAGAAGTAATTGAGATAGTTGTGGTTGGATACTAAATTTTTGTTTGCTTCTTTTTTTTTTAAGTGCATGTGGATATTAATTTTATCATGCTAAAATAGAATGTGTTTTAAAGTTTTGTTTTAAAATTTTGATTTGTTTCAATGGATTGCATGCAATTTTGAGAAGATGGTAGAAACTGAACACTTTAAATTACACTTATATGATAAACCTAAAGGAAGAAAGACAGCAAAGAAAAAACTTCACAAACTCATAGTGGACAAGAAAAATTTTGTGCACTAAAATTATTTTGGTGTTCAGTTGGGTTTTGATGCCAGTGATTTGAGAATTATATTGGCATTTTGGTAAGAGATTATATACCTGTCCTTTATGACAACTGGAAATGCGTACTTCTTGCATTAAAGGAAACTTTGTGGATGCATATTTAGGTTAGTTTTTAAGTTAAATGTTAAACTTGTAGTTATTATTTTCTTGTGGCAGAATTGATTTCTAGTTTGTTTTCTTTGTTGTAGAAAAACTTCACAGTTGACTTGAAAAGTAAAGCTTAAATATTGCATTCTATAAGAATTTCTTTGAGGAATTTCACATGCACCTTGACACATGACTTCATTTTTCATTACAAGGACAATTGGAAGCATCTGAAACTACCTCCCATCGATTACCCAAACATTAGAAAAGTGCACTGGCAAGCATTGATGAAGAAAGTGATGCCTTCAGAATTTGAGGCGCGTTATCTATTGCCCTAAAGTTTAATTCAAATCATTTGTGATTAATTTAGTATAATTACTTGGAGTTAATTTATTTGTCTAATGTTGTGCATTGTTTTTAGAAAAAGTAACTTGGAGTTTTTTGTGGAAAGTCGAATTAATTTTAGTGAAACTTTGCGACATGTGAAATGGAAAAATAGTGGTGATTATGCCCCTGAAGCAATATTTAGATGTTATAGAGAAATTACTTATTAGGATATAATGACAAAATTAATCTTTATTTAATTTATAAAAAATATTGCTTCTCCTTCTTGTTCTGTTCTTGTCCATATAGAACTTATATATATATATATATATATATATATATATATATATATATTTATACTCTCACACAAACTCACCTCCGTCCATCCCTGACCTCGATGGCTTATATATATTATCCACATAACAATTGCTATACAATTTTCATAGTCGCTCTTGCTTTTGCCAAATTTCATATGAAATGCAATAACAATTACGCAACACAATACTGACTTACTAGCACAAAGTAATTTGCCGCTGTAACCCATTTTCTCTCATGTGTGTTGTGTTTCTTTTTAAAATTTAAATGGATTCATAAATGAGATGGGCCCTTTCATATAGCCTTTCAATCATATATCTAATTAAGTTCTTATTAACAACTACATGCTCATTGATTTAATTAATTAATCAATGAATTAGCTTAACCGATATTCAACTAATTAATTAATTAATTATGCAAAGACAACATCTTGTTCGTGCTAAATTACACACTATTGTTAAATTAAAGTTTGTGATTACTTCATAATAAGTGAATATTTTACTCACGAACCAATGGCTTTTAAACTAGAATATTTGTTTAATTTAGTAAGGCGTATTGTTATTTGATGAATGTTTGTGTTCATGTGTAGAAAGGAAAAAAAAACATGGATTTGAGGACTAAAACGCAAAAATTATAGGACTTATAGGCAAGAAATGATGAACTAAAGGGATGAATTGAATATATAAGACTTTAGGGGCTTAATTAAAAAATAGGGATTCAACTGAAATTGGACGAATTTGATGCATTGCACGCCCGCGCCATAAGGATTTTTTCAGGTACAAGTATGGGCACGGCCGCGCCAAGCTTAGCGCACGGGCCAACCTCGCCTCACCCGACTTTCTTTTGCGCTGCTCTCACACCATTCCCTAGCACCCGTCCTTCTACCATTCAAATGGTATCCCTAAAGCATTTTTGGCCATTGGATCAAATTTTGACGAACAAATTTAAACCAAACCAAGGGTCTTATGTTTTGATTATTTGGGCAACCATTTTGTAGAGAGGGGTTTGGAGTTCAACAATTTCTTGAAGTTTGTTAGCGGATTCTTGAAGGATAGAGGGCTTGGGACATCTTTTTTCCTTCGCTTTATCTCTTGAAATTCATATTTTGTAATGTTGTTTAGACAACATTTACATTTATGAATTTCTTGTTGATCATTGTTATGGAGTTTTCTATGTTGGGCCAATTTCATTATTCTAGAGTCTTGACCAATCTATTAAAATCATGTTTTGACATATTTCAATTTGTTGTTGAATGGGTTGATTGATTTGTGTGAATGGTTAATACTCCGAAGAGTTTAATTTATTCATCATAATAGGAAAATTCAATTTCGAAAGGAATTCAGAACCTTGATAATCATATTAACATTTAAGATTACAATATATCAGAGGATAGTTAAGTTTTGAATAGTTAATAACAAGTCGTTTTTAATGCATGTTTAATTGAACTAGTTAGATAGGAATATCGACTCAAGTAGATTAGGCATACAATCACACTTGACGCTCGGGAGAGGTAGTGAGATCATATGTTAGCCTTTGATTAGTGAATTAAACTTGAAAACAATAATAACACCTGATTAGGATAAACGTGAGAATGAGTTGATAGAATTAAGACATTAAAACTTTTTTCATAGAAATTTCTATTCCTTTTAATTCAGTTTGCTATTTGATTATGTTTTTATTTTATATTTATGTAGTAAAATTAGGTTACCTAGATAAAATCAACTTACCATAACTACATTACTTAGCTTTAATCCAAAAATTCAATCCTCGTGGAACGATACTCTTACTTATCACTTTATTGCTTGATACAATCCGTGTCCTTGCAGCGAGCATTGTCACGATTATTTCATAAAAGGAATAAGTTATTAATTGTTGTACGAGATTCATTTCTAATTGAAAATTCATATTAATTAAACTTAAAAATTAAATTGGGATATTGTACTCTACTCCCTAGGTTTTGGGGGAAGTCAATATACCCCTTTAGATTTTGAAAAAGGTAAGATACTCCTTGAGGTTATTATAATAATTAATATAATCTTACTATAACATTTAAATTTAAAAACTATAATAATATTTTAACCTTTAATTATTTATTTCCTTCAAAATTTATAATCAAATATTTATAATATATAAATATATATAATTTCAAAAATATATCATATTATTAAAATAGTTAATTTAAAAAATAATGTATAATTAATTGTAGAATTTTTGTTAATATAAAATTTGTTGTCAAAATTTCTTAAAAGTTTACACAATTATATAGACAATATTAATTATACACAATTCTTCAATAAAATTATTTTAACAATATGATATATTTTAGAAAATATATAATTAAATATAAAATAAACTTGATAATAGATTTGGAAGAAGCAAATAATTACGGGCTAAAATATTATTGTAACTTTTCAATTTGAATGTCAGAAAAAATATTACATGAATTATTACGAAATAAAAAAATAAAGAAAATATAATTATTTTAGATATTTTTAATAGTGAAAGGTAAACCAGTCTAATTAAAATGTAAATATTAAGCCTGAAGGGTATCTTGACTTTCATTAAAGCTCAGGGGAGTATCTTCCATCATCATTTGGACCTCATCCGTATCGTTACACATCTTGTCGTCACTAAGAGAAAGTGTGTTAAGATTTTTGGCTTCTTCTGATACTATAACTTTTACTCTCTAATCATCGGGGAAAAATATAAGAATTTTCTTTGCTTATTCACTATTACTAATAGACTTACTAGGATATATAAAAAAATTAAAATGTCGGCAAATCTTATATACATGCGATGAATAATTTCAAGTGGTCTCATTTTGGACAATTCATGTTGTATTATGAGTTACCTAATTTTAGTTTTTTTAACTTGGTTGGTTTCATCTTAAACAACTTTTAAACCATACCCTATGTCACCGGCATTTTTACAAGAGGGGATTTTATAAAACACGTTCTTAGCTATAGTGCAACACCATGGATTTATAATTTTTACATTTAAGAATACTTTTCTCTTAGTGGCATCACCCTACTCATCTTTGACTTTTAGGAATTAACTCCCACCCGTAACATTTCTCTCAGTGGGAAAATAAACCTTCATTAACAGTATCCTAAATATCATAGAGAGTAAGCCTACGAAACTCAGGGATGTGACGGGGTATTAAAAAAAATATAGGGAAGTAATGGGGTATTGGCTTAAAAATCAGGGGGGAATCGGGCATTCTTCCTATATATATATATATATAACCACCTTTTCTATCTTTTCTTTTTGAAAAAAGAAATGATATATTTTAAAGCCAAAAATCAACATCATGGAGATGAATATATAATTTCAAATAAACGTAATCAATGAACTAATTCTACTTAATGTAATAACTATAAATTTAATATTTATGTTTAGTTGATATGAATTTTAAATTAGGAATGAGTCTCGTGAACCAATTAATAACCTGTTCTTTTATAAAGTAACCACAAACTTTAATTAAACAATAATGCATAATTAAGCATGCACAACATAGTTGCGTTTGCTAATTAATTAATTAATTGAATATCAGTTAAGCTAATTGATTGAATAATTAATTAAATAAATTAGAAGGCAGATGTTAATAAAAAATTAATTAGATATATGACTGAAAGACATATATAAAAGGCCCCACCTCATTCATGGATCCATGTAAATGTTAAAAAGAAACACACACACATAAGAGAGAATGGGTTACAACAATGGCAGCAGTAATAAATTACTTTGTGCTTCTAAGTTGGTATTGTGTTGGATAATTGTGATTGCATTTCATGTGCAATTTGGAAAAAGCTGGAGAGACTATGATAGTTGTATGCGCAATTGTTATGTGGATAATATATATAAGCCAACGGGGTCAGGGATGGATGGATGCGAGTTTGTGTGTAAGTATATGATTTAATGTTTTGTTGTTGTTCTTCTTCTTTCCATGAAATAATAAAGGTTGTATTATATATATATATATATTATATACATATATATATGTATATATATATGTATGTATGTATATATATACTTATATGTATACGTAAGTTGTATATGGACAAGAACAGAACAAGGAGGAGAAGCAAAATATTTCACAAGTCAAATAAAGACTAAGTTTGTCATTATACCCTAATAATTAATTGTCGTTTAATGAATAATGAATTTTTCACGGAAAAAAATGTACCTTGCGCGTTTAATATTATTTTTTAATTTTTATGATTCTTTCTATATTTTTCTTATATATGTTTTCTATTATCCTACAAGAAATATTATCTATAATTCTATAGTCCACTTTAAACAAAACAAAAATTGTAGTGAAAACTTCTCTGATAATGTAATAGGCTTGCAAACCTAAATAGTGAACATAAATAAAATATAAAAGGTTATGCAGTATTTTTTAGTGAAGTAATTGAAAACTTTAAAAATATAAACCGTCGATAAAACCCTGCATGCCCAAGAAAACTTCTTATGTGCTTTACTGAGATTGGTGGTGGTAGCTTCTCAATGACTTATATCTTAGCTCGGTCAACTTCAATCCCTTGTCTTGATACTTTATGCCCCAAAACAATACCCTCAACCATAAAATGACATTTCTCCCAATTAAGGACAAGATTTTTGTCTTCACATCTTTCTAGCACCTTAGCCAAATTTCTCAAACATTCATCATATGAATCACCAAACACCGAAACGTCATCCATAAACACCTCCAAGAATTGTTTTACCATATTAGTGAAGATTGCATAAACCAAAGGGCATCCTTCGAAAAGCAAAGGTTCTAAAAGGACAAGTGAAAGTAGTTTTGTGTTGATCTTCCGGTGCAATGGCAATCTGATTATACCCAGAGTATCTATCAAGGAAACAATAATACTCTCTTCCTACAAGTACGTCTAGCATCTGATCAATGAAAGGAAGAGGGAAATGATCTTTCCGAGTGGCTTTATTCAACTTTCTGTAATCCATGCATATTCTCCATCTTGTCACAGTCCTTGTAGGAATCAACTCATTATTCTCATTCTTTATCACAGTGATCCCACCTTTCTTTGGCACACACTGAACAAGACTCACCTAAGAGCTATCCGTAATAGGATAAATAATACCTGCATCTAACCCCTTGATGATTTCCTTTTTCACCACCTCTTTCATAATCGGGTTAAGTCTTCGCTGACCTTCAATAGACCCCTTTTCACCATCCTCCAACAATATCTTGTGTAAGGACTAATACCCTTAATATCTGCAAGGGTCCACCCAATAGCCTTTTTGAATCTTCTTAACACATCAAGCAACTTGCTTTCTTGCTCATCAGACAACTCTGCTGAAATGATAACAGACAAGGTAGAAGATTCACTTAGATAAGCATATCTCAAATGAGATGGTAAAGTCTTTAGTTCTAACTCTGGAGGCTCCTTTACTGATGGGCTTGGTGCTTTGAACACTCTAGACGAGAGCTCCAAAGATTCAAAGTTCCTTCTGGTTCGTAGTCCTTGTGAATTAGCTTCTAACCAAGTTCTGTGATCATCTTCATCCTCCTCTTCTTGAGAATCAAACAACAAAATCAACTCTAAAGGATCATCAAAACACTTGCTTTCCAATCCCTCTTGTGTTAAAGAATCCACCACTGACACATATGAGCACTCCTCAACATAATCTGGAAATTTCATTGCTTTAAACACATTGAACGTCACTTGTTCATCCTACACTCTCATAGTTAATTCACCTTTTTGCACATCAATTAGTGTTCTTCCGGTAATAAGGAAAGGTCTCCTAAGAATAATAGGTACCTCCCTATCTGCCTCATAGTCCAACATAATAAAATCAGCAGGAAAAACAAATTTATCAACCCTCACCAACACATCTTCAATTTTTCCATCTGGATGAGCAAGGGATCTGTTTGCAAGTTGAAGTGTAACTGTAGTGGGTCTGACCTCTCTAACTACCAATTACCTGAAAACTGACATTGGCATCAAGTTGATACTAGCTCCCAAATCACATAATGCTTTCCCGCAATAAAAGTTGCCAATAGAACATGGAATAGTGAAGCTCCTTGGGTTTGTCATCTTCGGAGGAAGCTTATTCTGCAAAAAAGAGTAGCATTCTTTTGTGAGAGCCACTATTTCAAATTCTCCCAAGCGTCTATTCTTTGTGAGGATGTCTTTAATGAATTTCATATAATTGGGCATTTGCTCTAATGCCTCCACTAGAGGAATATTTATATGCAACTGCTTCAACACATCAAGGAACTTTTGAAATTGCTTATCCTGCTGTTTCTTTTGTAAACATTGAGGAAATGGTGGCTGTTGTCTCAAGTTTTGCATTTCTTGGCTGTTTTGCTGTGGCAAAAATGCTGTAGCATTTGGGCAGAAACAAGTTTTGGTAGACTTGAAATTTTTGTTTCTTCTTTCTTTTCTGCATTGCTTTGGATTAAAGAAGGCTCAACTACTTGCTTAGGCTTGCTCATAGGCATCTCTAACTCTTTCCCACTCCTCAATGCGATTACTTTACAATGCTCCTTGCCATCTCTCTTTGGATTTTCTGTGTCACTAGGCAAAGCTTCGCGGGGTCTAGTTCTCAACTCATTAGCTAATTGCCCAACTTGATTCTCTAAGTTCCTCAATGAAGCTGCTTGACTCTGAATCAGTGCATCATTTTTAGCCATATATTCTCTCATCAAGGTTTCTAGAGAATTAGGTTGAATCGCTTGTGGAGGTCTCTGTTAAGTGTTTTGTTGGGAATATCCTAGTGGATATGTAGGCCTGTTTGGCATGAGAGAATTGCTTGGACCAACCCTTGGACCAGCTCAAGAAAGATTAGGATGTTGTCTCCAACTTGGATTATAACTATTATAGTATAAATTGTTCCTATTTTGATTTCCAACGAAACAAACAGAAGCAGGATTAGAAGGGCAATTTTCATATGCATGACCATCACCACAATAAACACAAGATACTTCTGCTAACTGCCCTATTTGCGGCCCCATTCCCATACTTATAGTTTTGAGCATACTAGACATTGAAGAGACTTGGGCTGCCAAAGAAGTCAATGCATCTACCTCATGAATACCAGCCACTTTTCTCCCTGTAGAAGCTCTAGTAGTGGGCCACTGATAGTTGTTGCTGGAAATTCTCTACAAAATCTCATAAGCCTCATTATAAGATTTAGCAAGTATGGCCCCATTAACCGAAGCATCAACTACCATCCTTGTGTGAGCATTAAGACCATTATAAAAGGTCTCCATCTGAATACAATGAGAAATGCCATGGTGCGGACACTTTCATAACAACTCTTTGAAACACTCCCATGTGTCATATAACGACCCTTCATCTACTTGTTGGAAGGCTGTGATCTTGTTTCTAAGCTTGGCATTCTTCGTAAGGGGGAAATATTTCATCAAAAACGTTTCTGCTAGCTCTTGCCAAGTAGTCACTGAATCTAAAGGTAATGAATTCAGCCATGCCCTTGCTCTATCTCTCAATGAATAAAGGAACAACTTCAACCTCAATGCATTCTCAATAACTCCAGGCAACTTGAAAGAGTCACTCACCTCTATAAATAAGTGAAGATGAAGATGAGGATCTTCCATAGGCATCCCACTAAATTGACCCACGATTTGAAGCATTTGGAATATGACAGGCTTTAATTCAAACTGGGGTGCTTGAATTTCAGGTCTCATAATACCAGGATTCAACTTATTGAAAATGGGAATTGCATATTCCCTTATAGCTCTGTCTCTGTCATTAGCAATAACCACTGCATTCTGACCATTAACAACACATGCATCATCAGCCATCTCAATAGATCCGGCTTGAACCCGCTGTTCTCTTCTTCTTCGAAATGTACATTCAGTTTCAGGGTCAATAGGATATAAATCAGGTTCTGGCTGCTCACTCATACACTAGGTTAACCAGCCTTGCAAAACAAAAAGCAACAATTAAAAATAAAATAAAATAAAATAAAGACAAATTGCAAAGAAATTGATTTTTCTTTCAATTAATTCACTTTTTTAACTATCACCGGCAACGGCGCCAAAAACTTGTTCGTGAAATTCTATGTATAATGTGCAAGTACACACAGTCACACAAGTAATATAGTGATAAGTGAGTTATCGTCTCCACAAGGATTGTTCAAATAATAAATTGTCAAATCAACTTTAACAATTCGGAAGTAATCAATGAGTCAATTGAGATCTAATGAAAATGAAATCAATTTAAAACTAAAAATAACATATACTATAGAACTCAAATTATAACTACCAAAATTTCAGTAAAGATTATAATGGTAATGAGTTAGAGTCGTGAATTCCCCTAAAATGCAAGGTTGGTAAAAATGCTACAGAGAAATGCTATAGTAATCTGGGCTTTGTTAATTGGAAATTCCATATATATTCATAGTTTTTTTCCAAAGTGTTTATGATTTTTAATCCCTTCGTTAAACTAACATATTCCTATGCCAGTTTAATTTCAAGAATACAGTGATAAGCTCTAACTCCCTTTAGTCATGCAAGGTAATAATATATTCCTATATTATCACAAATCAATATCAAATAGAAAAATGAACTTGCATCAATCAAGGTTTAGCCCATTCAAATTAACCTTTCCAGTATTAATTTTAATTCAGCAACTCACTAATGATGGCCAAATATAAGCAAGCATTAATCAATATTTTCACAAGATTGAACAAAGTTGAACTACTTTAACATTCCTTACGGTAAAATGTTCCAATTTACATTAAAGGGTTCATCAACAACTCTAGCTACCAAGAAATTAGTTCATATTCAAAAGCTTAAAAATATTCATATACAACATAACCATTGATCCACAAGAGTTTAAGAGAAAAAAAGATAAAAATACTAAAGAGGAAAGTAAGAAAAATCAAGCCTAAGGTTGATGTCTCAAGTTGGTCCTTCTTCTCCTTCTTCCTTTGTTCCAAAACAGTAGCCCTTTTCCCCCCAAAACTTTCCTTTCCAAAAACTTGCTAGAAATGTGGATATCCTTTCCCTTGACGGCTAAGCTCTTCTTATCTTAAGTTAGGACAGCGCCCTAAAAGAAAATTTTCCTTTTTTCTCCCTTCACGTCATTCTATTTTGTCCAGCTCATTAAGTGATTCAATTGCTCTCCACATCATCCAATTCATTCCACCTGCTAATTTCTTTTGCTGCGACAATAATGTTGCAACATTCTGGGAAGTTCTTTTTTTTCAAGCCTTGTTTCAACATTTCAGCATTAATATAGATAAAATGAAAAGAAATAAAATAAACGTGGACTCCTACATAATATAAAAGTAAAATTAATCAAATTGAGTATTTACAAACACAAATCACTCTAATTAAATGACTTTTCAAACTCAAAAGCATCTTAAATAACTCTATAAGTACTTGCCATCCTGTGACTGTTCTTGTCAAAATAAGTTCATTGTTGTCATTCTTCATAACGGTCATTCTCCCTTTCTTTGGAACCACTTGCACCGGACTCACCTATGGACTGTCGAAAAATGGGTAAATCATCCCAGCATCTAACAATTTCAGAACCTCAGCCCTTACCACCTCTTTCATGTTAGGATTCAAGCGGCGTTGATGCTCAACTACTAGTCTAAAATTTTCTTCCATTAAGATTTTGTGCATGCAAATTGAAGGGCTTATACCTTTAATATCGGAAATGGACCATCCCAATGCAACCTTATGATCTCTTAAAACTCGAAGTAGTCTTTCCTCTTCTAATTCACTTAAAGAAGCTGAAATTATGACTGGAAATGTTAAGTTTTCACCTAAGTATGCATATCAAAGGTGAGATGGCAGTAGCTTTAGCTCGAGTTTAGGAGTGAATGACAACGGTTGAGAATGGTTTCTATCAAGTTGTTCAAAATTTTGTCTTTGAAGAGAATATGGTAGGGCAGCTCTCAAATAATGTGCATATTCTACGATTTCAGCATTTTCGGCTTTGGCAGATTCTGCATGCACAATACAAGCTTCAAGTGGTTCATATGGATACCTATTTTTTAATTTCTTAGCCACCATCTTGTCTAGAGCGCCAATTTGAAAACAACAATCAGTTTTGGATGGATACTTAATTGCTTTGAACACATTAAAGATAACTTGCTCATCTTGAACTCGTAAGATTAATTTTCCTTGTTGTACATCAATCAAAGTTCTCCTTGTAGCTAAAAATAGCCGTCCCAAGATAAGTAGAATTTCTCGATTAGTTTCCATATCCAAGACAATGAAATCGGCTGGAAAAATAAATTTATCCACCTTGACCAATACATCTTCAATTACACCCCTTGGATGCTTAATTGATCGATCCGCTAACTGTAAGGAGACGGTTGTCCCTTTTTGCTTTGCCAAGCCCTAATTTTCTGAAAATGGAAAAAGGCATTAAATTAATACTTGTGCCTAAATCACACAAAGCTTTTTCAAAATAACATTCTCTAATTGTGCAAGGTATTGTAAAACTCCCTGAATCTTTTAACTTTGGTGGCAATTTATTTTGCAAGATAACATTGCACTCTTCCGTTAACATCATTGTTTCATTTTCCTCCAATTTTCTCTTATTGGATAAAATCTCCTTCATAAATTTGGCATAACTTGGCATTTGCTCCAATGCATCTGCAAAAGGAATGTTAATATGCAATTTCTTAAATACATCAAGGAATTTAGAAAATTGCTTATCAAATTTATTTTTTCGCAGACGGTGAGGGAATATAATCGGTGGCATATAATTCTTGTTAAGACTTGCTTTTTCAGCTTGTGGAATGGAAGAACTTGCTACCGTAGATGTTTTGTTGCCATTTTCAGAGAGCTTGTTACTGTCCTTGTCAATTGTGGATACTACATTTGATGAACAGAAATCCACTTGTTCTTCCGTTGCTTCTTCTAACTTGTTTTTTAGCTCACCGAGTTGTTTTCCACTACGAAGTGTAATTGCCTTCACTTGTGCATTTGGATTCGTCTTTGTATTGCTTGGTGAGGAACCTTGCTGCCTTTCCACTAATAAACTTGCCATTTGACCCATTTGTATTTCAAGATTTCGTATGGATGTAGCCTAATTTTGCAATGTTGTCTCAGTCTTTGTCATGAATTTAGAGGTGTTCATGGTAAGATGGGTAAGTGCATATTCCAAATTCACTTTCTTCTCTTGCGACTGAAATCTGGGAGGTGGTTTTATCACATTCTGATTGTTGCTCCATGAAAAGTTCGGATGATGTTTCCAAGCTGGATTGTAAGTGTTTGAATAAGGATTATGTTACTGCCTTTGAAAATTCGACACAAAGTTTGCTTGCTTGAAAGATGAAGAAGCGAATGGACTACCAACTTAACAATCAATGCTTGCATGATTTCCTCCACATAACTCTTCTTTGTGTTGAATGATCAGACGGCCATTGATAATTATTAGATGTCATTTCTTCCAGCAACACATGCGCTTCATCATGTGTTTTGCTCATCAACGCACCACCCGCTGCAGCATCTATCATTGTTCTAGTTGTGGAACTTAATCCATTTTAAATAATTGAACTTGCAACCATGTTGGTAACCCATGTTGTGGACACCTCCTTATCATATCCTTATACCTTTCCCATGCTTCATATAGATATTCCATGTCAAATTGAGAAAAGGATGTGATATCATTTCGCATCTTTGCCGTTTTCGCAAGAGGGAAAAATTTTGCTAATAATTTTCTAAGCCAATTCATTCCAAGTTGTAATGGTTCCGGGAGGAAGTGAATTTAGCCATCCTTTCGTCTTATCCCTAAGGGAGAACGGAAAGAGTCTTAGCCTTATAGCATCATCCGAAACACCATTATGCTTGAAAGTATCACAAAGTTTTAGAAAATTTGCAATATGTGTATTCGGATCATCAATCGGCAAACCGCTGAATTGGACAGAAGATTGAATCATTTAAATTATTGCAGGCTTAATCTCAAAGTTGTTAGCTTGAATTGTAGGCCACCTAATGCTGGATGAAGTGCCATTAATTGTCAGAATAGCGTAATCCATCAATGCTCTATTATTTTCAGCTCCAATAATATCAGCCACGTTTTCTGTCATGGTGCTAGTTTGCTGCATTCTTGATGCTTGTTTTCGCTCTTTGTTTTGCTTGCGAAATGTCCGTTCTATCTCTCTATCCAAAGGAGCAAGATTAGAACTTTCGGAACATCTCATGCACTAAATGAAGCACCTGAATTGACAATAAAAACAAACTTCAAATTAAAATCAGAATTAATCCAAATCGATATTAACAAAAAAATAAAACAATCCCCGGCAATGGCGCCAAAAACTTGTTGTGTAATCTTAATAACGCAAGTGCACGTTATCGTTAACAAGTAATAAAGTGATAAGTCAAGTATCGTTTCCACGAGGATTGGTTAATTTGTTAATTACCGAAGATAATAATCCTAAATTTAATTGAAGAATTCGATTAATAAATTTTGATTAACAAGAAATTGCGGAAATTTAAATTAAACTAACTAAACAAAATTGTGAATTTCAATTGATTAAAACACTAGTATAGTAGATTTCATCATAGCTAATTGAACTCAATTTCTTTAATTGTGTTGTTTTAATTGTTACCAATATTGATAGAAAATTATCCTAATTTATTTGATACTCTCTATGTGAATTGAAATAAATGAAAGTTTATTAAGTATAATGATAATTAACGTAATTTCATATGAATCATGATAGTATATCTCTATCTAACATGTAATTCATTGTGTTCATTACATAATCAAAACACATAAATCACTTCTCAGATCAATATAGTTTACAAATCATTTAAATATTGACCAAATATTCAAAAGCGTTAAGCACAATAATAAACATTCAATATGAACAATAAATCATGAACAACACAAATTCTGAAAATTGATGTTCTTAGCTAGGTTACGTCTTTGCCCTAGTTAAGAGAAATTAGTTCATAGTGAAATTACAACACACCATAATCGAATTGAAAATATAATGAAAATTTCAGAAAGAGAAAAGTAAAGGGTTGAGGAAGAAAAACTCTATGTAGATCAAGGACTTCATACTCCAACAAGCTTCAAATTGTCTTCCTCTTTCTTCCCCTCTTTCTTCAAGCTTCTAAAATCTCCAAAATGGTAAGGAAAACCTTCACTTTCGTTCTCCCTATGTTCTAGTCGTTCACCCCTTTCATTTGCCCATTTTGTCTTTAAAAACCTTCCAAATTTACTCCTCCTTGTTAAGTAAAAGCTGTCTCCCACTTGCCTCCATTTAAACCGAAATTTAGGCCACTAAAACTTGACTTTTTTGCTTTCTTCCATGAAAAGTAGGTTTGTTAATCATTATTTCTAGTTTTCAAATTATTTTGAATTAGACAAATATAATTTTTGATGACAAAGATACACTCAAAAATACTGACTATATTTAGTACAAACAGGCCTTGTTGTTTTCTTTCCATTTCTTGGGCTTTTCTCCTACAAAAATAAAGAACAAGCTCAAAGTAATGACATACACAAATTAAATAAGAAAAACACAAATAATTAAGTAAAATAAATAGGAATTAGGATAAAATTAAGAATGAAAGTATGATAACTTTTGTATAAAAATCAAGCACATCAGGGACATTATAAAAACCTTGTACTCTAGAGCTTTTGGGATGGATTAAAGAAAGAGAGGAGAAGAGTGAGAGAAACTGAAGAGAGGTGATTTGAGAGAAGGGAGTCATCTTGTACAGATTCTATCTTGTAATTCTATTAAAAGACCTTACATGTGTTTGCTTCATGGATGTAAGCAATTTTGCTGAACCACGTAATTCTTGTGTTCCTAAACTTGCTTATTATTTATCTATTTTGTGTTTTCTGGTTAGACCTGGTAGTTTTTAACAGATTGTAATCTTGATTAAATTAATTAATGCTAGAACATCATTACTGAGGCTGATTTTTCGCAACAATTGATATCAGAGCCAAGTTCCCAAGTAACGATGTCTCTGCCTAAGTTTGATCTGGAGAAATTCAATGGAGAGAATGACTTCAACTTGTAGAGGATGCTCTTGAAGGATAAGACAAGATGCCTGATACGCTCATAGAAATTGTGAAGAGGGAGATTTTGAGGAAAACTCATTCTAAAATTATATTAGGTCTGAGTAATCAGGTTTTAAGGGAAGTTTCAAAGAAGAAGATTGCAGCCGAGATTTGGAACAACTTAGAAGTAATTTACATGACAAAGTCTTTGGCCAATAGGATATACTTGAAGAAAAAATTGTATATCCTTACTATGGCTAAAGGGACCCCTATTAAAGAACATATTGATCTATTTAACAAGGTAATTCTTAACCTTGAAACAATAGACGTGAAGATTAAAGATGAAGACCAAGCAGTGATCTTGCTGCGTTTTTTACCAAAATCTTATGACCACTTTATTGAGACCTTAACATATGGTCGGACCTCACTCTCTATGATAGATATTAAGGTAGCCCTGAACTCTAAAAAACTTACCAGAAAGCAAGAAGAGAAGAACTCAGCTCAAGGAGAAGGTTTGACAACAAGAAGAAGACCAAAAAAATAAGAGCACAGGGGCAAGAAACATGTCAAATCCAAATCAAAGCCAAAGACCTTGAAGTGTTTCCATTACCATAAAGAAGAACATTTCAAAAAGGATTGTCCAGAAAGAAATAACAAGAAAAAGGCAGATGATGATGCAGTTGTTGTAACATAAGATTGCTTCGAATCTGCAGATCTACTCGTTGCATCTGGTGCCAAGATAGAAGGTGAGTGGGTATTAGATTCAGATTGTTCTTTCCATATGTGCCCAAATTTAAATATGTTTGAGACATATCAAACATGTGATTGGGGTAAAGTATTAATGGGTAACAATGGAGCATGTAAGGTTATAGGGATTGGTGGTGCCAAGATCATCATGTTTGATGGAGTGGTAAAAGAATTACATCAGGTTAGGTATGTACCAGACCTCAAAAGAAACCTAATCTCCTTATAAATGTACTATGAAAGTAATTAACCGTTCTATAGCAGTCATGAAAGGGGTGAGAAAAAATGGTTTATATGTCTTAAGATGGATATGCTGTTATTGGTTTGGTTAATGCAATAATATGCTTTGACAATAGGAAGACTAGGCTGTGGCATATAAGGTTAGGCCATAGGAGTGAAAAAGGGCTAAAAGAATTAAGCAAACATGGAGTGTTTGGTAAAGATAGGATTGAATCATTAAGCTTTTGTGAAGAATGTGTCTTAGGAAAATTTACAAGAGTGAAAATTAGGACTGCTGAACACAACACAAAAATGATCTTAGAATATATTCACTCAAATCTATGGGGACATTCACAAGTTAATTCCTTATATGGTTCAAGATACTTCTTATCCCTGATAGATGATTACTCTAGAAGGTTTTGGGTATATGTGCTAAAATCTAAGGATCAGGTGCTTGAAAAATTCAAAGACTGGAAATCACAAATAAAGAATTAGACAGATAAAAAGGTGAAGTGGTTGAGGACTGATAATGGCCTAGAGTATTGCAATAAGGAGTTTGAGAACTTCTGTAAGGAAAGTAGCATTTCAAGACATAGAACTGTGAGAACGATCCCATAACAAAATGGTCTTGCTGAGAGGATGAATATGACATTGATGGAGAAGGTAAGATGTTTACTAGTGCATACAATGGCTTCCAAAGTCTTTATGGGCAGAAGCTTTGATGATAGCGACATATATAGTAAATAGAAGTCCATTAACAACAATTGGGCTTAAAACTCTTTTTAAGATATAGTCTGGAAAGAAAGCATTGTACAGTCACTTATGGCTGCCCCGCCTATGCACATACAAATCAAGGAAAGTTTGAGGCTAGAGCAATAAAAGTTGGTTATCCAAAAGGCGTCAAAGGGTATAAAATTTGGTGTCCTTCACTTAAACCACCAAAATGCATTATGAGCAGAGATGTGAAATTCCATGAAGAAGCTCTGCTTGATTATTAGTAAGAAAAACAAGAGTTAGATGATGATCAAACACCAAAACCAGAATCTGTGAGGTTTTAGATTAAGGTGTAGCAGACATCAAGACCTGGGGTTCTAGGTACATCGGGTCAGAACACAACTATGATTGATGAAGATGAGACCCGACAAGAAGATCAAGTTGAGCAAACAGGTCGAGATGAACTTAATGATTATCAGTTAACAAGGGATAGAACAATGAGGACAATCAGACCTTCGAATAGGTTTGGTTATGCCGATTTGATAACATATGCACTAACAGTTGCAACTGAAGTCATAGATAAAGAACTGACAAGTTATATAGAAGTTATGAATTCCAACTACAATGAGAGATAGGTTGAAGCTATGTAGGATGAAATAAAATCTTTGATGAAAAATCAGACTTGGAAACTTGTAGACCGACCAAAGAATATGAAAGTTGTTGGGTGTAAATGGATCTATAAAATCAAAGAGAGCATATCAAGTGGTGAACCAAAGAGGCATAAGTCCAGACTCATTGCAAAAAGTTTCACTTATAAATAAGGGGTAGACTTTACAGAAGTGTTTTCTCGAGTAGTGAAACATAGCTCTATCATAGCACTTTTAGCACTTATAGCTTCTGAAGACTTGGAACTTGAGCAAATGGATGTCAAGACAGCTTTTCTACATGGTGATTTGTTTGAAAATATTATGATGACTCAGCCTGAGAGTTTTGTAGTTTTTGGAAAAGAAGATCAGGTGTATTTGTTAAAAAAATTACTATATGGCCTCAAAAAATCCCCAAGGCAATGGTACTTGAAGTTTGATGAATTTATGATCAAGCAAAACTTCATTAGAAGTAGATATGAGAGCTGCGTATACTTTAAAACTCTCAAGAAGAGCATAACTTTTCATCTACTCTTATATGTAGATGACATGTTGATAGCTTGTCCAAGCAAGGCTATGATCGATAGGTTGAAGAAGCTGTTGAATAAAGCTTTTGAAATGAAAGACTTAGGACCAACAAGGAAGATCTTAGGCATTGAGCTGAAAATGAACAGAAGTGATAGATCAATATTTCTATCACAAGAGAAGTATATTAAGAGGGTTTTGGAGAAGTTTGGGATGCAAAATTCCAAACCAGTCATGACACCTCTAGCAGCTCACTTCAAGCTCTCAAGTTCACAAAATCCAAAGACAAAAGATGAAAAGAAACATATGGAATTGATGCCTTATGGAAATGCAATTGAAAGCCTGATGTATGCTATGATATGTACAAGACTAGGCATTGCACATGCTATCAGTGTAGTTAGCAGGTTCATGGCTAATCCCGGAAGTAGCCATTGGCAGGTTGTTAAATGGATTTTGAGGTATCTTAGAGGTACTTCTAAAGTTGGTCTAATATACAAGACATCTGGAGATGATCAGATGAAGCTACAAGGATACGTTGATGCTGACTTTGCAAGGGACCTGGATAAAAGAAGGTCCATAACAGGTTATATGTTTTCTTTCTATAATTGCACAATAACCTAGAAAATAACACTTTAGCATATCGTAGCTTTATCAAAAACAGAAGTAGAGTATGTTGCAGCAACAGACGCAATAAAAAGAAGCATTGTGGCTTAAAGGCTTAGCAAGAGAATTGGGTCTATCTCATAACTGTGTGGTGGTGCATTGTGATAATCAAATTGTGATTCACTTAAGTAGAAATCTATTGCATCATGAAAGGATCACACGTAGATGTTAAACTTCATTTCATCAGGGATTAGATTGCTATAGGAGTTGTAGACTTGGTGAAAATACACACAGATGATAACCCTACTGATATGCTAACAAAGTCATTACTAGGAGCTAAGTTCAATCTATGTATGAACTTGGCAGGCATTAGCAACTTATAAGAAAGCTAGTTTGACCAAGAACATGTAGAGGGAAAAGAATTAGAAGCAAGGTAGAGAATTGTGAAGAATAGATGCTTTAAACTCTTAAGAATCTAAGTACTTAAGTACCCGAGGACCTGATATTGTGTCCGACTACCTGATGACCTGATCTAGTGTCTAAGTACCCGAGCACCTGAGGTCTTGAAGATGAGGTGGAGTAGTCATCCTTACTTGAAGAGATTCTAATCTAGTGTTCGAGTACCCGAGTACCCAAGGACCTAAAGACCTGAAGAGGTGTTGTCATCCTGATCTAAAAAGGATATCAAACGTTCTTGAATTAGGATACCAAACCAACTAGAATTAGGATACTAAACCAACTAGAATTAGGATACTAAACCAACTTGAATTGGGATACCTAGGGATATTATAAAAACCTTATACTCTAGAGCTTTTGGGATGGATTAAAGGGAGAGAGGAGAAGAAAGGGAGAAACTGAAGAGAAGTGATTTGAGATAAGAGAATCATCTTGTATAGAATCTATCTTCTAATTCTAATAAAAAACCTTACATGTGTTTGATCCATGGATGTAGGCAATTTTGCTAAATCACGTAATTCTTGTGTTTCTAAACTTACTTATTGTTTATCTATTTTGTGTTTTTTGGTTAGACCTAATAGTTTTTATCAGATCGCAATCTTGATTAAATCAATTTGTGCTAGAACATCGTTACTGAGGATGATTTTTGCAACAAATAGCAAACTGAATTAAAAGGAATAGAAATTTCTATGAAAATAGTTTTACTGTCTTAGTTTTATCAATTCATCCTCACATTTATCCGAATAAGGTATTATTAATATTTTTAATTTTGATTCACTAATCAAAGGCTAAATTTTGATATCACTACCTCTCCCGAGCATCAAGTCCATAGGTTTATCTTAAGTTAATAGTCTATAGTGATTCCACAAGTCTACATGATACAATTTATCAAGCATCTAAACATCAAGTACCACAGTTGGATCATTGCATTTTGATGTAGGACAATTTTAGAATTTAATTAGTTTAGAAAGTCTTTTATTCTTGCCAATTCCATTTATTATTTAATTCCTAGTTTTCTTATTTAGATAGAAGTTATATTTCTTTATTCGAGTTAACTTGTAACACTCGATTTTGTTTATTACGAGAAGTGTAAAAGTGGTTTGTTATTACAAACACACATTATTTCGAAGGGTCACTAATAAGGCACTAGATGATGTAATGTTGCACTACAATATTCATCTGCCAGATAAAACTCAATGACGAGTTTTCTTTAAGAAGAGGAATCTAATGTAGGACAATTTTAGAATTTAATTAGTTTAGGAAGTCTTTTATTCTTACCAATTCGATTTGTTATTTAATTCATAGTTTTCTTATCTAGGTAGGAGTTATATTTCTGCTTTCGAATTAACTTGTAATACTAGATTTTTTTTATTATATATAAAGAGCCTATGTTATTGTTTGAAATATTCCCCTTTTATTTGATCCATTACAGGATTTTAGCTTGATACTCATGTTTTGAGCCGTTAAGGTTAGAACAACATCTAATATCGTTCATTAGAACGTTTATGTAGCATACTATATGAAAGAGCTAAACAAGACTCGACATTCGACAAGGTGCTTTTATCCCACCTCGCTATCCTGTTTGCATCATGCTTGCTCTTAGACCACATTTCTTCTTTAACTGATTTGGAAACTTGGAATCCAATGAATGGTCATATGGATAAGCATAAGTGAAACAATATAAATGATTTGACAACAAAGAACAATCCGCAACCCCAATCAAATGTGCACCAGAAAGTGTCTAACTATGGTGTGGTTTTTTTTCTTAATATTTCAACAGACAACAACATGAACTTATATGGCAACAACTAATTTATTGTGATGGGGATATTGATAAAACAAGAAGTTGAAGTCTAGATCCTTAGTTAATCAATCAACATCAAAGTCGAAGTGACCCAAAGCAACCATATTGGCGTTTCTTAGGTCATCATATCTTGAAATCTTGGAAATATTCTTTGTTTTTATTTCATGTTTCTTCATTGTGTATTATTTTATTAGTTTGTTTATTTTTTTCAATTTCTATGGTTTAGGAGTTTGGAGTAATTTTGTTATTCTTGTATCTAACCTTGAGATGGATTCAATTTTCAATCCTTTATATGATTTCATTTTGAGCTTTAACTAGGGAGCCAATTCATGATTGCATATTTGCACAATGCATGTTACTTTATTGTTTGGTTTTTTGTGTATGTTGCTTGAATTTGCACAATGCATGTTACTTTAGTTGATGGGTCCGATTTTATTGGGGTCCATGTGTTTTTTTGCGAATTATGGTATACACTTTTCGATTTTCATATTTTTTATTTATATTATATTCTCCTAATACACCTAGGTAAATTTCAATTCTTGATATAAAAGAATCCTAACTATACAAAGATTCCAAGTTTTCACACATTTTCATTTTTGTAAGACTTCTTCACCAAGTTGCCAGATAATGTCAATCAAGAATTCTAACAAATATGTTTATGATTTTGTTTGTTGTGAATTTATCATTTGGAAGATATATTTTGATGCCGCTGTTGTTGTGTTTGTTTATGATTATCAAACACAAAAGAGAACTAATATAAGGTAGTTGTGGTTAGATACTAAATTTTTGTTTGCTTCTTTTTTTTTTTCAGTGCATGTGGATATTAATTTTATCATGCTAAAATAGTATAAGTGTTTTAAAATTTTGTTTTAAAAATTTGATTTGTTTCAATGGATTGCATGCAATTTCGAGAAAAGGGTAGAAACTGAACACTTTAATTACACCTAGATGATAGACCTAAAAGAAGAAAGACAACAAAGAAAGAACTTCACAAACTCATAGTGGACAAGAAACTTTTTGTGCACTAAAACTATTTGGGTGTTTAGTTGGTTTTTGGTGCTAGTGATTTGAGAATTATATTGGTGTTTTGGCAGGAGATTATATACCTGTCATTTATGACAACTGGAAATGCGTACTTTATGGAAACTTTGTGGATGCATATTTAGGTTAGTTTTTAAGTTAAATGTTAAACTTGTAGTTATTGTTTTCTTGAGACAGAATTGATCTCTAGTTTGTAGAAAAACTTCACAACTGACTTGAAAAGTAAAGCTTAAATATTACATTCGATGGGAGTTTCTTTGAGGAATTTCACATGCACCTTAACACATGACTTCATTTTTCATTACAAGGACAATTGGAAGCATCTGAAACTACCTCCCATTGATTACCCAAACATTAGAAAAGTGCACTGGTGCCCTAAAGTTTAATTCAAATCATTTGTGTTTAATTTAGTATAATTACTTTATCGAATTTCATATGTTTTAGAAAACAAAGTGAATATGAAAAAAGGAAGCAAGCAATCTTAAAATACAATCATCATTTAGGCAGTACAGGTTTTTGCAGCATGATTGAAAATTTGGTAAATGATTCACATGTGTGTAGTTAAATTATGGTTTGAGTTAATTTATTTGTTTAATGTTGTGTACTGTTTTCAAAAAAAGTAACTTTGAGTTTTTTTTTGGAAAGTCAAATTAATTTTAGTGAAACTTTGCAACATGCGGGACGGAAGAAGAGTGGTGATTATGCCCCTAAAGCAATATTTAGATGTTATAGAGAAATTAATTATTAGGATATAATGATAAAATTAGTCTTTAATTAATTTATAAAAAATCTTGCTTCTCCTTGTTCTGTTCTTGTCCATATAGAACTTATATGTATATTTTATTATTTAATGGAAATAAGAAGAAAAAGAAGAAGAACCAAACATTAAATCGTATACTTACACACAAACTTGCATCCGTCCATCCCTGACCCCGACGGCTTATATATATTATCCACATAACAATTGCTCATACAATTTTCATAGTTGCTCTTGCTTTTGCCAAATTGCACATGAAATGCAATCATAATTGTACAACACAATTAGACCTTTAGGGAAAGGAAGAAATAGACTTTTGGTTTTGTTTTGAGTTTTTAGAGAGAGAGGGGGAAGAGGGGAAGGAATAAAACTAGAGAGAGAAAGGGGAAATCAACAAGGAGATTTCATCAAGAGATTGGGGGATTTTCATCAACTTTATGGATTCAAGCTCTCCTCATCTAGTTTTTCTTTCTCTCCCTTTTTAATTTAGTCTTGAATTTAACAATATTGTGATTATTCAGATTATGTTTGTAATTGTTAAATTCTTGATTATTGGATTTAAACTCTACTGTATGTGTGGCTAGACTTACTTTTTAGGGCAATGATTTAATCTATTTGGAGCATCCAATTCTAATATTATATTGTTCAATTGATTATGAGTGTTGAGCATTTATCATGCAAATTAATGCTTTTGAATATTCGGTCAATATTTGAATAAATTGTGGATTAATAGAAAATGAGAAATGAATATTATATCTAGACCATATGATAGATATCGTAAATTGCATATTAGACAGAGATATACTAATATGGTTTGCGTAATTTAATTAGAAATTATCACCAATCGTAATGCACTTCCGTTTAATTAATTTCATATAGAGATATAGTGAAATTTTAGGTGCAAAATAGACTCGATTGATCTTGAGAAAGACAATTGAATAAATTAGGATATTTAACTAGCAACACATATTTTAAATTAGAACAACATCAATTGAAGAATTGGATGCGACCAAATACGATAAAATTATTAGCCCTAGATCTTTCCATTAGTTGAATCTTTAAATTAATTTTCTTAGTACTCAATTTTAGTTAATTTCAATTTTCGCAATCAAAAATTATTTTGATCCCCTTAGATAAATTCATAAATTAATTATTTTCAGTAATTATAGGATTAACATTTCTTGTGGGATCGACATCCTCTTATACTTTATTACTTAGTTGCGACACGTGCACTTGCGTTTGTTAATTTTACACACAACAAGTTTTTTGTGCCGTTGCCGGGAAATGTTAAATTCTTATAATATCGATTTGGATTAATCTTGGATTTAATCTAAAGTTTATTTTGGTTTGTTCTTACAGGGATTTCTTTAGTGCAACAAATAAACACAACTGTAAATTTGCACCATGGAACCAAATCTTGGGAATTATGTTAGGGCCAAAAATTAGTGAGCATTAAGAGATTATGCCATTCCAATCGTTAATGGAGCCTTGACTAGCATTAGAAGGCCGACTATTCAAGTTAACAACTTCGAAATCAAGCCAGCCATTATTCAAATGATTCAAACCTCGGTTCAATTCAATAGGCTAGCACATGAGGATCCAAACGCCCGCACAACGAATTTCTTATAAATTTGTGACACCTTCAGATATAGTGGTGTATCAGATGATGCAATGAAGCTGAGGTTATTTCTTTTTTCGCTATGGGACAAAACAAAGAGCTGGTTGAGTTCACTTCCGTCGGGTACCATTATTATTTGGGATGATTTAGCACAAAAGTTATAGACAAAAATTTTCCCTTCGGCGAAGATAGCGAAGGTAAGGAATGGTATAACTACCTTCACCCGATATGATGGGGAATCATTGTATAAAGCTTGGGAGAGATATAAGGATGTGATGAGAAGATACCCACACCATGGTTTACCTACATGGCTTCAAGTTCAAATTTTCTATAATGGCTTGGGTGGTTCAACATGAACACTTGTTGATGTAGCGGCTGGAGATGCTTTAATGGGGAACACAACTGATGGTGCTTATGATTTGTTAGAGGAGATGGCTGATAATGCTTATCAATGGCCCACAGAACGCTTAACATCTAGGAAAGCCTTAGGAGTTCATAAAGTAGACAATATTTCTGCACTTATTGCTCAGCTCACTACCTTAACCAAGCAACTTAGAGTCATGGCAGCAAATTCTATTCATATTCCGCAAATAGTTTGTGAGTTATGCAGTGGCAATCATCCTAGCATACACTGTCAAGTTGGTAATCCATTTGCTCTGTCATCCTTCAAGCAAGTTTCATATGTTGGGAACTATAATCAACAGAACAATCCATATTCCAACGCCTATAATCAAGGTTGGCAAAACCATCCCAATTTCTCTTGGAGGGCAAATCAAAATGTTGTAAGACCACTACCCATATTTCAACCTCAAGAGAAAAAGGTCAACTTAGAAGAAGCCCTTGCTTAACTCACCATAAATACTTCCAAGTTCACGACAAAGATTTAAACAACCTTGGAAAATCAAGCGGCTTCCATTCAAAATCTAGAGGGACAAGTGGGTCAAATGGTAAAGTTGTTAACAGAGAGGCAACAAAGCTCTTTGCAAAGCAATACAGAGACAAATCCAAAGGAGTAAGTGATGGCAATTACACTTTAGAGTGGAAGACAGTTGATATAGTCGAAAAATAACTTAGAAGAGGCACTACATGAGGAGCAAGCTGAAAACACTACCAACGCTTCTAAGGAAGCAAGTTCTTCAAAGTCACAATCGGAAGCATTAAGCCCACCCAAGATTGAAGTCAAAGCGGGCACACCCATACTCAATGTTCTTAATAAAACTAAAGAGTTTAAAGTTTTTGATGCATTGAAGTTATCATGTGATGAAGAGGAATGGTATGTTGTTGGTAACAATGAGGATGTAGTGCAAGATTTGGTATGTCAAATTTGTATGAAAAAGTCTATGGAGATCATTCACAACCAATATAAGAAAATGAATTCAAACCATTCAATAAGTGAGAATAAGAAATTGGTTGTGGATGTGCACGAATCGGATGATTTTTCAAGCATTCCATACTCATATGATACATTAAGCAAAACTCACCTTTTTGATCCGGGAAAATGTCTCAATATATATGGTGATCATTTGAAGCCATACTTAGATATATATGGAAGAAGTGTAATGGTTGGATCTTACTCTTGGGGAGTCAGTTGACACTTAGAAATAAAGATTGGTCTGGCTAAAGACATTAAACTTAGCGCTTATTGGGATGTTTTGTGTGAATTTTTCTTTAGTTGAGTGATATTTTGTTTGTTAACATTAATGAATTTTTTTTTTTTTTTGTGTATTTTTGTAGGTGGAGAACTTTAGGAAGCTCATAGTCAACATTGAGAGATAAAGGAGAAGTTTCGGAGCACAAGTGCAAGTCTAGGAGCTTTTCATTGATCTTGAGCAAAAATTGTAGAAATTTTCATTCCGCGTACGGTATACTAAACCTATGATACCTTTGTGTACACAACTCCAAATTGTAATCCATTTGCGATATTAGACACTAGACATCTGTAGCTTCCATTTGATATGTGATATGGAAGTATTTGGTGCGTCACCGCGTACTTTGGGCCCGCAGCCGTACCATGATCGCGAAAATTCTGCACCTAAGGCAGAATCAGGTGCATGACCGTGCCATCTGGGAGCGCGACCGCGCTCTCCTTTCTGTCCACAGCCCCCTTCCTTTATTTCTCTAGCTTAAGTGTTTCCTCCCTTCCTCAACACTCCCAAAACACAAACCAAAACCCTCTAGACTACTTATCCATTCAATTATATCCAATTCCTTCACAAACCACATAAATTCAACCTTCATCTTGGCATTACACAACTAATTACAAGTAAGTTCTCCCTATTATTCAACTTAAGTTTTCATTGTGAATTTAAGTTCGGAAATTAGGAAAATATGAGTTGGTGGACGAATTTGGGTTTGTGGATTGAAATTATTGTAGAAGTTGTTGGATATTTGCTATCTTAGAAGTGTTTGTGGCTTTTTTTGTGACAAAACCTTTAGTAAAAAGGAAGGGTTTTGGTGTTAGGTTGGGTATTTTCTACAATTGCACACCAAGTGTTCGACGAATTGCTCGAGTGAGGTTTACTGTAGTAATCCTAAGTTTGATCATTGGAAAATATTTGGAGAGTGTTTTAAGAGTGAGGAGGAGATAGTACAATGGTTGGAGTGCAAGAAAAAGTGGTAGTATAAGTGGGCATTCCAGGTGTTCATTAAATTACCCGAATGAGATTTTCAAGTAAAAAAGACACCGACAAAGGGCATTACTTTTGCAAGCTTCCTTCGTTTCCACAATTTTTGCCTCCACAAGGGGATGAGAGTGACAATGCACAACGAGAGGCAAGATTTTCACATCTTGCCTCCTAGGTATGAACTCTTTGCTTTACCCTTTGATAATTATCTACTTAAACATTAGGGACAATGTTTAGATTAAGTATGCGAGAGGGAATGTTATTGTGGAAGTGTTTTGTAGAATGTATTGAGAATGAATTGATTATGCCAACAATTACACACAAAAGAAGTTCAATTAAAGTTTTAATTGCCATATTTTAGGAGTGTTTATGGCATGTTTGTTAGTTTTGAAATTTGTTTGTTTTCTTTCAAGCATTTTATTTCCACAGCCTTTATTAGTGTTCTTTCCTTTCCTTTTGAGATTGGACTTATGTATGTTGAGCACGCTTTTGCTTGATTTGAATGAAAAGCCAATGATATAATTGTGATGATGAATGCTTAAATTATGGAAAATGATGAATGTTGTCATAATTCTTAGGTTTGACTTGTTGGCAAATTTATTTTAGTTGATAGTTCCTCAAGAAATTTTATCACGTAGTCACAAATGCTTGCATGTGTGAAAATTTAGAGAAGGTTTATGTGAGCTTTGTAAGGATATTAAGTCCTAATGAACTCTAAAACTTAATTGATTATCACTTGAGGCAAAATCCTAGAGGAAACTCTAATAAAGAAATGAATTAGGTATTCTTTGGTACGTTTGAGCCTTTCAAGCCAACCTAGAATTAATCAATCCTTAGTTCACCCCTTTTGAGCCTAAAATTTCTTTTCTTGTTCTATCACTCACACAATAGCTAGCATGAAATAAAAATTCTTTTCTTTTGAGTAGCACCCTAAAAGTCCAACTATGCTAAAGCTTTGAATTTAAGGGAGGATGGGTGGAGTGCGAAAATTCAAACCAAACTCTTACCAAGTAACCGGGTCTAATACCTAGTAAGCATAGAGAACTCACGTAAAAGGGTAGGGTAAGGTTTGAAAGTTAAAAAGAAAAAACAAGAAAAAAAAATGAACCTTTGCAATTAAATAAGTTTGGGGGTACACATACCCTTTATGCATAAATACAAGTTCAAATCATCAATTGATGGGTATAAATGAAGAATGAAATGTTGAAATTGAGTGATGATCAAAGGATCGAAGAAAGAGCTCTAGAATGATTGAGTTAATTAGGGTGCTTGAACATCACTAAAAGATCTTTTCTCCCCACCTTAACATTGGCCTATCATTACAAGCATAATTAAGTCCTATGGATCCTTAATGTGGTTTCCTTCTACATTAGTGGAAAGTGACATGAAAATTAAGCTTATGGAGTTCCTTAAAGTTTCAAAATGAGTTTAATTTATGCATAAACTTATCCGAATTGAATAAAAACCCAACATTTGTGGTACTTCACACAAACACATTTGTGGTACTTTTTAAGTTAGATTTCGAGATAAAATGAAAGCATTTTGAAATTTTCTTTCATTTGAGTATATAACTTAATCTTTGAGGCTTTATTTTGCTATAACTAAAAGTATGATCAAATGTTTCATTTGATCTCAAATTGTGGATAATTTTGATAAATCCCTTACCTCCCTTCTCTTTGATTTGATTTGCTTGAGAACAAGCAAACATTTAAGTTTGGGGGTATTTGATAAGTGCATAAAATAAGCGTTAATCATTTACTTTTAGACTTTAATTGTTTGTTTAATCCTCATGTTTCATTTGGATTTGATGTATTTTGGTTGTTTTGTATAGAAAATTATAGATTTGGCCAACTAAAGTGAATTTGGCTGAAAAATGATTGATTTGGCTCGAAAAGGAAGTCGTTTGGGAACCAAAGCACAAGAGATGCACATACTAAAATGCAACAAGATGAGGACTAAAATGTAGAACTATCACAATATAGGGATAAATTCTAAATAAGTAAGAAAGAGGGGGTTTAATTGATAATTATCACATTTTCGACCTTCCACTGCATTTTGCCCAGGAGATCGCACACCTCATTTTGCCCAGATGGATTAAAAAGAAACAAAAATAAAACCTAAATGCAACAAAATGCCAAACCTACAGGCTAATATCTTATTAAGTATAAGTAAAGAGACCTAATTGACATTTACTACACAAATTGATTTTTTTGGCAGCATTTGGTGCCCAACTGCACGACCAAAAGACACGACCGCACAACCCTTCCTACCCTAAATTGGATGATTTTTAGACCCTTAGGGATAGGAAGAAAGAGACTTTTGATTTTGTTTCGGATTTTTAGAGAGAGAAGGGGAAGAGAGGAAGAAAGAAGACTAGAGAGAGAAAGGGAAACGTCTCATCAACTTTTTGGATTCAAGCTCTACTCATCTAGTTTTTCTTTCTTTCCCTTTTTAATTTAGTGTTGAATTTAACAATATTGTGATTATTCAGATTATGTTTGTAATTGTTAAATTTTTTATTATTGGATTTAAACTCTACTCTATGTGTGGCTAGACTTTAGGACAATGATTTAATCTATTTGGAGCATCCAATTCTAATATTATATTGTTCAATTGATTATGAGTGTTGAGCATTTATCATGAAAATTAATGCTTTTGAATATTTGGCCAATATTTGAATGAATTGTGGATTGATAGGAAATGAAAAATGAATATCATATCTAGACCGTATGATAGATATCGTAAATTGCATGTTAGACAGAGATATACTAATATGGTTTGCTAGTTTAATTAGAAATTATCACCAATCGTAATGCACTTCCGTTTAATTAATTTCACATAGAGATATAGTGAAATTTTAGGTGTGAAATAAACTCGACTGATCTTGAGAAAGACAGTCGAATAAATTAGGATATTTGACTAGCAACACATATTTTAAATTAGAACAACATCAATTAAAGAATTGGATGCAACCAAATACGATAAAATTATTAGCCCTAGATCTTTCCATTAGTTGAATCAATTTTCTTAGTACTCAATTTTAGTTTATTTCAATTTTCGCAATAAAAAATTATTTCGATTTTTTTAGATAAATTCGTAAATTAATCACCTTCGGTAATTATAGGATTAACATTTCTCGTGGGATCGATATCCTCTTATCACTTTATTACTTAGTTGTGACACGTGCACTTGCGTTCGTTAATTTTACACGTAATACAACACAATACCAACTTACCAACACAGAGCAATTTGTTGCTGTAACCCATTTTCTCTTATGTGTTGTGTCTCTTTTTAAAATTTACATGGATTCATGAATGAGATGGGGCCTTTTAAAAACTACATGCTCATTTATTTAATTAATTAATCAATGAATCAGCTTTACCGATATTCAATTAATTAATTCTGCAAAGATAACATCTTGTTTATACTAAATTAGGCATTATTGTTAAATTAAAGTTTGTGATTATTTCATAATAAGTGAGTATTTTACTCACGAATCAATAGCTTTTAAACTAGAATATTTGCTTAATTTAGTAAGACGTATTGTTATTGATGAACTTTTGTGTTCATGTGTAGGAAGGCAAAAAAACATGGCCTTGGGTACTAAATCGCAAAATTATAGGATTTAAGGCAAGAAATGATGAACCAGAGGGATGAATTGAATATATAAGACTTTAGTGGCTTAATTAAAAAATAAGGATTCAACTGAAATTGGGCGAATTTGATGCATTGCACACCGCGCCATAAGGAGTTTTCCAGGTACAAGTACGGGCACGGCCGCGCCAAGCTTAGTGCACAGGCCAACCCTGCCTCCCCCAACTTTCATTTGCGTCGCTCTCACGCCATTCCCTAGCACTTGCGCCTCCTATGACTCAAATGGTATCCCTAAAGCGTTTTTGGTCGTTAAATCAAATTTTGATGAACAAATTGAAACCAAACCAAGGGTGTTATGTTTTGCTTATTTGGGAAGCCATTTTGTATAGATAGGCTTGGAGTTCAACAATTTCTTGAAGTTTCTTATCGGATTCTTGAAGGATTGAGGGCTAGGGGCATCTTTTTTCCTTCGTTTTATCTCTTGAAATTCATATTTTATAATATTGTTTAAATGACATTTACATTTATGAAAAGAATCCTAACTATACAAAGATTTCATTTTTTCACACATTTTCATTTTTGTAGGACTTCTTCACCAAGTTGGCAGATAATGTCAATCAAGAATTGTAACAAATATGTTTATTATTTTGTTCATTGTGAATTTATCATTTGGAAGATATATTTTGATGTTGCTGTTGTTGTGTTTATTTATGATTAGCAAACACAAAAGAGAAGTAATATTACTTTTAAAAAGTTATGTCAATAAATGAAGGAGTTTAAAATGGGTGGAGGATAGCTTTTAAGTTGATTGAGTTTGTTTTCACTAATGCCTACATAAGGTTTAAAAATGCAGGAAGTGGATAGCTCTAAAATGCTACACCTACTACAAATCCCAGTGATATTATTTTGGAGAAGGATGAGAAAGGCTCAGTTCTTATCAATCGGACAACAATGGTTTCTATGTGATCATTCATGATGTTCTATAATTACGTTAAAAAATCACATGCCCTGAATTATCTTGAGGAGGCATGACAATACTTGATTGTGTTTCTATGTGAGAGAGCAAGCATGATGTAAAGTGTCACAAGAATAACTACTTTTTTTGCCTTACAACTCATGATTTAATTTAGTTCATTCGAGAACCTAAACATGATTGGTCATTCCTCTATATCTCAGCTAAGTGATAAATGTTTAAAAGTGTGGGATTATCAAGAGAAATATTATATTTTACACTTAAGAATATTATTAATTTCCCCAAAATTAAGCATTTTCCTTTATACTGAATTCCAAAACAAGAATTGGACTTAATTATTGGTTTTGCGCAGGTTTTGTATAATGAGCATATCTTTTCCTACAAAATATCATTTGATACGATTCTTGGACCGTAAATATGTGGATTCATTCCTTCACAAAGTGTAGAACAGAGATCAGACCATTTCATGCATCTATCGGGTCAAACTCGGGCTTCAACAGAACTCAACCACAGCTTGAGGCCAGCCCATCATGGTTTCGTATTTGGGCCGTATCTCCCTGTATATGTATCCACAAGTCATACGGTTGGAGTTTTTGGAACGGCTACAGATAGATGTACACTTTTTATGTTTTATAGATGTCCAGATTCGAAGTGGTTACCTGTCAAAAATAGCCGTCATTCTAGAAGACCGGTGGAGAAATCCAAACTGAACACCATTTCTCATTTTCAACATAACTCTTGTTTTACATTATCAATTTGGTCGACGTTTGGACTATTGGAAACCTAATGAAGGTGCCTACAACTTTGAAGAAGACATAAGCAACAAATTCAATGTATGCTATGGTCCAAAATGTGCTGCAATCACCAAGAGCATAATTAAGTTGAAAGTTTGCAACTTGTGTTCACATATGTGAGATATATCTTGTTTTGCCTATATAAAGGAAGTGGTAGAAGTTATTTAGGACATCCTTCTTCTTCTTTTTTTATTATCCCTTTGTATAATTTTGGTTTCATTTAATGTCTTTCTAAATTCGTAATTAGGGTTGAGGGCGAAGTTTTGTTGATTTTATAGTATTCTTCTTCAATCAGTCTAAGTTGTGTTTCAATGCAAAATCTTTTCAATTAAGTGAATTCTATTTCTCAAAAGTGTTTTGATTTGTTTGGAAGCTTGATTCATTGTTAACAAAAGGTACACTGAATGCTTGCACATTTTCTACAAATCAAGAACAAGGTACGTTATAGTTTTCACAAATAAATTGAACGATTATTCTCTATTTTACTACCTTTTCTACAAAAAGGTGTTGCCATGTATTTAATGTATTTATCTTCCGATTAAGATAATCTCTTGAGTGATTCTTAGTTGAGTAACAAATGATTGAAGAATGATTTCTATGATTATCAATAAAATGAATCCCTAATGACCTAATTGTTAATCTTATCAAATTTACATTCAATAATTTAATAAATTCATTCTACTTCCATCATATTTGGACTCATAACATTTAAATATTGGACTTGTGGATCTTATATAACGTATTCCCTGTGGATCGACACTCGGACTTCCGAACTTTATTACTTGAGACAACCTACACTTGGGAAGTACAACCTTTAAGTTGTAGCATTAAGTTTTGGACATTGAATAGAATAGTTCACCGTTCTAATGTGTTTTAGTTGAAGAGGAAGTTGCAAAGGCCATGGAAAGCCATAGAATATGGATATCTCTTTGTTACTTAAAAATGCTAAACTATGATAAGAAAAATAATTCTTAGCTTATTTGACTTACTCAATAAAGAATCTTGGAATGCTATTACACCTGCCAAACTTAATTTTGATGACTATGATATACATGGTTTGTGCTACAAGTGCAAGTGAAGAAATCCACAGTGACAGTAGAGTTTCAAGAATCCAGCTATCCTTCAGATCGTCCCTAAGGCTGTTAGGCATAGCTGCCAAATTATGGTCGTTCTTCTGGTAGCAGAACAGAAAAAGAATTACCATACTTTTAAAAAAGATGAAGAAGGGGCAATACAGTTGTTGATAGTGCAGTACAAACTCTTCATCTTGGTTCTATGTCTACCTAGACTTCTGTTTCAATTATGCCAGTTTTTATAAGCTATGCCAATACTTTTGTTGCTCAACAACAATTTCGGAGGAGTCTATAATAACAGCACAAATACATTAAAGTTCAGAAGCAACTACAATTGTAGCTTTTGCTACTTGAAATCAAAACCCCGAAAACAATGAGGAAAATGCCACACAAGGCACTGACAAATGAAAATCCTTGAATGCGTAAGCATTATGAACCTATATTGGCTTGTGAAAAAAAAATGGCTTAATTGGATTAATTGAAAGGATGCAGGGTTCAAAGGGAGTTCAAGATACATACACGACTTAAAGAATTAGGTTCTGTGAACATTATTCAAGCAATCAAAGCCCAAAAGGATTGATATAAAAATTCTGGAAAATAAAATTTTACTATGTTTGTGTAATTTTAAATAATGTAATCGGTTACATTATATACGTATGATAAATTGCTTACATCAAAATACATATGATATCATTGCTTACATCAAACTACATGTGATGTCATTACTTAGATCATTTTGTTTGAAATTTGTTTCTTACATTTTTTCAAAGGTCTTAAGGTTTGTATTAGTTTGTCAATTGTTAGGTAAATGGTTGTTGGCCTAACCTTTGACATTTTTCTCATTGTATTTGCCTATAAAAATGTCTTAATTTGTTAAATGAAACAAACAATTTGAGTGTTAAGATATTCCTTACAAATTCTATCTTTGAACTCATCAAGTTTAAATTCTTGTGGCGTTCAAAACAATCAAACTTATCATCTAGATTCTTGAGAGGTTCTTAAGAATTTTTGGTGTGGCATTTCAACGACCGTAGTTTTGGTTCTTATCTAGTTAGGTAACGGGTGAAGTCTCAATAAATTTGCGTCTTGGGAAAAATCTTGGGGTTTGTTACTACATTTGATGTTTGGATTCGTCACGATATTGACGAGGTTCGTATCATTTGGTATCAGAGCTTTGGTTCCAAGGCAAGTTTGAGTTATCCTTTTATATCTTTATTATTCCTTCGTTGTTCAACTAGAATTTTGATATTGTTCCCTGCTTCATCAATTAGATTTCTAAAATTACAAAAAAAAAAAAAATTGTGTCCAACTACTTCCTTCACTAGTCCAATTTGAATTTTGTGTTTTACTTAATTCAATTTATTTTAAGTTTGTACTTTTATTTCTAGTTTCTTAAAAAATAATTGTTGTTATCCATTACATTCAGATTTCTTATAGTATTGTTCTAATATTCCTTACTCTTGAACCAAGATTTTCATTTAATTGCTGGCATCATTTTTTTTAGAATTACTCATTGAATCTTCTTGTGATTTGTTTTGGTTGTTTCTCATCTTGAATTACCACTTGAATTTTTATTATTCTTAAGTCTAATTAAGAGTGTAAAGAAGACGCAATGAGTGTGGCGAGAACATTTGAGTGCTCAAACATGAGAGTGAGTGAACTTTTCTTGAGTGAAAGCACGTGAGGGAGCGCTTGTGTGGTTTCTTTCTTTTGCAGATTTTAAATATGTCACACAATCAAAAAGAAAACTCAACTTCAAAGGTTAAACAACTAACCAATCCGAACCTACAATTACAAGCATTGTTGGGGGAGATGAGACAGATAATGAGGGCTAAGTTAGAACGAATTCATGAGAGGATGGATAGGTTGGAAAAAGAGACATTTAAAGGGCAACCTCAAAGCTCTTCCATTAGACAACAACCAAGGCAAGTACATCCAAGGGTACAATGGGGCAATGCTGAAGATGATGAGGAGTTGGATGAATCGTCAAGAAATCGGGGCAGGATTTTGCATGGTTATGGGAATAGGGAAGCTTGAGAAGATATTTCATTCCAAGCTACTACCATCTAGAGTTGTTCAACAAATTGTAGCGTCTTACTCAAGAATCAAAAAGCGTGGATGAATACTACAAAGAGATGGAGGTTGCTATAATCCGAGCGAATGTAGAGGAGGATAGAGAAGCAACCATGGCAACGTTCTTGCATGGCTTAAATCGTGAGATAACACGTGGTGGAGATGCAACATTATATGGAGTTGACAGATATGGTGCACCAAGCTATCAAAGTTGAGCAACAATTAAAGTGAAAGAACATGGCTAAAAGGGGAACAAGCACGACTTCTACAAAATCGTGGAGACCAGCCCCAAAACGAGACAAATTTTCATCAACTAAGTCCAAGTTCGAACCCTTTAAAGATGCCAAACAAGTTATGACGGCAAAATAAGGTAAGATCGAACCCAACATTTCTAAAAATAGTGACATTAAGTGTTTTAAATGTCAAGGCAGGGGTCATATAGCTAGCCAATGCCCGAATAAAAGGGTAATGGTGATTAATGCTCAAGGGGAGATTAAATCGGAAGATGAACAAGAAGATGAAATAAATGACATGTCATTTCTTGAAGATGCCTACGAAGGGCAATATGCTGTGGAAGGAGAATCATTAGTGGCAAGACGAGCTCTTAGCGCACAGATTAAGGAAGAAGAAAATAGTCAGCTGGAGAACTTGTTTCATACTTGGTGCTTTGTGAACAACAAAGTTTGCAGCGTTATAATTGATGGTGGAAGTTGCACCAACGTGGCTAGCACTGAATTAGTGGAGAAATTGGCGTTACCTACCATGAAACATCCACGACCGTACTGACTTCAATGGCTAAACAATTGCAGGGAAATCAAAGTAACAAAACAAGTCTTGGTGGCATTTTCCATTTGCAAGTATGAGGATAAGGTACTTTGCAACGTGATACCTATGCATCCTAATGGATAGACTATGGCTGTACGATTGACGAGTTACATATGACGGTTTCACAAATATATACTCTTTTATCATCAAAATGTAACCTATATCGCTTGTACCATTGACTTCAAAACAAGTTCTCGAAGACCAATTAAAGATGCAAAAGACGAGTGAAAAGAGAAAACAAAAGGAGAAAGGCAAAAGTGTGAACGAGAGTGAGAGAGAAAAGGAGAAAGTTGCGACCTTAGTGTGTGAGAGAGAGGAAAAATACAATTTCATTACAAAAAAAAGTGAGATCAAAAGAGCTTTACTTTCACAATAGCCCCTTATAATACTCATGTACAAGGAAGCCTTTTTGTGTACTAACAATCTTGTCAGATCTTTGCCGAACGATGTTGTATTTCTTTTGCAGGAATTCAATGATGTATTTCCCGAGGAGGTGCATCTTGGTTTACCTCCAATTCGAAGAATTGAACATCAAATTGATTTCACACCCAGTGCAACAATTCCAAATCGACCAGCCTATAGAAGTAATCCCGAAGAGATAAAGCAACTTCAACGGCAAGTTAACGAGCTAATAGAAAAAGGGTATGTTAGAGAGAGCATGAGTCCTTGTGCAGTTCTAGTGCTATTAGTTCCTAAGAAGGATAGGACATGAAGGATGTGTGTTGATTGTCGAGCCATCAACAATATTACAGTAAAGTATCGACATCCCATTCCTCGATTAATTGATATGTTAGATAAATCGCATGGATCTTGTGTGTTTTCTAAAATTGATCTTAATAGCAGATACCATCAAATTAGAATGAAAGAATGAGATGAGTGGAAAACTGCATTTAAAACAAAATATAGTTTGTATGAATGGTTAGTTATGCCTTTTGGATTAACTAATGCACTTAGTACTTTCATGAGACTTATGGACCATGTTTTACGTACTTTCATTGGCAAGTTTGTAGTTATCTACTTTGATGATATCTTGATTTATAGTAAAAACTTGGATGATTATGTTGAACACTTAAAACTTGTTTTAGATATTTTAAGGAAAGAAAGGTTATTTACTAATCTTAAGAAATGTACATTTTGCACTGATAAGCTTGTGTTTCTTGGTTTTGTTGTAAGTACTAAAGCGATTGAGGTTGACGAGGAAAAGGTGAAAGGGATTCAAGATTGGCCAACCCCTACTTCAACGAATCAAGTAAGAAGTTTTCATGGTTTGGCCAATTTCTATCGTCGCTTTGTTCGAGATTTTAGTAGCATAGCCGCACCCCTAACCATAGTCATGAAGAAGAACGTTTCGTTTAAATGGGGAAAAGAGCAATAAAAGACATTCAATCTCATCAAAGAAAAATTAACTAATGCACCTTTACTTGTTTTATTTAACTTTGCTAAAATGTTCGAAATTGAGTGTGATGCTTCAAGTATGGGGATCGAAGGTGTATTGATGCAAGAAGGAAGACTAGTTGCATATTTTATTGAGAAATTGAGAGTTGTAGCCCTAAACTATCCCACTTATGATAAAGAATTGAATCCATTGGTTCGAACTCTAGAGACTTGGTAGCATTACCTTTGGCCGAAAGAGTTTGTGATTCATATGGATCACGAATCTTTGAAACATTTAAAGGGGCAACACAAATTGAACAAACGCCATTCTAAATGGGTAGAGTTCATTGAGACATTCCCCTATGTGATCAAATACAAACAAGGTAAGAAAAATATAGTTGTTGATGCACTATCACGTAGGTACGCTTTACTTTTAACCCTTGATGCTAAAATGCTTGGATTTGAGTACATTAAAGAGTTATATGCAACAGATTATGATTTTTGTGACTTGTTTAAGGATTGCACTAAGGGAGCATGTGGGAAGTTCTATTTGCATGATGGTTTCCTGTTTGAGAAAATAAATTGTGTGCTCCACATTCATCCTTGGGTGAATTACTTGTTCGAGAAGCACATGGTGGTGGTTTGATGGGTCACTTTGGATTAGTTAAGACTTTTGACGTATTACACGAGCATTTCTTTTGGCCACATATGAAACATAATGTAGAAAGGATTTCTGCGAGATGCGTTACTTGTAAGCAAGCTAAGTCTAGGCAACAACCACATGGATTGTACACACCACTTCCTATTCCTAGTGCACCTTGGGTCAATATTTCTATGAATTTTTTTCTCAGATTACCTAGAACCAAGAGAGGGAGAGACTCAGTTTTCGTGGTTGTTGATAGGTTTTCTAAGATGACAAATTTTATTTCATGTCATAAAACCGATGATGCATCACATACAGTTGATTTATTTTTCAAAGAGGTTGTTAGGCTGCATGGCATGCTTCGGACTATTGTATCTGATCAGGATGAAAAGTTCTTGAGTTATTTTTGGAAGACTTTATGGGAAAAGTTATAAACTAAATTATTATTTTTTACTACCTGTCACCCACCAACTGATTGTCAAACTGAAGTAGTGAATAGAACTTTGTCTACTTTCTTGCGTGCTATCATACAAAAGAACTTGAAAACTTAGGAAGATTGCTTGCCACATGTTGAATTTGCTTATAATCGTTGTGTTCATTCTACAACTAGCTTTTCACCATTTGAGATTGTCTATGGTTTTAATCCACTAACTCTTTTGGAATTAACTCCTTTACCTTTGAGTGAACGTGTCAATCTAGATGGCAAAAAGAAAGCTGATTTTGTTAAGCAAATTCATGAGAAAGCCAAACAACATATAGAACAACGGACAAAGCAATATGCCAAGCAAAGCCAATAAATGATGCAAGAAGATTTTTTTTGCACCAGGAGATTGGGTTTGATTCATATAAGGAAGGATTATTTTCCTAAGAAAAGACGTTTTAAACTTATGCCAAGGGGTGATGGCCCATTTCGAGTAATGGAACACATTAATGATAATGCTTATAAGCTTGAACTGCCAGGTGAGTATGGAGTTAGTGTAAGCTTTAATGTTTTTGACCTTTCTCCTTTTGATGTAGGTAATGATTGGAGGATAAATCGTTTTCAAGAGGGGGAGAATGATGCAAATGAAGTTACACAATCAAGCAAACAAAAAGAGAAACTCACACATAAGAACGAGGACAGTATCCATATAATCCGTTAAGCTTACCAAGCATACCAATCACAAGAGCTAGAGCCAAGAAATTACAAATTGGCTTAAATGGATTAATTGAAAGGATGTAGGGTTCAAAGGGAGTTCAAGATACACGACCTGAAGAATTGGGTTTTGTGAACATTATTCAAGCAATCGAAGCCCAAGAGAATTGATACAAATATTTCTGAAAATAAAATTTTAGAATGTTTGTGTAATTTTAAATGATGTAATTGCTTATGTCATATATGTATAATGTCATTGCTTACGTCAAAATACGTATGATGTCATTACTTACATCAAACTACATGTGATATCATTGCTTAGATCATTATGTTTGAAATTTGTTTCTTACATTTTTTCAAAAGTCTTCAAATTTGTATTAGGTTGTCAATTGTTAGGTAAATGGTTGTTGGCCTAACCTTTGACATTTTTCTCCTTGTATTTGCCTATAAAAAAGCCTTAATTTGTGAAATAAAACAAGTAATTTGAGTGTTAAGATATTTCTTACAAATTCTATCTTTGAACTCATCAAGTTTAAATTCTTGTGGCGTTCAAAACAATCAAACTTATCATCTAGATTCTTGAGAGGTTCTTAAGAATTCTTGGTATGGCGTTTCAACAATTGTAGTCTTGGTTCTTATCTAGTTAGGTAACGGGTCAAGTCATAATAAATTTGCGTCTTGGGAAAAAACTTAGGGTTTGTTCTACATTTGATGTTGGGTTTCATCATGATATTGGCGATATTCGTATCAATGAGATGGTGTTGTCATCCTGACTTAAAGAGGATTTGATCTGGTGCATGAGGTGGTGTACCCGAGGATCTGAGGACCTGACCTAGTGTCTAATTTCCCGAGAACTTGAGGTGATGAGGTGGAGTAGTCATCCTGACTTGAAGAGAATGTGATTTGGTGTTTAAGTACTCGAGTACCCAATGACTTGATGGCCTGAAGAGGTGTTATCATCCTGATTTGAAAAGGATATCAAACATTCTTGAATTAGGATACCAAACTTACTTGAATTGAGATAAACTTAAGAGAGGTGATTTGAGAAAAGAGAGTCATTTTGTACAAATTATATCTTCTACTTCTAATATGACATTATATATGTTTGCTTTGTGGATGTAGGCAATTTCGTTGAACCACGTAATTCTTATTTGTCATTGAACTTGCTTATTATTTATCTATTTTGTGTTTATTATTTGATCAAACCTAATAGTTTTGATCATATCACAATCTTGATTAAATCATATTAATGCTAGAACATCGTTACTGATGTGTTTTTTTTTTTTCACAATAGTTCCCTTTGGAACCCACACATTTTATAACTACATACATTCATCTAAATGGGGCACCTATGATTGAAGTTACCATAAATGTTACAATATGTGCATGTTGCATTTGTTATAACTTTAAGAGGAGGTTTAATCAAATAGCGTTTGCAAAATTTTGTTTTTGCATATAGCTTGTAGCTAATGTCACTCTTATCAAACACACATTTTTTAGAGCCAAAAAGTAGCTCCAAATTATTTTAACCTCTAGTAAATTTTAAAAGAATTTCGTTTTGGTCAAAAGCTTGCTTCTTGTGCTTTTCTACTTCTTTTAAGTACATTTCCTTCTCATTTTCAAAGATATTATGCAATTCTTTTAAGAAATCATTTTCACTAATCAATGCATGATTTTATTCTTTCAAAGAAATGATTTCATTACTCAAAGCCTCAAATTTCTTTTTAAGAGTTCGATTATTAGAAATCACTTTTTCAAAAATTTTATATAACTCCTCATATGCTTGTGACAATTCATCATAAGGAAAGAAGTGTTCGGAATCACTTACCTCATCATCACTAAAGGCCATGAAGCACATGTTGGCAACCTTATTGATGGAGTTGGCATCGGATGAGCTCTCCTCTTCATCGTCCCATGTTGCAACCATTGCTTTCTTCTTTCCTATCTTGTACTTAAGGAGAGGACACTCGAGTTTAGCATGGCCGAGTCTTTTGCACTCCTAGAAAATTACTTGATTTCTTTTCTTTTTCATTTTTTAGCTCCCTTGCTTTATGCCATTTAAGGTCTTTAAAAGTTTTAAGAACTTTCTTGTCATTTGAGCAACTTCTTCATCTCCATCTCCATCAATTTTTCATCATCATACTTTATTGATTTGAAAGCAATGAGTTTCTTCTTGTCAACTTCACCTATATCATCATACATCTTGTCTTCATAGTCTACTAGTAATGATGTAGCATGTTAAGATTCTTAGCCTCCTCTATTGCCATCACTTTTGCTCTCCATTCCTTTGGCAAAAATCTAAGAATTTTCTTTACTGACTTGGTATTAGCAAAAGATTTACCAATAGATTTAAAAGAATTGACAATATTGGTAAATCTAATAAACATGCTATGGATGATTTCACAAGGTTCCATTTTAAACAATTTATATTGTCTAGTAAGTCTACTAACCATAGACTCTTTAACTTGACTTGTACCTTAATAAGCAATCTCTATAGTGTGCTATATCTGATAAGTTGATTCACATTCAAAAATTCTATGGAATTCCTTCTTATCCACACCACAATAGAGAATATTTATAGCCTTGGCATTTATGGAAGTGTTTTTCCTATCAACCTCATTTCACTCCTCACTAGACTTAAGTACATTCTCTCCTTTTTCATTTCTTTTCATAGGGATTTTAGGACCTTTTGTTACTACCTCCCAAAGTTCATAATCTGTGCTTGTAAGTAAATTCTCATTCTAGCCTTCAAATACGAATAATCATTCCCATAAGAAAATGGAGGCCTAGAGGTAGATTGTCCTTCTAAGTGTACTAGGGTTGTAATTGGATCTTCTTTAAGATGATTAATCTTTCATTAAAGAACCAAGCTCTATTACCGATTGAAATACCACTAAAGCAACCCAAAAAAGGCGGTGAACTGGGATTTTAAGGATTTTAACAAATTTAAAGCAACGCAACAATAAACACTAACTTAAGTTCAATACACAAAATTTACCATATAACTAATAATCAATTCATAACTTATCACAAAACAAATTCAAGCGTGTGTGAGAAATGTGTATAACAATGCAAGTGTATAAAAAAGTGAGTAAGAGAGTTAAGAGAGATAACATCGAATTTTTACATGGTTCGAAAAATCTCAAGCCTGCATACACGCCTCCAAGCCAACCCGTTTGAGGATTTCACTAAACTATCAAGTCTTGATCTCACAAGACTTCAAATTATAGCCAAGAGGATTTTTGGCTACCTCTTAAACTTTATAAGTGTTTGCTCACGCCTTTACAAGCGTTTTCTTACCCCAAACACTCAGTCCAATCTCAACCAAGTAAAATACCCATTTTTTTCATGTCTTTACAATCAAAATTTTAAATGAATAGAAATGAAGACTTACAAATTGATCTCCCGTAAGAGAAATACTACAAATGAATGTTCTTAAAGGTCCAAATATGTGTATGATGATTTCAAGCTCAAAAATATGTTTTTTGGAATTGTAAGGATTTTATATTTCTCAAATATATGTTCCAAGAAATTCTAAAATGAGTATGAAGTCCCAAATTTATAATACATTTGAAAACTAGCCATTACTAGATGTTAGGGATGCCAAAAGTTAATTTTTTAGAAGGTCAGTCAATCAAGTTATCCTTTTCAACGACCAAATGGCTTAAACTAATTTAGGAGGCATTCTGCCTCAACTTAATCGACCATGTTGGAATGGTTGGTCAATCGACACTATTCATGGGCAATGTTTACATAAATGCACTGTTCACGGTCACAGTTCAAAAATTTGAAACATTTGCATTTTGTCCATTTTTCAAGTTTCAAAATCTTGCAATTCGGTTTAATTTTCAACTTTCAATAACTTGCATTTTGGTTCGATTTTCAAAGCTTAAAACTTTCTTTTCTAAAAACTCTTGAACTTGACACAAACATACATAAATAACATGAATACTAAGCTTGTGACTTCGTTCTTCAATTTGCTCAAGGGATTCCATTGTACTTTTCTTGAATGCCTTCATTTTAGATGTTCTTTCAATCTTCACATTTTCTTTCCAAATTCTTCATGCTAAAAATATAACAATAAATGCTACAAGAAGAACGTGGTTAGTTAAAAATATCAATATTTGCTATCATCAAAATATTAGATTATGAGCTTAAGGCTAACACATAAGACATTGCGGCTATGTATAGTTTCTAAACTCTGACATGATTTACGTTAACTGGTTATATGTAAAGTCAAGTTTTATGTTGCAAGTGTTCTGACTAATTATTGATTATTGATCAACAAGGATAAATTTTTGCAGTGAAAAAATGTTTAAGAAGGTTAATCTAGAATGGATTGCAACCAAGATAAACGAATCAAACCTATAATATGAACTTCAGTTAGTATTTTGGTTAGTATACTGATTGTTGTGCAAATTATAATGTCCAAGCAACCTGATTTTACATAAATGATCTATCTAAAAAATTGTATATTTAATATTTTAAAAAAAATTCAAGATGTTAATATCCATAAAGAGAATGTGTAGGATGTTAACATCTTGGAAGATAATATGAAAAATGATAAGATTCTGAAAGATAATGTAAGTTTCAACTTCTTTATTGAGTTAGTTTATTCTATTGTTTAAGAAATAATAATATCTTTCGTGCAATTAATTAACATACTTGATATTGTGTATTGTGTTGAAGTTCAAAGAAAAGATGAATATATTGAAGGTGATATCACAATAGTCCATAAAGAATGGGCTCATGTGTTGCAGCTCTAACTAGTAGTAATGAACAGGAGGTATATTTGTCTAAACTTTATTGAAACAATGTATTGTTCCATTGGCATTGAAATTTTGTGTATTATTCTTTAGGCTATCAGTATATGTAATTACATATTTCACTGCTTCTATTGTGTCAAGAAATAAAAGAGTTTGAAGTGGGTGAATGATAGCTTTCAAGTCACTAATTGGGTTGGTTTGCATGTTGGATGAGGTTTGTTTATGAATTGTGATTCGATAGCTTGGCAATCAATAAGTTGGCAAATGAAATGTTTATATATACTACACTGGATATGTTGGTGTATACTGCACTTGATAATTTTTTTGTTTTTGGCATTTTATGATTTCTATTTTTTAAGGCAAATAGTTTGTGAATTGTTTATAATTTTGTACTTGGTAATGAATTTGGTACTATATTATCAAATGCTTAAACGTTTATCATTGTAAATTATTGTTCTATATATTCGTATATATTCGTGTTTTGATATTGATATGCTTATAAACTATTGTATATTAATATATTTCTCAATCTTGATTATATATTGATGCTAAAAATAATAATTATTTTTTAAAACAAAATAGTGTCATTACTATTAACACTCAAAGCAAATTTTTAATTTTTTTATTTATAATTATTTATTGATACTAATATTGTATCAGCAAACAACCAATAACATCTTACAAATCCAAACTACTTTGACTTATAAACACATCAATGTTTTTAGATACAATTAAAAATAAAAAATCCTTATATAATAGTCTCAATAAGCCACTGATACGTTGGACAAATTGGATACTAATACTTTGTCATGATAGTCTATTTGGTGTCACCAATTAGTAGCTATTGCTACTGTGTTACGTGGAACTAGTGTCAATAAAGTATATCACAAATATGAACCCACTGTCAGTAAATGTCATTTTTCTTAGTAGTGATGACCTTGTTGATATATTTCTAGAAGTGAGATTAATTAATTACAAAGTCTATGAAAATTAATTGAAATCAAACACTTGTTACTTACTTGAATAAGTAAATTTAGTTAATCATCTTTATAATTGCTATATAAAGTTGAATCAAACTCATTAAAAGTCGACTACCATCAATGTTATCATTTCATCAAATGCAAAAATGTAAGTTCTTTTTTTTGTTATTTTATATAAGATGAGTTTGTGTATACAAATCTATTTTACTATGAACCAACTTTTTCATAAAATACCAATTTATTTTTTAATTTTTAATTTTTAATTTATGGTTCAAATTTTGACTTAATTCTTAGGTTGGTTCGTATGAACTTAAAATCGAATCAAATCTTTGGGTTTCTAAAATATGAAACTGAAAAATTAAATCGAGCTTAAAAAAAGACAAATTGGTTCGACTCAAATAATTTGATTCAAGTTAATAGTCTAGCTTTTGCACACCCTTAATGCTATTGGTAAATTAACTCATTTAAGATTGACATGTTCATTCCTAAACTTAAAACAAATTAGGTTAACATGTTATTAATTTTAACAATTTAGTCCTTAGTATTGAAAGATGACAAAACACCTCACAAAGGCTTGGCTTGTCTGCGTTAGGGACTAGAGTTGAATTTAGGGAAAAATGAGGAAACAAACTGAGTATAGAGATTGAAAGGTTGGAAAGTGCCCTGACCCTTATACCCATTTTTCTATTAAAATCGTAATCTAATTCCATGCTAACTAGATCTACAGAACTCTCTTTACTATCGCCTACGACAATTCTTCTTTAAACATCACCACACTATCAATTTACAAGAATTATTGAATTTGAAAGATATAGGAATTTAAAAAGGCTTTCTAGTTCTTCTAATTGTGATTGTTGTTGAGGATAATCTCAACATGAGAATTTTTCCATGACCTAACTACATTCTCATAAGAGTTCACAAAAAAAAAAAAAGAGTTAATAATAGTTAGTTATTGACTGAGTTGTAATGAGTGAAAAAAAACCCCAAATAAATGGGCACTATCAAATCCAACTCTTAACAGTAAGTAGTTGTCTTAGGCGAGAATAAATAGTGATCTTCAACTAAGAAAAGGTGTGGCCAAAATACAAACTCTCTGATTCTTTCATTCTATGATATGCTTACTAAATCATTCTCATAAGGAATTCCTAAAATTATTGTTGACTTTGACATCATAGGGTTTTCGTCGAGAAACCAGTGACTACTCCTTTTTTCTTTTTCTCTTTTTCGTGGACAGATATATGAAAAAGTCATGGGAAGCAGCAGGTAAAAAAAAAGAATTATTCAAATCTTAGAACAATGAGAGAAAATTAGGTGCAGTGAGATACTTATTAGTCTGTAAATAAAAGTTGATGTGTGAAAATTTGATAGAAAAGTTGTTTACGTAATATTTTTTTAAATTCGTAGTTAGGGTAAAAGGTGAACGTTTGATAGTTGTATAATTTTGTTCTTTGATCCTTTGATTTGTTCTTCATTGTCAACTTTTCTATTGAGTGAGTACTATATTTTGCAAGTAATTTTGGTTTGTTAGAAACCTTGATTCATTATTAACTAAGGGTACATTGAATGCTTGGATGTTTTCTATATATCAAGAGCAAGGCAACCTATAGTTTTTCACATTCAATTCAAAGGTAAGTCTTTTGCTTTCTTTGTGCTTAAATGTTATCTATACTCTAATTAAGATTACTTCTTATTTGAGTCTTAATTGTATATCCAAAAAAAGGATCAAGAATAATTTCTATACATGTCATCAAAATGGATCCCTAATGCCCTAATATACAATAATAATTAATTTAAAGTTAATAATAAAAAATTCATTCTACTTTCACAACATTTGGACAATTGGACTTGTAATATTTGGACTTTTTGGACTTGTGGACATAATATAACCAATTTCTGAGGACCAAAACTCGGATTTTCGAATCTTTATTAATTGACACAACCTACACTTAGGTACTACAACCTAAAAATTGTAGCAACTATTGATGTATTGACCAAGCATTATGAAGCACTCAATATGTAGACTTTGACTTGATTTGGACTACCAAAAATGCACCATGAGGGAGAAACTTTGAATATCAATTTTGAATGATCCAATGGTCCAAATTTAGTGATCTCAATATATATTTTAAGCTCGTCTCAAACCCTAGCCACCTAATTCACTGTCCTCGTATTTTAAAAATTGATATTGAGAGTTTGGGGCAGAATAGTTTTATGGTGTACCTGAGTTAGTTCTTCGCTATTCGCTTAGATGTGATTTCTCTATGATTGGAGTTGTTAAATCCAAACCGATTACTCTTAAATCAAATATTAATTATTTTTGGCCTCGTGAGGAGACTTTGTAAGTTTTCTAAATTCATTGTAAACTTGTGTATTTTTATTATGGATTATCTACATGTAGACTCGATTACATGTCAAGGTTTTTATCCTAGATTGTGATGATCAAAGATTTCTTCTTATATTCAAAAATACTTCCAATATTTCCAATTTCAATTTTCCAACAACTACCTCATAATAAATAATTGAAATTCGAAAATAGAATCAAGGATAAATATTCTAATCGTGGAATATAAATGCAAAAGTTAAACCAACATCCAAAACACAATACTTATTCGAAAATATATGTTGGTTTAACTTTTGCATTTATATTCCACGATTAGAATATTTATCCTTGATTCTATTTTCGAATTTCAATTATTTCTCTCTCGTGTTGGAAATTACATTGAAAGAAGTTGTTGGAATCGCAATATTTAGGGAGTCTTGGATATATTTATATTTTTGTATTTCTTGGTTAATATAGTGCATTTAATTCATTATGCTTAATTGTATTTTTCCGCATTATTTTTCATTCATGAGGATTTTCAACTGGTATCAGAGCAAGGCTCACTATGAAATGTTTAGAAACTTAGTGTAATCCTAAACTCTTGCATTTAAAAAAAGGGATCATTACGAGAAAAATGGTAATTTGAGTCATCCACCATTGCTTAATGGATAAAAGTATCCGTACTGGAAAGTTAGAATGATGACTTTTCTACAAGCCTTAGGAGATGAAGTTGGGATTTCTTTGAGAATGGATGGTCACATCCTAAAAGTGTTTAAGGGACCAATTTTGAAGCCAAAATATCCATATACCAAAATGTCAATGGAACAATCAAGAAAATCTACATATAATCATAGAGGTAGAAATCTTATTTTCATGGCTGTAAAGCATTTTTGAATTTAAAATTGCATGTGAAGCATGAAAAATTTTAGAAGTAGCTCATGATCTCTACTATTAAAAAAAGTAAGCTCATATTTGTTAACCACTTAATTTGAGGCATAGTTAATGATGAATGTGAAATTGTTGGTGTATTTTACTTCAGATTAAATGACACTGTCAATAGAAGTAATTCTTTAGGTGTTAGATATTCCAGTAGTCAAAATGTTAGAAAAATGTTTAGGTTACTACCTGAGAAATTTGATTGTAGATGACATGCCATTGAGGAATCACAAGACCTCAACAAAATGGATCTAGAATTTTTTTAGCTAGAAAGCTAAGAACTTTTAAAATGATCTTGCCATCAAAAGGATCAAAGAGGTAAAGGAAAATCAGTTGCACAACTTATTGCATTCACTTCATCTCAGGATATAAATGTTGAACATGCATTATTTAATGAGGTAGCTACACTTGATAGAGAAATTCCATATATGTCCAAACATTTTAGAAAAAATTTCAAGTTTAGAAATGAAGTTGCATCTAGGGAAGACAAACCATAGCATCGTATGCCCAAGTGTGTCAATGGAGTAAAATCAAAAGTTCAAAATATGGAGTCTTCTGCTATTCAATGTTACAAGTGTAAGAAATATAGTCATTATGGCTATAGTTGCCCTAGTAAGAAAAGTTAACAAAAGCCTTTTCTAGATTCACATGATAAGGCATATTGTTTATACATTTTTCTAAAAGTCCTCTTCTGGATTCACATGGTTATTTATGCTTGAAATGTATTTATATAGATATTGCATTGTGATCTTTTTCTCTCATGCAATTAAAAAAGAAATCAAAAGCAACTATGACTTAGTAACCAATTCTCTCTCCTAGTCAGCAGTGAATGTTCATGTGAAACAGTGAGTGTTTGTATAAAATAATAGAAGATTGGATTGATAGGCCAAGTTTCGTAGCCTTTTTAGCCTGAGATAGGAAGTTCATAGAGGTGTCCTAACACCTAGTACCTTAAAGTCAGCTGAATTGAGAGTTATTGGCCCAACACTCGTTATATGGGCTAAAACAAAAACTTAATAGAACCAGAGAAGAATTAAAAAAAAAGAAAAAAAATTGCTTATTATCCCGTTGTATTTTAGCCCACTATATATTAATTATGTGTATGTGTTTGTTATTCTTGAATATGTGTGTTCATTATGTGAGTATGCATAGATTGTTTGAATGATTCACGTGTCCTAGCCTCACTCACTTCACACACAGAGAATGATTAACATTGTAAATATTTGTGTTTATGAGCTTCTTTATGCAGCAAAGTATAATATTCTTCACTCATTTCAGATTAGTTTATGTTTCTTTTTTTAATTTTGAGGGAGTTTTTTCTGACATTATGCTCAATTTGGACAAACCAAGTCAATCTAGACCATTAATGCTCGAGATCTAACTATTGACATTTCGTTACATCATATTGTTGACCTTTGACCATTGATCTTTTAACCCTGTATTATGGAGCGCTGAATTTGCATGCTTTAACTAGATCTGAACAACAAAAAATGCACCTTAAGGGACCATCAACAATGAATGATCCAATAGTCTAAATTTAATGATCTTATTATATATATAAAACTCTTCTCAGTCCCTAACTATTTGATTCACTGTGCTTGTGTTTTGAAAATTGATTTTGAGAGTTTTGGGCAGATTATTTTTAGGGTGTTTTCGATCAAAGCATTGTTAGATCCAAGCTGATTACTCCTAAATTAAATACTTTTTTTTATGTCATGAGGAGATTTACGTGTGATCCACAATGAACAAAATAAGTGAGGACGCGAAAACGACCATCATCCCCTACTATTTAGACAACTACCCAATTCCCCCCTAAGATTTGAGAAATGCCCATTACCCCCCTTACCTCTATTTTTCTTCTAATTTTACCCTTACATAAACCAGCTTAAACCATAAAAAAACCGAACCAAATCTGAACTATCAAGCTAAACTATACCAAAACCATCAAACCAAAGCATTCCAATATATTTATATGTATATATAAATTTTTTAGTTTAAAATAATTTAGACGTAATAATGAAAATTAAGTATATATAATTTATATTATTAATTAATTGTTGAATAATAAAAATTATTTGAAAATAAAATATATTTTTCAAATTGTAATTTTTTTTAAATGAGTATATTTATAATCAAATTGATATTATAAAAATTTAAAAAAAATAATAATTATTATTATATTTAAAAATTATATATATTTTTTGAAACTTTTAAATTACTTTTTTTAAAAATGAATTGTTTATAATTAAATTTATTTATTACAAATAACTCAAATTTAATAATTATAATTATTCTATATAGTTTCAATTACTAACTTATTTTAAATATGATTTATCCGTTAATTTATGAATAGTTTTAACTTAAAAATAATTTTTAATGATTTTATAATTATTTTTTATAATTTTTGTTATTTAATTTTCAAATTATTATAATATAAATTTTATTATAAATATAATTATTTTCTAAAACCTTTTAAAAATTTTAAAAAATATATTTAACTTCTATATATAATTGTTATTATCCAACAATTAGTTAATAATATAGATTATGTATATATAATTTTGATATTAAATATAAATTATTTTAAACTAAAAATTATAAATTATGATATATTATTTAAAATTTAAAACAATAGTTCAATTTGCTAATTTCGATGTTCAGTTTGTTGGTTCAAGTTTGGTTTGATTTGACGGTTTAAGCTAGTTTATATAAGGATAAAATCGAATGAAAAATAAAGGTAAGGGGATAATGGGCATTTATCAAACCTTAAGGGGGAACTAGGTAGTTAATCTATATATAAGGGGGTAATGGGCATTTTTCTAGTGAGGACCTTAAGATTGATGTATTGGGTTTAGATGAGAGTTTTTTGTTAGTACGAGGCTTTGTAAGTATTCTTAATTCATTGTAAACTTAACTATTTTCGTAGTAGATTATTTTGTCTACATGTGGACTCGATTATGTGTTGAGATTTTTATCCCAGATTGTGATAATCATGGAATTTCTCTCATAAATATTCTATTATGAATATTAATTTAACTTTGGTAGTTATATTTTCACAATTAGAATATTTATCCTTGATTTAATTTTTCAAATTTTAAGTATTTATTGTGAGATAGTTGTTGAAAAATTGAAATTGAAAATATTGGAATTGTTATTCATTAAAAATTTGCTGTCGGAAAATTGAAATTGGAAATATCCCCAAGTTTTTCATTTTCTTGAATGGCTGAATTTAATTTCTGGTTATGTGATTAAATATTTGTCTCTGTTGTTGGAAATAGCGTTGAAAGAAGTTATTGGATTTGGAGTATTTTGGAAATGTTGCATGCATTTATATTTTATTTTGATTAATTGAAATTTTTATATTGTTTGGTAACAGTGCATCTGATTCATTGTGTATATTTTGTGCTTTCTACACTATTTTTCACTCCTATATCTATATATACATAAACATATACATACATATATATATAGTGAGAGAGAGAGAGAGAGAAGGATTTTGAATCGCCAAAAATCAGTATCAATAGTCATAAGAGTTTCTCGTCTTGAAAGGAATTAATAGACATCTCAATTTTATGTTTTTGAAGAATTCAAACTGTTTGAAAATATTATATATCTTTGAGATGAGAACTACCACCTTTGTAGTCCTAGCAATTGATAAATTGATTATTTGGTTTTTTTTATTACATTAGTGTTCATACTCCGTCAAAAGGCTGGGGATCTTGTATCTTTGTTTGTGATCATGCATTGACTTTACACAAATTGATGCCTTGAGAACAAGCAAGTGTACACTGAACAATTGAGCCAAAAATGAGCATATGCATGTGATGATTCACTGAAAATTTGCAAAATTCAAATATCTTTGGTAAACAAAAGTAAAAAGTAATTTAATCCTTAAGGTTTGGCTTATAGGATTTATTAATCCTAATAATTTATTAAAAATTTAAATTAAAATTCTATTTTATTTATGGAAGCTTTAAGTTAAATACTGTGGGTTGCCTAACTGTATTTCAATACAACAAACACAACCCATAGTAGCATTTTATAGTAGCATATTTTTTCATAATGTTATTAGATAATAATATATTTTTTATTTCATTATATTTTATATTCAATTTGTACTATTTTTATTAATGCTATGTCTAACATTAATTATTCTAGCATTAAAAAAATGCTACAAAAGAACTTTTTTAATGACATTGAAAGAATACTAAAAATTAAACAAATATTATTAAGAGGGAAAATATATAAAAGTGCCAAAACTAAAATCGCAAATATATTTTTATTATTAAATATTAAAAGGTTGATAAAAAATTTTATTTTATTTCTAGCTTTAAAAAAATAACAAATCCTTATGTCATCTTTTTTTTTCCACTCAATTTCTGAAAGGAAGTTATTGCTTGGCAAAATCTCTCTGCAAGCAAATTTGTTCAAATCTCCACAGATTTATCTTGGCTAGTAGAAAATTTCACTTCATCGTATGCGTTTGTAGAAATTGCTTTCTCCGCCTTCTCCTTTACACTTGCTTTACACCTCTTTTCGCTGTCTTCCATCTTTGCAGTAAGGTCTCCTTAATCAAATGGCTAACTAGCTAATAGATAGAATGATTTCTCCTATCCCAGTTAATTGGTCGAGATGAAGTTGATATGTCAGCTTTGCTACCTTCGCAAGAGTAGTTATTGTTAGTACTTTTGTTGGCATCTTATGGTAATTAAATATATTTGAAGAATTTTTAGTTGTGAGAATTCTTTTATTTTAATTAAACCCCATGTATTTAGTTTGCTACTTATTTTAGGATTAGTTGATTGTCAAAATCTAACTGGGAAATATAAATTTGCAACTCTATAACTCAAGAAAAGAATAACTTTTGGGAAATAAGAAGTTTAGGAATGTAAGAATTCTTCATAGTTTAGGATATTTATTTCCTTCAGGAAACAAAAATCCTCTTTAGACTGGGGTTTATGGTTTTCATATAAATAAACACTTATTTTTCATAACTTGAAAGAGTCGTGAAAAACTAGTCCAAAGAGATCTTTTTTGTAAGTATGATTTTTATGTTGTTTATATTTTTCTTGTGTTTTGATTGAGAACAACTTAGTGAAAATTATTTACTTATAATTCTTTTTATGATAAACTTAAGGATTTAGATCTCTTAAGTGTTGTGAAGACAATTTGGTTGTATTCATTGGGAGAGGAACTTGAATTTCTTCAAGAAAAGAAGCTGTATTCATTGAAAGGAGTTCGAAGATATCAAAAGCGAGGGGATCTCGCGAGACAAAGACATCTAAGAAGATCCTGCATAGCGGTGGGGAGTCGTTGGTTTATATAAGTCCATTGGTATTTGTATCATCATATTTCTTAGTGGATTATTTTTTTGTAGACATGGCCTCAAAGATGTAGGATTGGGAAATCTAAACCATATTAAAATTTCGTATCTTCATTATTTTATTTGCGACATATTTGATTAGATATATTGTCGAATTAATCAATTTAATTAATTAATTAAAATTGGCACTATAATTACTAACGAATCTTTCAATTGGTATCAGAGCAGGTCACTAACTTTGTTTTTTATGAGATCTTGGAGTTATGATTTGTTTTTGTGTAGATGTGGATTTTCAAAAAGAAGGAGGATCAATCTCACGGCCACCATTACTTGACGAAACAAATTATTCATACCGGAAGGCTAGGATAAAGGCATTTATCGAATCAATTGATGAAAAGGCTTGGAGAGCAATACTAGTTGGATGGATACCTCCCATAATAACCGATGACGAGGGTAATGTTGTGCCAAAATTGGAAGAAACATTGAAGTTCAAAAGATTTTGCATAAAATTACAACTCTTGAGGCCCTTAATGCTATTTTTAATGTAATTGATTTAAATCAATCTAAGTTGATCTCAACATGTGAATGCGCAAAGAAGGCATGGAATATCCTACAAGTCATTCATGAAGGAACCTCAACTATAAAAAGATCTAAAATTCAAATGCTAATCTCTAGTTTTGAAAATTTAAGAATGCGTGGTGATGAATTACTTGCTGATTTTATTCAAAATTAGATGACATTTCTAATGAATCTTATGCTTTAAGTGAAGAATATTCAGAGGTGAAGCTTGTGAGAAAAATTCTGCGATCTCTGAGAAAATTCAAGCAAAAGTCATGGCTATTAAAGAAAGCAATAACATTGACAAATTGAAAGTTGAAGAATGGATGGGATCGTTGAGAACATTTGAGATGAACCCGAGACAACGTAAAAGAATAAAAGTTTGGTTTTTAAAGTCGCTGAAACACAAGGCATTGATGATGAGGAAAATTCTAATATTAATGAATCTGAAGCACTTGCTCTTTTTACTAGGAATTTCAACAAAATTATGAAAAGAATATGACACAAATCCAAGCCAACTCAGAACGTTTTTTCAGACAATAAGTCTTCTTTTAAATCTTTTGAGACTAAAAAGAATAAGGGAATTTAATGTAGGGAATGTAAAGGATTTGGTCATTTACAAACTAAATATGCCAACAAACTCAAGAAGAAGCCAAAAGTTATGAAAACCACTTAGAGTGATGATGAATCAGAAGAAGAAATGTCCGATATTGCAGGTAAATTTATAGCTTTCACTGGTATTTTACATTCTGAAAAATTATAGGCATCCAGTTTTGTTGCAACAGAAGTAACAAATTTTTATTGCAACGAAAACACAAAAATGACTTACTTTACTCCCGACCTCATCGAAACAGACTCTAAGGTAAGTTATGATGAAGGTGAATATGGATACTGTATATGCCTTTTATGAATTAATGTTTAACAAATGGTTAGAAGTGTGTAATCTCAACAAAACCTTGCAAAAACAAGTAAATGGTCTCTTAGGTGAACGTTTTGAAGCAAAGCGAGTTATGAGCAATTTGGAAACGAATATTGCTGAGTAGGATAGAAGAATAAGTGAGCTACAATATAAGTTGGATTACACTTAGAAATCCTTGAAGATGCTTAATTCAGTTACGTCCAAAATAAATCATATTTTGACATTAGGTAAGCATGGTTATAATCGTGTAGGACTTGGCTTCCAAAATGAAAAATCTTCAAGTGCTAAAATCGTGTTTGTAAAAGAATCCAATGATTATCATGTTCAACAAAATTTATCCCAATGTAATGTTTTAAATACACATCATCATGATTCAAAAGGTAAGGAAAAAAGGTTTGTTCCTACTTGTCATTTTTGCAATATTAAAGGCCACATTCGACCAAAGTGTTTTAAATTCTTGAAACTCTTAAGAAATAACATGAAATCAAAATCTAAGACTTTTTCAAGACTCAGAAAAATATGGGTGAAGAAATTAGAAGTTAATGGCTTTACAGCCGATAAATGTTTGGATGTGTGTGTTGATAAGTGTCTAAATGATTTCATGACTCAATGATGAATAATTCATGCTTAAACTTTTTCAAATTCAGAATGGATATGTGCCAAAAGTGTGAAGGAATGTAATTGAGCATTGATCATCCATGTGCACCCTAGACCTGTGAACACCTTTCTATCGCTTGGCCATAACTTTCTAAATACTCCATCAATTGAGTTGATTATTAAAACAACGAGCCATGAGGAATACACTTATAACTTGTATGTATGCATAATTTCAAATACATGCATCTATTCTATCTAAAGTAGTAATCATTTAGACAGTGGTTGTAAATATTGCATTTTGAGCATGCTTTACAGTTTTGATTATATCTCATGATCTAGACATCCAAATGAAATGATTCTTAAAGCACGAGAAAGCTTATTCACAAAGTGTATGAAGACTACTCTCTCTAATTTGGCGTCGGAGATAGTCAAAAGTGAGCTACCATCTGGCAATCAAAGATATGATAAACTGCAATATGCATGTGTCTACACATATAATGCATCCATTATCTTACCTATATAAATGGTGGTTTTGAAGATGGAGGCATTCTATTCTTGATTTCATTTCTCTTAGGAAAATCTTGTTTTGTTTTTTTTCCTTGCTTATTGTAATCCAACTGTTGTCACCTTAAAATTCGTAACTTGTGTTTGTGTGTTATTGTCATTCTTCATCAAGCAATTTCCATCAAAGGACTAGAGAAGACGATCAATTATTTCAAACCTTAAGGGAAATCTTCGATAAAGATAGTGGGAGTTTGGCTTAGCTATTATGATTGTGTTGGTTATTTTGTGAATTATGTTTAATGAATGTTTAAGATTATTACTTATTCATTGTTTTTTATACCTTAGATTATGAATTATAGACTGATAATCTATTATTTATAATTAAAGTTAACAAAGGAGAATTAAGGTGTTAGAAACATCATCTTAGCTTAATTAAGCTATATTGAACAAGTGTTTAAGTTGGATCTATTTATTTGGTTTAATTTAAATGGTCATATCATTTTCTTGCAATTAATTCAATTATTTAAGTAGAAGCCTCATATCAAGGACATACTTAGTTGATTGCAAGTGAATATTGCCATGATCATTGGATTTCTCTAGCCATAGTGGAAAGACTAATAATATAAACTTTGGGACAATTGCTTAATTCACTTAATATTTCAATGCATGAGTAGATGGCTAGCCAACTCCCATTTGATTTCATTGGATTCAATCTATTTTATTTTATTTTTTTAAATTTAGCAAGTTCATTTATTTCATTTAACATCACATCAAACTACCAATTAAGTGTTTAGAACTTTATTATTTATTAAATTTAGTAACGTAAATAAAACAAATGAAAATTTAAACCGTTACAATTCCTTGAGAGATTGACCTTGGAGTGGACTTATCATTAACTATTAGTGATCCATGCACTTGCGAGCATACTAAAATTTGGACATCTAGTTTTTTGCACCGTTGCCGGGGAATTGGCATTTAAATTCTTTGATTGTTTTTCTTGTTGCTAAATTTTCTATATTACTATCTCTATTTTTTTGTTAGTCATTTGCTTATTTTATTTATTTGCTATTTAATAACCTTACTCATCTCTTTCTATTATTAATTGCTTATTTTGTTCATGCTTATTAATTGCTTATTTTATTTAATTATTTACTTTGTTAATCGTTTTTGTTTTTGTTTTTAGAGGAAGGTTGTACCGTCTTTTTTTTATTTTATTTATTATTATCATTATTATTGTTATTGTTCTAGCATTTCTTTCCTTTAATTATTTGTTATTATTGAATTTTGTTTAATTTTTGTTTTGAGTGTGCCATTTATTTTGATCTTTGTTTTTGTTTTAAAAAAAATGCTTTCTTTGTTTAGTGTTTTATTTCATCTCTTAGTATCTCAATTTCTTTTAGGTGCATGCACGGAAGAAGATCCTTAAAGGGCAAACTTATACAAGAAAATGATAACATTCAAAGAATAAGGAAAAACTTGAGAAAATTAATAGAAGAAAATCAATTACAACTTGAGGGAGAAGAACAAATTGTTGAAGTAACGACAAGCATGGAACACCAAAGAAAAGTTGTAAGGCAAATGGTGATGAAGGAATATGAAAGGCCAATCATTGACAATTCTACATCTTGCATACAATTACCTACTGCAACACAAAACAATAAGGTCAAGAACATACATTTTTTTGTTACCTTCTTTTTATGTAATTCCTAACGAAGACCTTTTGATTTTCATTAGAGATTTTTATGCGACATTGCAAACTTTTCCTTTGCAAGGGCTGACCAAGGATCAATTAAGGATTAGATGTTTTCGCTACACCCTGAAGGATAGAGCTAAAGCTTGGTTGATGACTCTTCCACCTGGATCTTTGACTACATGGGATGCAATCTACAACAAATTTATGGAAAAATTCTACTCGCACCAAAAATCCATCAAGTTGAAGACTAAGATTGCAACTTTTTCTCAAATGAAGAGAGAGTCCTTCCATGAGGCATGGGACCGATTCAAGATGCTTCTCATCGATGTCCTCACCATCACTTTCCATTGCAACTACAAAATCAATTTTTCTATGACGGACTGACATAACAATGTCAATATACTATTGATAATGCCGCTGGTGAAGCAATAGGAGAAAAGACTGCTGAGGAGACATATGAATTGTATGAAATGCTTGGTGCTAATTCCCAACAAAAACGTGCAAGAGAAAAAAGAGTTAAGTCTTTTGATTTCTTTGTGTTTAAATGTTATCCATCCAACAATTAAGATTACTTCTTATTTGATACTTAATTGTGTTAAAAAGGGATCAAGAATAATTTCTATACATATCATCAAAATGGATCCCTAATGCCCTAATATACAATAATAGTTAATTTAAAGTTAATAATAAAAAATTTATTCTACTTTCACAACATTTGGACAATTGGACTTGTAATATTTGGACCTCTTAAACTTGTGGATTTAATATAACCAATTTTCTGTGGATCGACACTCGGATTTCTTAATCTTTATTATATGAAATAGCCTACACTTGGGTATTACAACCTAAAAATTGTGCATGAATTACATGAATTAAAATTAATGTTAGTGCAAATCTATTACTCTACAAATGAGATGTAATAAATTATATAAAACTAAGTTATTGATCTTTCTCTTGTATATATATATATATAGAACAAATTGAAAGGTTAGTGAAAGAAAATGGTAAATTCAACAGGGAGCTTAGGTTCCATGGACACCCACCCAAAATGAGATAAAATTTGGATGAAGTTATAATAAATAGAATGGAAAAATTGAGAAAATTTTAATCTCAAACCGTTAAGGCAATATAGATATCCTAATGCGTATAACTAATTTTAGTATATACTATGTAAAATTATTTTATAAGTAAAATATACGAATAAGCAATATTTAATAATTAAAATTTTTCTATAATTCATATTTTGTATTTTAGTAAAGTAATAAAATTTTAACTTTCAATATATTTACTGAGACAAAAGAACAGATATATTTCTAAGATCAAAATGACATAACAATCCTATTTATTAATTTAATCTATATAAATCTCATTCGTTAAAATTTTTTGTTAATTTACATTGCTTGTTAATATTTCAATTACAATTATTATAATATCTTCTTATTATTTTAATAATTAAATGTATCAAATTAATTCTATTTTATCTAGATTTATATGTTAAATTAAAAAAACAATTTACGTGAATATTTTTTAAATTAATAAAACCTGGCTAAATTTTAAAGGTTTATAAGTGTTTTTATTCTATTATTCTAATGATAATTTTTTAATGTGGAATATAAAGAAATAAAAATAATAATGTTTCTTTAATGAGTGATGTAAATAAATAGAAAAACTATGTTTGTGTTTAATATGTGATATAAATAAATAGAAAAAATTAAAAAAAATTAAATGGTGATTAAGAAACCATCACTTGAAAATCCTCATCCTACCTGGTAAACCCTAAAGCCATTCTATTTGATAATAATAAATATTATCTTTTAACCTTTTAATTAATTTTATTCTCAAAATTGTTAATCAAAATAGATGAATAGTAACAATTTAAATTATATATTTGAGTTTTTCATAATAGCTTGACATAAATTTAATATAATAATTGTTATAGGGTAAAAACATGCTAGACACGTGGCGCGTGAGTCTGCAACGCTCTAGTCGTGCCCTATGGGACGATCCATTCATGTTGAAACCCACCTCACCTTAGATCCTAGCTGAGGCAGAATCCGACCTCAGGAAGTATAAAGGGTATTCACATGAAGGGTGCCACGTAACCTATAACCAATAATCTACATAACGAGGGCGAAAAAGAGTGGACCCCACTCTGGAGCAACCCCAAAAGCAAAAAGATTTGGTCTCCCCCAAAAATATAAAAAGAATGTCCTATGTCCTAGGTCACTTGGGGGGACCACCTGAAATCACCCTAAATAGAAACCTGACCAAGGAAACAGTATAACCCCTTAGTAGCTGAAAAATGGGCTCCACCTGACAAGGTCAGCTTTTGAGGAACTACAATTAGAGACAAATGAGCACTCGGCACCTGTACGCAAGGGATAACGTAATCCCTTACTCGAATTAAATCATACCACGTGACATGTAATCTTGGATAAGGTCTTAAAGACCAATCCCTGCTCATCAAATGTCCTTAGTCTTGACTCCAAGCTAAGGTTTCAAACGTGGGGAAGAGAAAGCAAATGAGGAATTAGGGCAATATTGTTTAACCAATCATATGTTCACAAAAGTATAGTATAAAAAGACACTTATCTCAAGGTAAAGGGGGGTCTTCTTCAAGTTTTAACTCATTTTCTACTATTCTCTCAGTACAAAACACAAGTCACTTCACATTTTTCTCTCTAGAAAACAAGGAGAAAGCAAGGAGAGATCCTTGTCTTATTGGTTGGCCTTCAAGAGACAACCTTAAAACTCATTGAAGGTTGTCCTTTGGAGATTGCTTACTATTTTAGCCCCCACATAAGCCATACTTATGCATTTTTCTCCATGTGTTTTGTGTGTTACTTGGTCAACTAGCTCCTAACTACATAAATCCCCACCTATTAGCTATTTCAAGCTACTAAAATCGAGTCATAACATCACCCCCTCAAGGTACTGACTTGAGCATCGGAGTGGGCTCGCCGGAAAACCTTCGGCGCCCCCTTTTGACCGTGCTCTCTGTTTTAGGCATCTTCACCAAGGTTGGGTCTGAGGTCAATAGGGACGACAAAGTCAGCAGGAGCGACGAGGTCAGGAAGGTTTGAGATAAGTTGGCCTGGGATCAATGAGGCGTGAAAAGTCAGCTTGGGAGCCTCCGGGGTTAGGACGAGACTAAGTCGAGTGCGGATTACTAAGCTCAGACTGTTGACTGGGCATCCAACTTCAGCTCGGATACTAGATCAGTAAGGTATCCTACCTCACCTAGATTGATATTTTTACGCAACAACAATAATCATATATATTTATATAAATTACTTATTTCCACTATACTTAATTCTAATTTTAAATTATATTAAATAAAGTAGAAATAAATTATCACTCCGCTGTATTTTAAAATTTAAAATAATAATTATAAATTATGATAAAATAGATTAACAAGCAGTTATTAAATCATACATTTTTTTATTTTACATATCACTATTAAAGTTAATGAAATTACAAAATATTCTAAATTTTACAAAATAAAGTTTAAAATGAATTAAAAAAATGAAAAGTAACTCTTTGATAATACATATAGTATGATAAACTTACAAAATATAGAATTTGAAATAACTCTTAAGAATTATATTAGATATTTTATCAAATCTTTTTGGGTGCATTTGGCAGAATACATTGGACTGTATTGGTAATGTATTGAATTATAATATAGTGGAAGGATTAGATTGTAATGAATTGTATTGGATAAAATTTAATACAGTACTATATTTAATGGGAGATTGTATTATAATATATTAATTATACAAAATTTATTTTCATTATTTAATTATAAATTATTATTTTTAATTAATAATTAAATTATTATTATTTTTAAAAAATATTTTTAAAAAAATATTTTTTAAAGAAATAAACAAAAATAATATAATACATGCTTGACTCATGAAAAGAGATGGGTCAAATTTGAGGGATCTGGATTGTATTATTTTTAGTTTTTATACAATTTAATCTGTGCACCGAATACTGGACAAAAAATTTTCTATCCCAAACTGTGAAATAGTACAGTACAAACCCACCTATCAAACATGCCCTTTGGTTATAGTTTTGAAGAAATAATTGATAAATCTGAAATGACATTATTATTAATTATTATTTTCTTTAAGTTATTAAGTATAATATTTTACATAATTAAAATGTTATCTTTTAGTTTATAATTTTATTCCTTAATTTAGAGGTGGCATGGCAATTTAAGTCACAATACAATTGCACTACACAAATTTTATTAAAATAAACGAACTAAAATAAAAAAATTATAACAGATAATAATTATGTTGGGCTGTATTCATATCATATAATAATAATAATAATAATAATAATAATAATATCGTATTTGAACTTTCTAACTATCAATTCATTTAATACATGATTAGATAATCGAATGATCACTTTTTGTCTATTCATTATGCCATGAATCTATTTAAGACTCGTTTGCAAATCTTATTTTCATGTATTTATAAAAATTTTAAATTAAATGATGTTTTTTGAATTAAACTTAAAAGATAAAATGTATCTAATCATATCATATAAGGTAAATTTTGTAAATATATATATTTATACAGCGCCTATCATATAGTCAAATCCTCTAATTATATTGTAGTACAGAGAAAATTGTTATTATAATAGTATTTATCTAAAGTTTTAGTAGATTTTTTTTTGTATAATTACGTTAAATTAAATTATATAGTAATATTTAATATCTAAAAAGAAGAAGATAAAGCCGCTACAAAATAAAAAAAATTCATTGGTCAAACTTTTAGTCAATGTTCAAAATCTTCATCCAGCTTGGACAGCTGGCTGGAGTGGCAATGACAAAGTAGGTATATTTATGAAATATTCGGTAGTTCGCCAATTCCCGTGCATAATTATTTATTATTATTTTTAACAATAATTATTATTTAATTTAAAAAATAAGAGAAAGATTTTGATTTTTTTTACAAATCTCTATTTAATAAAATATTTTTGTTGATGCGTGAAAATATCAACCAAGGTGAGGTAGGATGCCTTGCTGATCTAGTATCCGAGCTAAAGATGGATGCTCAGTCAACAGTCTGAGCTCAGTATTCCGCACCCGATTTAGTCTCGTCTTAACCTCGAAGGCTCCCAAGCCGACCTTTCACGCCTCGCTAATCCCGGGCCAAATTGCTTGAAACCTTCATGACCTCGCTCTCCTTGCTGACCTCGGACCCGAACTTGGTGAGGATGCCTGCAGTAGAGAACACGGACAAAAGGGGGGCGCCGGAGGTTTTCCAGCCAACCCACTCCGATGCTCAAGTCAGTATCTTGAGGAGGTGATGTTATGGCTCGATTTTAGTAGCTCAAAATTGCTAATAGGTGGAGGATTATGTGGCTATAAGCTAGGTGACCAAGTAGCACACAAAACACATGGAGAAAGTGAATAAGTGTGGACTTTTTGGAAGCTAGAACAGTAAATCCGTCCTCAAGGGACAACCATCAATGGATGTTTAAGGTTGTCTCTTTGTTTTCTAGAGAGAAGGATGTGAGGTGACTTGTGCTTGTAGTGTGTGTGAGTAAAGAAATGAGTTCTAGCTTGAAGAAGACCTTCTTACCTTGACATAAGTGTCTTTTTTATATTATACCTTTGTGGACACATGATTGGCTAAACAATGTTACCCTAGTTCCTCCTTTCCTTCCCCTTTCCATGTTTGAAACCCTAGCTCGGAGTCAAGACTAGGGACACGTGGTGAGCAGGGATTGGTCTCTTGGTGAGCAGGGATTGGTCCTTAAGACCTTATCCAAGATTACGTGCCACATGGCATGATTTAATTCGAGTAAGGGATTATATTATCCCTTGTGTACAGGTGGCGAGTACTCATTCGCCTCCACTTGTGGTCCTTTAAAGGTTGACCACGTTAGGTGGGGCTCTTTTTTCAACTACCAAGGTGCTACACTGTCTCCTTGGTCAAGTTTCCATTTTGGGCAATTTCAGGTGGTCCCCCCAAGTGACCTAGGATCATAGGACACATTTTTCACATTTTTAGGGGAACCAAATCCCTTTACTTTTGGGACTGTTCTAGAGTGAGGTCCACTCGTTTTACCCTATTTATGTGGACTATTGGTTATAGGCTACGTGACACCCTTCATGTGAACACCCTTTACACTACTTGAGGTCGGATCCTGCCTCAACTGGGATCCGAGGTGAGGTGAGTTTCAGCATGAATGGATAGTTCCATAGGTGCCGACTAGAGCGTCGTGGGCTTACGTACCGCCACGTGTCTAGTCTATTTTTACCCCATAACAATTTTAATAAATAAAATAAAAAAGTCTTGCACCCAAATGCAGGAATATATAATGTTTATTCTTTGAAAATAATGAATACAAATATATATAAGAATAAAGAAAATTTTATGCAAAAACAAAAAGACATTAGAATAAAAGTTAATTATTATTTTTTAAAATACTAATATTATTCATAAGTTAAGAATTTACCGAGAATTTATATAAATAGTATATTATTTAAATGTACATAATCATATCAAATGATTTTTACTCTTACAAATAATTGGAGACAATTCAATAGTCAGCAATAATAATTTTTCACTATATGTTGGTAGTTTTTCTTCTCCTCTTGTATAGGGTTAGACACCATCTGTAATATGTGCAAATATCCGGACAACGCTAAATTAATATTCTATTAAGATTCTCAGTAAATATATAATAATAATATTATTATAATGTATTTGTAATATTAAAAAAAATTGGAGAGAAATTGTCAGTACTCCAACTCAAATCAAGATAAGTTTAGGACCTAAAAAAATTATATTAATAATTAAAAATAAATGACGTATATTGTGAGGTGTAAATTTTGTAACTTTGTTCGAAAATTAACCTATATAATAAAGATAAAAATTACTAAAGATATATTTAGTACTGCGAATGATTTTACGTACCTTTGACAATATAATAAGTATATGATAAGTACCAATATTTCATTTACAACAGATGTGACTTCTTTGATTTCGAGTTAATTACTAACTAATTAATAAATATTTTATTTTTAATTCTTTTTACAAATGTAGTTGGTTTAAATTAAATTTAGTTACAAATCATTTTATTTCATTATAGGTAAAATCCTTTTAGTTTTTTGACTTTTTTTTAATTTTTCTTAACATTAACAAATTTAGACAATTAATTATCATATTTTAAAGAACATTCCAACCAAAAAATGGTTCGCTTTATATTTTTAATCAAAATATGATAAAAAATAATATTAATATTATGAATAATAATAACTATAATTTTATTTTAATGTATAATTTTATTTTAATGTAAATAAGGGTATTATAGTCATTTAAGTAAAAATAAATGCTCAACTAATGGTTTAAAGAAGATAAATATATATTTTTTCAAACTTTTCATGTAAGTGTTAGTCTCAAGGAAATTATGTATTAAAACCTCTAAAAAGTAATTATGATTAATGATAAAAATGATGAGAAGCACTTGTTGGTAGTGTATGCATGATTATGCAAAATGATTGGCGGCTCAAATGATAAAACTAATAATAAAAATATTACTTGATAATTTTTTTTTATTTCATACTTTAATTATCAAATTAAATACCAAGTAAAATAGCAAGATAAGAATGATTGAGAATTATATCTCTAGCTAAGAAGGCACGTGCACAAGATATTAATACATTTCTTAGTATATAAATTTAAGATTTTTTATAAAAAAATAAGATTTGGTTGAGATTATATATAATAGCACTATAGAAAATGTTGTCTCAAACCATTAACAACTTCCTTTTAAACTCATTTTATAGTATTTAGTTGACTTTTAATAAAATTAGTTGACTTTAATAAAATAAAATATATTAATTTTTTATATGAATTATTTATTAATTATTTTATAAAAATAATTTCAAACTATTTTATATTTGTAATATTAGTAAACACTTATATAAGATATTATTGTCTTAAACAATAATTTTAGAGCTTAATGTTATTATTTTGACCTTTTATGTACTAGATTAAACTTTTGGATAAAACGAAAAGTTAACATCATATCCCTTTGATCATGAAGTTTTGTATTTAATTCTCTTTATGTGATTTATTTTTATTTCTATTTATTACTATCTTTCTTTTGGTTTCTTTCTTCTTTCTATATATATATGTCAATCTTAATTCTAAATTTATTTTATTAAAAAATATTATATATTTATTTTATTTTTCTTAAAATAATGGGAAACTTATACAATAGATTTGTCCTAATATGATAAATTGGTAATTTCATCTCGTCATAAATTGATCTTTGTCAATTCAAAATATGAGTCTGTTAAGTAATATTATATATTTATTTTTATAAACTCAAGACTTAAAAAAATTAGAATACTAGTCTATATAGTTATTTTTTTATTATTATAATAATAATTTTTAAATATTATATAAATTTAAATTAATTTTTTTTGCAGGATTAAAAAAACAAAATGTAATTCTCCTCGTAATTAACAATTTTAAAATAGTTAAAAAATAAAGAAATTGAGAAGAATATTTGCTTCTCGAATGTAAGAATCTAACAGTGAAAGCTAGGCTGGTCTTTTATTTTTATCTTCCTTTTCACATGCTCAATCCTCTCATTATATTATTATTTATTTATATTTATAAATAAATGTAATAAAAAATAAAATAAAATGGAATGAACTCTTCTGGCCACCGCTGATGACGTAGCATTGTTGCTGACGTGGAAAAAGACGATAAATTTTTGAATTAATGAAGGGTAAATTAGTGAATTTAGAACAGTGAATCCCAGAATAACAATCACTTTTCAAATTTATTGTTTGTTTTATTTCTTTTTCATAACCTATATATCCGTAAAAAATAGATTTTCTCAGAAAAAAAAAAGAAAATTAAAAAAAAACCATTCCCATTCCATTTCTCGTAAACATTTTTACATCACTTTACAGAGAACCGCCATCGCCAAGATCTCTGTGTTTTGTGATTTTATCGAAAATCCCGAAAAAACCAGGCTCTGACCCCGGAATTTACCGTTAAATTAGCGAGAAACTAAGTGTAAATTCATAGATTTTTTTGGGGTTAGAGTTTTAGTTTATTTATAAATGAAATGAACAGCAGCAACACTGAGAAGTTCAAAATCTTCACTCACTTCCTGCGTAGTAGTAGTTAAAGAAGCATAAAGGAGCGTGAAATCGTCGTTAATGGCAAAGCGCGTGTACGAAGTCTGGAAAGGCAGTAATGTAAGAGGGCTTTACTATTTTCTTTTATCGTATTTGAATTATATTTGTGTTTTGACTTCGAATGTATCGTTTTGTCGTCTGGTTATGGTTTGGATTTGTTTGCTTTTGCTATGAAATTAGTGGGTTTTGGTTGGTTTAGTGTGTTGTTTTGCGTGTGGTTTGAATTGGTCTCGAATTAGGTTTTCTCATTCAATATAACTTTAGGAGCAAATACTAGTGTGAGTTTAAGTTTCTGTTTGGTTGTCGAGAAAGTGGAGGAATAGGAATGGGAATTTTGAAGGTTCTGGGTTGCTTTGACTGGTTGGTTATTTTTTATTTTGAGAAATGGGGATGAAACTTTTCAGAGTAGTTCTTCTCTTTTCATTTCACATCAACTAACTAATTACTGAAAGAAAAGTTACTTCTTAATTTCTACTTTAGTACCCCTAAAGAAAAGAAGATAATTGATAAGTTAGTGTTGTTTTCTGTTTTAAGATCAGTCGTGTTATTGTGATAACTAAGAGACTAGTTTGACCAGATAATTTTGGAAGCTGCAGTACAAATGTCTTAGTTAAAAGGTTTTCTTAAATCTCAAATATCCTGAGGCTTGTGGTTTCTGTTCTGTGGTGGTTGTTAGGAACGTTGGCGGTGCCATGTGCACAAATTAACCAGGAAATTTATTTCTTTCATTATTTTTAATGCTAAAATGAGCGAACAGAATAAAAATGAGTATAGGGATGGGATATCCATATCTGGATTGGAAATGAATGTCTGTGGCATCGACAGTTGGGTTATGGTGTTGTCACCTTCCACTCAGAATTGAATCTCAGTTGTAGTGGTGTGTTGTTTTTGGTGCCAGACACAACATTTCTTTGATGTTATTAGAGGTTCATTGTAGCTGAAGTGCAGTGGGCATTATGGATGGAGGTGTTGGTTAAACTGTGAGGTTCTTGTTGATAACGCATGTGCTGCAAGCATCATAGATTTTCCGAAAGGTTTTTTTCTAAAATTTAAATGCTAAAATTAGAATAGGATAAAGTTAATGTTTACCATGGAAAAGCAAATATGGTGGAGTTAATGAGGATATTGGTGGAATCCAACTTTTGGCTTGGAAGTGAATGATAGTTGTTTGTAGGGTTGGGTGGTGGGGTTGTTATGTTGAAGTCAAAATTTCTAGTTTGCTGTAAGGATTTCGATGGAGGTGTTGTCAGGTTGCCATCATGGGTTTGGTTAGGATGGTAAAGCATTGGTGATAACTAAAGGGTGGTTTATTGATGTTAAGTTTCTGTTAGAGGTCCTGTTTGTTGCTTAGTGGACAACAGGGGATACATTGTAGTATTGGGTTGGCTATGGGATAGTGATACTGAGGGATGCATGGTTGATATGTATAGTGGAAGTGGGAGTGCCTTTGACCTTTGAGATTGGGATGATGTCCACACCACATCATTTACATTTTCTATTCAGTTTGTCTATGATACTGATCTGGAAGTGGAGTTTTCTTTTTGAACTTTAAAATTTACGAGACTATTGAATCAACCTTTAATTTCACATAATTGCTTTCAGCTTCATATTACACAAGTTTTCTTATGATATATTGTAATTGTCTCTATATGATTGACATAACTCTTGAGGTTAATGCCCTACTGCATCAGACATAAATGATGCTCTTTGAAATGAAAAATAAGAATGATTTTGGTTGTAGATTGAAATATTATAAAAGATGCAGTTGATAAGGCTGCAGCGTCTAGCTCTTATTAAAGATTAAATGGCTGCATGATTTAGGGTATTTTAGTTTGATTGTTTCCCTTTTTGGTTCTTTTTTGATGTGTTATTCTGTGTTCTATTTATGATTATTTGAAGACCAGCTTGGCCCACATGGAGGAAAACCATAGAAAGAAAAAGAAATGACGGGGATATTTATTTGCCCACTGTCATTCCTAGTGCTATAAACCAATTCCATTTCTACTCTCTCAGGCATGAAATATTAGGTTCTAGTGAGCTCGATTTACAGTAAAAGGAATGATGCCTTTTGGGTGTTAGTAGAATTGTTTGTTAGCAACTAGATGTCAAAATGTTGGTATAACAACTTGTGGGGAACTGTGAATTTGAAATAGAAGTATTTGAAGTAAAATATATAAAGATGATCTATGACATAGTCTTAACAAGTTGTCAATGTTTGAGCTCTCTAATCATTGTCAAGGAGCTGCTATGATGCATGGCTGTATGCAATTTGGAGTGTCTTAGAAGTGCTAGTGGTACTGGGGTAATTAATCTGAGTGAATTCTAATATTAAGAAGGTGGTATGCTAGGACTCTTCTCCATTGTTTTAGTTGACATAAGCATGCTGTTTGTAATGCTATAAATTTTATGAAATTTGCTATGAGGGGCAAATATTTTTTTCATTAAACTGATGATGGGGTAAACAGGTTGTCTTAGCTACCTTGTCAATGATCTTTAGAGCTTGGATTGTTCTTTGGAGCTCGAAGGTCATACAATAATTTCTGTTAACTTGGGCACAAAGCTCAGAAGCTGTTTAATGTCACAGTATCCTAATCCCTAAACCTCATATCAGATAACCATAGATATTCAAGTAGCCTTAACCGAATAATGCAGTTAATATTAACTTGTCATTTCCTTTAGAAGACTCCTGATTCTACAGGCGTAAACATAAGATGATTTGCGTATTCTCGGGGCTACTTCTTAACCACCTGAAATTAAACTGTCATAGATTTGCGAGATCTTTTTTATAATGCAAAAGGGGCAAATGTTTAATTTGTTGCTATGGTGAATTCTGCAGTAGGAGTGCTGAAGAAAGACAAGAAGTCAGTATATTATTCTAATGAGTGCAGTTATTGTCCTGACTTGTAGCTGTATGAGAGCATATGGACATGATTTAAAACTAGAATGGCTCAATGCTTCCTTCCCAATTTTCAAACTTAATATTGGCGCTGAATTATCTTTGATGACGCACCTGTACATCAGATGCTTGCTTCTCTTATTCTCTGAGTGCTAGAATCTTTGTTTTGCAACAGAACAGCTGCCTCATAAAACATAATGTATGATTCCTTCATCAACTTTCTTAATTCTACAGAACTATCTTGACATCTCTTTCCCAATAAATATAATTTATCTTCAAGGGATTCCTGGGCCAGAAGGCTGGGTTGGATACTTACTTTTGATAATCATGTCATGTTTGGAAACACTGGTGAAAGTTTTATGTTTAATTATACAAAGAAGACCCAACTACACATATACTGAGCCATTTTAAATGTGTATTGAGGCTTTTTGATGCTGTGAGTATATCAGTATGAAAAATCATGTATTACATTGTTAATGTAGTGCAGCTTGAATCTCTGATGTGAATAAAAAGATAGCATTGTCTAAGCAGTGCAGCCTGCATAGCTTGTTTGCATGGATAGCTGACTGTCATTAGCTGACGCAATAAAGATGTTTTGCTATCATCTAGTTATCCTGTTTACTTGAATGTGAAAGAGAATAAGTGACAGTTGAGATATGTTTTCAGAAATAATGAGTGGCGAGGATTATTTTGTTATCATGTTTTTCTGCACACAGAAAAATTTGGTTTGCATGTTTGTTTACCACTTTTTTGTGTCTAAGGAGAAGATATCTTTTGTGGGTAAGAGTGTTTGGACAATTTTTGTCCTCTAGTCAAGTGTGATTGGCTTTTAATTTTATTTGCTTTGAGGATTTGCATGTGGTATGCATGTAATGATGGCTTTGCACTTTTGACATGATGGTACGTGTGTAACGTACTGCAGAGAATTTCTTTTTCACTTGCTTGTGTTATGCAGTTTCTGAACGTGATGGTCCTTACACAGAACTTTATGCATTCTGCAGCATACCTTGATGCACACACGTGGAGGTGCCCCATTCTCTTTTTTGAACATCCTTGTGTTTTCTACAAATAAGCCAGCAGAATCTGGTTGACTTAGTATTGATGTAACAAGCACGGATCCAGAAAATTCTATGAAAACCATGTACATACTTGCATCTTTTGTTGCTGGTTGTTGATTATAAGTGCCAAAATATAATAGATAATATGCATACAGTTGAAGTTTTTTGTAACAAATGATCTTATAGTTATATATATGGAGATGCCTATTAGTTTATGAAGACTGACAAATATCATATTATGTCTGTCATAATAAAATATGTCAAGGTGGATGACTTTAAGATTTTTATGTTTGTCAAACTGCATTGATGGGGTGAATGACAGTTTATGGAAAAGATAACTTTTAATACAAGGAGCTCATGATGCTTTCGTTTTCTGTTTCTTTGAATATCTTGCTACATCTTTTTATTTGTAATTACTAGTTGTGCTTTTGAGGTTCAGGTTTTTGTTTTTGTTTTTCAGTTTTAAATTTTACATTTTGTTCATCTTTTGCAGAAATTTATCCTTGGTGGAAGGTTGATATTTGGGCCAGATGCTAGATCATTGCTTGTCACATTGTTGCTGATCATTGTTCCAGTTGTAATCTTTTGTGTATTTGTTGCAAGGCACCTACGGCATGAGTTTTCACCACATAATGCAGGATATGCAATTCTTGTGGTAGCAATTGTTTTTACTATCTATGTTAGTCCTCTTAATCCCTGGGTACTTGTGTTTCATTTTACTGTTTGAGTGTTACATAAGGTTTTGTGATCAAGTATGTTTACAAGCAGATGGATGACTATGCTAATGTTGTTTGATTAATGTTTGAAAATTTTCAAGCTTGCATCTTGATATAGTGGCAGTCTGTGTCAATCTTATTTTGTTGAGATTTGTCAATAGTCTTCTTTTGGGTTATGGATTGTACATGGTTAAAATTTTTAAGGGATGCTCTTACATCTGATTCTTAAGCCCACAGTATGGATTGATGGGTATGTAGCATGTAACTTTGGTTATTTTAGACATTTTTGGATGTTAATATTCTTCCCTTAAAATAGCGGGAGTGGTAGATTTTGATGGTCCAAAGTCATACGATAAACCTAATATGTTGCAGCTGTCTGTACTTCTAGTTGGAATATGGATTGTGATACCCTCTGCTGGACTTTTATCATTTGCTAACGACTGAAATTTTGCTTAAATTTGATGCTTAATTTTGATTTTTTAGATCAAGATTCTCCAGTTCATTTTGATTCATTATTCGGTTCCTTGTCTAGCTAATGCAATTTATAGAATGGAAAATATCTTTTTTTTTTTTCCCTTTTTAACTATTATTCTTTTCTATTTTCATCTCTCACATTGTTATCTGTTTTAAGACTATTGTTGATTTTTGATAGGTATTGGGTCTTCTTTTTCTCACATCTGCACGAGATCCTGGTATCATTCCACGTAATTCACATCCACCAGAGGAAGAATTTCGATATGATTCTTCTGTGTCAGTTGATGCTGGAGGAAGACAAACACCCAGTCTTCAGTTTCCTCGGACTAAAGAAGTTATGGTCAATGGAATTCCTGTACGGGTAAAGTATTGTGACACTTGCATGCTTTTTCGTCCTCCACGCTGCTCGCATTGTTCCATTTGCAACAATTGTGTGGAGCGCTTTGACCACCATTGCCCATGGGTTGGCCAATGCATTGGACTGGTATGCTGTCATACAAGCAAATAAGATCAAATAAGATCGCATTTACACCTATATCTTTTAGACATTATACTACTACTTCTATGTTTCCTTAAGAGTTATTTGACATGAATCTAATTACTTTCTCAATCTGCAGCGCAATTACCGTTACTTCTTCATGTTTGTTTCTTCATCAACCCTTCTCTGCATGTATGTATTCTCCATGTCAGCTTTATACATCAAGATTCTGATGGATGATTACCACGGCACAGTCTGGAAGGCAATGAAAGAGTCTCCTGCGTCTGTCATACTAATGGCCTATTGTTTCATATCGCTGTGGTTTGTTGGTGGACTCACTGGCTTCCATTTATATCTTATTGGCACAAATCAGGTCAGATGATTTTTCTTGTTTTCATTTTTTTTGGCTATAGTATCAGATATTGCTCTTGTTTTTATTTCTTTTTGACTAGCAAAAGATCATGTTTGATTACTAGTTAGCCACTGTCATTGCCAAGTATGATTAACTTTATTTATCCCTGATCTGTGGCAAAATTATTTACAGCAGCATTCAGCTCTAGGTCCACTAAAATGGTACTAAGTACATAGCCTTCTTGTCATATTACGCTCTTTAGTGATTTACATGTTTGATTTTGACTTGATTCTTAGAATTGCTTTAATTTACAACATAAATATGATTCGTTGTTATTAAAAATAAGAATTGCTATAAATCTTCCTTGTTTTTAATAACCAAAAAATCTGTATAAAAAGTGAAAGGGAAATGTATTACAAGTGATGCAGACCAGATATCCACCACCCAAAAAAGGCAGAGAGAGAGAGAAGGCAAAAGATCCTATGGAGGGGAAGCTAAAGCTATACTAACTAAAGCTATACTAAAATAGCCAAAAGTGTCAGCAAGGTTTACTTAAAAATCTTTAGGAATACATCAGTAGGAAGTTTCAAAAACATTCATCGTATTTAATCTGTAAACTAGTTTTACTTTGGGAAATAAAAAATTTCTTTTTGTTATATTCTGAAATTACCAAATTATGTTATAGAAGGTTGAAAAAGGATTTTTAAAAGCTAGTTCTGAATGCAAGTCGCCCTTTCGAATTTCATGATGTGTCAACTGTAACTGTGAAAAGGTGGAAAAAATAAGGTAATAAAGAAAAGGCAAAGGCATTGTTTATCAGGTAGCCCTGCTTTCTGAGTGCTCCAAATTTTGAAATATTGGCTTCATGTGTGTCATGGTTAGGATAATATTATTTATTGTATACTTGGAAATATTCTCATCTCCATGTAGTGTCAAGCATTAAAATTATTTTCTTTACTGGAATTTATAAATTATAAATCATTAATATTGTCAGTTTCTTTCTTGGTCTAATGGAACTAATTTGCTCCATGGTTTCCAGACTACATATGAAAATTTTCGCTATAGGGCTGACAACAGGATCAATGTTTATAACCGGGGTTGTGTGAATAACTTTGTTGAAGTATTTTGCACAAAGGTAAAACCCTCAAGGAACAACTTCCGAGCTTTTGTTCAAGAGGAGGTACCAAGGCCTTCTTTACCCCGTACTCCAGAGGCAGAAGATTTGAGCGGAGATCCACGTCCAAAGGTTGAAGATGATCTAGAGATTGGTGAAGATCTTCTGAAGATTTCTCAGCGTCGTAACATTGAAGAAATTGACGAGGACATTCGGAGCAGAGGGAGCAATGGTCCTCATAACACCACAGAAGTAGACTCTGTTTTGGCTGCAGATATCCGAGCTACCACCATTCGATCAGACACTCGGCACTCAAGCTGGGGAAGGAGAAGTGGGAGCTGGGAAATATCTCCAGATGTACTTGCCAATTCCAGTGTCACCGAAAGCAGAGGCTATGGCACTCCAAAAGAAGGACCTTAATGATCTTAGCTGGGCGATACATGAACGATGCACAATTTCCTTGACGGGTTTTTCAAAGAAAGTTGCCAATTATTAAAAGTTTACAGTTACCCCAGCAAAGGGGAGTGAAATTTACTCCCTTGCTAGGCCATCGGAAAGTTTTTGTATGACCTTTCATTCTGTGGGAAATTCTAGCTTAGCTCCTCCTCTTTAACCTTGGGAAGCAGTGAGTAGTAAGGTAAGGATGTGTGTTTGTAATTGTTTGAAAAGTTAAAAGGGGGATAGTGATTTTGGCATTTGAATTCTTTGTCTCTCTCTGCTTATATTGTTAATAACATTGAGGTACCCTGGATTTAATCTCTTTCTGGTTTTATTCTTTGTGTAAATAATTTGAGACTAGAATTTCTCTGCATTTTGTGGTCACTATGCTCAATATAAACCTCTCTTTTTAATTCTGCTGTTTGGTTTGAACTGCGTATTTTATTATACTATTTGATCTCTCGTTATTTTTGTTGACCAGTGAAGTTTAATTATGAATTCATAATCATAGGGATCATGAGCTCTCCCCTGTAATATTCTCAATTAATTTGTCTTCCCATATATTCCATGAAAGAATGAGTACATTAAGCATTATGAAAAATTGTATGAAAGAAAAAAGGAAAAAATTATGAAAAGTTCTATCTAGTAATTAAAAATTATTGAAGAAGTTTTTTCAATAATTTTCTCGTTGGAGACTACTTAACAAATAAGCTCATTAAAACTATTTAATTAAAAGAAAAAGTTATGTAATTATTTTGATGATGCTGATAAATTAAGTTTGTGTAGTAACTGCAATTGGAGGGGAATCAAGTAAATTTTAATGTGTAAAGATTCGCAATTTATGAAAAATATTATTTTTGTGAAAATTTAAGGGTTTTATTAATTATTTTTTTAAATATAAAAAAAGTATGTGTTAATACCAGATTTTATATATTACCAAATGGTGTAATGATTATAAGAGTATAAAATAACAGAAGTTTAATAATAGGTAGAATGCCTGATAACCCTGATGATAATTTATCTTTAAAAAATAGAATCATAATAAACATATAAATATAATACCTAATAATAATCTCTGTTATTTTGTCTAGTACCCATCGTTCTCTAAACTTAATATTATCTATTATAGGGTTTTAACATATATCTCTCATGAGGTTTAAAATTTTAACACTTAGATGAAAAATTTGAAGAAAGACATCCTTACCTCTCCTAGATCATTAGTTCACCGTCAATTTTTACTTAAATGACTATAATACTCTTAATTACTTTGAAATTAAAATTTAAGAAATTTAATTTTTGATTTATATAATATTTAAAAGATTAAAATAATTAAAATTTAATTTATATTTATTTAAATTTAAATTTTAATTGATAATATTTTAATTTGACAATTTTAGTTTATATTTATTTATTATTTGTTAAAATTAAAAATTTAATTAATGATAATATAATTTGACAATTTTAATTTATATTTATTTAAATTAAGAATTTAATTAATGATAATTTAATTTTTATTCATGTACCATATTTATTCAAATTCTAAATTCTAATATGCAAAACGACCGCCTTTCTAACTTGACAATTTCAGTTTTTAATTATATATCATATTTAATTTTTATTCAAAATTAAATTTCTAAGTTTAAAAAATATTAAAGAAATATAAATTTAAATTATTGTTAATTAAATTTTTAATTATTTTAATCTTCAAACATTATATAAATTAAAATTAAATTTCTTAAATTTTAACTTTAAAGTAATTAAAGGTATTATAGTCATTTAAATATAAATAGATAATCAACTAAAGGTTCAGGAGAAGTAAGTGTACCTTTTCTCAAATTTTCCAAGTGTTAAAGTCTCAAACATCAAGGAAGGTATGTGTTAAAACCTTTATCTATTATTTTACTTGATATTCATCACTCCCTAAACTTTCAGAAATTTTACCAAGTTATATGTGATCAAAACCTTCTATTCAAACCAGTTTCTAGAAATAAAATTATTTTTAATTTATTATTAATAATGATAACAATAATATATTATCAAATTTTTAATTAATCTGAATAATACAATTTATATGTGATAAATATATTTAATATATATTATTTTGAATTATTATTATTTTAAACAGAATTTTACATGACGATGATAATAATTTTTTTATTATTTTATTTTTATTAAATACTTTAAAATAATGATTATTTAACTAATTTTGTATAATTTTCGTTACTAAAATTGTTATTAAAAATCATAAGTTTATTTGAAAGTACATTTATGAATGTTAATAAAATAATATTTTTGTTATGAGCATGCTTTTTTTTAAGATTAATTTTAAAAATTACAAAAGTAATATTTTTAGATTTTAATATATATGTTATATGTAGATATAATTAAGAATATATAAAACTTCAAATTAATATGTTATATGTAGATATAATTAAGAATATATAAAACTTCAAATTAAGTATTATAACGGTAATGGTTCTCTCTCTCTATAATGGATCATGTGTTCATTTTATAAAAAGGTTAAAATTTTTAATTATTATTTATTTATAATAAAAATTGGTTTGAACTATTTTTTCGAATTATTTTTCATTTATAACAAACCAAGTTTGAACTGATGGTTCAATCGGGTTTAATTTCAAATTTCGTGAGGGCAAAATTGAAAGAATTTCAAGTTTAGAGGATGTTTTGTACTAGGCCAAACAATAGTCTTAAGACGTTCTTCTGTATAATAATTATAATAACGATATAGAGATATTAACTTTTAAACAAATACCGTGTATACAAACTCTCCTGTAAAAATTGACTTGAAAGTTGATGTTACATAATTAATAATATTGTTCGTACATGTCTCATATAATTTTATTTTCTTTACTCCCCTAAAAATATATGAAATATGATAATAGAAGCAATTGATAAAGTATTAATTATCGTCAAAATTGCAATAAAAGTTATTGTTGATACCAGATTTCGTTACCTGATGTCAACTAGTGAATTTGTTTTATTGCGGGAGCAAAAAGCCTCCTTTTCTCTCTTATTTCTTTTCTTTATATACTCGTTAATCCATTAGGTTATTTGAAAGATTAATTTAGATAAAATTCTTATTAGAGATAATCTATAATTTAGTAAAATTCTAATTAAAAGGTAATTCAGTATTTTAGTTTACCTATAATTCAGATGAGATACGACTTCATCAAACAGAATCTCCCTTAAGTCCGCATTCAATAAAAAATATTGATTGAAGTTTTATAAACTTAGACTTTGTTATCTTTTGGGCCTCTATTCTTTAATATGGATCTGATAGCTATATTGTTGGATTAGTATGCGGGTGAAAAATTGACTTAATTTTGAATGTTAAAAGAACAGTCTAACAGTAAGTCCCCCAGTTTTAAAAGTAACATAGTTGCTATTTGAAACTAATCAAAAGTCTGGAAACCTAATACCGAATTCTTTATAATCCTTTACTCTTTTTTATATGGAAGTTAGATATATGAGAATCTCCAACGGAGTAGTTGACGCTTCGTTATCCAAGGAATGAAAAAAGGACATGTCTTAATTAACGAGGCCTTGATTAATATGACATCATAAGTACATTTTGAATTTTTAATAGCTCGCTCACGACCTTTGACCTTCTTAGTTTACTATTTATTTATTTATTTTGGTTTAGAGCACAAAAGAAAGACTGCAAAAGTATAGAACTTATTTTAGTCCTTTTAGATTTTGCATTTTGTCACTACAAATGTGTATAACTTTAGTTTATTTGAGCGAAAAATAGATAACTTGATAGTATATTTTTTGTGTCCATCTAGATTTTGTAATTTGGCATCGAGGGGTATGAAGATGGCACCTTGGAGGTGCATTATCTTGGCCTTCGTGGGGCAATGAAGCTGGCACCGCGTGGGTGCATTGTCTTGGCCCTCGTGGGGCAATGAAGCTGGCACCGCGTCGGTGCATTATCTTGGCCCTCGTGGGACAATGAAGCTGGCATCGCATAGATATATTGTATTTTGCCCTCGTGGGACAATGAAGCTGGCACTACATAAGTGCATTATCTTGGCCCTTGTAGGGCAATGAAGCTGGCACCGTGTAGGTGCATTATCTTGGCCCTCGTGGGGCAATGAAGTATCTATGCACACTTATACATCAAATTAACTACGGCTATATATTTATACTCATTAATTATCCTATGATCCGATAAATCAGTATATATAATCATCAATATTAGATATTGAACCATGGACAATTAATACAAATAAAAATAAATCTATATATGCAATTGATACAAACAAAAAATAAATCCATATATGCATTTGATATAACTAAAAATAAATTCATACCTTATGCTTTATCATGAAATTTTGTTATCGTCATAATAAATTGGCTTATTGTCCTTGTTTCCCACAGACGGCGCCAACTGTTGATATCAGATTTCGTCACCTGATGTCAACTAGTGAATTTGTTTTATTATAGGAGCAAAAAGCCTCCTTTTCTTTCTTATTTCTTTTCTTTATATACTCGTTAATCCATTAGGTTATTTGAAAGATTAATTTAGATAAAACTCTTATTAGAGATAATCTATAATTTAGTAAAATTCTAATTAAAAAGTAATTCAGTATTTTAGTTTACCTATAATTCAGATGAGATACGACTTCATCAAACAGAATCTCCCTTAAGTCCGCATTCAATAAAAAATATTGATTTAAGTTTTATAAACTTAGACTTTGTTATCTTTTGGGCCTCTATTCTTTAATATGGATCTGATAGCTATCTTGTTGGATTAGTATGCAGGTGAAAAATTGACTTAATTTTGAATGTTAAAAGAACGGTCTAACAGTTATAAATAAACATGAAATTTTTTTAGTTGTAAGTCTACAATTCTATTAATTTTAATTCAAAAAATCTATATTTTATACTTTAACTAATTAAAACTACAAAAAGAAAAATAATTAACTTTTCATAAAAAAAATACACGTTTTTGTTATGTAATAAATTTAATTTAGAGTTATAAATGTCTCATAATGTGTCCTAAAAGAACATGTACAAATTGAAACAATATCTTTCTTAATTTGAATATAAATATTAGTAAATACTGATTTATTCAAATACAATTAATGTGTTAGCGTGATATAAGTTAGTGGAGTTTAAACTGCACTCATGTTATAACGAAAAAAGAATTGAAGAAAAATAATAAAAATATTATATATTGTTGATGCACGGATTTTGTGAACCCTGCACTTACACAAAAAGATAGAATGGATGCACCCGAGGAGACCGAGTGGCTCGAGTCAAGCGTGTAAATGCGAGCCAAGTCCACAATCACACATCATTAAGAACCACCTTGAACTTCACTGCCCAAATATCCATACAATATCCAAGTCAATTCACCTCCCAACTCACTGCCTCAGACCACCTCCCAACTCACTGACCACCTCCCAGCTCACTGCCTCAAACCACCTCCCAACTCCCAGCTCGACTTCGATAGCTCTAGAACTTTCCAAGATCCCTCGAGTGACACTACACTTACTGTTCGTCCCTCAACTAATTGTCCAACTCACCTCCTTTCACGCTCGAACACTATCAACCCAAGGATTTCACCGAGCTGGTCTGCAACTTTCTGCGAAATAAAGTAGGGCTCAGACAAGAGTCGCCTCTACGACGACCTCTCTCTGATGCCTAAGTTAGCCTTAAAACAGAGAAGAAAAGGGTGAGGGCATGTGTATGTACCTCTAAATGAAGAGAGTAAAAAATATGCCAAGGTAATGAGGAAGAAACACAAGGAGAAGACCTTGCACAGATCTCGAATCAGGTAGGCGGAGATTCAATGGGGTGAACAGTGGGGTTTCTTTTGGGTTTTTGTGTCTGTTTTTTTAGTTTTTGGCTATGGAAGCTATGTATATGAGAAAAGGAAAGAGGGAATCCGTTTTTTTGGGAAGAGAGCTCTTTTTTTAGGAATCCCCTTGCTAAAAGAAATGACTTGTCCTTTTGCAAATAAGAAAAATACATTTTTATATGAAACAAAGGAATGTTCATACCTTATTGGATGACCTATTTTGCCCTAATTTTAGGGTGTTTACCTTTCCACGTGTCTCTCTCCCATTGATTCTTGGTGGCTCAGCTCAAATGCCATGTGGCAAGCTATGGTTGGTTAGCTTTCCCTAATCCAAGCTCGTTGGCCACATGTCGACCTTCTATTAGCCAAGGAGATTGCTATGTACTTTGGTGGACAAGTGGCGTAACCTCATTCGCCTAGCTGGCACATGGTCCCCCACCGGGGCTCTACACACTAACTACACAATGTCAGCCAAGATCTGCACAGTACCAGCTTGGCTGCTGCTAAGATCAGGTGCTATCTCCTGCCTTTGAAGTGGTCTCCGTAAGATGTTTTCTTGTGTGTTGGGCCACTTTAAGGATTTCTTTGGGAGATAATGAGGTGAGCTTTCGCTCATTTAGGTGCTTGATTAGCTGGGCATCCCACCTGTCTGGGCAATTGGGCGTCCCACCTGTCTAGGGGCAGCTGGGTATCTTATCTCTCTTGCTCAGGAGGGCGAAGCTCTTATTTATTGGAGGGGGGCCTGGTCGTTCCAAGGCGCAATGAAGAAATAGAGTTATTTTTCTTGTCTATTTATGCGTGTTACGATATAGCCACGCTTTTCCACATGTGCCACGGTATATGGTTACATAGGCGTTTTCACACACGCTATGGTATATGGTCACGTGGGCATTCCCATTCGTGCCACAATATATGGTCACGTGAGGCAATATCAGCAAATGGAGAATTCGTTGGCGATACTTAACGGGGAGCCCAGCTCATAGTGGGTCTTACCTAGCTGCTTAAATGACGAATATATTGGTGATACTCAGTGGGAAGCCTGGCTCACAGTGGGTCTTACTATCCACAGCGAGCAGGGCTTGTACCACGTCCTGCCTTGAGGTGGGCACGAGGTGGGTTATCTCGCAACGAGCTGATTTGGACTTTCGTGGGCTTACTTTTCGCCACATGTTCAAGTGTATTTTTCTTCATAACATATATGTATATAAGATTTTATGGAATATTAATGTTCAATTATTCTCAAGTACTACAAGTAATATATACTAGATATACAAAAGTAAATTATTTATTCAAAACAATGTCTCTTTGCCAAAATAAGTAAATAGAACAAAAAGTTATCTCGAATTTAGTTTTTCTTTTTATTTTAAATAAATATTAATGGGATAATAATATTTTCCTTCCTACTGTTTTATTAAACAATTAATCAGGACATAGTTTGCTCAATTGCAATATGAATGGCAATATTTATTGGCGAGTTTGGTATGGTGCTCCACTAAGTATTTCCTAACGCTCCACTAAGCATTTTATAGTGCTCCACTAAAACAATTACTAGTGCATGCAGTAATTGCAAACATGCAAATCCACTCCATGCACTAGTAATTGCAATTACTGCATGATTATTAAATAATTGCAAACATTCAGTAATTGAACCTAATTTATATGATTATTAAATAATTTACTTATTTAATAATTATGTTACCAATTTAATCTTTTCTTTTATATATTTTAATAGATATTCTAAAATATTTATAATACTGCTTACTCAAATATTAATAATTTTTTTAAAATAAAATTAAACACCTTTGAAAATGTTAAAAAAATAACTAAATAATTTTTAAAATATGAATAATATAAAATAAATATATTAAATCATAAATAAGCTAGCACGGCAAAATTATTTAAATATTTAATTATGTCATAAATGATTTATGTATCAAAACCTCTAAAATCGAACTCAATCCATTCCATTATTAATCATATCACATTCTCGTCACTTACTTATTAATCATGTTCTTTCAGGTCAAATAAAATTTATTAATTTTATGTTATATTTGTTGATGCACGATTTTTGCAAACCCCGCACCCACACAGAAGAATAGAATAGATGCATCCAAGGCGGTCGAGTGGCTCGAGTAAAGCGTGCAAATACAAGCCAAGTCCACAATCTCAAACCACTAAGAACTGCCCTGCTGCTTTACTGCCCAATTACCCACACAATGTCCAAGTATACCCGCCTCGCAACTCACTGCCTCAGACCGTCTTCTCAGCTCACTACCTCAAACTACCTCCCAGCTTTCTACCTTAGGCCACCCCCCAACTCATTGCCTCAGACCATATTCCCACTCACTACCTCATACCACCTCTCAGCTCACTGCCTCAGACCACTTCCTAGCTCACTGTCTCAGACCACCTCCTATCTCCCAACTTAACTTCGATGACTTCGAAACTTTTCAAGACCTCTCAAGCGACACTACACTTACTGCCCGTCCCTCAAATAACTATCCGACCCATCTCCTTTCACGCTCGAACACTTTCAACCCAAGAATTCCATAGAGCTGGTCCGCGACTTCCTACGAAACAGAGCACGGCTCAGACAGGAGTCGCCTATTTGGCGACCCCTCTTTGATGCCTAAGTTAGCCTCAAGATAGAGAGGAAAATGGTGAAGGCGTGTGTATGTCCCTCTAAATGAAGAGAATAAAAGGTATGCCAAGGTGATGAGGAAGAAACATAAGGAGAAGACCTTGCCAAGGTCACAAATTAGGTATACCAAGATTCAAGGGGACGAATAGTGGAGTTTTTTATAGGTTTTAATGTGTGTTCATGGAGTTTTTGGCAATTGAGGCTGTGTACATAGTCTGGGAGAAGAAAAAAGGGAATCCTCCTTGGGAAGAGAGCTCATGTCCTAGGAATCTTTTTGGCTAAATGACTTGTCTTGTGTGAAAATGAGAAGAATGCATTTTTATATGAAATAAAGGGATGCTTATACCTGATTGGATGGCTTACTTTGCCCTAGTTTTAAGGTGTTTACCTTTCCACGTGTCTCTCTCTCATTAGACCTTGGTGGCCCAGCTCAGATGTTATGTAGCAAGCTATGGTTGGTGAGCTTTCCCTTATCTAAGCTCATTGGACACGTGTCGAGCTTCTATTAGCCAAGGAGATTGCTTTGTACCTTGGTGAACAAGTGACGTAACCTCACTCGCCCAGCTGGCACATGGTCCCCTACTTGGGCCTTGAATGGTCCCCACCTGGGCTCTGTGCACTGTCTGCACAGTACCAGCCTGACTACTCCCAAGATAAGGCGCTGTCTCCTGCCTTTGAAATGGTCCTCGCAAGATATTTTCTTCTGTGTTGGGCCACTTTAGAGATTCTTTTGCGACGCAATGAAGTGGGTTTCCGCACACCTAGATACTTGGGCAGCTGGGCGTCTTACCTCCCTAGGCAGCTGGGCGTCGCACCTGCCTAGGCAGTTGGGTATCTTACCTCTTTTACTCATGAGGGCGAAGCTTTTGTTTATTGGAGGCCGGTTTGGCTGTTTGAAGGCACAATGGAGAATTGGAGTTATTTTCTTCATTTATTTATGCGTGTATATAGCCAAACCGGTATATAGCCACGCTTTTCCATATGTGCCACAGTATATGGTCACATGGGTGCTTCCACATGCGCCACGGTATATGGTCACGTGGGCACTCCCAGCCATGTCACGGTATATGGTCACGTAGGACAATATCAGCAAATGGAGAACTCGTTGGCAATACTCAGCGGGGAGCCCAGCTCACAGTGAGACTTACCTAACCGCTGTAATGACGAATGTGTTGGCGATACTCAGCGAGAAGCTCAGCTCACAGTAGGTCTTACCTATCCGCAGCAAGTAGGGCTTGTACCACGTCCTGCCTTGAGGTGGGCGTGAAGTGGGTTACCTCGTAGTGAGCTGATTCAGACTTTTGTGGGCTTAATTTTTGCCACGTGTCCAGTTGTATTTTCTCCCATAACAATATTCATATCAAATTGACGGGTCATGTAAAAAATTATTATCCTTACTACTTTATTAATAGCATTCAAAATAAAACTAAAAAATAATTAATAAAGTTCGGACTAATTTGTTAAAATTAATGAAATATATCATATATTGTTGTTTCAACAAAGTTCAGGACAAAAAGTGTTATCACCATAAATATTTATATCAAATTAACAAAGGCTCTGTTGGATAATGATTTTTTATTCCATTTTTTGCTACCCTAAAAGTGGAAAAGTCATTAGCAATGACCCATCCTCATTAATCATCCTTCACCCCCTATAAATAAACATTGAAAACAAAAGCGATCAAACTACAATCAATGGATTCCCACAACATTTTCATAAAACAAGTAGCACCAGCAGCAGTAGCATCCATTGCTGCTTTCTTATTACTTCTTCAATTTCCATCACAAACAAACGCCATAACTCTGAATTCTCCATCTAATTTAGTAGATGGTATTTGCAGAAAAACCCTAAATTACGCAGACTGTGTTTCAGCTCTGCAACTCGATTCCCTAACTCTATCAACGTCTGACCTAAACGCTCTAGCAAGAATAGCCCTAGAAATAGCAGTAGCTAATACAACAAACAGCAAAGCTTTCATTCAAGAATTGGCTGAGAGCAAAAGCACTAAACCCAGTTTAAAACGAGCCCTAAAGCTATGTGTTTGGGCCTACGAAGGTTCTGTTGCATCGTTTAACAGTGCTAAGTCAGAGCTGGATGAAGATATTTCGTCGGCAAATTACGACGCAAAAGTCGCCGGAGACGGTGCCGTCACCTGTGAAACTGTTCTGAATTCTACTGAAGCCGATGAACCAACGGAGATTAAGGCTAGAAATTACTTTCTGAGCTTGTATAGTAATATTGGATCTGTTATTACAGATAAGCTTGGTGGTTGAATATATTCTTATCGTTGAAATATTTCTCTTGTTGCATAAAATTAATCTGCAGAAATAAAATCGTTTTCTTAATTTAACAATTTTTGTTTCTTCTCTTTATTCTATCACCCTTGCAGTGATTTGACACAATAATATTAAAAAGATTCCTCCTTTCAGGTTTTCATTTTAAATATTACACAATTACATGTAAAATTTTACCGAAACAAGATTGAATTTGAAATTAAATGTATCGAAAATTGGATGAAGAGATAACTGTAGCTTTTAAGTGTGATGCTGCCAAGAAAGTCTACACCTAATTTGGAAGAAATTTACTTCTAATTTAAGATAAATTTATTTCAACACAACACTGATAACTAAAATCCCTTCCTTCTTTTGAGGTTGGTCTAAAGATAAAAATGATCCCTTAATTAGTTTCTTCTATGGTAAAAGATAAAAACCAATCTGGATTTATTTTTTATTTTTTAATATTGCAAAATTTTGTATACAGTCTATCAAAATAAGATTGAAAATTTATTGAAAGTTGAAATTGAAGACAGTTGCAAATTTGGTGCTTTTTGTGAAAATTTGCGTCAAATTTGAGCAAAATCTGTTCCGTAATTTAAGCGGAAACTAATTGAAAGGCAACTATAGGTATTCGAACTTTCTCTATCTAAAGAAAAAGAATGCTTCAATTTATAAAAAATAATTCGATTACTTCTTTTTAAGATGAAAAATGTCACATTAATTTATACAAAAGCTTATTCATTTCTGTTTAGTGTATTTATTTATGGAAATTAATCTTCATCCTTTAATTATATCCTTCCAAATGTGGATTAATTTATCTTTTAACGAGGGAATCAAACATATTAATTGTTTTTTATTTCATAATTTTATAGTATATGGAAATTGCTAAGTCCTTTATTACAACATAAAGTTGATATGCCAGGTACGACATTAATGCCCGCAGCTTGATGTAAATGAGTTTGACTTAATTAGGAAACAAACATTAAATAAAGAATTTATAAATTTTCTGATACAGGATATATATATATATATATATTTTAAAAAGGTAAATAAATCTAAAAATTGACTCGATCGATTTCATTCTTAATATAACCAATTTGACTAAAGTAATTTTTTAATTATCAATTTTTTTAATTATCAAGAATTTTTTCTGATTTTTTTTTTTGCATTTGTGAATTTGTTACTCATTTGTGTTGTTTTTTTACTGATATTTTTTTTTATAATTTTCATTCATGATTAATATTTATTAATATAAATAAATAAAATTATCGCAACAAATAATGAAATAAAATTACAATATTTTATTCTAAATTAAATCATACTTTTACAAACATAATTGAACAAGCCTAAGAAAATTACAATTTGAAAATTACAAACATCAACATCCAAAGTTAGTTACCTCACATCAACTCAAATTAATTGTCTCAAAAAATTACAATTTGAACAAATTATAGTTCCATCAAATTACATAAAGAGAAAATCTACAAGCTGCTGACCTCTTAGTTGAATAAGCCTTTGACATAAATATTCTCACATATATAGCAACAAATTAACAATAAAGTTGATTTTAAATTAAATTTAAAATTAAATAAAAAAAATAACAGAACTAACACAACAAATAACAATTTAAATTAAGAATTAATTGAACTAACAAAGTAAAAAATAGCATAAATTAACTCAATTTGAACCACCTATATACCAGCAATTAAAACAACTTACAAATAGCATTAACTCACTCAATTCTAAGTTCATCCAATTCTTCCTCCATGTACGTCTCTTTCCTCTATTACAAAATACAAAATAAAAACGTAATTCCCATGTAAGTTATTGATATGTAAATGTAGAAATTAAATTATCAAATGAGTGATTTTTTTAATTAATAACTTACATCGTTTGTCAGTATATTAATATCTTCAATTATATCTCTCATGTAGCCCATCACATAATAGCCACATTCGATAGTCTCTAGTTGGATTGGTGTTTGCATATATAAACAAGATAAAAATCTCAAGCAAATAGGCAGTTTGGTAACATTCGGTCCTTGATAAGTATCATAATACCCATCCGATGATAAATTATATATGTGTTGTATATTTTTGTCTTCCTAATATAATTCCATGAACTAACCTATTCTCAAGTTAGATATAAACCAAAAATCCATTTGATAATAAGAGTAAAAAGAATTTCAGTGAAGAACTAAAACTGCATCAAATTTCATAGACAATTGAAGTTAAACTAAAAGCTACTAAATTGATGTGGGAAATAAAAAAACCAAAGATTCCAATATGTTGCTCATTAAAGCTGGATAAATATATTTATGAGAAAACAAATAGGCAATTTGGTAATGAATTGAATTTACCTTCACTGTTTCACATCTCATGCTTTGTCTCTTGCTTGAACTTCCATCTTGAGCATTAAAAATCATATACCACTACATAATATGCTATTGTTAGTATTAACCTCTGCATATTGTTTGAGCAAAATCCAAATATTGGTAGGGAAAATGCAAGCCCTTATTTACAATGTCCTTCAAGTCCTCTCCCATTCCACCCCTTAGCGAATCCATATAATACACAACTCTAGCCGTTACATCTATAGCAACCAACACCCAACGAAAACTGTTTTGACATGCATTGAACTATGTTAGAAATTTAATAAATTTATGACTAATATAATCATATATGAATATGCAAACATTACCCTAGATTGTATGGCATGAGAATGACTTGACCACGTGTTATTTTTTGCAATAAGTTTGCAATAGCAAGTGCTCTTTCTTCACGTATTGGCTTGTTAACTGACCTGCCAGCCAAGGACACTAAAGTTGGATTAATAAATCCAAATTGCTTGGTTGCTTTACCTTTCTTCAACTTGTTGTACAATGCCCTACTCAAACAAAAAACCAAGCACACGCAAACTTATGTTTATAAGGAAGAATTAGGTGTTAATATATAATTGCATATTAGTAAACGAATTAGAATGATTAATTTTTACATTATGTACAACATTATGTAGCTAGTAGTGAGCTTCTTCATGTAAACTATGGTTTGACAATTCTCGATGGATATATAGGTGCTCATATCCATGTCAAGGATGTTCTAGTCCAACTTAACCCGAATGGATTTCCCACCGCCAACAATCTTTTCTACAAATGAAGTAAACATCTTCATATGCGAATTCCTCTTCATGCATTGAACTTGAGCATGTCTTGTGTTCTTTTTCAAGGCCATAACATGCTTTAGATTTTCATTTCTCTTCATGCAGGTCAATTCATTTACCTTTTGTGGGCTTTCATCATTGTCTCTCTCAACTAGCAGGTCTAAGTCTTTATCGGGGGACAAGCCAATTTTTTCTTGGATGTTTGCTTCTTAAACTTTCTAGGGGCTTTTTTGCCTTTCTTGTTTGGGCTGTCATCATTATCTTCATGATCTCCATCTCCCTATAAATGTGTATTGAATCCCAAAAATTGACATTATGAATCAATCCTATGAAAATACAATGGTTGAAAAGATAAATAGAAAATGGGCATAAGGAAAAATGGAAAAACCTTTATGTCATATGTTAAAATGCTTGACTAGAGCATACACCAAAGCTAATACAATAATTCAAATAAAACAGGATGTTTATTGATAATTATCTGAATGAAATAATCCATTATCTAAATGAAACAAAACAATCCATTAAACATAAAATGGTAGAAAATGCAATTTGCACAGTCTTCCAAGTCATAGTCAATAGCAATATACTTACACAATCAATAGAGCTACTACAATTGCAATAGAGTGAAACAATATCAGTAGCTTTAAATAAAGGTCATGCATATGCAGTAATTGTATAACAAGCATTTGTCTCAAGCCAAAGCATTTATAACTAAATTATGTAGTCACATAATATATGAATATTAACCAATTATACTTGCATCCATTCCCCAATATTATTGTTTCTTACCTCAGAAGCACGGTTTTGTCTCTCAACCTTCATTGCCAGCTCCTTAATCCTCTCTGTCATTTATGCATTTTTTTTTATCATATAACATTCTCTCTCTCTCTAACATGCTTACAAGGGATAAGTTGAAATACATATTTAAGGACACAAATTGTCCAACACCTTGTAGATGGCCAATTGTTGGTTCCCTACCCAATGACTGTGCTAGGATATCGTTCTTCCCTTATATCTTCAAAGATTCCTTCCGTGCCTCACTCTCTAATTCATCCTACAAACAAAATGGTAAAAATAATGAAGAATCACTATCCCCACAATATATTGCTGATTTAATTTTTTTTAAGGCGAAAAAAAAGAGCTTATCTTACAATCTTCTCAACCACAGGCTGAACCTCCTAGTCATATCCTCCTCCTCTTTTTTGGTGAGCATGCTTCCATAATAAACTCTTATCAATTTCCAGCTCCGACATCCCTATCTCTACCATCTATGATACACGTTTAAGATATGCTTGATTAGAATATTAACCAAAATGTAATACCATTCATGATGAAATATTTCATTAATAAAAAAATCAACTTACAATCTACTCCAACAAGCGAATGTGTCCTCCTCGACTTAGCCGATGGTTGTACTTGTTCATATTTCTTTTTCTCTGTGCATTATCCCTTGCTTTATGCAAATATCGTATTCAAGTTGATTTAAATTGATATTTAACTTATTTTCAATAATTCTCTTAAATTTACTCACCCCAAACTATTCCGACAACCTTGATTCCACAAAGGTTGTCCAATGAATTTGTGGTATGAATCTTGTCAATGATGTGACAAAACCCACTACCAAATGTGATATTAAACTTTACCAACGATGTTACAGAAACCGAACACCAAATGTGATACGAAACTCCAAGATTTTCAAGACGCAAGTTTGTTAAGCCAAGAATAAGGACCAAGAACTACAGTTGTTTGAAGACACTGCACCAAGAATCTTAAGAATCACTCACGAATCAAGGTGATAAGTCTAGTTGTTGAATGCCACAAGAATATGATTCTTGATAAGTTCACAAGTTCTTTAAAAGAACTATAGAAAGAATTTATTTCTCATTGAAGATAATGTTATAAGAACCAATATTCTGAAAACCAATATTCTGAATTCCAATACAATATTAGCCCCATATATATAGGCTATCATAAATCCTAAATAAAACAGAAATCTAAAATTAAGTAGGAATAGAAAATCCTAATTTAAATAAGAATATAAATCCTAAATTAAAGAGAAAAACTATAATTCTAATCCAATAAGAAAACTTAAAAATAACAGTACTAAATAAGATAGAAAACTAATTCTATATAAGAGATTCAAAAGCTCAAATTATCCATGCGGCATTAGGATTTAGTAGCATATGGCTATTTTATTCTTTTTTTTACAACCTACTTGAATTCTTGTCATGCATTCAGCCCATCTCTTGTGATTTGGCCTACTTGGAAAGCTTAATGGATCATGTTAATACTGTTCTTGACTCTCTCCAAGCCCACATAAAAGTTCTTCCTCTTATATTCATGATTGTGCAACTTTGTTTGTATAAATTTGTATTGTAGAGGTGGTTGTGCCAACGATTTTGTATCATCTTTATTAGGAATAATTAGTCCATAATAAGGTGATGTATGAAATTATGAAAAGCCACTACCAATACATGCATTACTTGCTTCATGCTGTGATCATCAATGTCAAAATGTTTCTACATGAATTGCATAACAATATGAACTAATGAAAGTAAACTATTGGTAATCTATTTGGTAAGTAAGTAAATTGCCAAACACAGCAACAAACATGGACTTATCAATTTACTAAAAAGATTTTGATATAATAATTATAATGTACTTCAAATATTTACACAATATTGGTTGTGATTCAAAAATCAATAGTTTCTGAGTTGAGTCGAAGATCAAGTTCAAGATTAATTTGAACAAGAACTTTGAGTCATGAGATTATATGGCTTTAAGAACTGTGAGGTCAAGACCAGATCAATATCAGGTCAGTACTAGATCGGTATAAGCTCATATCAAGTGGCGACTTCAAATAGATGTGGTCTCTCATGTGTAATCTTAGAAGTTTGTTAGAAGCAAATAATACAATTACTTATTCTGTTATTGGAGTATGTCTATAAATACAAGTCTTCTTCTTCTAAAGATAGAAAGAGAGCATTGGTTCTAGTGAGAGAAACTTAGAGAGAGAAAGCTTAGAATTGAAAAGAAAGGATTTAAGAGAGAGTTTGAAGCTTCTTGACCTTGTAACTGAAAGCTTGAAATCTGGTTTCTTCATTAGTCAATTCGCTTTGAGCTAGTTTGACAATGGATGTAAGCCATCTTGGCTAAACCACTTAAATCTTATTTTCTTCTTATATTTTGTGATTTTCTGATTGAAATCTTGTTATTTATTTTTGAGTTTTGATTTATTTCTTGATTGAGTTTGAGTCTTGATTAAGTTTGTTCATTCAACTATACAAAAAGCTGATATTAGAGCTTCGGTTTGTCAAAATGATGTAATCAAGACTTAATCTTGAGAAATTCAATGGTAAAAATGACTTCAATCTATGGAGAATCAAAATGAGGGCATTGCTAGTTTATTAGGGGCTAGAGGAAGCTCATGATGGTAAAGAGAACTTGCTTGAAAGCTTATTTGCAAGTAAGAAGAAGGAAATTATGAGAAAGCATATAGTACCATCATCTTGAGCTTAAGTGATGGAGTTATAAGGGAAGTGTCAAATGAGAAGGCAGCAACAAGATTATGGGAAAAGTTGGAAAATAAGTACATGACCAAATCTTTAGCTAATAGGCTGTACTACAAGAGGAAATTGTATACTTTATCTTTGGTTGAAGGTGGTTCACTTAAATAATACCTTAATGAGTTCAATAGAGTTATTTTTTATCTTGAGAATCTTGATTTTTGATTTCGAATTGTTATGGGAGAAAATACAACTGGACATATGGTGGAAAGTAAGCCCCTGAAAGTCCAAATCAACTCGCTGCAAGGTAATTCACTTCACGCCCACTTCATGCCACCTTAAGGCAGAACGTGGTACAAGCCTTGCTCGCTATGGATAAGTAAGACACACTGTGAGCTGAACTCCTCGCTGAGTATTGCCAATGCATTCGCCATTTGAGCGGTTAGGTAAGACCCACTGTGAGCTGGACTCCCCGCTGAGTATTGCCAACGAGTTCTCCATTTGCTGATATTGCCCTACGTGACCATATACCGTGGCACGGATAGGGATGCCCACGTAGCCATATACCGTGACGCGTGTGAAAATGCTCATGTGACTATATACTGTGACGCATGTGGAAAGACATGGCTATATACCGTAGCACGCCAAGATAGACAAGGAAAATAACTCCATTTCTCCATTGCGCCTCAAAACAGCCAGACCTGCCTCCAATAAACAAGAGCTTCGCCCTCCTAAATAAAAGAGGTAGAATACCCAACTGCCTAAGCAGATGGGATGCCCAGCTATCTAAGCACCTAGGTGCGCAGAAGCCCACCTCATTGTGCCCCAAAAAAATCCCTAAAGTGTCATAACACAAAAAAAATATCTTGCGGGGACCACTTCAAAAGTAGGAGACAGCACCTGGTCTTGGCAGCAGCCAGGCTGGTACTGTGCAGACAGTGCACAGAGCCCAAGTGGGGACTATTCAGAGCCCAAGTGGAGGACCATATGCCAACTAGGCAAGTGAGGTTACGCCATTTGTCCACCAAGGTATAGAGCAATCTCCTTGAGTAATAGAGGGTCGACACATGTCCAATGAGCTTGGATAATGAAAAGCTCATCAACCTTAGCTTGCCACATGGCATTTGAGCTAGGCCACCAAGAACTAATGGGAGAAAGACACGTGGAAAGGTAAAAACCCTAAAACCATCCAATGAGATATGAACATTCTTTTGTTTCATATAAAAATGTATTTTTCTTATTTGGAAAGACAAGTTATTTTAGCCACAAGATTCCTAGGAGAAAGGCTCTCTTCCCAAAAACGGATTCTCTCTCTTCCTCTATCATTGGCATAGCCTCCATAACCCAAAAACTAGAGGAACACACATAAAAACCCAGGAAAAACCCAACTGTTTGGCCTTTTGAATCTCCATCCACTTGATTCGTGACCTGGGCAAGATCATCTCTTTGTGCTTCTTCCTTACTACCTTGGCATACCTTTGATTTACTGACTTTAAAGGGAGATACATGTGCCCTCTTCATTTTCTCTCCGATTAGATGTTGACTTAGGCATTGGAGAGGGGTCGCCGAAGAGGCGACTCCTATCTGAGTCCTGCTCTGTTTCGCAGGAAGTCGCGGACTAGCTCAGTGGAATTCTTGGGTTGAAAGTATTTGAGGGTGAAAGGAGGTGGGTTGAATAATTATTTGGGGGACGGGCAATAAGTGTAGTATCGCTTGAGGGGTCTTGGGAAGTTTCGGAGTCATTGGAGTTGAGCTAGGAGCTGAGAGGTGGTCTGAGGCGATAAGCTGGGAGGTGAGATGAGGGAGTAAACTAAGAGATGGTCTGAGGCAGTAAGTTGGGAGGTGGTCTAAAATAGTAAGCTAAGAGGTGATTTGAGGCAGTGAGCTGAGAGGTGGTCTAAGGCAGTGAGCTAGGAGGTGGTATGAGGTAGTGAGCTGAGAGGTGGTTTGAGGTGGTATGAGGTAGTGAGCTGAGAGGTGGTTTGAGGTAGTAAGCGGGAATGTGGCTCGAGGTAGTGAGCTGGGAGGTGGTCTGAGGTAGTGAGCTGGGAGGTGGTTTGAGGTAGTGAGCGGGAAGATGGTCTCAGGCAGTGAGTTGGGAGGTGGGCAGACTTGGACATTGTGTGGGTAGTTGGGCAGTGAAGCAGCAGGGCAGTTCTTGGTGGTTTGGGATTGTGGACTTGGCTTGTATTTGCACGCTTTACTCGAGCCACTCAATCGCCTTGGATGCATCTATTCTATTCTTCTGTGTGGGTACGGGGTTTGCAAAAATCGTTCATCAACACGAATGAAGATCAAGCAATCATATTGTTAAGCTCTTTGCCAAGCAAATTTAAACATCTTATAGATACCTTAACACTTGGAAGAGAAACCATTTCACTAAGAGAGGTAAAAGTTGCCCTGAACACCAAAGAATTGAAGAACAAAGCTGGTTCTAGAGAATCTTCAAATGGTGAAGGTCTTGGAGCAAAGGGAAGACCAGAAAATAGAAATAACAAGGGAAAGAAATAGTACAAATCAAAGTCTAAGAAAAGAGTCTTGAAATGCTTCCAATGTCACAAGGAAGGTTATTTCAAGAAGGATTGTCTTAAGAAGAATAAGAAACACAAGGAAAACTTAAATGTGAACACAACTATAGCTTCAGGTTAAAATGTGGAATCTAATCAGAAAGGATATGAGTCATCTGACATGTTGGTGGCTTCGTATAAGTCTATTGAAAGTCAGTGGATCCTTGATTCTGGTTGTTCATTTCACATGTGTGCAAGTAAAGAGTCTTTTGTTACCTATAAGACTTGTAACGGTGGAAAGGTGTTAATGGGGAACAATGTGGCCTGCTCAATTATGGGTATAGGCTTTATGAGATTGAAGTTAGGTGATGGAACCATAAAGGAATTAGAGAAGGTTAGGCATGTTCCTGACCTAAAGTGGAACTTGATCTCTCTAGGGATGTTGGACGAGCAGGGATGCTTTTTCAAGGTTGAGAATGATACTTTGAGAATTATAAAAGGGTTAATTTGTTAAGGAAGGGACAAAAATAATGGGATATATGTCTTGGAAGGAAAGGCAGTAAGCTGAGATATTCAGTTGTAACTAGACTTGAACTTGACAAGGTTAGGTTATGGCACTTGAGATTTGGACATATGAGTAAAAAGAGCTCAAGGATTTGATGAGACAAGGGATTTTTAGGGAAGACAGATTTGAAACTTTGAGTTTTTGTGAGGAGTGCTTGTTGGGGAAAACTTCAAGGGTAAAGTACAACATGACTGAGAACACAAGTAAAGCTACTTTGAATTACATTCACTCTGATCTATAAGGGCCATCTCGGTCCCATCTTTAGAAGGAGTAAGGTACTACTTAACCATGATTGATGATTATTCAAGAAAGCTTTGGGTATATGTGATGAAGCATGAAAAGCAGGTGTTTGATAGCTTCAAGAAATGGGTAACTTTAGTTGAAAAATATAGTGAAAGGAAGGTAAGAAGGCTGAGAACAGATAATGGCCTAGAGTTTTGCAACTCAAGATTTAACAAATTTTGTGAAGAGAAAACCATAAGGATGATTCCTCAGCAAAATGATGTTGCTAAAAGAATGAATAAAACCATTATTGAGAAGGTCAGATGCATGCTTATGTACTCGAAGCTTCCTAAGTCCTTCTGGGCAGAATATGTTGATACAGTAGCTTACTTTATAAATAGAAGTCCAACAACAGCCTTGGGAGGAAAGACACCACAGAAGGTTTGGTTAAGTAAGCCAGCAAGTTACTTAAATCTGAGGGTCTTTGGAAGTTTATGTTATGCACATATAAGACAAGGAAAGATTGATCTAAGAGCTTTGAAGTGTGCGTTCCTTGGATATCCATCAAGGGTAAACAAATGTATAATCAGTAGAGATGTTACTTTTAATGACTCTGTGATGCTAAAGAATGAAGTATTGAAAAGGAAAAGAATTTCTACTGAAGCACCAAAAACTGACCTGAATGGAGGGAAGATTCAGTTTGAGGTGGACCTATTTAGAAGATTTGAACATAATAAGGGAACACAAGAAATTGATTTAGAAAGAGGTGATGAACTAGACTCACTTGAGTTGGTAGATCAAAACTCGTATCAACTTATAAAAGATCAGAAAATAAGGAAATTATACCACCAAATCGGTATGGATATGCTGACCTAATCACATATTCATTTTGTGTTAAACAATAGTGCATTGAACTTGAACCCAAAACTTACAAAAAGGTAATGAAGAGTAAACAGAAGAAAACTAGAAGGCTACTATGGATGATGAAATTCATTCATTGATGAAAAACCAAACCTGGGTTATAGTCCCAAAACCTCTAAATAGAAGGGTTGTTGGGCTGCAAATGGATCTTTAGGCTGAAAGAAGGTATTCCAAGAGTTGAGGCGAAAAGGTTTAAAGTAAGGTTAGTGGCAAAGAGATTCACTCAAAAGGAAGGTGAAGACTATAGTGAGAATTTCTCACCTGTGGTCAAACACACATCCATAAGAGTTCTCTAGGTGTTGTTTGTTACACAAAGTCTCGAGCTGGATCAAATGGATGCGAAAACAGCTTTCTTGCGTAGTGAATTGGAAGATTAGATTTTGATGTCACAATTTGAAGGCAATTAAGTGCCTGGAAAAGAAGATCAAGTATATTTGCTTAAAATGTCTTTAGATGGCCTTAAACAAACTCCTAGACAATGGTACAAGAGGTTTTATGACTTTATAATCTCAAAGGGATCTAAAAGGGGTAAGTATGACTATTATGTCTATCACAAGAGGGTAAATAAGCTCAATGCAATCTATCTGCTTCTATATGTAGATCATATACCGATTACGAGTAAAGATAGAGTTGAGATCAACAAGTTAAAGATTAGCTCAGGGATAAATTTGAAATGAAGGATTTAGGAGTAGCTAAGAAGATTCTTAGTATTGAGATCAATAGGGATAAGAATTTTGGAAGGAGTTTTCTTGAAACCATTTTCTGTAGGGTTTATTTTTAAAGGTTTTGAAACTATCTATCCCTTATCCTCAGATTTAGTTTTTTTGGAGCTATTTTAAGCATGTTTATCGTAGAGTATCCCATATCAGAGGGAGTTGGACTAGTGGGTCTTTTATTACCAGCTTCTAAGTAAACAAATCTAGTAATTCCTTTGTTGGATTCATTTATTTCTTTTATATTTGGGACTCTAGAAGTAGAAGCTCTTTTTGGTGATTGAGCTATACTACTAAAACTTTTTCTAGTATTAAGACTTAGACTTCTATTAAGTCTTGCAAAACTAATTTGAATTGACCCATTTGAATACTCCAAAATTTCTTGTGGTTCTATAGGTTTAGGCACAATAGATGTTTTAGTTCTTTCTAATTTCCAATCCTCAGGTAACTTAACCTGATCCCATGAAATCCTTTTTGGCAAATTCAAATTAGATTTATGGATGTTATGTTCGAAAATTGTGGTTTCACTGTTAAGATCCTTTATTAAATTTTTTAACTTTTAAGTTTAGGGCTATGGTATTCATAGCTTTAAAAAATATTCTATAAACCAAAGTTATGATACTGGTTTTAGGCTCCATATTAAACCCAATTGTTTTAAGATTAACAATTACTAAGTTTCTGATATTTAAGTCATGAATATGAACTGTCATATTAGGAATGCAATTGAAATAAATAGGTCCTTCGCAAAGGCTAGTTTCTATGCAACCTAACAAAGAATCTGTAAATTTGTAGTGCCTTTTGTCCCTAACACAGATTAAGACAAAATTATTTAATCATTCCCTTGTTAAGGGTTTCACTACAACTTGAACTAGTCCTATGTGTAAATAGTTGAATTCTTTTCTACATTCATCAATTATTTTTTGTGGTAATAACAATAATTCCATGTTTTAAGCTATTATAGGACTTATCTGTTCATGATTTTAATCACATAGTTCGTTCTAGTTAAGAATGATCCTTTAGAATAAACCTTAGAGGTAGAAACCTCGGGAATATCCCAATTATGTAAATGTTGTTCTATATTTTCTATTGATATAATAGATTTATTATTAATAGTTTTCTTTTCTTTAGCTTTATAAAATGAAGATCCTAAATTTCTAGACACTGATCCTATCAAAGATGCCATGATCTTGATTTAAAAGATAATTTTTATGAGAAATCGGATTGTGTTTGTCACTATTGATTGACCTTAACACGACTCTACTGGTCTTTAAACGGTCTGTTTAGCGCACCTCGCCTATTTGCTAATTATCTGTGAAATCCACCTTCACTCCAGTGAATTTTCTTGGATCAAGTTTTAGACATTTAGAAACTTATGATCTAAAGTTTAAGAAATGAATTCTGAATGTTTAATCTAATGGCTCTGATACCAAATTAAAACCAAGATCTATAGATTAAACATAGTCATAGAGGTTAAAACCTATAATACTATGGACAATAGAACAATCTCTACTGTGCATCCCCCAAGTATGAGTTTATTCTTAAAGGATAATAAAAGTATAGCTACTCCCTTTAAAGGAGTATCTAAAGCAAAAGACATAACCATCACTAAAAGGGACTTAAATAGCGTAATTGAGCAAAACAATTACACTAATCTCTACCTATAGAGTATAGGGCAACAACTTATTAGGGTAGAAAAAATGGCAGAACGTTTGGAAGAAAATTGAAACAAAAAGGACTATATCATCCTCAACCTGTATTTAAATTACCAAATATCATGGAAAGTATGTGCTAATACCCCATTTTATATTACCAAGCCGTTGTAATAATTATACCATTATACAAGAAACCAAAATTTAATAACAGAGAGAATCCTTGACCCTTGTTAATAAGGGGTTTTAACATATACCTCCTGTGAGGTTTGAGATTTTAACACTTAAATGAAAGGTTTGAAAAAAGACACATTTACCTCTTCTGAACCGTTAGTTAACCATCTATTTTTTTAAAATGACTATAATATCCTTAATTGCTTTAAAGTTAAAATTTAAGAAATTCAATTTTAATTTATTTAATGTTTAAAAATATTAAATTAACTAAAAATTTATTTAACAATAATTTTAATTTATATTTATTTAAAATTAAAATTTTAATTAATGATCATTTAATTTGGCCATTTTAATTTATATTTATTTAATATTTATTGAAATTAAGAATTAATTAATAATAATTTAAGTTGTTAGTTTTAAATTTATATTTATTTAATATTTATTTAAATTAAGAATTTAATTAATAACAATTTAATTAATTTTTATTCATGTGTCATATTTATCGAAATCTCAAACTCTAATATACAAATTGGCCGCCTTTCTTACTCCTTTTTTTCACAAGTTCTCTGACATTAACCATATTTCTTTTAATTTTTTTACCAAACAACTTCATAGTCTTATCAACTTGACTATTTTTATAAAAACTCTTTAAAATAAGATTTATGTCACACATAAAGGGGTGGGCAAAATTGGATTCGATTTGGTTTTTATAAAAATCGAACCGAATCCGAAGTGTATTAATAATGAAACCGAATTGAAGAAGTTCGGTTCGAGTCGGTTCGGGTCTAATTTCAGTTTTTGAACAAAACTTCGGTTTTAGTTCGATTTTGAGTCTTTTTGTTTTATAAATTTTCATTGATATCCGTAATTTATATCGTAATTATAATAAATAAATAAAATTAAAATATTATTAATATTTATCCTTATTTTTATATATATTTATGTAAATTATTATGAAATCATTCGTTATTTATAATTTATTAAATTAATAAAGAGTTACAAGAAAATTTACAATCGATTTCTGTTCGGTTTTGATTTTAAACCGAAATCAAACCGAACCGATTATATAAGAATCGACTATAACCGTACTTAATTCTGAACTGAAACGAACCAAACCGAACGCACCGAACTAGAATTGAACCGAATTGTTCAGCTCGGTTCGGTTTGGCATTTTTGCCCACCCCTACATACATATTCACGCTAAATTCACGTTTTAACATTAATCCTATAACTCATAAAATAAATTTAGGCTTTCGGATTTGCACAAAAACTTCAATAAAACTACTCAATGATAGAAATTTGAAAAAAATATCAACATAGGTAAATTACTAATTTTAAATATCGTTAATTAAATTTCTAATTTTAAATAAATATTAAATAAATATAAAATAAAATTTTAATCATTTTAATTTTTTAAACATTAAATAAATTAAAATTAAATTTCTTAAATGTGTTTTACCTTAAACCTTTTATCTAAGAATTAAAGTCTCAAATCTCAGGGAAGGTATGTGTTAAAACTCTTTGTTAATCATTTATCTACAAGTGGCAATTTTGTATACGGCCTATCAATCCGACATGAACATGATATGAAATTAGTGAGTTTGAGTTTATTTAAAATAATACAATTAATAAATGAGTCATAATAATATGTCACAATTAATAAATTAGTCGAGTTCGGGTTCCAAGGTCTTGAAATGTTAGCCCATTTATGACATGATTAACTATTTGAATAATAATTTAATTTAACTTATTTATAATTTAACATATTTTTTTCATATTTTAAAAATATTTAATTATAATTTTAGTATTATAAAAAGTATTCAATACTATTTAAATTAAATTTCTAAATTTTGAATAGATAATATTATAAATATTTTAGAATTAGGTAACACGATTATTAAATGTGTTGAGTTAGGGTTTCAATTTTTGACACAATTATTAAATGGGTCGAATACAGATTAGCCTAAAATATATTATGTCTTTAATTAACATGATACGAATACGATAATCTGAATTGTGACTCCTAAATTTATCATTAAAATAATTTTTTTTAAAATAGCTACATTTTTGTGTTAATTATAAATTAACCTCCTTCATAAATTTGCACTAAACTAGCTCAAAATTATAGTAAAAATGCCCCTCATCATTAAGCACAAAAAGTTCACAAATTTATCGAGTAAGGCCAAAATATTTTGCCTTAATCGGAAATTTTGTACAAGGCAAAAAAATTTGCCTTACTCAAAATATTTGTAGAGAGAGGCCAAAAGGTTTGCCTTACTCAAAAAATTTGTCGAGTAAGGCAAAACAATTTGTTGAGCAAGGTCCAAATTTGTCCCTCACCCGCTAACGAAGGAAGTTTGAGAATTATGCTTTTTGGCCCCTACTAGCTATGCTCGATAAAGACTTTAGTTTTTGAGCACTTGAAAATTAAGGTGTGCTTGACAAAAACAACTTAGTTTTGGAAAAACTAAAGCATGACTTAGTTTTTGAGTGCTCAAAGTTTGCCAATTATTGAGTTTTTCAAATACTTGGTTTTGATTTTTGAGCACTCAAAAATTAGGCTTTGTCAAGGCCAATTTTTACTCGATTTCTTTGTTGAGTACAGCAGAATCACACTCGACAAGGAATTTGAGTGAGAATAATCATTACATAATTTCTTTGTCAAGTAGGCAAAATTATACTCGAAAAAGAATTCGCGTAAGGCTTGCGCGGCCTTTTTCGTCTTCAACTTCATCCTCAACCACTTTCACATGAAAAATCATGCATATTATGTTCTAAATATCAAGTATAATAACCCAATCAAACAATGTATTCTCTAAAAATAATGAATTAATATTTAAAAAAGTCACAAATTACATGAAGTTGTTTTATGATATATTAAAATATATTTATTTCAACTTTTTGGCCTTCCTCAAAAAATTTATCCATTAAAGAAATTTTTTTGGCTTTACTAGACAAAATAAAGCTATATTGTTTTGGTAAATTGTGCCTAATGGCTAGGTTAGAGGTGGCAAATGCCTGGCACGGCCCATAAAAAATGAACTCACGCAGGCTTTCAGGCTAGGCCGGCACCACAAGCATAGAAAATAGTGTAAGCCCAACCTAACCCATGGCATGGTTATTGTTCGTGCCGTGCCAACCCAACCTGTCAAAAAGTAGCCCACTTAGACTATACAGTATGTTGTATATACTGAATAGTGCATTGTATATAATAAATAGTGACTAATATCATTGTTTACGGGCTGAATAATAACCCATATACTTTTTTTCTCGACCCATCATGGCACAAACACTGTTCACAACATGGCCTACAGGCCATTTTTTTGGCCTAACCCGTGAACAGTGTCATGCCGTATTGGGCCATGCCAGCACTGTTCACAGGTTGGGCCGTGCCGTGCTCAGGCCGACCAGCCCATTTTGCCATCTCTAGGCTAAGTAAGGGATATTTTTATCTGAGTTTATAATCTTGTATTAATTTGGTACAAAATTTATGAAGGAAATTAATTTAATAAATTGACACAAATAAGTAAGTATTTTAAAAATATTTTCTTGAAATAATAAAAGTGTAATAAATATATAAAAAGAATACTTAATATTCTTTATTATTTGGCCTAATATCCATTACTCTCTAAACTTTCAAGAATTTTACCAAATCATCTATTCAAACTAGTTTTTAGAATTTTTTTTAATTTATTATTATTGATGATAATAATAAAAAATTAATTTTTAATTAATTTTAGTAATATAATTTATGTGATAAATATATTAATATATATTATTTTGAATATAAAAATTATTTTTTGAATTATTACAATTCTAAATAGAATTCTAAATGACGATGATAATAAAAATTATTATTATTTTATTTTTATTAGTAACTTAAAAATAATGATTATTTAGTAGATCTAATTACTAATAGTTATTATAATTATTATAAAAATCATAAATTTATGTAAAACTATAATTTGTGAATGTTAATTAAAATTATATTTTTGTTATGTATATTCTTTTTTAAGATTAATTTTAAAAATTACAAAAGTAATATTTTTAGATTTTAGTATATGCTATATGTAGATATATTATTAATAATTGTAAATATATAAAACCTTAAATGAAGAACCTATAATGGTAACAAAATCTAATTGACGGTTCAATCCAATTTAACTTCGAATCCATAAGGGCAAAACTGAAAGAATTTCAAGTTTAGGGGATGATTGATACCAGACAAAACAATGAGGAGTATTAAACATTCTCCATAATAATTATAATAATGATGATAGAGGTATAAACTTTTAAACAAATACCATGTATACAAACTCTAGTGTAAAATTTGAGGTGGAAGTCAATGTTACATAGTTAACAACATTGTTAGCATATGTCTCATATAATTTTTTTTTTTTTACTTCCATAAAAATACATTAAATATGATAATAGAAATAATTGAAAAAGTGTTAATTATTATCAAAATTCCAATAAAAATTGTAAATAATAATGAAAATTTATCAGTTCTACGATTCTATTAATTTTAATTCAAAAAATCTATATTTCATGCTTTAACTAAATCTAAAAAAGAAATACCATTAACTTTTCATAAAAAATACATTTTTTTTTATTTTATAAATTTAATTTAGAGCTATGAATGTCTCATAATATGTATCTTAAAATAACTATTTGATTCAAATACAATTAATTTGTTAGCGTGATATAAGTTAATGTAATTTAAACCCCACTCACATTATAACGGGAATATTAATGTTCAATTATTCTCAACTACTACAAGTAATATATAATCAATATACAAAAGTAAATTATTAACGCAAATTAATTTCTCTTTGCCAAAATAAGTAAATAGAACAAAAATGATCTAGAAGTTAGTTTTTTTAATTTGAACTAAATATTTATTGGATAATAAAATTTTCATTCCTAAGGTTTTATTAAACAATTAATCAAGACATAATTTGCTCAATTACAATAATTTCATCCCTAGTTAGTATAAACGGAAATTAAATAGTTATATGTGTGTCTTATCCAATAAAAAAATAATTTTTTTAGACTAACCCAACCTTGACCCATTCAATGATCATGTTAAGAATTGAACCCAACTGGTATGATTATTAAATAGTTTACTTGTTTAATAATCATTTCACCTATTTAATTTTTTATGTATATTCTAAAATATTTATAATACTACATATTCTAATATTAACAATTTTTTTAAATAAAATTAAATAATTTTTAAAATATAATATAACTAAATATTTTTAAAATATGAACAATGTAAAATAAATGTACTAAATCATAAATGAATTAGGACGACAAGATTATTCAAATGGGATATTTTTAGATACTTTCTCTTACGTACTCAAAACTATTCTTTGCGGTAACTTTGGGAGAAAAGTTACGGTGTTAATTGACTAATTCTAGCTGTATAATTACTGAAATGCCTTAATGCATTACTTTTATGAATAAAAACAAATTTTTACATTGAAAAATCCTTATAATCCTTTGAACTCATTTGCTCAAATATTCTCTTACATCACACAAGATTTTCAAATCCGATAAAACTAATAGATTATCTAATGAAAGAAAACTTCACGATGTTTGGTAGTGAGCCAAATTGTAGTTCTTTTAATGGGAGTTGCAGACCGATCGGCTATAGAAGGAAAGTCAAACAATAAAATGTGAGGTTTTGGGGTTATTACTCAAATGGGTTAGAAGAAAAACCCCAAGTTATGATAACAACAATAGCAATGAAAGTGAAAATCTCAACAATGGATTGAGAAACCAAATAGGTTTTGGGGAACCGCGATCATCATATTATACCCTTGAAGATGTTAAGCAATTGATTTGTTGTAGTAGTATTAATGGGTGTGATAGAAGATAAATTTGAGGAGATTGACAAGGTTTTGATTTGGTTTTTTAGAGAAATAAGAGGATAAGTGTTGAGAGTGATGAAGATTTCAATTGAGTGGGTTTTGATTTGGGGTTTGAGAGAAATTACTGGAAAAGTAAAACCTCTATGAAGAAATTATTAAAAAATTGATGAGTGATATATATCTACATATTAGAGATTGAAATCGCTATGCAATTGAGATTTTATTGAAAATTATTGAAAAAAGAGAAAAAGAAGAGCAAGAAGAAGAAGAATGAATGTGTTTAGGGTTTAAGCATTATGTTGTAAAAGAGTAAAATTACTTGTAGTTTACTATTATACCCTTTCACTGAAAGTCAACTATCACAGTTAGTAGGGGAGATGAGTCTTTCTCCATAAGTTACCATAAAGTGATAATTTTGATTATCTCAAGGGAGATATTTGAAAATATCTCTCATTGAAATAATTAGTTATATAATAAATAATTTAAGTATCTAAACCTCTAAAATCGAACTCATCTCAATTATTAATCATATCACATCCTCATCACTTATTAATTGTGTCATTTTAGGTCAACTAAAATTTATTAATTCTATGTTATATTCATATCAAATTGACGGGTCAAAAAAAAAAATTATCATTCTTACTATACTAATAGCATTCAAAATAAAACTGAAAATGAATAAATAAAGTTGGACTAATTTGTTACAGCTGATGAAATATGTTAATATTGTTGTTTCAATAAAGTTTAGGGACGAAAAAGTTTATAACCATAAATATTTATATGAAAATTAACAATTGCTCTGTTGGATAATGATTTTAGATTCCATTTTTTGTTGCCATAAAATGGAAAAATCATCAGCAATGACCCATCCTCATTAATCATCCTTCACCCCCTATAAATAAATATTGAAGACAAAAACAAAAACACTATTTTCAAACTACAATCAATGGATTCCCACAACATTTTCGTAAAACAAGTAGCAGCAGCAGCCATTGCTGCTTTCTTCTTAGTTTTTTGGTCTCCATCAACAACAAACGCCATAACTCTAAATTCTCCATCCAGTTTAGTAGCAAACGTTTGCAGAAAAACCATAAATTACGCAGAATGTGTTCCAGCTCTGCAACTCGATTCCCGAACTCCATCAACATCTGATCTAAAAGCTCTAGCAAGAATAGCCCTAGAGATAGCAGTAGCTAATACAACAAACAGCAAAGCTTTCATTCAAGAATTGGCTGAGAGCAAAAGCACAAAACCCAGTTTAAAACCAGCCCTAAGGCAATGTGTTTGGGCGTACGAAGGTTCTGTTGCATCGTTTAACAGTGCTAAGTCAGAGCTGGATGAAGATATTTCGTCGGCAAACTACGACGCAAAAGTCGCCGGAGACGGTGCCGTCACCTGTGAAACTGTTCTGAATTCTACTGAAGCCGATGAACTAACGGAGATTAAGGCTAGAAATTACTTTCTGAGCTTGTATAGTAATATTGGATCTGTTATTACAGATAAGCTTGGTGGTTGAATATATTCTTATCGTTGAAATATTTCTCCTGTTGCATAAAATTAATCTGCAGAAATAAAATTGTTTTTTTAATTTAACAATTTTTGTTTCTTCTCTTTATTCTATCACCTTTGCAGTAATTTGACAATAATATTTAAAAAGATTCCTCCTTTCACGTTTTCATTTTAAATATTACACAATTATATGTAAAATTTTACCGAAACAAGATTGAATTTGAAATTAAAAGTATCGAAAATTTGATGTAGAGATAACTGTAGCTTTTAAGTGTGATGCTGCCAACAGAAGTCTGCACCTAATTTGGAAGAAATTTACTTCTAATTTAAGATAAATCTATTTCAACACAACAGCGAGAATTATTATTCCTTCCTTCTTTTGAGGTTTGGTCTAAAGAAAAAATCAACCCTTAATTAATTTCTTCTATGGTAAAAGATAAAAACTTATCACACAATTTATTAAAAGTTGGAATTGAAGACAGTTGCAAATTTGGTGGTTTTTGTGAAAATTTGTGCCAAATTTGAGCAAAATCTGTTTCCTAATTTAAGCGAAAGCTAATTGAAAGACAACTATAGGTATTCGAACTTTTTCTGTTTAAAGAAAAAGAATCCTTTAATTTATCGAATGTCTCCGAAGAGACAAAAGAATCCTTTAATTTATAAAAATCTAATTAGGTTATTTCTTTTTAAGATGAAAAATGTTACATTAATTTGTATAAAAACTTATTCATTTTTGTTTAGTGTATTTATTTATGGAAATTAATCTTCATCCTTTAATTATATCTTTCCAGATGTGGATTAATTTATCTTTTAACTAATGAATCAAACATATTAATTGTTTTTTATTTATAATTGGAATAATGTGATTTACCCCTGGCTTTTTGGGAAAATAGAAATACTCTTTTAGTTTTTTTTTGTAGTCTTATATACCCCCTAATTTTTAAAAAAATTTGAGATATCCCCTAAGACACTATTTTATATATAAATTGACTATTTTACCCTTCAACTATTAAAAATATGCAAAATAATTTAATTATCTTTATATTAAAATTGCCTATTTAAAAATTATGTATAATTAATATTGTTAAAAATCTTTCTAATTGTAAACTTTTATAATATTAATTATAAATAAATTTTAACATCATTTGTAAAAGTTTTACAACATAAAATATGCTAAGAAATTATTAAAAAATTTTACAATATGAAATTTTTTTAGTTGTAAAAAATTAATTATTTTTATTTTTACAATAAATTTTTACAACTAAAAAAATTGTAGAAAATTGACAATGAATTTTAACAATATTTATTATATATAATTTTTAAAATAGATTATTTTAATAAAATGATCAATGATAAAATTATTTATAATTAATATTGTTAAAATATTAACAAATTTAAAAGAAAATAATTAACAATCAAAATATCATTATAATTTTTAAATTAAATATTATAATAATATATTATTGATTATTATATAGTAAAATAAAAATAATTAAATTATTTTAAATGTTTTTAATAATTAAGGGATAAAATAGTTAAATTATATTTAAAATAGTACTTAAAATAGTATTTTTGGGAGTATCTCAAGTTTTTTTAAAAATAAAAAAATATGTAAAATTAAAAAAAAAGTTAAGAAAATATAAGTCCTCTATTTCAATATAAAAGCTGATATGCCAGGTACGACATTAATGCCTGCAGCTTGATACGAAACAAACATTAAAGATACTTTGTAATTTTCTTCAAGAGGATATACATATCTATGTATGTATGTATGTATATAGAAAGTAAATAAATCTAGGAATTCACTAGATCGATTTCATTCTTACTATAACCAATTGTGATTAAAGTAGTTTTCTTTTAAAAAAATAAAAAATCCGAAAAGTCCACCATCTAAATAAGAAGGATATATTTTTTATTTAACATTTGAATATAAATTTTAAGTTATTTTAAAAATTAATACTATTTCTTTTATACTCTTATAAATTTTAAATGTTAAATAAATAAAGTGTATTTAAGAAATAAGTTAAATATATATAATTTTAACTTTTATATATATGCATATGAAAAATTATATATAAATGTAATTTTGCTTTGTTTTATTATGTTATATGAAAAAATATATGTATATATTTCTTAATTTTTAAGACAATATTAATAAATTTGTTGATATATGAAAATTGACCTTGAGCCTAAGTTGAAATTATGTTATGTTATTCAGGTAATGTATAGAAAGCACTAGTGATCAAAATCACTTTTTGATGCTCAAATTTGTGGACCATGGTATAGAAAGTAAAAGTAGGCTCAAATTTGGCCCAAATTAATTAGGTAAGTTTAACTTACTTGGCAGAAACTATTACAAATCCATGCAATTCGCACGTATAAAGAGTCGTAGAAGTAGTAATATGAAAGAAATAAGGTTGTCGTATCCACAAATATTAAGTTTTTCGAGTTTTAGATTAAGACGTTTTAACACATATCTCCGTTAAAGTTTAAAACTTTAACATTTAAATGAAATGTTCGAGGTAAGGTATACTTACCTTCCTTAGAATATTAATTAATTATCTTTTTTTACTTAAATGACTATAATATCTTTATTTGCTTTAAAATAAAATTTAAGAGATTTATTTTTAATTTATTTAACATTTAAAAAATTAAAATAATTAAAATTTTAATTAACAATAATTTTGATTTATATTTATTTAATATGTATTTAAAATTAAAATTTTAATTAATGATATTTAAAATTATTAATTCACTTATATTGATATTTTTCTAAATTTCTATCGTTAAATAGTTTTATTAAAAATTTTATACAAAATCGAAAGTTTAAATTTACTTTATAAGATATAATATTGATGTTAAAGTTGAAACTTTTATGTAGATTCTAACATCAAATAAGTTGAATTCCATCAAGCAGAAAAATTTAAAGTACAAAAACTTTTTTGAAGAAATTTTTTCTCGTTCAATATATGTCTTGAACTTTCGTAGCCTAGATGGTAAAGCTTTAATAAATTTGACAACATCACAAATTTTAGCAATTGACTCATTACAATCTTCAATCCCTCTGTAACAACAAGATTCAATTTGACACCTTACATTCATAAATTATTCCCTAAAATTACTTCATTCCAATTAGCCACTATTTTTGCCAAATACGAAATAACTACATCATTCGAAGTTGCATTATCAATAATTGTAGTAAAAACTCTCTCAATGCCCTAATCTAGTAAACATGTATCAATTTGTTTACCAATTGTCTTACCTTTACGATCAGTAATTTGACAAAAATTTAATATTTTCTTTTGCAACCTCTAATTGTCATCAATGTAATGTACAGTGAGACACATATAATTTAGATTTTGACCTAAAGTCCATGTGTCTGTGGTCAAGAAAGCTCTTTGACCACTATTAACAAAAAATTTCTCAAATCTTGTTTTTCTCTTTTATAAAATTGCAAAACATCACATGCAACAGTAATGCAAGAAAGTACATTAAATCTACGTTCAAAAAATTTTCAATATATCCTTCAATCCTTCACCCTCTATAATTTTAAATGACATCCTATTTTTTATAATAAACTTGGCAACTACTTCTCTACAAGTTTCAACACTATAGTTTGTTGCAACAAGTTTGCCTACCCCCTCCCTAGTCTTTAATGGTTGAAAACATAAAAGTTTTTATTTTTTATCCTTTTGACTTGGATATTTTGTACATCTTTCCTTTATATGAGTCAATAAATTGGATGTTCCTTTTTTTTAGCCATAAACATATTCCACACTACAATATAAATATTTTGGCTTAGATGAATTTGAACTTTTTTTTTTAAAACGAATCCAAGTATCTGAAGAACAATTTTTTTTTTTTTTCTAAAAGATATTGTAGCACCATCGTTAGACATACTTTTAAGCTCATTTGAAGGCGTCAGAGTTGGAGAAATTTGATTTTTTTTTTCCTTTATCAAATTGAGAGGTCATCTACAATATGAAAACGAAATAAATTGTACAACTTAAACATTAATAAGTTTCAAAAAGAAATTGTGTAAATTGAATAATATAAAGATTACATATAATTATCAAAAAGAAAATAATACTAATATGAAAACATAAATTGCTCAACAATATTAAAGAAAAATTATTTGTATAAATTAAATAAATTCAATGACATAATAAAATTATATGGATGTGTAGTTTTCAGAAATCACTTCAATTGCGTATCGTAGTAATTAATTCAAATAATAGAAAAATTATAATCTACTAAAAATTAAAGAAAATTTTATATGAACCAAAAATTTATTCAATAGATAAAAAATACCTAAACGAAGTGAAATTAGATGATTAGATTAATTATAATTTTAATTGTGACCGATTAGATAGATGGTCGGAGTCCAATTTTTGATACTGACGTGTAGAAGATTATGGGACCGGCGGCCTGTAAGTCGTTGAAATTAGATTTGGGAGAATTGAGATTAGGGTAATTTGTTTTAGTTATTATCATAGAAGTCCTAAAAATATTAAAAATAATATATTTTTTATTAAATATAATACATATTTAAAATTAGATCCCTGAATTAAAGGACTATTTGTTATAAATATTAAAATTTTGAAATATTATATTATTTTATAAAAATATTTTATAATTTAATATAATAAAAATAATATTATTATATTATTTTAGCTAATCGGATTGGATTTTGGCGGATTGATATTATGAATCCACAATCCAATCCATTATGAATAATTTTAAATTTTCGAATCTATTCCAATCTATTGATCCATCAAATCCATTAAAAATGAATTGGATTGAATCGGATTAAGCAGATTGAATTTGATTTTGAACGCCCCTATTATAATCTAGTTTTGGCAAGTATATTCTTTATTGATATAACTTACAAAGTAATTGCGACCTACCCCTAAATAGTTATTCTTATTTACATGACTATCTCACTCCCACACTCTCAGGTTATATTTTGAGTTTTGTGTCTTGTTTAATATCACAAAAGAAGCATCAACAATGGTAACAAATATCTCAGTTAGGCAGCCCAGTCAACTAAAATTATAATATTATGACTTTCGGGTGACTAGGTGAAATCCAAAGGACGTGATGGGTCTTGCTTCCTAACTTAGAAGAGGCAGAAAAACTCAACTTGGATTCGAAAGCCCAATGGTATCATAGACTATCTGGCACATTCAAATGCATGTTCAAGTATATAGCGAAATCAAAATTTAACAGGATATGGTACATTACCCCCTTAGGTTTTGGGGAAAAAAGCATGTACCCTTTCACTTTTGAGAAAGTCTAGATACTCTTGACTTTTAAAAGAATGTTAGTACCCCTTGAGACTATTGTTCTTATTTTAAATTGATTATTTTATCCATCAATTATTAAGAAACATATAAAATAATTATATTATCATCATTTTTGTTTTACAATAACCAATATATTTTTACTCTAATATTTAAATTTAAGAGTAATGATAATATTTTGATTCTTAATGATTTTCTCGTTTCAAATTTACTATCAAACTTTGTGCCAAAATTAATTATATATAAATTTTAAAATAGATCATTTATTTTAAAATAATCTTATTTTAAAAATTATGTATTTAATTTTTTTCATAATTATTTAAACAATATTAAAAATTATAATAGTAATAATGTTCTTATTTATTTTAACAATATTAATTATTCTTATTTTAATATTATAAAATGGTTTATTTTAGAGTTATGTAATATTAATTTTAAAATTCTTTATAACATAAAATTTGTTGTTAAAATTAGCTAAAGTTTTACATAGTTATACATAATTTTGACAATATTAATTATATATAATTTTCAAAGTAAAAATTGAAATACCATTAAGGCAACCCAAGAGAAATTATCACAAAATAAATTCAAGTGTGTGTGACTAATGTGTATAATAATGCAAGTATATAAATTAAATGACTAAAAAAGTTGAAAAAGATAACACTGGATTTTTACGTGGTTCAACAAATCTCCGGTCTATGTTCATGCCTCCAAGCCAACCCGCTTGAGGATTTCACTAAACAACCAAAGTAATGATCCTCCAAGACTTCAAATTACAATAAAGAGGATTTTCAGGTACCTTTTAAACCTTATAAGTGTTTGCTCATCCCAAACACTCACCTAACCTAGGATTTATAGTATTCAACAACTCTTACAAGTATTTGTTTACCCCAAACATTCAACACAATCTCAACCAAGTGAAAGACTCACTTCTTTCACTTCTTTAGAATCAAAATTTGAAATCAATGAAAATAAAAACTTACAAATTGATCTCCCACAAGAAAATAGTGCAAATAAATGTTCTTGGAGACCCAAATGTGTGTATGATGATTTCAAGCTCAAAAATGTGTTTTGGAACTTTGTAAGGACTTTATGTTTTTCAAAAATATGTTCCAAGAAATTCTAAAATGAGTATGAAGTCCCAAATTTATAATGAATTCAAAAACTAGCTATTAGGGGTACCAAAATTTAATTTCTAGAAGGTCGGTCGACCAAGTAGCTTAAAACTCATTTGGGAGACATTTTGCCTCAACTCGATCAACCTGGTTGGAAGGGTCGGTCGACCGAGTAGCTTAAAAATTATTTGTGAAGCATTCTGTCTCAAGTCGATCGACCAAGTTGGAAGGGTCAGTCGATCGATACTATTCACAGAGCACTGTTCACATAAAAATACTGTTAATGAGCATTGTTTACAGGTTTGAAAACTTTACATTTTTGTCCATTTTTTAGGTTTCAAAGTCTTACAATTTAGTTCAATTTTCAACTTTAAAAAACATTTGTTTTTTAAAAATTCTTGAGCTTGACATAAATATTATATACAGTTACAAACATAAGCATACAAAAATAATACAAAATAAAATACTAAACTTGTAACTTCATTCTTCGATTTGCTCAGGGGGTTCCATTATACTTTTCTTGAATGATTTTATTTTATATAGTCTTTCAATCTTTATATTTGCTTTCTAAATTCTTTATACTGAAAATATAACAATAAATACTACAAGAAGAATTTGATTAGTTAAGAATATTAATATTTGTTATCATCAAAACAATGGATTATGAGTTTTAAGACTAATAAAAATATTTTAAATAAATGATCTATTTTAAAAACTATATATAATTAATATTTTTAAAAAATGTTATAGCAAATTTGGAAAGAGAAAAATGATTGAGGGTCAAAATATTGTTATTAATTTTAATATTAAATATTAGACTAAAATTATATAGATTATTACAAAATAAAAATAAAAATAATATATTTATTTTATATATTTTTAAAGATTGGGGGATAAAATAGTTAATTTGTTAATTTTCTAAAAATTCAAGCTAATATATTGCTTTTCCCCCAAAACCTATAGTGAAGTCCAATATCCCTTGTTAATATTTTTTAGGAAACATGAAATTTTTTTTCATAATTTTTTATGCTTTTACCACTTACCTCTATGATATTTCAAAACTATATTTTATCCCCTTACAATCAAAATTTGCCTGTTAAATATTAATATTTTTCATTAAATAATTTTACTCAAATTATTTGTTTGAGTTTTTGGGATTGAATTTTTTTTAATTATCTATCTAATATATTCTCACAATAAATAATACAGTATATATAATTAATAGTTATTATTGATTTAGTTTAATGGTTAAAATTTAAAATTTTAATATTAAGGCCTAAGGTTCAAACCCCCATAACTACAAATAATTTGTTTTCTATTTTAAAAAATAGAGTTGGGTCAAGTTATGATTTAAGCTCTTTCCTCTTAAGGTTAATAAAGTAATTTTCTTAAAAGAAAAGTAAATGTTATTACTAGAATTATAATAATAAGGGGTAAATATAGTTTTAAAATATGAAGAAGTGAGAAAAATGTCAAAATTTAGGGAGGAAATTGATATTTTATTATTTTTTATTCTTACACTTGATCAATCAAATCATTATTGATTTCATATTGATTTGCATGACCAATTATATTGATATTATCTTGATTTTAGGCTTAATTATAATTAATGGCAATCATAACTTTATATACTTTATTTTTTTATATATCAGTTTTAAAAGACCTATATAAAGGCTAAACACTTATTTTTACAATTAATTAAGATATTTAAAAATACTAAGAAATATGTTATATTTCTAACTAAGAATATAGGCTATATCCAAACCGTGGATGTCGCCCACACGCCGCCACCATTTAGCACTGTCCAATATATGCTCAAATTTTTATTAATAACAACAATAAAAACAACAACAACAATAATAGTAATAATAATAATAATAATAATAATAATAATAATTATTATTATTATTATTGTTATTTGTTTAATATAAATTTGAGCTATTAGTTTAGGAATACAACTGCAAATTTAATGTTTTAGGTATAGTATTTTTTAAAACTATATGAAAATATTTTTTTTAAATAGATTAATACATTTTCTGTAGTATTTATTAAAAATGAATGTTTTTAAATTAATGAGAAACAATGATAACTTCTTTTCTAAAATGAAAACTAATGAAATCTTGTTTAGTGGCACTTCAAACAATTAAAAATTAATTGATTATTTGGTTTATTTATTGATTACATTGAGATATTAATTAGGGATTTTGGGTAATCGAGAATTTGAGTTTCTTTGATCAAGAATTTTGGATAATTAAGAATTGTGGATGGATTAAAAATTAATTGATAATTTAGCTTATTAATTAGTTACCATAGGATGAATTTTGGGTTTTTTTAATTAAGGATTTTGGGTAATTGGGAATTTTGGATGGATTAAAAATTAATTGATAATTTAGTTTGTTAATTAATTACATTTGGATATTAATTAGGGAATTTGTGTAATTAGGATTTTTGAGTTATATATATATAATTTATTTATATATATGTAATTTATTTATTTAAAAGTTAAGATTTAGGAATATTTATGTAAATTTATTATTTAATATAAGATAGAAGGGTAATTATGTTATTAAAACAGTTAAATGCAGTCAAACTATAATAAAGACGAAAAATTCTAACAAAAGAGACGTCATTAATAAATATTTTTTATTTACGTACTTATTTGATATTTATTCTAAAAAAACACGTACCTCTCACAATCATTCTCCCTATATAAAATGTAGTCCTTAACTTTCACTTTTCACTTGATATTTAAACAATATATTTTTTTAAAATTAATTTTATAAAAGAAAAACTACACTTATTTTTTGCTATTTTTTTATTTTTGGAAATAAGAGATATTTTAAAAAAAAATGTATATAAACATCTAACGTATTCAATATGAGAGAAATAGCTAGAATATTCATTTGAATTATTAGTTCAAAATTGTCATATATATTCACATGGCATTTATTTTAGAACACTCAATTTACAAGGGAATCTGATTTTGTAAGTGATTCAGTCACCATAAATTTTAGAACCAGTAAATTACTTTCCTTAATTTAATGCATTACAATCACATGGGTTATAAATTTCAGAGTCATTAAAAATTTTAGAGACTTTTCTTAATTTGATGCATTATAATCACATGGGTTACAAACAAGTAAATTAACTTAATAGCTTGCACAATGAACGGTTCTGAGATTTAGGAATATTCAAAGGAATTTTTAATATAATTTATAAATTATTTTATTAAATAATCGAGATTGTATTTTATATGAATATGTATTATTATATATATTAATTTTAATCTTAACTATTAATTATAAAATGATCTAATAATTTAAAAATATACTATATTTCAATGAATTACTTTAAAGAATTTCAAACAACTTCTGCATAAATTCTTCCTAAATTTAATACATTCAAATCATGTGCTTTGTTAAATTAGAATTACGTAATCAACGCCCTAGCAATTACAATCCAAACAACCAATTTTTTTGTCAAAATATGGTAATTAATAAAAAAAAATTCATAATTGAGAAGCTAAAAGTTTTATTCTATGACTATTCTACAATAAAATCACTAATTATTAAATGAGTGATTGAGTGATCAGACAATATTCATTATCAAATAAAATTATATATTTATTAAATATTTTAATAATTATATTTTTAAAAAATTAATAAAAGAATAACAATTATAATATTTTTTTCTCAACATTTTTTATGATAACGAAAAATCTCATTCGAAGAATATCAAATCTTTACTCTCTACGATATATTATTCTACTATACTTAATAATCAGTGACTTGATAAAATTAAAAGTAAACATCCTAAAAACAATTAATTACCAATAATTCCCCTTTATTAATTGGTGGAGAAAAGTACTATTGTTTTTAAAATGATATATTATTGGTAATTTGTTATGCAACTAAAACACTTTGAAACAGACTTGCTTCTAATTCTATCACTATAAAAACAGACACGAGGAATCCTCCTAACAACTTCATTCCATTTGCAGCAACAATAATATGCCTTCTGTGAATCACTTGATGGTTCTTGCAACACTTTCCTTCTTCTTCTTTCTCCATTCTGTTGCTTCACCAATCTCTGCAACAACCCATCAGAAAGTTCAATCTCATTTGCTCCAAAAGGCTTGCAACAGAACCCATGAGTACCAAAATTTATGCCTGAAAGTGCTTAAATCCGATCCCCAAACAGCCTCAGCTTCAACCCCATTAGCTCTTGCGAATGGCGTCCTGAAAATGGCGATGTCTGATACCATAATGGCTAGCGAACGTATTAGGGTTTTGCTGACGAGCAAATACACTAAGCCTGCATATAAAGCTGCAATGGAAGGTTGCATTTATTGGTACAATGTTGCAGCTGGAGATTTCAATGTTTCAATGCGAGAGCTTAATGAAGATCCTCCCACAGCAAACTATGATGCTATGCTCGCTGGTACCCAAACTCAATATTTCCAAAATGCATTAGCTTCTGATAGGGTTCAAGTTCCAGAAATTGTTACTTTAAACATAAAGTTGGTGTTCTTTAGCCTCGTTGCAGGTGCTTCTATAGATATTGTTGAGCTAAATTAATCATTTTCAACTATTGCCTTCTTCCTAATAATTTTTGTAACGATAATATTAGGAATAGAATCTCTTATAATATTAATTCTATCTATACAACTAATGGGTAAGATTTTATATATATTTGCCATATGTCTTACGTAATTTATTTTCTTTTATTTCCTTTGAAAATATTGAACATGTGAGAATGATACGACCTGTTGTATCAATATGTATTTTTTGAGTTCGTAGATGCAGCTGTATTCTAATTGTAATTATTTTTTTTTCTTGTCTTGATAATGTGATACTTCTGTTACGTAAGGTATGTTTTGGAGAAGAAAGAATTCAGATTAGATGATATTCTTCTTTGAGTTTGTTATTTATTTATTATTATTACTTTAAGGGAGATTAACATGTACCCCTGTTACATTTCTATTTTCTAGTTTTTTTTCCCTATTAGAAAAAATTAGACAAAAGTCACTCTTATCGTTAGAAAATTTATGCTTTTACATGAATGAATGCCCGACTTCGAATTAATTTTGTGCTAACTTATTAATCAAATATTTAAATAATAAAAGCCCTTTTAGTCTCTAAAATTTGGCTAAATCTTTTTATAAGTCCTAATAATTATTGAAAAATAAGAATTTTGTAATGACTCAAAATACTTTATTTTTTATATAAATTTATAAAAAACAAGCAAACACTCTCAAATATTTGAACATGAACTTAAAGTTTTGTTTCTAACTTAATTCTAAAACTTTAAGAGAGGAGAGGTATTTATATTTAAAATAAATTATTCTAAATAATTGATTTAGTCTTCATGTAGAACACAAATGCTGACTTTGTCTAGCACACCAATATTTACTTTTGTCTAGCACACTAATGTTTATCATATCTTAGTACACCATTATTTACTAAATCTAGTACACCAATATTTTACTAAATTTAGTACACCAATTTAGACAAGTAAATATTCTAGATTAAGTTTACAATTCAGCAATAATTTCAAAAATACTATCCAAATTTAAATAAAATACTCATCATACCCCTATACATAATATTTGTTAAAAATAACCAATAAATTTCTAGAATTTGATGAAATACAGTATATTTATATAAAACACATTAATAAATAAATAGCAATATTATTTTGGTAACACATATTTAAGATAATATGTATGTAAGAGAGTATAGTTTTATTGTATTAGTTTAGGGAGAGGGTAAATAGATAGACGTTAGGTAAGGTGATAATATAAGCATAAATATTTATTATACATATGTTATAAAATAAATAAATTTATAAATCTATATTTTATTAATAAATTAATATATATTTATGTTTTATTTGTATTTATTTTTTGTAATTACATATATATAATTTATTATTATTTAATTTCTTATAATTAATTACAATAAAAGTATTTTGTTAATATATTATTAAAATAATATTTTTATTTATTTATTAATATATTTTACATAAATACGTTGTATTTTATCAAAATTTAGAGATTTATAGTTATTTTTAACAAATATTATATATATAGGTATAATAAGTATTTTATATAAAATTAGGACTTTTAAGGGTATTTTCAAAATTAGTAGAACTTATGAGAGTATTTAGTCAAACTTTAGGAACTAAAAAAGCTTTTACCCATATTTAAATTAAAGGTAGATATTTGTTAAAAATAAATTAAAATAGATTAATAAATACTTGTAAAATAATTTAAATTTATGGTATTATATTTTAAACATACATTAATCAATTTGTATAAATATTCAAATAATTTAAATTTTATAGCATTATATTTATAGATAATTTAATTTAAAATATTTTTAGATTAAAACATAATTACTAACTTACAATTAACGGGTAGTAGTTCTAAGTACTTGCAGGAGACTTCAAAAACAAATTGCAAAATTCCTACAAGTACCTTAGAACTACTACCCTTTAATTCATAGACATCTGAATCTATCTGTTTGAAATCTACAGTCGATAAGAAAGAAAGGAAACCGATTAACAATTTCTCCAACAATAAAGTGCTTTCAACTCATTACAAAATAAAAAAAGTTCAATTTTAGGAATTAGCTACAAGAACAGGAAGTTCAAAATTTCTCTACCGTTACTGATTCTGTAAAAGTAGCTCCAAACCACACTGATGCTTTCCTAAAGATACTTCATAATAATAAGAAATATTTGATGACGAAAGAGAGAGAATTGAGACGATAAATTTTTTTATAAAAAATTTAAATGGAGAAAACAAATAAGCCAAACTAAACAATATTAATTTCCATATTAAACATTTCACTAGAACCCCAAACAAAATCTCATTTGATAACTGATCGAATAGCAATCTAATGACAAACAATTTGATCCAATAATGCACAAAATTCTATCAAATTAAACGAAAAAAATCATGAATTAACAACTAAAATACTAACAACACAACTCAAAATAGCACCAAGAGCAGAGGCACAAAGTGAAGTAGTTTTCCCAACCCAAGTTCGAAAGCGGAATGTGGCAACGCCGATGGTGTTGGCAGCAGGCATGGTGGAGACAGAGGGTGGCAATGACTGATATGGTGGAGGTTGAATAGAGAGGGGTGTGATGTCAACAAGAGAAAAAAGGAGAAGGCAACATTTAGGTCTAGGGTTTCTTTTGCTTTTAGTTTATTTTATTTATATTGTGTTAAGTAAAAAATAAACTTAATTTATTTTAAATTATTTAATTATAATATAATTAAAATTTTAAAATCCTACATCAGAAGTCTGTCATTTGTAAAACTAGCGGCAAGAGGGGTTTTCTTTTTCTTTTTTTTCTAATAGGTGGAAATAGGTAAGTGGAAATCTAATTGAGAGTGTTAATACCAGATTTTGTTACCAGACATTAATCAGTAAATTTATTTGTGTGTGGGAAAAAAAGACCATTCCCTTGTCTCTTTCTTTTCCTTATATACTTATTTTTAGGTTTTCTAGAATCTTAATATTAGTTTAATTCTAATTATAAATAATTAGGAATTTTAGTTTACCTTTGATTCTAAGGAAACAAAATTTCTTCAAAAAACTTTGCCTTGGGCCTAGCATTAATAAGAAATTCTAATTAAAGTTCTTTTTGAATTTAGACCTCTCTTTTGGGTATTTATTCTTTAATATGGATCCAGTAACTATCTTACTAAGCTAACATATAGGTGAAAACCAACTTAATTTTGGATGTTGGAAAAGTGATCCAACAATAAGTCTCCTAGTTTCAAAAGTAATGTAGTTACTTTTAAAACTAATAAAGAGGTCGAAACCCAGTATTTTCTACTAAATTCTCTATGATCCCTTATTTTCTTTTATACAAAATGCTAGATCTATGAGAATCTCAAACGAAGTAGTTGATATTTTATTACTTCAGGAATGAAATAGGGAAGCTCTCAATTACTGAGACCCTGATTAGCATAATGTCGTAAGTATATTTTGAATTTTTTAATAGTTTTCCCATGACTCTTTGGCCTTCTTAGTTTACTATATTCTTTGTCTTCCTTTGCTTAGAGTGTAAAAGAAAATTTTTCTTTGGCTAGAAAGTTTTGATTTCTACTCTTCTCATTTTTTCATCTGCATCAATTCAAGTATGAAACCTTTTTTTCTTTCAATTTTTCATCTCTCTGTCTTCCTTTTCAATTAGTATTACCTGTTTCGGTACTTTCATTGGTTGTGTTTTTATTTGGGTATTTTTAGTAAGGATTGATTTTGCTTCTGATTTGCCATTATTTTATGTTATTATTATTGTTATTTTGTCTCTTCATTTCCACTAGTCAAGACGTCAGTGCTATACAGGTATATAGCTTTTGTTCCTCTAGATTTGTTAAGTTAGTATAGCAAAGGTATGATGCTTGGTTCTGCTGAGCTAGAAGTCGTCACAACAGAGGTATATTTATTTTTGTCCCTCTAGACTTTTCACTTTGACACTGTGGAGGTGCATGATTTTGGCTTATTTAAGCGAAAAATCAGTCCTTGGTGGTATACTTTTTGATGGTACGAGGAGACTTAATTTTGTTTACTATAAAGGCAATGTGTTGGTACTTTATTTTTTGGTAGCCTAAGGGGAATTTACTTTATTTATTACGAGAACGGGTTCTAGTAGTCTGAGGGGATATTATTTTATCTACCACCTTCTGGTAATCTGAGGAGACATTGTTTTCTTTATTACACGGGCAATTTCTAGTAGTGCGAGTGAGATTTATTTTATTTACTACGAGGGCAATCTTTGGTATTGTGTGGATGCATGCAATTGTTTCCAGCAGATAATATCAATACCTTGTGAGAACGATTTGGTCATTTTAGATTTAGTAATTTTTGATAATGCAAAGATGCATGTGGCTCTTCGAAGTAGATTATGTTGGTACCTCATGGATAAGATTTAGTCTTTTTGGACCTATTAAGTTTTTGCATCGTGTGGTTGTGATGCTTGGCCTTTTTGGGCATAATTTTGGTAGCTTGGAGTTGCTTTATTTGACCCTTTTAGGCAACATGTCAGTAGTTTTGAGAGTCCAAAGCTGCAGCGTTTGGCCTTTTTAAGCATAGTCTTGGCTACACGGAGCTGCATTATTCGGCCCTTCTGAGCAAGATAGTAATAGTCTTGGCAGGGTGGAGTTGCAATGTTTAGCTCTTCTGGGCATTGTGGTAGCATGGAGCTACATTATTGGGCCGATCTAGACAAGAGATTAGTAGTTTTGGTAGCACGGAGCTGCAATGTTTGGCCCTTTTGGGATAGTCTTGGCAGCATGAAGCAGCATTAATATTATTTGGCCTTTCTGGGTAAGATATCAATAGTCTTGGTAGTGCGAAGCTGCAATGTTTGACCCTTATGGGCATTGTGGCAGTGCAAAGTTGCCTTGTTAGGTCTTTCTAGGCAAGAGATTAGTAGTTTTGGCAGCACGAAGCTGCAATGTTTGGCCCCTCTTGCCATAGTCTTGGCAGCGAGGAGTTGCATTATTTGGCCCTTTTGGACATAGTTTTAGTAGTGCAAAACTGCAATCTTTGGCCTTTTTGGGCAAGATATCAATTGTTTTGGTAGCAAGAAGCTGCAATACTTGCTCTTTCTAGGAATAAGGGTAGCGCATAGCTACATTTTTAGGCCCTTTTGAACAAGATATTTATAGTTTTGGCAGTTTGGAGCTGTAACGTTTGGCCCTTCTGAGTATAGTGGCATCGCGGAGCTACATTGTTAAGCCCTTTTAAGCAAGATATCAGTAGTGTTGGCAGTGCAAAGTTGCAATATTTGGCTCTTGTGGGCATCGTCCTGGTAGCGCGGAGTAGTATTATTTGACCCTTTTGGGCAAGATATCAATACTGCAAAGGTAGATTATTTTTCTGACAATCCAAGGCAAAGATACTTTTTTCTCTTGGAAATGTTGAGTATATGATAGCTTATAAAATAGTATCATAAATATAAGCTAATTTGATGACATATATATTCAAAATATTTATACATAAATTAAACATGTCTACGAATCATTATATATAAAAAGAAATAAAAAAGAGTATTTATAATTAAAACTAATATCACATTATATTTTGTTTTATTCAAACCATAAATTTTCTTTAATAAAAGAAGACCAATTTCAACTCAATGTACACATTCATTTTAAATAATATGTATTCTTCTAAATCAATTGAAATTTATCATTAAACCCTAATGATATTTTATAAGAGACTTGAATGATACTTGTCCTTTAGACTTAAAAATACTAGTCGTCTTTTTCTTGGTAAACCGTAATCCGTGCTCATTTATTTTTATTATCACCAAAATATTATTCATTTTATATTTGCACTGGACCGTCTTTTTTTTCAAAATTAAGAAGCTATTGTATGAATTTCAGCTTCAACCATATGTATAATTAAACCATGACAGATAATTGTATGAAGAAAATCAAATTTATATATCAAATCATATATAAATTATTAATATTATATAACCATCTTCATCGACAGAATCAAAATCATCACAAACTCGTTAATTCGTTTGCCCAAATTTGACTATAAATTTGATACAAACCAAATTAAGATAATATATTTCGATATATACACAATCAAGTTAAGTAGTTTTCGCAAAGTTCCCGCTAAAGAATTCATAAGACTAATTAATTAATGGAAATTCAAATAATACCCAGCATAGATAATCAAAGGATACTATAGAGTGGAAGTTGGTCAATAAGATAATGCTCACATCACATGATAGCAAATTAAATTATTTAAATAAATCCATATATGTAATTAATATAAATAAAAATAAATTCAGACATGCAAGTAATATAAATAAAAATAAATCCATACCTTATGTTCTACCATAAAATTTTGTTGTTGTGATAATTTTTTAAATAATAACAAATTGACTTTTTGTCCTCTTCCCATAGATGGCGCGAATTGTTAATACCAAATTTTATCATCTGACATTGATAAATAAATTTATTTGTATGTGACAAAAAAAATACCATTCTCTTGTCTCTTTCTTTTCCTTATATACTTATTTTTTTAGGTTTTCTAGAATCTTAGTATTAGTTGAATTCTTATTATAAATAATTAGGGATTTTGGTTTACCTTTGATTCTAATGAAACAAAACTTCTTCAAAAAAACTTTATATTGGATCTAGTATTAATAAGAAATTCTAATTAAACTCTTTTTTGAATTTGGACCTCTCCTTTGGGTATATATTCTTTAATATGGATCCAGTAATTACCTTACTAGGTTAACATATAGGTGAAAACTGACTTAATTTTAGATGTTGGAAAAGTGATCCAACAAGAGGTATTTGTCATCTTCGCTTATTTTAATACTAAAATTATTTATAAATTAGGGGTCTATTGAAATTTTATATAGATATATACTATGATAGAACTATCAATATATATATTTAAATTGGACGATATCTACTTCTACAAATATTTAGAGAGAGAAATCTATAAACACTATAACTTGAATTTTGGTAGAAACCCCTATCATCAGGTAAGTTGTTATTGATCCATAATGTAAGTGCCTTTTCTTTTATTAAAAAAAAATTGATAGAAATGAAAAATCTCACCCTTGCGAAATATTAAACTCTTATCCGTTATTGTTGCTTGAATAAACGTACTGTAAACTATCCAAATTACGAAAATAAAAATTTGAATATACAATTTTGATTATGAGATTATAATAATTAATTGATAGACTTAAATTATTTGGTAAAGATCCAACTTTTGTATTTGAATTTTAACATTTTCATCTTTCTACTGAAAACAAAGGTATATATGCTACTTGGTCCCTCTCTGGTCAATTTTTGTATTTTTCAAATTTAATTTATTTGGTTGAATTTCGAATTTATTTTAATGAAATTCGATCTTAAAATAATTGTTTATGCTACAAGATTTATTAAAATACTTAATGAATAACTAACAAAGTAAAGAAATTAGAAAGTTTAATATTAATCAAATGAAGAAGTTAATCTATAAATATCTTAAATACAGATTTAACAACTGTCATTTAAATATTTATGTGACAAGAATTAAGAAATGAATCAAAATGATAACCCATATGATATATATTAATCAAATACTCTATAGAAGCTGAATCTCGTAATTATATTATTTGAATTATTTTTATTTAAGTATTTGATTTTCTTCTATATATATATATAGATAGAAGATTTGTAAACTTTAATTGGTATGAGTGAAAATAATGCATTTTCTCTATTTACAAAACTCTTTATGGCATTATAGTAAGTTAGATTTAATTGTCTAGGATTTAGGTAGTATTTATTTTTTCTGTCTGAAACCTGAACATAGTTAAAATCTGAATCTGAATGATATGTTTGTTTTTTTTTTTTATCTTAAATATTTGAATATAAATAATAATAACTTTATTTTTTTATAAAAAAGTTTCGAAAACTAATATGTTGACATATATATCCTAAAAAACCTTAAACTAATATATTATGTTGTTGACATATATAAATATTAAATAATAAATTAAGGGTATTATTGATAAATAAAATATTTAAATTATTCAGATATTTACTTATTCAGATTTAAGTCAAATTTTTTAACTTAATAATATTTAGATGTTTTTAACAAATATTTAGATATAAGTTAAAAAAACAAACGATTTTTAAACATCTAAATAATTATATTCAGATTTCAATAAAAAAATAAACACGTCTTTAGACACCATGACGATAAATTACTATTGTGAAAAGTATATACATAAAATATGGTTGACAAGAGAAGAGTATAGTGATTGATTGAGTGTAAGAGGAGCAAAAATAGAGAAAGCAATGGTGGGCCACGAAATTCATCAGTATGTTAGCAATTGTAATTGCCAATCAAGACCACCATAATGCACTTTACAATCACCATTCACTAAGAACACTATATATGTTGTGGTTTACCTTTTGGTCCTGAAATAAAAATAAAATTATCCTTATGTTCCTATAAATAGAAGAATTAGAAAACAAACAATTATCTAAACCTTTAGCAACTAGTTGTTCTTACATGGGAATCATCTACGCTCTAATGCTAGATTCTTAATGTTCAAGATGTTCCAACTCTTAGTTTTAATGCTTACATAAAGTGGAGGCATTCATAGAAGGATTGGTAAGAATCAGGGTTCGAGTCTAGTTCATAAAAGCCCAGCACTGACTTTGATAAACTATATCCAAACTCGGCCTAGCTCAAATTCTGGCCGAAATTTGACTCGATCCACTCTAGGTCTAGGCTTTTATAGCTCACAATAAAGTTGGTCAAAATTCAGATTTTGGCCAAGCTTATAAAAACCTAGTTTGGACTCAGATAAGTTTATTAAAATTTGATTTGAATATATGTTGCTCGAGCTAGTTGACCTATAAACTATGTTATTTTATGGTCCATATTTAACATGGGCTCGATTGCTAAACTAAAAGCCAGTGTCGGTCGAGTTTGGGCTTTCTGGCCAATGCTAATTGAGAGAATGTAATAGCAAATAACTGAAGAGCGTAGACACAAATGTGATTTTCTACATACGCATAAGGGTGAGTGCATTTTAACGATTAGCAAAAGTAAAGATTGACGTCTACAAGATGTGGGGGAGTGACTGATCACAAGATAGTATCAAATTGTTTTATGAGTTGGAGAAACTTAAAATGAATAAACAAAGAAGTTTGAATGTTACGACAACTAAGCCTGCAAAGTAAGAGGGTTCAGAATCCAATTCAATCAAACTAATCCATTCAATCCGACCTAGTTCTATATGCTTTTAGGTGAATTAAATGATCAATGGATTAAATGGAATTGAAAATTTTGAAATTCAATCGATGGATCTAATTATGGATTTACATTGCTAATCCACCAAAATCCAATCTAATCCATTGAAAGTAATATTATATTATTTTTAAATAAAAAATTATTTAGAGTATATAAAATTATATCTATAATATATAAAAACATATAATCACTACTAGAAAAATAGCCATTAATAATATCGTATTAGTATTGGTGAATGTTTTATTGACACATGTTCCAGGTATTGTAATAACCCAGCTAGCAATACCTTACACTAAATAGAGTATCACGACAAAAATATCAGTATTTAGTATGCCCCATATATCAATAATGTATTGAGACAATGGTATCAAGATTTTTGTGTTCCAAAAAAAGTATCTATGATTTTTATTTCATTGTTTTTGAAAACATTGATGTACTTATAATGTCAGAGTAGGTTTAATTTGTATGATATTATTGGTTGTTTGTTGATACAATATTAGTATCAACAAATAATTTTTATATCAAAAAATAAAAATTTGCTTATATGGTTAATAATAATGGCCCTCTTTTGTTTTTCAATTTAAAATTATTGATATCAATATATAATATCAATACTTATAATATCATTTTTAATTCCAATATATAATAACAATACCCAATGATTACTACAAAAAAATAACATAATCAACTATTAGCATCTCACTAATAATACTGAGATCAACATGTGAATTTTTTAGATTAATGAGGCATCATACCCTTAGTTGTCAAGCATTAACGACCAATCTCGTTACATTTATGAAAGTCTCGTTACATTAATAAAATGTTGTTGTAATGTTTAGGTTTTTTAGATTGGTCGTTTCGGCTTTTGGCAGTATGAGTACGAGTACAGATGGACAATTTGGTGGGATTGGCAAAGTGAACTGGAAAGCCAAGTGCATCGTCTACCATCTCATTTTGCCAATGCCTGTGATGATAAATGAACATAATTTTAGCCATTTATAATGATGATATAGTACAACAAACGTTTATGATACATTGATTACTTGATCACAATCTATCTTAGAATAAGTTACCAAACTGTAACCAAATATATCTTCATCATGTTTGAATTTGGTGGTTTAGTGTGTTATAACGAAAGCAAGAAAGATAATTAAAAACGCAAATAAAGAACACAGAGATTTAACGTGGTTCACTAACGATGTGTTAACTACGTCCACAGGCAGAGGAGAGGAAAGTTTTATTGATCTTGAGGAGTACAGATTACAGATTACGGTTAGGTTATGACCCAGAGAGTTTATATAATACTCTCTAGACAGATGCGGAAAAGCCTAGAAAATAGGCCTAAACAGATAACTGATTCAAGGCATATTCTAACAAATCTCCACCTTGACTTGAATCCTCTCACAAATACACAGATGTATCAGATGCACCATACACAATGCTAGATGTAAAAAAAAAAACCTCCTCTGCCTCAGATTTTGCCCCCTAAAGGGCAATCAACAACTCCTAACATTTAGCAAGTCCAAATAATGTTGGAACTTGCTATGCGGAACCAGCTTGGTGAACATATCAGCTGGGTTATCAGCAGTACCCACTTTGTTCACCTTAATTCTCTTCTCACTTTTTAGAAAATGATACCTTACATCAATGTGCTTAGTCCTCTTATGATGAACTTGATCCTTAGTTAAACAAATTGCACTGAGGCTGTCACAGTACACTATAGCCTGATCATGATGTAGACCCAAATCACTGACCAATCCTTTCAACCAGATTCCCTCTTTGGCTGCTTTTGTCAATGCCATGTACTCTGCTTTTGTAGTAGACAAAGTCACTGTAGGATGCAAAGTAGCTTTCCAATTAACAACTGAACTACCAAGAGTGAAAGCATAACCAGTTATAGATCTTCTATTGTCAACATCTCCAACATAATCAGAGTCTGAAAACCCTGTCACCAAATACTGTGTATCACCTCCATAAATGAGACCAACATCAAATGTACCTTTGAGGTACCGAAAAATCCTTTTCACAGCTTGCCAATGCTCCTTGCCAGGTTCACCCATAAACCTACTAACAACACTAACAGACTGTGCAAGATCAGGTCTAGTGCAGACCATCGCATACATCAAGCTTCCTACTGCACTAGCATAAGGAACTCGAGACATGTACTCCTTCTCTTCAGCAGATTTAGGTGCAAAAGCAACAGACAGATGTGCATTTGCAACATTAGGAGTATCTATGGGCTTTGCGGTAGAAATACCAAATCTTGACAAAATCTTCTGAATATATCCCTTTTGTGACAAGAAAAGCTTTTTTTTGCTTCTATCCCTATAAATCTCCATTCCCAGAATTTTTCGAGCTGCACCCAAATCTTTCATCTCAAACTCAACACTAAGAAAATCCTTCAACTTCTGAACATCAGACTTGTTCTCTGCAGCTATCAATATATCATCTACATACAGGACTAGATAAATCAAAGAATCATTTGTTGCCTTGCTGTAATAAACACAACAATCATACGGACTCCTGGTGTAGCTAATCTCTATCACATAGCTGTCGAATCTCTTATACCACTGCCTCGGAGACTGCTTTAGTCCATACAAGGACTTCTTCAACTTGCAAACATAGTCTTCCTTACCAAGAACCTAAAAACCATCTGGCTGAGTCATGTATATCTCATTTTCCAAATCTCCATGTAGAAAAGCTGTCTTCACATCTAGTTGTTCAAGCTCCAGATCCTGATGTGTAACTATTGTTAGTAGCACCCTGATGGAAGTGTGTCTGACCACTAGAGAAAAAATCTCATTATAGTCTACTCCCTCTCTCTGGGTGAACCCTTTAGCTACTACTCGAGCTTTATACTTGATACCCTCAACAAATGTTTCTTCTTCCTTCTTCTTATAGACCCATTTACAAGTGACGATCTTTTTGTCTTGAGGTCGCTTGGTTAATTCCCAAGTCTGATTCTTATGAAGTGACTCAATTTCATCTCCCATTACAGCAAACCATTGGGTAGACTCAGTACATGTAACTGCTTCTTTATAGGTGGATGGCTCATTAGAGTCAAGATCCACCTCTTTAGCAACCTGTAGTGCATAGGCCACCATATCTTCAAAACCGTATCTCTTGGGAGGTATCCCATAATTAGTTCTTTTTGATCGATCAAGAGCCAAATTGTGCCGACTTGCTACTGGTAATGAAGAACCTGATGGTTCTGATTCTGACTGTGGGTGTTGATCTTCATGTTGTAGTTCACTCTCATCTAGAGTGACTTGCTGCTCTACCTGTTTCTCAACACTACCATTTTCTGACACAACAATAGACTTCATAGTAAGGTTAAACATAGAATTTTCATCAAAAACTACATTTCTACTAAGTATAACCCTCTTTTCAGATGGGAACCAGATTCTATACCCTTTAACCCTATCCCCATAACCTACAAATACTCCCTTTTTAGCTCGTGGCTCTAATTTACCCTCATTTACATGATAATAAACAGTACAATCAAAAGCTCTTAAACTAGAGTAATCAGCAGGCTTACCAGACCACACCTCAAAAGGAGTTTTGAGATGTATACCTGTGTGAGGTCCACAATTTATCAGATAACACGCTGTACTAACCGCTTCTGCCCAGAACCTTCTAGTTAGTCCAGCATTAGAAAGCATGCATCTAGCTCTCTCTAGAAGTGTCTTATTTTATTACGTTCTGCTACACCGTTCTGCTGTGGTGTATCCCTGACTGTATGATGCCTAGCAATCCCTTCATTCTTATAGAACTCATCAAAGTCAGACCAGCAAAATTCCATACCATTATTAGTTCGCAGCCTTTTGATCTTCTTCTCTGTTTGATTCTCCATTAATGCCCTCTACTGCCTGAAGTTCTTAAAGGCTTCACTTTTATGCTTCATAATGAACACCCAAGTCATCATTGAGAAATCGTCAATCATTGACACAAAATATCTGTGACCCCCTAAAGACTCCACCCGAGAAGGACCCTAACAATTAGAATGGATGTAATCAAGTGTGCCTTTTGTTCTGTGTATTGCTTTAGGAAACTTGCTGCGATGTAACTTCCCAAAAATACAATGTTCACAGAATTCAAGATCCTTGACCTTGTGGCCACAAAGAATATTCCCTTTTGACAGAATTTGCATCCCTCTTGCACTCATGTGACCAAGCCTTATATGCCATAACTTGGTCATGTTGTCCTTATCAATCTCCGAAGATGCAACAGCAACAAAACTTGACAGTGTAGAACCTTGAAGAAAATATAAGGTATCACGCTTTACACATTTCAGAACCACATTCGAACCTTTGCAGACATGTAAAACTCCACCTTTACCTTGAAAACTAAAACCTTTGTTGTCCAACATACTCAAAGATATCAGATTCTTTGTCATAAGTGGAACATGCCTAACATCATTCAATGTACAAAATTTACCATCATGTATCCGTATTTTAATCGAGCCTATTCCAACCGTCTTATAAATAGAACTGTTAGCCATAGAAATATTGCCTCCATCTACCTGCTCGTAGGTTGTAAACCACTCCCTGCGCGGACATATATGGTAAGACGCTCCAGAATTTAGAATCCACACATCATTGTGATGCGTGTGCTCATCAGCAACTAGAGCAATATCTTCTTCAGAATTGGTATCTGCTACATCAATAGTACCTGTCGGTTTATCCTGTTGCCTCTTCTTCTTGGGACAATTGGATTTCCAATGTCCCTTCTCTTTACAGTAGTTACAGACATCATTGGGTTTTGGATCCTTAGAAACTTGCTTCTTGAATTTCTTCTTTCCCGAATTTCCATGTCCATAACTCCCACTAGCTATTAACCCAGCAGCCTGATTATCTGCACTTGTACCAGTAGCCTTATGGCGCAGCTCTCTAGTATGGAGGGACGATCTAACCTCCTCCAGAGACACAGTATCTTTCTCAACAATAAACGATTGCACAAAATTCTTATACGACAATGGTAAGATACTTACAGAATTAAAGCAGTATCCTCATCTTCAACTTTAACATTAATATTACGTAATTCTAATAAAATTGTGTTTAACTGATCTAAGTGATCTCGAAGAGGCATACCTTTCTGCATTCGTAGACTAAACAGACGTTGCTTTAGAAGCAACTTATTGGTTAAGGACTTTGTCATATAGAGACCCTCGAGCTTAAACCACAGACCTTGCGCGGTTTCCTCCTCCGCGATCTCGATGATGATATCGTCTGCCAGACACAGCATAATTGTCGAGTGTGCCTTCTCCTCCAGAACGGCCATCTCAGCAGTGATTGGATCCGCCGGCTTCCTCGCAAGCGGCACCCACAGCCCTTGTTGTTTCAATAAGGCTCGTATCTTGATCTGCCATAAACTGAAACTATTCCTCCCCGTGAATTTGTCGATCTTCACGTTCATACCAGACATCTTTCTCACCGAATTTCAAACCCTAGACAGATAAGGCTCTGATACCAGTTTGTTATAACGAAAGAAGGAAAGATAATTAAGAACGCAAATAATACTCTCTAAACAGATGCGGAAAAGTCCAGAAAATAGGCCCAAACAGATAACTGATTCAAGGCATATTCTAACATAGTGCAACCTACTTTTAACAATCAGGTCAATCATAGCCAAGTTTTTTGTGATTTTCCTCTTGCCATTATTTCTGATTGTCCTCCTTACAATAAGCTTTCTTGTCGCATGCTTGATCACTCCCGCCTTCATTGATTGTTCTACCTTATTTGCTTCTTGTTCCATCACTTTTGCCTTTTTTGCTTGGTTTGCCTTATTTGTAGTTCTGTTCTCTTTGCCTTTTGTGCCTCTTGGCTAATGTCTTGATCATAATCATTTGTTGTAGTATGTGGTATGATCACATATTCTAGTTTGGGGATAAGTCTAGAAGGTCTTCTTGGACTAGTGGCTAGAAATTTTGTTGGTGTCATCATTAGAGAATCGCTGACTAACTAGGAAGAAAATCCCGAAAATCTTCTTGGACTGGTAATTACATTATTCTTGACCAAGGTCATTGTTGGAGAATTATTTTTTTGTAAAATCTTCATTGTAGTGTTCTTGGTTAGAGTCTTTTTTGTTGTAGATATTTGGTCAAGTTGTTTGGCTGTGATTGCTCCTTTATCTTATTAAACTATTTAAATACAATATAAACTGTTGAAAAATTTTATCGGATAAATAGCAAAACTTTAAGTAAGGAGAATTATAAAATATATATGAGTATACGGTTTTAATAAAAAATCAAGATAGTATAGAAAAATTACCTTTCAATACTGTTAGAAGATTTTTGCTGCAGATTTTCTTTCACCAATGGTTTCCAAAGATTTTTGTTGCTGGTTTTCTTTCACCAATGGTTTCCAAACTAATTTTTCAGCAGTAGCCGTAAAGAGATGAGTGAGCTTATTTTCTAATACAATAGTGGTTTAGAGAAAAACTAATTTTTCTCTGAAATACACGTTAAAAAAAAAAAAAAAATTCACCTCTGCTAGGATTTACACCCTTTATGTTTCTTTTATACGACTTCTACTTTAATTAAAAAAAAATTCAATTAAAACAAAATTAATTAATTAAATTTGTAAAACAACTTTTAGTAGAAGTGAAACTCTAATTAATTCAAAATTAATATTTAAAAGAAACCATAAAGGATAAATATCTCTATGAGAATTTATCCATTTAATTTCTTAAATTAAATTATTTGGATATTAATGAAAGATATTTATCTTAAAATATCTTATTAATTAATTCTTAATTAATTAATTTAATATCCAAATTAAAACACGTATTCTAGAAAACTATTTTCTGGACATAAAAATAATTAGTGTAATAATATTATCCATTGTATTATTTATAGCACTGATCTTAAAAGGTGGTATTGGGGACCTATAGACCTACAATTTCAAGCTCCAATAAATTTAGATAATTAATTAAACTCTTTAATTAATTAATCCAATTTATTAATTCCAGTATTATTCCACTAAAAATTTAGAATTGAACTCTTGAAATTATAGATATATTTTTTACTCAAAAAACTTTGAATATTCCATTGATATAATCATTACATGCAGTTCAACCCTCTATAAACGGTTCATAATTAGAGCTAGGTCAATTTTTCGTTTTACCTCTCTAATTATATCTTTATCCTTAAGTTTCATTAATTCACCATTAAACAGTTAATTTATAAACCAGTTATAAATTGAGTGCTCAAACTGTTCAATTCCAGAATTAACACTTAAGAAAACCATCTTTCTGACTTCTAATAGGAAGGAATGAATTCCATATCTGTATATCACATTCCCAGCTATTTATCCCATTAAATCTCCAAGAAATAAGTGTTGAGCTTTTTCTTAGAATAAATCTTAACAAGTAAGTCAAAAGACTCAATAACATAAACAGGAGTTTATGACTACTCAGGATTAAGATTGATCTACATATGATCATCTATTGACATTATTTGAATTCTCAGTTAGTAACAGAATTTATATGAGAATTCTAGCTATGTCTGGTCCAGTCTTATATAATCATATTATATAAAGTACCTGTACCGTGATATCGCTATATTGACAATCCGGATAAAACTATCACATTCTTAATGTTAGTAGACCGCACTAGTAATATTTAATTAAAGAACCCAATTTTAATTAATTTATTACGGACTATTTCAGTTTATTATCCATAATCTTAATCCTCTTGTATATATAACATTTATATATACTAAGATTATAGTCACATAAATAAACTAGGATTTTTTATATTAAAATTAAGTATAATTAAGTATAAAAAAATGCTAATTTTATTTATTAAAAAAAAATGTACAAATTCAATGCTTTTAGGGCATTATCCCTAACAGAAACAGCATCATAAACATGTAAAATACAATGTAGAATACCATTATTTCAAAAAAAAAAAGTAAGTATATTTACCTTCCTTTTTTGTACATCTTCTAGAGATTGTTGGTTAATCTTCAAAGATCGTACAACATTTTGTACAGAAGTGTATGATATATTGGAGTTACCAACTTCAATATTTGTTTGGGAATCCAACCTGGCTGCAAGTAATTCAATGTAAATAGACATCATTGCCAACTTCTCATCAAAAGCCTCTTTGTCATTAAACTTTGACATTTTGGAACTCGAAAATACATTGTAGAGGTGATGAACTGTCCTACTCCTTGAATTATACTTCCATTTGGGCTTTTTCCAAAGTTATAGACAGAATGTCATTCATTCTAGTTGATTGAAATGATTCTTCGTCAACTTGACTTTTTAATTCCTCTTAAAAACAAAAATTTGTTATTATTTGAAGCCTATATATTAGAGAAACTCAAACGTGCATAAACATTACCAATTTTGTACCAAACAATTTTCTCAATTACAAGTATCACTTCAGGGTCATATACTTCGCTCTTTTGTCTTCTCGCGTCGCCAAGCTTCACTATGATCAATTTCACTTTCAGAAGGAACTCCAAGTTCCTTTTTCTGAAAACAATGCATAACATTAAACAAATAAATTATTTTAAATCATAAATTTGACTCACTTCAGACATATGAATCACTTATCAGATTCTCTGTCATGTTGCTGTAACCAGTACTGCCCAAATGGTGATTGTATTTTAGCATTACTTCTTTTTTTATTCTCACTTTTTTTAAAACATATGAAATCCAATAAAGTAATTATACTAAATTAATCACAAATGAACTAAATTACAGAGCAGTTGTTAATGCACCTAAAATTCTGAAAACAACATTTTCTTCATAAATGTTTGCTAGTGTAATATTGTAATGTTTTGGTAATCAATGGGATATAGTTTTAGATGCTTTCAATTATCCTTTAAGGCAAAATGAATTCATGTATTAAGATCCGTATGAAATTCCTTAAAGAAACTCCCATTGAACTTAACACTTAAGCTTTACTTTTCAAGTCAACTATGAATTTTTTCTACGACAAAGTAAATAAAATAGAAATCAATTCCACTACAAGAAAATAATAACTACGAGTTTAATATTTAATTTCAAAGCTAACCTGAATATGCATCCAAAAAGTTTGCATTGATGCAAGAGATGCGTCCTTTTAGTTGTCACAAATGATAGGCACATAATCTCTTACAAAATGCCAATATAACTCCTCAAATCATTGGCACCAAAACCCATCGGAACGCCAAAGTAATTGTAATTGATAAAAATCTTCTTGTCCTCTATTAGTTTATGTATTTCCTTCTTTGTCAATCATTTTCTTTTAGGTCTGTCATCTAAGTGTAAATTAAACTTTTCGGTTTCAACCATATTCCCACACCTACATGCAATCCTATAAAGCAAACAAATTTTTAGTAATTCAATTTCAAAATAGTCACACTAGTATCTTGTAAATATATTTTATATGCATAATATGAGATAAATAAATTGAGCACCGTAAAATTCATATCCACATGCACTGCCTAAAAAAAGGAAGTTGTTGTGGAAAATCAACCTAAAAAACAATGTTCTAACACTAATATGATTTAATCAAGATTGTGATTTGATAAAAATTATTAGGTCTGACTAGATAATGAACACAAAACACATAAATAATAAACAAGATCTTAGATAAACAAGAATTATGTGGTTCAGAAAAATTGCCTACGTCCACGGAGCAAACAGATATAAGGTCATTTATTAGAGGCAGAAGAAAAAATCTGTTTAAGATGACTCTCATCTCTCAAATCACCTCACTACAATTTCTCTTTCTCTTCTCCTCTCTTATTAAAAAAACTCTAGAGTACAAGGCTTTTATAATGCTTATAAATATCCTAATTCAAGTAGGTTTAGTATCCTAATTCAAGTAGGTTTAGTATCCTAATTCAAGTAGATTTGGTATCCTAATTCAAGAAGGTTTGATATCTGCTACAATTTTTAGGTTGTAATACCCAAGCGTAGGTTTGTCAAGTAATAAAGATTCGGAAGTCCGAGTGTCGGTCCTCAGGGAATTGGTTATACTAAGTCCACAAGTCCAAAGTCCAAAGTCCAAATATTGTGAAAGTAGATTGAAATTTTGATTATTAACTTGAAATTAATTATTATTGAATATTAGGGCATTAGGGATCCATTTTAATGATATGTATAGAAATTATTCTTGATCCTTTTTTTTATACACAATTAAGATTTAAATAAGAAATAACCTTAATTGGAGGATGGATAACATTTAAGCACAAAGAAACTAAAAGACTTACCTTTGAATTGAAGTGAAAAACCATAGGTTGCCTTGCTCTTGATATGTAGAAAACATCCAAGCATTCAATGTACCCTTAGTTAACAATGAATCAAGGTTTCTAACAAACCAAAATACTTGCAAAATATAGTGCTCACTCAAAAGGAAAGTTGACAATGAAGAACAAACTAAAGGATCAAAGAACAATACTATACAACCATCAAAAGTTCACCCTTTGCCCTAATTACGAAATTAGAAATACATGGAGTAAAGAAAATATGAAGAAGAAGAAATGAAAGTGTTTTTGAGAATACAAGCCTCCTTTTTTTCCCCCTTTTAAGCTTTCAAAACCAAGGTTTATATAGGCAAGGTAAAGGAGAATTCGCACATGTGAATGCAAGTAAGTGGCAGGTTTCATCATAGCATTATCGTCCACATTGCGAAGCACGTTTGACTGTCTTCCACTCCGAATTAGAGAAATGTTTCTTCTTAAAAGATATGGCCCCATGAGTAATCTTTCCAATGCTTCATGAATCATGGTATTTGGACCTATGTAGTGAAAGTTACACTTAAAATATTAAGGCATGTTCAAATCGAAACGTTGACAGCTACTGTTTAAATGATAATTATTTTCAACCACCCAGATGCACGAATTGGAATTTTTCCATAACATGAAAGTTGTAGCTGTCTCTTTCCAGATTCATTTGAATCAAGAATCAACCCAATTGGAGCATTGTGGAGAGAGTTAGGTCCAAAATACCGAAGGATATGCACAGGTCCAGGCTTCAAATGGTAGGCCACGTTTTGTTGTAATGCCTCAAACATCTGGTGGTAAATCATTTCAAAATCGAAAATGACATCTGAAAATAAATTATGAAAAATTGAGTCAGCTTCCATTTGAAACAAAAATCATTATATTTGGAAGTGGGTAGACAAAGATATGACCATTTAACTAATTAGTGCTTCAAATAGGAAATATGATGTTGACCATTTTTTTTTTTAATTACAACTTGGCCACCTTTCACCTATGTATAAAATACACTACATTACTATTTTACATAAGTATTATATACATGTCAACTTATATAATTATACATATTTACATGTAATTGAGATTTAAATCATAAAAACATGCAAATTAAAGTTGTGCCAATGAAATTCATAATTTTTGCACAAATAGGGACTTTAAATTAAATAGTATGTAATAGTGTCTTCTAAAATATATATAAATAACACACTTTTAGACACTTATCACACCCCCCAACTAACATTTTGCTAGTCCCTAGCAAATTATGTAGTAAACAATTTTTTTTTTTTTTTTACTCACTCAAAAAAATATATATATTTTACAAGAAAATAAACAAAAACTGAGGTAAGACAAAAATCATTTCCATATCATCTACAATTATATGTCTAAGTTAGAGAAGTATAAGAAAACATTTGTCATCAAAGTTACATAAATCAAATTATTGTTAGAACACATGCCAATCCCCTAATCACAAATGTTAATGACATTTTAAAAGAAAATATACCCCATGAAGTTAAGGATAATGTCACTAATTTAATAAGGAATAATGAGAATAAAACAATGACAACTCAAATTTCTCATCCCAATTGAAAGAAAATATAGGCCTCAAATTTTTGGATAAAGATAAATGATCAAAATGAATAATCAACAAAATACCTCAATATCTTTTTTTTTCTTTTTTTTTCTTTTTATATATACTATATTATTCAGCCCTTATTACTAGCATCTATTTCAAACTAAAATTTCTTAAAATCAAGAAGGTCTTTTATTAGGATATAATGCAGGATTAGGACAAGGCTAAAAAGAAAATGAGATAAGAGTACACAAAATCATATGTTCGAGAAAATAGATATCTTAAGCATAATAAGATGGTGCATCAATAACTTCTTTTTTTTTTTTTTTCGTTTCTTTTTTTTTACAAAGGAATAACAATTTATATACTTTATTTTTTTATTTTTTAAACAATGATATATAAATATATTTGAACACTTCTTCATTTTTTTTTTTCACCATCTTTTTCTTTGAAATGTAAACTCTTCTCAAACATAAAATGGTAGTAGATAACAAAAAGAAATAGGTTAGAAATCCAAAAGTAGAATTGGATGTGGTAAATAGGATAAGAAATGATTTTTTTTTTTTTTATTTAATGGCTCAAAGGGCTTACTAAGGGAAAACACATAAAAAGGTAGGCTTGAAAGGCTCAAACGGATCAAAGAATGCCTTCTATCATTTTTCAAGAAATAAAATAGCTATCCATATCAACTAGCTTAATGGGCTTTCTAATATAGCAATACATTTTTTTTTTTTAAGTATTAGTTGAAAATCCAAGAGATCAATATCAATATCAAGGTTATGCACAAATTGTGGGCCAAGAAGGGTATTCTCCAAGGAAAAATAATAGGCTCGAAACTCACTTGGAACAAAATTACTTGGCATGCAATTCTTCCAATAATTAGATTTATTTCACTCTTCAAACTCTAGTTTCCTCATTTATTGCTAACTCGAACAAATAATTTAGGAAACATGGTGTGATAATTGTCTACTTAAATGATAAAATTCAAAACAAAACTTGAAAATGAATTTTTTTTTTTTTTTATAAGAATGTAAAGAGAAGAAGATACCTTACCCCCCAACTTAAATTAAGCATTGTCCTCAATGTTAAAGGATAAAAATAAAAGAAGGGTATAGATATTACCTGAAAAGTTGAAGAGGCTTGTACTCTTGATGTTGTGGTCTCCAAGAAAAATAAAACAAACAAACAAAGAAAGAAAGCCAATCCTCTATGGGTCGAGGATTGGCTTCCCATCCAATTTTCTTATAAATTGGCAAACAGGGTCTTTTAAAGTCAGATTCCCAAGACTATAACGACCACGTTCTTTTCGGAATTGTGTGTGTAAATTAAGAATTTCACGTTGAACATATCCACTAGGATGCGTCTCAAGAGTCAATAGAATGTTATCCAAAGACTCTCTACTCAGTCCATCCTTTATGAATTGTATTTTATCTTCTCGATTTATAGACACCATTCCTATAGAACGACAACGTGCATTACAAGTCCAACGTGCACATTTATAACAAACTTGTAACCTTTTTGCTCTTCGTTTCTTTGCAAAAGAACTCTTACCTAGCCCAGGCATACGTGAAACAAATGTATTAGAAAATTCACCTTCTAATCGAACTTTTGCTTCAATTATCCAACGTATATCTTCAGGAATTCCTTTAAGCATGAGCATTCTTAACCTTTCGCACCTGGCTTGGTAAATTTTCAATAAAGCATATCTAGGAAAAGAAGGAAAATATTTTAACAAATTAGAAACTATATCATCCATTGTGAAAAGCATGGAAAGAAAAAGAAGGAGAAGAAAGTGTTTTTTTTTTCTTTTTTGTTTCAGTTATTTTGGGAAACTGAATTAACCGACGTAAAGAGTCACGGAGTACCGTTATCCGCCACTTGACCGGGAAACAACTGCAGAGAAAGAAAACCAACAAAGAAAGAAAGACAACACACAAATAACAATAAATACAAACAAGTATCAAATGTTGTACACAGGCTCATTCAAAGTGGTAGACTCTCGTTCATTATTGAAATTCTCAAAAAATGGCTTCAAACGATGTCCATTAACCTTGAAAACATTACCATTTTTGGGATCTTCAATTTCCACTGCACCGTGAGGATAAACAGTTTTAACAATAAAAGGTCCACTCCATTTGGAACGAAGTTTTCCAGGAAACAAGTGCAATTTCGAATTATATAATAGAACTTTTTGTGAAGGTTTAACAATTTTTCGAACAATATTTTTATCATGAAATACCTTCATTCGTTCCTTATAAATTCGAGAATTTTCATAGGCTTCATTTCTAATTTCTTCCAGTTCATTCAATTGAAGTTTTCTTAATGAATTTGCCTTGTCTAAATTGAAATTAAACATCTTAATGGCCCAAAATGCTTTATGTTCCAATTCAACAGGCAAATAACAAGCTTTTCCAAAAACAATTCTATAGGGAGACATTCCAAGTGGTGATTTGAATGCAGTACGATAAGCCCAAAGTGCATCAATTAATCTTAAAGACCAATCTTTACGATTTGGATTTACAGACTTTTCCAAAATGTGTTTGATTTCCCTATTTGCAAGTTCAACTTGTCCGCTTGTTTGTGGGTGATAAGGAGTAGACACTTTGTGAGTAATTCCATATTTTTTCATTAAATTTTCGAAAGGTCTATTACAAAAGTGTAAACCCCCATCACTTATTATTGCACGAGGTATCCCAAATCTTGAAAAAATGTTTTCTTTCAAAAATTTCAAGACAATCTTGTGGTCATTGTTTTTACAAGGAATGGCCTCAATCCATTTGGAAACATAATCAACACCAACTAATATGTACAAGTAACCAAAAGAGGGTGGAAATGGACCCATAAAATCAATACCCCAACAATCAAAAATTTCAATAATCAAAATAGGGTTCAATGGCATCATATTTCTACGGGTTATCCCTCCTAACTTTTGACAACGGTCACATGCCTTACAAAATTCATAGGTGTCTTTAAAAAGAGTAGGCCAATAAAATTCACATTGTAAAATTTTGGCAGTAGTTTTCTTTGCAGAAAAATGACCACCACATGCTTCAGAATGAGAAAAAGAAATAATTCTTTGAATTTCATTATCAGGCACACATCTTCTTATAATTTGGTCAGGGCAATATTTAAAAAGATAAGGGTCATCCCAAAAGAAATTATGTACCTGAGAAAGAAATTTCTTCTTGTCCTGTGAATTCCAATGAGATGGGATTTGTCCTGTAACAAGAAAATTAGCAATATCAGCAAACCAGGGTAAATTAGAAACGCTAAAAAGTTGCTCGTCTGGAAACATGTCATTTATTGGTGTAGTCTCAGATGATTCATCAAATACAAGTCTAGACAAGTGATCAGCAACCACATTTTGTACTCCTTTTTTATCTTGAATTGTGAGATCAAATTCTTGGAGTAACAGGATCCATCTAATGAGTCTAGGTTTCGCATCCTTTTTTGAGAGAAGATATTTTAATGCTGCATGATCACTAAAAACAACAATTGGTGAGCCAACAAGATAAGATCTAAATTTATCCAATGCAAATACTACTGCAAGTAATTCCTTCTCGGTGGTAGAATAATTCACTTGAGCACTATTCAAGGTTTTACTAGCATAGTAAATTACATAAGGTTTCTTATCTTTTCGTTGTCCTAAAACAGTTCCAACAGCATAATCACTAGCATCACACATGATTTCAAAAGGCAAAGTCCAATCTGGAGGTTGCATGATAGGAGCAGATGTTAGCATGCTTTTAAGTTTAACAAAAGCTTCTTGACATGATTCAGTCCACTCAAAAAGCGTGTCCTTTGATAGGAGATTACACACTGGTTTTGATATAACACTAAATTTTTTGATAAATCTCCTATAAAAACCAGCATGTCCTAAAAATGATCTAACATCTTTTACTGACTTAGGAATGGGCAAATTGGCAATCAGTTCAATTTTAGCTCTATCTACTTCAATTCCTTTTGATGAGACAATATGACCAAGTACAATACCATGTGTGACCATAAAATGACATTTTTCCCAATTAAGCACAAGATTCTTTTCTTTACATCTAATCAAAACTTTTTGCAATTTAGACAAACAATCATCAAATGAATCACCAAATACAGAAAAATCATCCATGAAAACTTCGAGAAAACGTTCAACCATATCACTAAAAATGCTAAGCATGCATCTTTGAAATGTGGCCGGTGCATTACGTAAACCAAAAGGCATTCTTCGATATGCAAATGTACCGAATGGACATGTGAATGTGGTCTTTTCTTGATCTTCAGGTGTAATTTCAATTTGATTATACCCAGAATACCCGTCTAGGAAACAATAAAATTCATGTCCCGCTACCCTTTCTAAGATTTGATCCATGAATGGTAAAGGGAAGTGATCTTTCCTAGTCATTGAGTTCAATTTCCTATAGTCAATGCACATTCTCCAACCAGCAGTGGTTCTAGTTGGAATTAATTCATTATTTTCATTCTTGACTACAGTGACTCCAGATTTCTTAGGTACAACTTGAGTAGGACTGACCCATGTGCTATCAGAAATAGGATAAATGATTCCTACATCTAAGAGCTTGAGAACTTCATTTCTCACTACATCTTTCATATTAGGATTTAGTCTTCGTTGCATTTGCCTAGATGGTTTGGCATTATCTTCCAAATATATCTTATGCGTGCAAATCAATGGACTAATTCCTTTTATATCAGCTATGGTCCATCCTAAGGCATGTTTATGCAATCTCAAAATTTCTAACAATTTATGTTCTTGAAGATCATTGAGTTTGGAAGAAATTATCACCGGAAATGTTTCATTTGTACCCAAGTAAGCATATTTGAGATCGGATGGTAGCGGTTTCAAATCCAGCTTTGGCGGTTGAACACTTGATGGCACAAGCGCATCATCACATTGTGGTAATTCTTCGAATTTGGGTTTCCAACCATCTTCGTTTGCCACTTGCAAAGAATCAAACAAAGAACAAATATGTGAAACTTCAGAATTTTTATCAAATTCAAATTGAGTAGAACTAGTCAAACAAACTTCCAAAGAGTCAGAAAATGAAGAGATAGGAAAATGATCATGAACAAGTTCTTCAATGAAATCTACCTCGTGATTTTCAATGTCATGCCCAGGTTGTTTACAAATGTTAAAAACATTTAATTCCAATGTCATGTTTCCAAAAGAAAGTTTTAAAACACCATTTCTACAATTAATTAATGCATTAGACGTTGCAAGAAATGGACGACCAAGAATAACAGGAATTTGAGTGGTTGAATTAAGGACAGGTTGTGTATCCAAAACAATAAAATCGACTGGAAAGTAAAATTTATCTATTTGGACCAACACATCCTCAATTATTCCTCTTGGCATTTTCACAGAACGATCAGCAAGTTGAAGTGTTATTGAAGTAGGTTTAAGCTCACCTAAACCTAATTCCTCATACACAGAATAAGGCAAAAGATTAACACTTGCACCAAGATCAAGCAAAGCATGTTCTATCCTAAAGTTTCCAATCACACAAGAAATTGTTGGACAACCAGGATCTTTGTATTTTGGTGGAGTGTTTTGTTGAATGATGGTACTAACATTCTCAGTCAAAAAAGCTTTCTTTTGCACATTAAGCTTCCTTTTAACTGTGCACAAATCTTTCAAGAATTTAGCATAAGAAGGAACTTGCTTAATTGCATCTAACAAAGGAATGTTGATTTTAACTTGCTTGAAAAGTTAAAAAATTTCAGAGTTATGATTCAGCTTTTTGATTGGTTGAAGTCTTTGAGGAAAAGGGGCAGGAATAGGGCATTTTTCAACATCACACAACTTAGGCTCATCATTCTTTTTATCAACAATTGATTTTGATGGTTCATTAGAATCATTTACCTTCGATGGAATGGTTTTATCAATGATCTTACCACTTCGAAGAGTTGTGATTGAATTGGCATCCTCAGGATGTGTACCACTTGAATCAGAATTATTGACATTAAATTGACTTACAGGATTTGGTTGTGGTTGGGCAGGAAATTTACCTTTCTCTTGAACACTGAAAGATGAAGTCAATTTTGAAAGTGTATTCTTAATGTCATTAATGGCTTGTGATGTTTGATTGTTTATGCTTGTTTGCCCTTACATGAATGCTTGCAAAGTTTCCTCAAGGGTGTTTGAATGTGATGAATGATATGGAGGAAAATTTGAGGGTCTTTGGGGAGGTGGATGGACATTATGCTCATTTTTCCAACTAAAATTTGGATGATTTCTCCACCCAGGATTGTACGTTTCAGAATATGGAGAATGAGTTGGAAAAGTCTTTTTGAAAGTATTCATAGAATTTGCTTGGTCATGAAACATTTCTTTAAAAATTGGAACATTTGGGCAATCTTGAGTGCAATGTCCCATGATTTCACAAATTCCACACACTTCATCATTAAGCACAGATTTGACTTCTTTTACTTTCCTTAATTCCATGGCTTCGATCTTTCTAGTCAAATTAGCAACTCTAGCACTTAAATCATCTTCTTGACTCAAAGTATATTTGCCTCCACTAGAACTAGCAAGATTAGATCTTATTGAATTTTCTGAAGAACTAGTGGTTTGCCAAGATTGAGAGTTTTCAGCCAAATGATCTAAATACTCTAAAGCTTCTTCAGGATCTTTATCTAAAAATTCACCATTACACATTGTTTCAACAAATTGTTTTGTCTCTGGTGTTAACCCTTCATAAAAGAAACTTATCGTTCGCCACTTTTCAAAACCATGGTGTGGGCATGAATTTAACAAGTCCTTAAATCTTTCCAAACATTGAAAATAAGTTTCATTCATTTTTTGACAAAAGTTTTGGATTTGTCTCTTGAAAGCATTCGTTTTATGTGTTGGAAAAAATTTCTTTAAGAACTCAGTTTGCATTTCTTGCCATGTACCTATGGATCTAGGTCTCAATGAATTAAGCCACGTTTTCGCTTTATCTTTTAAAGAAAAAGGAAACAATTTTAGCCTAATTAAATCTTCACTACATGTTTGATCAATAAATGTGGCACATACTTCCTCAAATTCTTTTAGGTGCAAATATGGACTTTCAGACTCTAAGCCATGGAAATTAGGAAGCAAAGGAATCATACCAGGCTTAAAATTGAAATTATTTGCATTAAGAGGAAAAATAAAGCATGAAGGAGATGAATTTCGAGGAGGTTGTAAGTATTCACGCATAGTTCGAACATGTGGATTTTCATTTTCACCGTGTATACTTTCATTTTCAGCCATGGTGTTTGATGTGTGTGAATGTGTAGATGAATCAAATAAATTACCAAAGAAGGTTTCAGAATTACCTTTCACCAAACGATGCGAGTGAGGATCACGATACCACCCAAGCATAAATTAGATAAGATAAAATTTAACAACAACAACAATAATAAATAAAAAAAAACGTTAGAACAATAATATAAATAAAAAAGAAAAGAGGCGGTATAACCTTCCTCTTGACAAAAATAAAATAAGACAATTATAAAATGATAATATAGGAACTAACAAAAAATAAAAAAATAAAAATTAGGTGGTAGAACCAACCATTATATTAAACAAAAGAAACACGTAAACTAATCTTATAATTATAATACAACATTAATTTAAAGACAAGAGAAAAAAAAAATACAAATGGGCGGCTGAGCCTCCCAATTAAATAAAAGCAAGAAATATAAATAACAAAATAAATGTTAGAGTTAAAAGTTAAATGTTAGAGTTAGTGTTAGAAATTAGATGTTAGTGTTAGATGTTAGAGTTAGAGTTAGTAAAATAAAAGAAAATAAAATTAGAACAAGTAAACTTTATACAAGCCGAAATTCCCCGGCAACGGCGCCAAAAACTTGCTACAATTTTTAGGTTGTAATACCCAAGCGTAGGTTTGTCAAGTAATAAAGATTCGGAAGTCCGAGTGTCGGTCCTCAGGAAATTGGTTATACTAAGTCCACAAGTCCAAAGTCCAAAGTCCAAATATTGTGAAAGTAGATTGAAATTTTGATTATTAACTTGAAATTAATTATTATTGAATATTAGGGCATTAGGGATCCATTTTAATGATATGTATAGAAATTATTCTTGATCCTTTTTTTTATACACAATTAAGATTTAAATAAGAAATAACCTTAATTGGAGGATGGATAACATTTAAGCACAAAGAAACTAAAAGACTTACCTTTGAATTGAAGTGAAAAACCATAGGTTGCCTTGCTCTTGATATGTAGAAAACATCCAAGCATTCAATGTACCCTTAGTTAACAATGAATCAAGGTTTCTAACAAACCAAAATACTTGCAAAATATAGTGCTCACTCAAAAGGAAAGTTGACAATGAAGAACAAACTAAAGGATCAAAGAACAATACTATACAACCATCAAAAGTTCACCCTTTGCCCTAATTACGAAATTAGAAATACATGGAGTAAAGAAAATATGAAGAAGAAGAAATGAAAGTGTTTTTGAGAATACAAGCCTCCTTTTTTTCCCCCTTTTAAGCTTTCAAAACCAAGGTTTATATAGGCAAGGTAAAGGAGAATTCGCACATGTGAATGCAAGTAAGTGGCAGGTTTCATCATAGCATTATCGTCCACATTGCGAAGCACGTTTGACTGTCTTCCACTCCGAATTAGAGAAATGTTTCTTCTTCAAAGATATGGCCCCATGAGTAATCTTTCCAATGCTTCATGAATCATGGTATTTGGACCTATGTAGTGAAAGTTACACTTAAAATATTAAGGAATGTTCAAATCGAAACGTTGACAGCTACTGTTTAAATGATAATTATTTTCAACCACCCAGATGCACGAATTGGAATTTTTCCATAACATGAAAGTTGTAGCTGTCTCTTTCCAGATTCATTTGAATCAAGAATCAACCCAATTGGAGCATTTTGGAGAGAGTTAGGTCCAAAATACCGAAGGATATGCACAGGTCCAGGCTTCAAATGGTAGGCCACGTTTTGTTGTAATGCCTCAAACATCTGGTGGTAAATCATTTCAAAATCGAAAATGACATCTCAAAATAAATTATGAAAAATTGAGTCAGCTTCCATTTGAAACAAAAATCATTATATTTGGAAGTGGGTAGACAAAGATATGACCATTTAACTAATTAGTGCTTCAAATAGGAAATATGATGTTGACCATTTTTTTTTCAATTACAACTTGGCCACCTTTCACCTATGTATAAAATACACTACATTACTATTTTACATAAGTATTATATACATGTCAACTTATATAATTATACATATTTACATGTAATTGAGATTTAAATCATAAAAACATGCAAATTAAAGTTGTGCCAATGAAATTCATAATTTTTGCACAAATAGGGACTTTAAATTAAATAGTATGTAATAGTGTCTTCTAAAATATATATAAATAACACACTTTTAGACACTTATCAATATCCTTTTCAAATCAGGATGATAACACCTCTCCTCAAGTCCTCGAGTATTCAGGTATTCGGACACTAGATCAAGTCCTTTTCAAGTCAAGATAATACTTCACCTCATGACCTCAGGTCCTTGGGTACTCAGACATTGGATAAAGGTCCTCAAGTACTCAGCCACTAGATCAAGTCTTCTTCAAGTCAGGATGACAACACCACCTCATGACCTCAGGTCCTCGGACACCAAATCAAGTCATCTTCAAGTTAGGATGACTACTCCACCTTGACTCATTGGGTCCTTAGTCCTTAGGTACTCCACCTAATGCTCCAGACCAGGTCTTCTTCAAGTTATATGGCCTCAATCAAGTACTTAAGTACTTAGATTCTCAAGTTCTCAGGAATTTGAAACATTTATTCTTCACAGAAGAAAATAATAATTTAATATCTAACCAGAACAATTTTATGTGACGCCTTTTATGTGTTCACCAATCACAAATAAACACAACGCAAATACTTCATATAATTAAATAGTTTAATTTAATATCAAACAACACAAATACTTCATATCATTTATTGTGTTCACTACTCATAAAAAAAAATAACTACACCAACATGAAATAAAACTTCCTAATAATAAATTCACAACCAACAACACATTCAACTTATATCCACCCAAAGTGACCATTAACAAATAAATTACAGAAAATGCATGTAATTATGAAAACATTGTTTTGTGTTAGTTCATAACAAATTTGCTTCTATAAGTGCAAAAATGCTCATGCACCAAACTCTTTGGTACATAAATTAAAAAATATGTACTCTCATAACATAATATGCATTTCAACAATAGAGAAATTGACAAAATATTTAAAGAGCATGAATAAAAAATTAGTAAATCAATAAAGGCATACCAGAATACGCAATCCATGCACATAAACTCCGACAAAATCAAACCCATTAGCTAAAGTAATATGCATTGTGCAAATTAAAGTAACATACACCAAAACTTGATCAATAAAGTAACATGTATTGTAAAAATTGACTCCTAAATCAAAGTTTATAATGAAAACATACAAAAAAATTTCAAACTCCGAACCCTAGAAATTGAAAAAAAAATCAAACTAATAAAATAACATACAATGAAGACAAACAAGAAAAAAAAAACAAAGAATATTTTTAACATTTCACGGTACAATAACTTATAAAGCGTGAAAGTATACTGATTTGGGTCACTCGGCTTTAATTCAAAGTTGGATCTTGTGAGAAAAAGCAAATGAGGTAGATTCAAGCTAATTCAAATCATGAATGTAGTTGATTTGAGTCGATCAAGGGTTATTTAAATTTTTGTCTAAGGATGGAAAACCAAATGTAGAGTTTTTGGGTCTAAAATGCCTAAAACGACAATGTTTCAAGCATATAAAATTTTAGCATTGTTTTGATTTCTAATTAAAAAAAATTAATTTTTTAAAAACGACTTCGTTTTGCTATAAAAAAATGTAGCAAAAATAACATTGTTTTTTCTGGTGATACTATAGTCTCAAATAACCCTGATACTCATTGTTCAACGTCAGTGATTCTTGTTATAATTCTATCATTCACAAAAAAAGTCCATTTTCGTGCGTTAGCCTTAACACTTTCCCAAAAGTATCTAGAATTTAGTATCAATTATACCCATTTTTCTAGTAGTGAATATACATACACACTTAACTAGCCTATTTCCTCTTAGCTTCCATTCTTTTCCTTCATAACTTCAATTTTTTCACTACAAGAAAAAGTATCTTTTGTGGCTGAACAAATCAGTAGCAGATAATACAAATTCAGTCGCAAAAGATGCTTTTGTGACTGAATTATAACCATTTATGGCCGAATTCTATTGGCTGCAATAAGTCCCATCGCAAAATATTTTTTATTATTTATGGCTGCATTTAACAGTTGCGAAAGGTATTTGCAACCAATTTATGACTGCTATATAGTGGCCGCAAATACTTTTGCAATCAATATGTAGCGATCGTAAATAATTTAAAAAAAATTATTTTTTTTTGCTTCTACCTTTTATTATCAAATATTTAACTTCAAAAAATTAGTTATTTGAAATATTTTAGGTTGTTATTAATTTGAATATTAAACTGGAGGCGAACTAAAAATCTTTAATGTTTGAAACATAATTTGTATAATAGTGAAAAATTAAACTAAGATTTTATCATAAAAATTGAATATTCAATAATCAATAAAGAAGATTTTATGATAACACGTTCCATGCGTGTTCTTTGCTAGAATCCAACACATAAAAGTATTCTTAGTTGTGAATAATATTATTTGACAATTGTGTAATATGAAAGCATCAGAAAAATATCAAGTAGACCAAGTTATTTCTAAGGGAAGGAGAACTGTTGCAGGAGAAAAAGTAGGGGCAAAATAAATTAGAAAGTTTAGTTTTAGTATTATTGCGATTTGTTATTTTAATTAGGATTCTTATTTAATTTTATTGTTTAAGTAGGAATCTATTTTATTATTTTAGTTTTATTTAAATCCTTGTTCATAAGGAGTCATTATCCTGTTAGACTTAGGATATATACTAGTATAAATAGGTCTTGTTATTCATTAGTGAGAATTAATCAACTTATTCAATAATATTTTCTTCAATTAATTTTGTGTGGGTTATTTACCTCTCTTTTAGAGTTTTATTCTTGATTATTCAAGACGTACGCTAGAACGACATCTAGTATCACTTTCGCACTGCGTCAGAAGGCCAAAAGTAATTAAGCACACTACCTAAGCTAGCTGCAAAAAGCTAGCTACCTCTAAATTTTCATAAAACTATAGAACAGAGAGAAACAGAGATTTTCCAGAGGGCACCTCGTCACATAACAAATTCTAAGGAATTGGAAATCATAACTGTACATTGAAGTAAAGATAAATAATACAAAGCTGATACTAAATTTATGACAGAATATGAGATTAAGACTACTATAAATTCCAATGATGTTTCTTTGCAGTGATGTCCTTGAGTTAAGTCAATAAGTTACAATTTATTAATAAGTTAAATTATTAAAGTAATAAACCTCGATATGTCATGGATGGTTCTCTTGTGTTGGTGAATCAACTTGAGTATTTGTACTGAAAGCCATATGGTACCCACGATGTGCACTAGAGGTATCTCCAACCTATTAACTACAAAATAGAAACTATCATAAACTTGAATTTAAGGAAAATAAATTATTAGGCCTTTTATAATAAATAAACTAAAATATTTTCTTCCTGTTCATTTCTAATCATATTTATTTGACACCCATATTTACCTGATTGAAAGTGGTTTGAATCGATCAAAGCTCTTCATAAAGTTTACCATACTTAGCTTTCAAATTATCTATTATACTTCATATCCTTTGTGAACTTCTGCATGTATCCCATCATATAAAACACTCTCATTAAAACTGCTACTTTTTGAGGAACTCTTTTTCATACATTCACACCCAGGTGCATTAAGATCTATCACATCACTGAATACCTTCTCTCAAATTGAATCACTTTGCTCATCATTGGATATCTCAAAAAGACGTTCATTAAATTGATTCTACATAATTAAAACACATAAGATATATATATTAAAAGGAAAAAAGGGATGATTAGCTTCGCTTAGCATTCCTTGTAAAAATGAATTTGACTCTGACATATACATATCATTTCCATCGGATAATACATAAACTCAAAGAGCCAAACTAGAACAAATTCGATCCATGTTTAAAATTCAAACTCTACAATTCTACATTTCATTCAATCACACCCCTAAACAAAATAGAAGCTATGAAAATATCATTAACAAAAATAAGCAAAATCAGAGTTTTAAAGGACAAAAATAGAGCAAATCAACATAAAAGAGCGCACCATGGCTTCATAACCAACCAACATAACAATCAAACATAGACAAAAATAAATTTCCCAGTTGGAATATATGTTTATTAGATATAATTATTATTTCATAGCATGAATACTGTTGTTGATGTAAAATTCAAAGCCAAAGTAAACCGAAAACCTATCATACTTAGAAGAACCTCCATACTTTTTTGGTCATGTATAGTTCCATCTATCTTTGTTCATGTCTTGATATACAAGCTTATTCTATTATTTTCTCTCCTTTCTTTTCTATCTACGAAAAAGACAATAAAAATTTTCAAGTCTCCAATTTTCACCCATCTTGTCCTTAGTAATTTGTAGATCATGTTGTAGATTCAAGATTCTTCTATTATAACTTTATTTTTAATAGAAAAAATATCAATTTCATCTATAATATATTTCGAGATTACCACTTATATCCTTACTATTTCAAAATTACACCTTTAGTCCCTACCGTTATAACACTAACCTTAGAAATTCAATTTTTGAGTGAAAATAATTTTATTATCCCTATATTGATAATGATAATGTCACCTAATTTTTAAAAAATAAAATAAAATAAATATCAATTCTAAAAACTCAAACAAACATTAAGAATAAAATTATTCAAAAAAATTAATTTCAAATTAAAAAATTACTAAAACTAAAAACATTAAATTCATAATGTAATAAATTTATTTATTTTATTTTTTAAATTTTTACAATAAAAATCAAATATAAATATAGATAATGAAATATAAATAAGTTTATTTCTTTTCATTTTTAAAATTTTTACAATAAGATCAAATAAAAATAATAAAGTTTTAATAAAAATAAAAATAATAAAATCTAAAAACTTATTTCTTTTTAGTTTTTACAATAAAATTACATAAAGATAAAATAATAAAATCTAAATAAGTTTATTTTTTTGAATTTTTTTAATTTTACAATAAAATTAACTAAAAATAATATAATAAAATCTAAATTTCTTGTAAAAAATCGTTTATAAATAAGACATTATATAAAGCCTAATTATGATTTTTTTTTGTAAATTTTTATAATCCAAAAAAATATTATTAAATAATTATTTGTTAAAATAAAAAATAAAAAATTTAAATTTAAAATGAAAGCAATTAGTTGACCCAATAAAAAGAAGTTTATTTTTTATATTTTTTGTATTAGTTTAAACCCAATAAAAATTTAATTTAGTTAAGAGCAAATGTGTCAAATGATAAAATATACTAACATTTAAGAGCCATGTTATAACGGTAAGGACTAATAGTATAATTTTAAAATAATATGGATATAAGTGGTAATATCGAAATATATTAAGGATGACATTGGTATTTTTTCTTTTTAATAATTGAAATTTTTTTATTTTTTAATATTTGTAACATATATTATCTTATTTTTTAACCAATTTTTAGACATGATAAATAAGTAGTAATGGTATCATCTCACATGTAGTAATTAATAATGGAATGGATATATTACCTTGTTTTACACTGGGAAAGATTTGCATTCTGTCACATATAATTGTCTTTGTTTCTTGCCATTATTTTTATTTATCTCCTATAATGCTTACATATTCCATCCATTGTGTTGTTAATGAAAATAAAAGTTATTTCTTCTTTTTATAACTAAAGAAATAAAAGCTATTTCATTATTAAATTAATGCAAAATATCTATATCTTTGATTTCTCAGTGCTCCAATAAGCCACCAGTATTCTCTATTCTTCTACAACAACTCGATAGGGGCAATTACTAGTCATCGCTTATCACTACCAAATGGAGTATACCACTTTTTTTTTTTACATAATCCTTCTATTTATCTCTAACTCTCCTCAAACAATAAAGTTTGTACTCATTCGATGCACTTATGTTATCCTATATTTAAAAGAAATAACAATATTATTAAAAATATGATTGATATGTTATATTCATACATATTTGCATACTGAACTTCTTTCCAAATGTGTTCTTGCATTGCATTCATCCCAATATAAACAAGTTGACTGACCGCATTTATTGATTAGTTGCAAAAGTAAATGGGTTTGCAGAGATGAGGTCTATGGCTTTTTCCTTAATCTAAGATAAGAAACAAAAATTATAATTTTACAACCCAATTACTTCTCTTTCTCTCTACGGAAAAAGAGAGAGAAAAAGATAGAAAGTTGGCACGAAAGTCATGAAAATTGAATGCATATCTTTAACTTAACAAATTCTCAAAGCATTTGCTCCATATACATATTATTATCATTTTTCTTATAATAATTTGTCTAGTTATAGAAAAGTATTATTTTACTTATGAAGATTTGATTCTTGTAAATCAATTATTAAATTATGAGAGATTAGCTTGGATATTGGGAATAATTTTTGCTGATCATGTCTATGCTAACCGCAAGTGCACAGGTCGTATCAAGTAATAAAATGATAAAAAAAGATATCGTCCCACAAGGATTGATATTCAAATTAATTACTAAGTACTATAACTTGAAAGACCAATTTTATCTAAGCAAACTAGATCAATTAATTATAATGAAAAATAAACTAAAACACAAATATGAACTAATGTGGAATATAAATTGAGTTTAAGAATTTATAAAAGATGAAATATGCCAAGATGAATTACCTAGGCTCTTAATTTTACTTATCAATCATTATGTTTCTCCTAATTGGCCATTTTCTTACTGCATTTTGGTTTAATTCACTAATCACAATATTAAAATAAACTTTAACACCTCTCTCGAGCGCAAATCAAGGTTTTATGCACAACAATTCAAGTTGATATCCCTACCTAACTCAAATAATTATACATTCATTATGTATTACTTGTTGTTTAACACTTAGAACCTAATTCACCTCCCGGTTTCTTGAAATTCTAAGTGCTAATTAGATTATCTAGATGTCGATTACCTCCAAGTCTCACAATTATCTAGATTGTGATTACTTAGTCTGACAAGCAAATAATCTTCCTAAGACTTAATTCATCCATCTCCAATTTAACCAATTCATTAATTAATTAACAAATTAGAACATTAAGCAAGATAAATACAAGTGACTCAAACCATAATAACATTAATAACATGCCAATTGATTAAAACATAATTTAGACAAGATACATCAAGACCTTAGATTAAAAAAACTAGCCAACCATCACAATTATCAACATAACAATCAACATGTATTCTATAATCATAAAATTCAACAATTAAAGTTCAAATAAAATACAAAATGAGAGTTAAAGAGTTTAGAAAAACTATACTAGAGTTCCAAGCTTCAATGATCCTCCTTCAAGTCCTCTTCCAAAGGCTCTAACTTGAATCAATTCACTTCTCCCTATAGGATCTTCTTTTTGTTCTTCCTCTTTCTCACTCAAAAACCCAAAATTTTCATGCTTGGATGCTTCCTTTTAGTGGCTATCATCCCAAAAATCTATAAACCTAGAAGATACCCAAATTAGGCCATTAGATGATAATCTCACGGCCAAAAGTCATCCAAGCACATCCAGGGAAAGCTGGGGCGCCCAAAATTCGCGCAAGGGTGCCATGGGACAGAATGGGTGGCTCGGCCGCGCACCTCCGTGGATATGGTACTAGTGCGCCATGCCTTCAGCTTTGATTTCTTTGCGATTTGGTCCCTTCAGCTTTACGTTTTAGTTCCTGTTTCCTTTGCGACTTTTTCGATGTTGCTTTCTAAAGTCGATTTCATCTTGAATGCTCGTTTGCTATCTTTTCTATACAGATCACTAAAATTTATCAAATATTAACTAAACTTAAGGATTTACAAAACAATTCAAGTCTCTAAATGGCCAATAAGCTCGTATTCTACACACTTATCAAATACCTCCAAGCTTGAATGTTTGCTCGTCCTCGAGCAAAACAAAATAAAAACAAATAAACACCGATAATTATAATACTTTAACCAAAAATAACTACAAGAAACAAAATAGACTTGTGAGCATATTCTCGGTCAAATCAAGATCTAGCCTCATAGATCAAGCAATTACTTAAATTAGGGAAACTTTCAAAATATTGGCAATTCATCTAAAACTTCAATTTAAATACCAAATGTCACTCTATTTAAAGATTCCTTGTGCAAGTGTGTGAGTTGCCACTTATACTTAATAGTTTTTCAACTCGGATAAGTTTATATAAACAAATAAGCTTGTTTGAACTTCTTAGGGAATTCTATAGGCTTTGAATTTCATATCACTCTCCATAATTTACTAGGGCACAACATCACGAGTCCTTAGGGCTTGATTATGGGAAAGAATAAAAAGGATTAAAGGAAAAGTTCTAAGATGGTTTATATGTTTAGGGTGTTTAAACCTCACTTAAATATCCTTTGCCTACTCTAACCATAACCCATCATTTTAAGCCCAATCAAGCCTTGAGGATCCTTGATGCTGTGCGCTATTAAATTAGTGGAGAGTGACATAAAATTTAAAGCCTATAAAATTCCCCAAGAAGTTCGAACAAGCTTATTTGTTTATATAAACTTATCCGAGTTGAAAAACTATTAAGTACAAGTGGCAACTCACACACTTGCACAAGGAATCTTTAAGTAGAGTGACGTTTGGTATTTAAATTGAAGTTTTAGATGAATTGCCAACATTTTGAAAGTTTCCTTAATTTAAGTAAATTCTTGATCTATAAGGCTAAATCTTGATTTGACTAAGAATATACTCACAAGTTTATTTTATTTCTTGTAGTTATCTTTTGTTAAGTTCTTTTAATTATTTGATGTTTGTTTGTTTTTATTTTGTTTTGCTTGAGGACCAGCAAACAATCAAGTTATTTCGAGATTTGAATTATTTGGTAAATCCTCAAGTTTAGTTAATATTTGATGAATTTTAGTGCTTTGTATGAAATAGATAGAAAACGGGCATTTAAGATAAAATCGACTTGAGAAAACAATGTCAAAAAAGTCGCAAAGGAAACAGGGACTAAAATGCAAAGTTGAAGGGACCAAATTGCAAAGAAATCAAAGTTGAAGGTATGGCGCGACAGCGCCATACCCATACTCCAAGACCACCCATTTTGTCCCATGGTGCACCCACGCAGGTTTTGGGCGCCCCAACATCTGTTAGACGGGATTGGACTACTTTTGGCCATAAGATCATCTTTCAATGGCCTGATTTGGGTATCTTCTAGGTGTATATATTTTTGGGACAATAGCCACTAGAACCAAACACCCAAGAATGGAAACTTTGGGTTTTTGAGTAAGAAAGAGGAAGAATAAAGAGAAGATCCTAGAGAGATAAGTGAATTGATTAAAGTTAGAGCCATTGGAAGAAGACTTGAAGGAGGATCATTGAAGCTCAGATCTCTAGTCTAGTTTTTCTAAACACTTTAACTCTCATTTTATATTTTATTTAAACTTTAATTGTTGAGTTTTTTTATTATGGAATACATGTTGATTGTTATGTTGATAATTGTGAGGGTTGGCTAGTTTTCTTAATCTAGGGTCTTGATGTATCTTTTCTAAACTATGTGTTAATCAATTGGCATGTTAATAATGTTATTATGGTTTGATTCACTTGTGTTTATCTTACTTAATGTTCTAATTTGTTAATTAATTAATGAATTGGTTAAATTGGAGATGGATGAATTAAGTCTTGGGAAGATTAATTTGTTTGTCAAACTAAGTAATCACAATCTAGATAGTTGTGAAACTAGGAGGTAATTGACATCTAGATAATCTAATTAGCACTTAGGATTTCAAGAAACCAGGAGGTGAATTGGGTTCTAAGTGTTAGACAACAAGTAATACATAATGAACGTATAATTATTTGAGTGAGATAGGGATATCAACTTAAATCGTTGTGCGTAAAACCTTAATTTACACTAGGGAGAGATGTTAAGGTTGATTTTAATCTTGTGATTAGTGAATTAGAGTAAAACGCATTAATAACGGCAAATTAGGAGAAATATAGTGATTGATAAGTAAAATCAAGACCCTAGGTAATTCATCTTTGCATATTTCATCTTTTATAATTTTTAAACTCAATTTCTATTCCACATTAGTTCATATTTATGTTTTAGTTTATTTTCCATTACAAGTAATCGATTTAGTTTACTTAGATAAAACTGAACTTTCAAGCTATGGTACTTAGTAATTAATTTGAATATCAATCCTCGTGGTACGATATCTCTTTTTATCTCTTTATTACTTGATACGACATGTCCATTTGCAATTAGCATAGTCACAATCATTCCATCTCCACACACTACAAAGCTTATTACTTGGCATGCAAGTATGAGGGAAAAAGAGGGTATGCTCTACCATCCTATTGACTCTTAGTCATCAAAATTAGTGGATAGGATATGGCATGAGTTTGCAAAAGAAAGTAGAAATATTTGGCCTGCACTTTCAAGTGATTGGATTAATCCTCAATCCAATCATATTTCATTGAGTTAGTTATTGGCCTGTTTTGCTTATTGCTTACTGATCGCAGCTATGCTAACCACAAGTGCACCGATCGTATCAAGTAATAAAGTGATAAGAAAAGATATCGTCCCACAAGGATTGATATTCAAATTAAATACTAGGTACTATAGCTTGAAAGGCCAATTTTATCTAAGCAAACTAGATCGATAAATTGTAATGGAAAATAAACTAAAACACAAATATTAACTAATGTAGAATAGAAATTGAGTTTAAGAATTTATAAAAGATGAAGTATGCAAAGATGAATTACCTAGAGTCTTGATTTTTTTTATCAATCATGTGTTTCTCTTAATTAACCATTATTAATGTATTTTGATCTAATTTACTAATCACAAGATTTAAGTCAACCTTAACACCTCTTCCGAGCGTAAGTTAAGGTTTTACGCACAATAATTCAAGTTAATATCCCTATCTAACCCGAATAATTATACGTTCATTATACATTACTTGTTATTTAACGCTTAGAACACAATTCACCTCCCGATTTATTAAAATCCCAATCATTAACTTGATTATCTAGATATCGATTACCTCCCGGTCTCACAACTATCTATATTGTGTTTACTAAGTCCGACAAACAAATTAATCTTTCTCAAGACTTAATTCATCCATCTCCAATTTAATCAATTCATTAATTAATTAACAAATCATAATATTAAGCAAGATAAACACAAGTGAATCAGACCATAATAACATTAATCACATGCTAATTAATTAAAATATAGTTTAGACAAGATCCATCAAGACCTTAAATTAAGAAAACTAGCCAACCATCACAAATAATAACAAACAATCAACATGTATTCCATAATCATAAAGTTCAACAATTAAAGTTCAAATGAAATACAAATTGAGAGTTAAAGAGTTTAGGAAAACTAGACTAGAAATCCAAGCTTCAATGATCCTTCTTCAAGTCCTCTTCCAAGGGGTCCAACTTGAATCACTTCACTTCTCTCTCTAGGATCTTCACTTGTTCTTCCTCTTTCTCACTCAAAAACCTCTCAATTTCAATTCTAGATTGCCTCCTCTTGGTGACTATCATCTTAAAAATATATAAACCTAAAAGATACCCAAATCAGGCCATTGAGTGATGATCTCACGGTCAAAATTCATCCAAACACGTTTAGGGGGTGCTACAGTGCCCAAAATCCATGTTGAGGTGCCATGGGACAGAATGGGTGGCGCGACCGCGCCATCCTCACGGCCAAAATAAGATTGGAGCGTGGGCATGGCGCTGGCGCACCATCTCTTCTAGCTTTGATTTCCTTGCAATTTGGTCCCTTCAGCTTTGCGTTTTAGTCCCTGTTTCCTTTGTAACTTTTCCGACGTTGATTTCTCAAGCCGATTTTATCTTCAATGCTTGTTTGCTATCTTTTCTATGTAAAACATTAAAATTCATCAAATATTAACTAAACTTGAGGATTTACAAAACAATTTAAGTCTCAAAATACCTGATAAGTGCGTAGAATTTCCACTATGGTCATGTGTGAGAGGAAGTTTATTCTCTTGTCTTTATTAATATCTGGTCCTCATCAACCGGGTAATAATATTATTGTATATCTTACCCTATTGATAGATGACTTAAAATCATTGTGAAATATAGGACTTAAGGCATATGATGCGTGTAAGAAATAATTGTTTACCTTGTGAGCTATTTTAACTTGTCAGGTGCTTTGGTGAAGGGTTACTATGCATGCCCAATGTGTGGTGAAGGCACAGATTCATGTCATTTGAAGTACTCTAAAAAAATTGTTTACATGGGTGATCGTCGTTTTCTTTCACATGAGTATCCATTTTGAAGGCAAAAGAAAACCTTCAATGGTAAGCAAGACTTTAGATTCCCTCCTAGATCTTTGAGTAGAGAAGACCTTTTTTAGGCGATGAATGGTATTCACTATACTCATGGAAAGAACAAGCACACAAAGAAGTAGAAAATGGATGGTGAATATGGACAAATATTTTTAAAAACACCAATATTCTCCCAGTTGGCTTGTTGGAAACATCTATTAGTCCACCATCAACTTGATGTCATGGACATTGAGAAGAATGTGTGTGAGACCATTTATGGGACTTTGTTAAACAAGATTAGATTTGGTTAATATAGAGAGAAGGACTAAATTAGCACCAAGGAGGTCAATAAGCGTATATTGCTACCTTCGGCAAGTTATACTTTAAGTAGAAAGCTAACTTTAAGGTTCTAGAAGGTTATTGTTCTAATTTTTCAAATCTTATATCTATATCAATTGATCCTTCTAAGTTATATTCCATGCAAGATAATGTTGTTAACATTTTAGAGTTGCTTGAGAAATACTTTCTGCTACCTATGTTTGACATTATGTTAGATCTAGTGATTTATCTTTTTGAACAAGTTATGCTACATGGACCAATTTATTTGAGGTGGATGTAACCTTTTGAGTGGTACATGAAGGTTTTTAAGGGTTATGTATGTAATCACAACCACTCAGAAGGTTGCACTGCCGAATGCTATATCATTGAGGAAGCAATGGATTTTTATGCAGAATACTTACATAGCCTTCAGATGATTGGATATTCACATGAGCAAATTGATATGCCTTTCTCTCTTGGACAAATAAATGAAGTTGATTGTCAATTATTAGAGCAAGCCCGTTACTACATATTTTGTAATAGTAGTGTTGTAACCATACATCAAGTGAGTAATCTTTTTGCTTACACTTTGTTAGTATATATAGTGTTGCAGTACTAAAATTTATTAAATCACACATTTTAGAAAACACTTACGTCAATTAAAGACATAATATTTGCATAAATAGGTAAGAGCAAAGTGGTTACAAGATGAGCACAACACATACCAATATTGGTTGAAAGATGAGGTGATTACTAATTAAATCATTCGATTTAATCTTTTATACCAATATATGTTACTATGACTTAAAAAATTTGTTTAACACCTTCTTTCTTTAGGTAATGAATGCTCAAATAAATGGTGAATCAATTTCAAGTAATTTAAGGTGCTTAGCACAAGACCTCATCCAAAAATCATAACATATTGGTGGTATTAATTAATTGTTTCCATTATGCAATAAGAGAGTGAGATAAGAAACGATGTACTCAAAATAATGGAGTAAGTATGGTTGCAATGACAATGCCAATATCAAGTATAAAGGATAAGAACCCAATTGTTGGGCGTATGTCTTTTTACAAAGTAATTGACGAGATATAGGATGTAAATTATCACATGTTCAAGGTTTTATCTTTATGTGTGATTAGGTTGATAATAGAGGTAGAGTTAAATTTGATGAACTTGATTCCCATAATAGATCTCAATTGAATAAGGCATACTTTGAATTGCTTCATCTTAACATCTCAGGCAAAACAAGTATTCTATATAAAAGATCAAGACGATAGGTTTTCATTTGTTTGTCCAAATCCCAGAAGAGATTCAATTAGTAGACAATATAGATGATGTAGAATTGTTAACAGGTAATTCACCAGTCTTAAATGATTTTTTTTTCCCTTAACCAAATGATAATGGCATTACAAATTATGCACGGCCCAATTGTAAGGATATTTGGCTTGCTGCTCTACTTCATGATCCTTTACTACTTGATGCTTTGATACATAAAGCAAAAAATACATGTTTGTTTGGTACTTACCTTGCTAACTTGTTACATGCTTAATTGAAAAAATTGATGCTTTATTACCTACTTGCTGCCTTGTTAAATTGCTAACTAATTTCTCTAGCATGTTTCGTTGTTGTTTTGTTACATGTTTCATTGCTATTTTGATGCTTGCTGCCCTTTACTACTTGATGCTTTGATACAGACGTAAAACAATACATGCTTATTCCATAAATTGATTGTTTGGTACTTACCTTGCTGACTTATTACATGCTTCTTTAAAAAAAAATTAATGCTTTATTACCTACTTGCTACCTTGTACGGTTGACTAACCTTTTTTTATGTTTTTTTTCTATGTTGCAATGTTGCATGCTTATTTCCTGCTTGATGGTTTTATCTAACAAATTCTTGATTTTCTCTACGGTAGGATGACAAAGAGTGATTCTAGTGACCACAATAGTAATGGTGATCTTAGTGAATTGCACAAAAGGCCAACACAAAGTATAACAAAAAAACAGGGCTTTATAGGAGTTCAAATGGAAAAAAGGTTATTGTGAGGCATAACAAAAGAGGTGCACTAGTTTGGAAATAAGTAGCAAACTTGAAGAGTAATTTGGCTGTGCTAGCAAGACAAACCATTCCAATAATTTACAATGATTGGAGGAAGGTTTCTCAGTTTATAGAGGACTTTTTGTACTAGTATATGTTGGTAAGAAAAAATTTGTGCTTTTATGTGTTTCTCTTTTTTCTTTTTTAGTTATAACCTAACTTAATATATGTTTTTATGTTAATCACATGATTGTGATCAAATACAATTTGATAACCAAAGCTTCTCCATTTTTTTTTTTCCTAGTACGAGAAAAATGTCTTTAGTTATATATGGAGTAACTTTAGTTAAGATCAAATTGCAGGCATCTTCACTAAAGTGCACAAAGGAATCTTTGTTCTGAATTTGGCATTACTAAAATGATACCAACATAAGGGGAGTGTTAGAATTAAAGTTAGACTTATTTAGTTTTACTAGGTTTGGTGTTATTAAGTATATGTATAGTTTAAGTATTATTAGTGTAACAACCACAAAATGGTAAGCAGTATGTAATATGCATGCCATTCTATGTTAGTACTTAGATAACTTAATAGATTTAAGATATTAGATTGTGGACCTTAGAAGTACTTTATAAATATTATAGGGATGTATATAGTAGTAAATGTGGATTTACTTAGAAAGGCCCAAATACAAGATTGTAGTATTATGAGTGTATTTAGCACTAAACATGTGTTTATATAGTAGTGCCCAAAATACATGGTTAACTCTAAATATAAATACATCTTATTGCTAGAATTTTAGAAAGAGTAACATTTTTCTTCACATCCTAAGAAAGAGAGAGAGAGACAGAGACAGAGACAGACATAGAGAGGTAGAGGGATTGTAGAGTCCTAAGAGTTTTGAAGGAGAAATTAAGAAGATTTAAGGTAATTTGTTCATCTTTTCAACTTTTGTTGTGTTGTAAGTGGTTGATTGGATTTATGGATATGTATTTAGTGTAATAATGGTATGAAAATATTAAGACTACACTGATTTAGAACATTTAATTTGTCGTGGAAATTGGTTAAAGATTTGGTAGAAAATAATTATTGTTAACAAAAAAAGCTTTTGCAGAACTTAGAACTTAGACAGCAACTTAGTGCGAAACTTTTATAAATTTTTATATTGAATGTTTTGCAAAACTAATTTAATTGTAAAACCTAGACATTCAATGGGTCATGATAAATTTAATTTCATTTGCAAATGTTGAATTTTTTATTTTATATGAATTCTTATATCTGACCCGAAGATGTTGGAAAATGTTTATTTCTACAAAATACCTGAATTGTAAAATTTTCTAGGTTGACCAATGTTATCCAAAAATTACGAAAATTTATATAATGATTTATGATTCTATTAAGATATATTAAAATTTCGTGATATGATCCTAAGTATATAATTTGTTATAAATTTTCAAATTAGTTTATTCACTGAGAATGTGGAGTTTACAAAACTTGTGAAGTCTGAAATAAAAATTATTTTAATTGATTTGGATAAAAATTCTATCTTCAAATTTTTATTTTGCCATTGTATATGTGTCTATATGATTTCTGCAAAGTTTCATAGCCATTAGCGCAGTATTTGATTCATTAAAAATCAGAGACTTAGATATACTCATAAGTGCTTTGTAATTTTAGAGGAAAGTGACTAAATTTATAAGTGATAAGTAATAGCTACGAATCGGATCAATGATCTATATTTTATATGATGTTGTATAATGTTTCATTATGATTATATTCCGATTTCATGAGAAAATGATATCATTTAAGTAATAAGAAAAATCCTTGATTGGCTTAAGGATAGAATAAGAGAGTTTGTTTGATGAAAACTGTTAAATACTTGATTTTGTGTAATACGACTTATGAGCTTAATTTTCATTTTAGGATTAAGGTAATTAAGTTAATTGCTTAGAACGTCAAGAGGTAAGTATACTAGACTTTTCAACTGGGATCACAATGAACATATGTGATTGTATGTGACTATGTTTACAAAATGTCTTGGAATTATGTATTAATATGAAATTACTAATTTCTTATGATTATACATCAATATTTTTATTTATGACTATGTGTTTATATGTTGTGCATAAGTCATTGAGCCTTGACAATAACATGAAAATATGAATCATGCATTTGAGAAATATTTATGAAAGTTATGACTTTGCGTTTTAAAGGTATTCAAATTCATTACCTTCTTAGTAGACAATTACAAGTGTTCATAAAGCCTTCTGATATATGTGTCCATTCCTTCGGTTTGGTATATGTGATATGTACTATGTATTGCGTATTACATTGCAGAGACCTTTGGGTACCCTTAGGTCTTGTGAGTCTTTGTACTCATGCGACGAAAAATTTGTGCATGTGGGAAGACTCGCTGATGATCAAGACAAGGATGTGGCTCTTACCTTCGAGCATGTGTTCCTTGTGCATGAAATTTTGTGCTTCACTTGCTGCGTCCCCATATACAAAAAGTCATCGACAGGTGACTCAGGCCCAATGTGTAATATGTGACATTCAAATTCTTACTAAGTAATAATTGAATGAAGATATACATAATTAAATGCGGATGAAAGTTTGAAAGTGAATTAATGACATGCACCAAGTTTGAAAGTGATTTTATGGTATGCACTTCTTGAGAACAAACATGTTTTTATCATGTTGCATATCATGCTCATGCATCATATTTATATATGTGTATGTATTTTCATAAAAAAAAAACAAGTATGTACTCATTATAGTTTATTGTGGTTCCCAAAAAAGTGATGGCGAGCATGTAGTGGATTTGGTGAAGGTTCTGTTGTCCCTTAATTCCCTAAGATTAAGATGTCGGTTTTGTATTTGATTTTTTAGTTTAGTCAAAATGTCTTGGACATTGATATTAAGGATCATTTTACTAGACTTTTATATTAATGAACTTTTAGTTAGTGATAAATTTCTTAGTCAAATGTATTATTTGTTATGTTGTGTGTTCAATAAATCACTCTTTAATTCTCGCGGATTGGGACGTGATAATTAGCCTTTTCCTAGTTTGTTAAGGATTCGTAAATTTATGAGGATTCTTAGTTTATGTAATTTTATTATTTTAGCTTATATAAAAGCATATCCATGTACTTAGCTTATTATCCAAGAAAGATTCAATATAGTTTTATTTTCTTCAACACTTTTAATTGTTGAAAACGATATATTTATTGCAAGAAATTATCAATATTTAATTGTTTGAATATAATTTAATTTCAGGAGATGAAGAATCATGACGACGACGATGATGATGATGATGATGATGATGATGATGATGATGACAGCCCAAAGAAGAATGAGAAAAGAACTCTTAGAACTTCGAGAAGACATAGGAAAAAAAACACCCAAGAAGAAGCTGGACATGACCCTTGAGAAATTTAGAACCTGCCAAGTGGGAGAGACAAGGATGTCACCCTATAAACAAAAAATGACTTGTCACCCAAGAAGAAGAAAGATACTCTAAAGCCCATCATTCAATTGGTAACAAAAGATCCATTCAGGTGAAGCTTGACCTGAGATGGATGTGACTACATATATTTCATTGGAGGATTGTCAAGCTATCATTTATATGAAAGAGCTCACTGTTAACTGCATCATGTTGTTCATAATGTAATAAACAACCATTACAACTCATTTAGTCATTTTCAATTGTATATTAACAATAAGGTCTTATTTATTAAATTTATATTTGTATGTATTTTTTGTTTTGTTCTTTGGACTAGACATTATACAATAACTTGAAAGAGAGTCGATCCACGAAGCAATTTCGATTATTAATCCTAATGTTATGTCTTTGGTTGGCAGGACAAATAGCAAGGCGATGTGCAAAGATATAGCTCGTGGATTGCAAACAAATTGCAAAAAACGATACATATATGGTCAAGTGATTCTCATGCCATACAATCCAGGATAAAGCTTTCATATACATATGTGATTATGTGATTGGGTTTTATATTCATTTACTAAGTTATAGTTAAATGCATGCATGTGAGAACAATTTCCATTGGGCGTTTTTTGCCATAGATGTAACTGTTAGGGATGTATACTTCATGGATCCATTAAGAGGTGGAATAAGAGAGGATTTGACAGATATTCTAAACAAGTAAGGGGTTCTAATTTCCCTACCAATACCCTAATTTGTCTTAAAAGTTTCACTAACAATTTTCAATCTTTTAATGGTATTATGATATACAATGCTCAAGATGGGAAGTTCAAGCAAGAGGCAAAACATTAGCTACAAAATAATAAAGGTACATTTGTGTTTACACGTGCATGTGTTGTTTTGTGCACACAATATCAAGGCCTCAAAAAAACTGATTTAATATGTTATACTTGTCATTTTCATCTTGTTTATACAGACATCAAATTAGCCTTAAATCTCATAACTAATTATTTTGATGATAACAAACATTGATATTCTTATATAACCATATTCTTCTTATAGTATTTATTGTTGTATTTCTAACATGAAGAATTGGAATGTAAATGTTAAAATTTAAAGAACATATAAAATCAAGCCATTCAAGAAAAACAATAATGAAACCCCAAGAGAGAATTGAAGAAATAAAGACATAAATATTATATGATTTTTTATTTGTAATGTGCCCTTGATGAATATTGATTTATATTTAAAAGCTGAAATTTTTTTTAAAAAATACATGTTTAATGCTTTTTAAAAATTAATTTGGCTATATGATTTTGATATAAACATATTGAGTATATGAAAATAACCCCTAAGTTATTTTAGACCAAAATGAAAATTTCGAAACTTAAAATTGGACTAAAATGTAAACTTTTCAAAGCTGTGAACAATATCTGTAAATAGTAAATAATGCACTCGTTGACCGACCTTGCCAACCTGATTGATCGACTTCCTCGATTTTTGACTTTTACTTTTTGTTTTCGCTCCAGTCGACTAACTCCATCAATTAGGTTGACTAACTAAAAGTAGAATGCCTTCCAAATCAACTTAAGCACATGGTCGACTATCTTCACTTATTTGGTCAACCAACTTGACTCGTTTGGAACATCTCTTGCACATTTGGGAAACTTAGAAAATGTATTTTACAAGTGCATTACAAATATTTAAGCTTTCAATTGCAAATCAAACATCAAATTCATTACACGCTCTAGCTTTCACTTGTATCATTCTTTGAAAAGATTTTTTTCTACTTTCCTTGATAAAATTATTTTATCAAGGTATTTTCATTGTAATTCTTGAGAGATTAAGTGTAAGATAAACATATTTAGTGTGAGGTTTAAGTGACACCCTTAAATTACTTGGTTGGAGAGGTTGGAGAGACACCTGATCAAATCCTCTTTATGTAAGGTTTAAGTGGTACCCAAAAGTCCACTTGGAGTTGTATTTGCTTGCCTTAGGATTTAAAGGCACAATTAGTAGAATCTTCAAATGCGTTGACTTGGAGACATGGATGTAGGCCGGAGTTTTTCGAACCAGATAAAAATCATTGTGTTTTATCTCTTTCCCTATACTCTAATTTGTTTATGTTTTATATTTGTTATACACATTACTCTCACACACTTGAAGCTTTAATTATTGGTGATTAGGATTATATATTGAATTTATTGTATTACATATTAGATGACTTGAATTGCTTGGTGTTGATTATTGGGTTGCTTTAAATTTGTTAAAATCCCTAAAAACCCAATTCACCCTCTCTCTTCAGTTGCCCAACATTTTTTCAACCAATTCAACTGAAAAGCATAGAATGTGGCTACTATGTGTGACCTACATGAGAGAAATAATTAATGATATAAAAGTACTGATAGAGGATGTAAGTTCTTCACTGAAAAATTAACACATTTGATATTTAAACTACTAATTTCTATTGCCCATGTTTATTATAATAGTCCTTAGGAAAATAGAGTTATACTAAATAAGAGTTGGATGAAATAAGGGTTGAGTAGGCCAATTCCATTGCTAAGCAATTTTAATTGTCATGTAAGTCAGTGATCAACATCAAACTTAGATATTTGCACTTCTTAGTTTATTCATTAAGTCAAAATTAAATAAGATTTGATGTTGGAAAGTTTTGCACTTATTCCGCTACAATTTTCGAATAAGTTAGCAAGCTTGAGAACTACTTCATCTTGGTTTAAGAACTATGTTGGTTAACTGTTATTTTATTTGGATTGGGATGATGAAATTAATATACATTGTTGGTAATTATGTTTCTTGAGATGATGATATATGATGGAAATGAAATGACAAGTATGTTTATATATCTGTAAAAGATATTTGATGAAATGGATATTATGTTGGCAAATATATGTTTCATTTTCCTTTTTTTGCTATTTTTATTTAAATAATATTTATTTTTATAATTTTATTATTTTGTATTTCTAGTTATGTTGGTAATTACTTGAAAACATTGCATCAAAAACGAAAAAAAAGCTAAAACATGGAAATAAATTTCAAATTAAAAAAAAAAGCTAAAAAAAGGGACAAACAGAAAAACCGAATAAAAAAACTAATCACACAAAAAATCAACTAAACAGAAAAAGGGGAAATTTTGGAAACCGATTTAAAAAAACATGATCAATTCTTGATTAAAAAGAAGTTATCAAAAAATCTTGATAACTTTGTGACAATAGAAAATCTCTATCATAAATTCATGATACATTCTTGTCACAGCTTCATGACATAAACCGCTTTTATTATGGAACAACGAAATGTGAATGTTGTCTAATAGGAAAGAATTGATTTATTTGATAGATAAACTTGTCACAAATATGTCATTCTTGACCGATATTATCTATCATATATGACTAGTTTTATAGTAGTGTCAGATTTAAAATTCTTTTTGACAGATTAGATGTGATCAAATTCTACTCTACAATGGATCAAGTTGAATTGAAGAATTTTCATTTCACCAACTAATGAATTATATATAAATTTTGGTCAAATTCACCCAGTCTACTAAACAACTCTGCCATAAAAAAAGAAGTCCAACTTTGACTTAGTAAAAGGTGACTTGGTGCATTTTGTTAGGAAATGGCAAGTGATTCCATGTTTAGTGAGAGTGGAAAGTATCTACTTGAATTAAAATGCATGACTGTCACTTTTGACTTGGTATGTATAAATGTGATAGCTTGGATGTAAGATAAATGTGTGATACTAATCAAGTCTTCATAACTATGAATAGGAGTTTGTATAGAATTTATTTAAGCATCTATAATGTACGTGTATGAAGTGAAGAATGAGTCCTTAAGGTATTGAATATTCATTTCTTTATTTAGTGATAAGAAAAGCTGAAATTTGATCTCTTTGTAAAATATATTTTGTGTTTGTGCTTAATTTCTTTTAGTTTATGCTAAAACCTTGTTGGTGTACATAACCTCATTTGTGGAATATGAAAATTGCTACTACATTAATGCTTAATGCATTGCAAGGTTACTGTTGAAAAGACTTCTATAACAAGTTATTATCCAATCCCAATTTACTTCGTAATATCCCAAAATTTTCTTTCTTGTATACTTCTTATTTTAGCACAATAAATCTGCAATAATTTGAAAAAATTGGTTAAGTGTTTTAAAATATTATTGGTGTCATGACACGTAATACAAACACATTGGTGGTGCAAGAAAATTTTGGTATTTCCGTTGAGGTAGCGAGCTTTTCATCAGCAACTCAAAGAGTTTCCCTCCAAATTTGGCAACTAGTTGAACTCAATAATTGAAGATATTACATCTTTTGTAAGAGTGCTAAAGGTAAGCTTAGTGAAATTGCTCAAGTAGACCTTGCATAACACTTCTCTAAATCCAGAGGTTGGTCCTTAGAAAATCGAGGTGCAAGAACTAAAATGTTTTGTAATGCATTGAATATTAAAGAGTTGGAGAACTTATTGTGGGATATAGAGCAATATTTTAATATTATTAAGTGCCAGACTCAAACATAATTTCCATCACCAACGTGTATCTAACATGACGTGTAAAACTTTGCATACATGATTGGTAAAAGATGCCAACGCACTACATTTAACCACTGAGACACAAGACTTACAGTAATGAGAGCTAAAGAGCCAATTTCTACTTAGCAATATTGGGTGACAAGTCAACATGATCCTAAAGAATCTAAAAAAAAATAGGTATTGTGTAACAATATGTTAAAGTATTTAGTTCTGTAATATTGGACATCAAGAAAATGTTAAATGAAGACATACTCATTGATTTAATTTTAAAATTGCAACCATAGGCGCAAACAAAATTGCATCTACAATCGATAATATATTTACTTATTACGTTATACAATAGCAACAATGGATGGTTTAACGGACTTTCAACTTAAGACTACTTCTACACCTGATCCAAAAAAGTCTTCCCAAGAAAACATAAGTCTAGACCTTAAAAAGAAAGGTAAATAAACAAGATGAGGCCATAGAATCCTCAAGAAAAGAGTTTAGAGTGGTGCTTTATTTGCAATGGACCACATCTGGCAAGAGATTACCCAAAGCGAGAAAAGTTCAATGCATTCTTGATAAAAGGGGAGTCTCAAAAACTGAAGCAAAGACAAAAAGCATGCAAAGGATTAATCCATTACAATATAATGCAATGTGCTAAGATACAATGACACTAGTAAAGACCCATGTATACAACAATGCATGTCAAAGAAAAGAAGACAGGGCATTGGCAAACACAAGTTCCACAACTAACTTTTTAGCAATAAAGAAGTGCACTACTTGAGAGTGCAAGTATAGTGGATGTTAAAAGCTATTCATGCCATAAATTTGATGGACATGCATAACAAAGTGTTATTGAAAATGTCTTACAAGTAAGAGCTTGGTAGTGATAGACTTATATATTTTAGTATCTCTTATAGATTTCATTCTCGTCTTGGGTCTAAATTTCTTCCTTCAAAGTATGACATGCATTATCTACGAGGAATATTCATCACAAGGATAGATGCATCGAAGATGGTGCCTTATGAGATTTCTCACTATGAAAGGTTATTATGCATATTATAACGACTAACGGTTGAAAATAAAGGTTAAGGAGGAATAATATGAATCGTACATATTGTGCTTGTTAGAGATTAAGTGGGACTAGGCCAAAAAAGAGCCCAATTAAGCTAGAGATTACGGGTGGACAAAACAAATTAGACCCCAAAACTTTTGGTCCAATTTCGGTACTAGCTCAAACTATCTAAATTGAACTGAAAATATTATGTTTATACTTTTAAATTCAAAATGACATCGTTTTGCATACATTTTGGCATCAAAACAACTTCATTTTGTGAAAAAAATATATAAAAAATTAAAACTTAAAAACTAAACCAAACCAAAATCAATCGGTTCGATCCAATTTCAATCCAATTCTAGTTTTTAATTTGGTATGGTCTAAAAAGACAAATTTTGCAGGTCCGTTCTAGTTTTGGAGACACGTAGATCATATCGAACCATGCTCACCCATCTATAGAGAATGAGTTTATAAGTGGAATATAGGCAAAACTCCTTGATACAATAAGATATATTCAACAACCCCCCATCATACTCTATAAAGCAATATTCATGTGCAGGATCCTTACCTACGTACTTTGTAATCTAGAAAAATGGCAAAAGTGTGACTAGACGAGAAGTGATATATAATAGGTATTGTTTAGGAAGAAATATTCTAAGGTTAGTAAAGCTCGAAACTATAGAGGACCAAAGTCGTTTCAATTAAGTTGAAGGGGGCAAATAATAATTTGCCTCGAGGCAACCCATGCAATATCTTAAGGAAAATTTTTGTCGACACCATACAGTTGGATCAGCCTTGTTTCAGATATTCAGTTAAGGCTAGAGGAAGGTTTCACCTCAGGCATTCATAAAAATAACCACTAGCAAGAAACTTGGAGGAGATCATAGGGATAACTACTCATGACCCTGGTTCTTTAAAGTTCGCCCTATGGTTATCCATTATTCAAATTGACGTGGACAACCTCTCCTAAATATCCTTGCTTTAGTGGACCAGTACCTGAATATTTCGAAGGAGGCCTTGAACTTTAGCCTATAAAAATTGTGAGCTTAGGAGGAAATCAAAGTCCCACCGTAGAAAACTTTTAGAAACAAGCCAACCATAACTAAAATGCAAGAAAATCACAGAATAACCACCAGAATCCCACATCACATGAAAATCTTATCAATTTTAGCTATTCACTAAATATGGCGCAAAGAAATTCAAGTTAGACATATAAAAGGTGAGAAATAATATAGACATGTACGTTGAAGCTTTCTACCCCACTATATAAAGAATTTTACTGCAAAGTGAATTCTGATTTACAGTAACTTGGCCAAGGCACTACACCCAAAAACAAGAGAGGTGACTCATTTGTAGAAAGAATTGAAAGATTGATAAAGGCAACAAATGGAGAAAGACAAAGAAATGGAATTGTTGAAGAGTAAAATGAGTCACCTTGAAAAAGAGCTCAACAAGCTCAAGAGGATGATTCGTGGGAAAGAAAGAATTACTCGAGCTACTAGTATAATAGCCCAACTAGAATATGAAAAAGATGACTACCCAAAATAGGGTGATAAAGCTCAAAGTGATCCGCCTCCGCAAAGGCAAATGTCATAAAGGAGGTCGGTGCAAGCAAGCCACTAGAGAAAAACCCTACGTAGAGGAAAAGGAATACTAAATCTTGGAAGGGGAAAGTAAAGTTCATTAAGCACCACACAGCAAGGGAGTTGGCATTTATAAACCCAAATATGCTGGCTGTAATACTAGATAGGCCGACACACAAACCAAGTGTCAAAACATGCCCCCAAGCAAAGTATGAATTTATTTAACATGCAATCTTATCTGAGCCAAAAGCATTAAAAGGACAAGAATTTGCCCGCACAGGCAGAAATCTAGGCGAAGGCTGCAGACCAAGATCAAAATGAGATTCAAGGTGAGAACACTGTGAAACAAGTGATAAGCAGGAAATACATGGAGCAATGTATCAAAAAAACGATAAAAGAACTTTAAGCTAAAAGGAAATAGAAGCAATAACAGTAAAACGATACAACAAGTTCCAAGTTCATGGAGCTAACCTTGCCTTAGAAAAATCAAAATTGGTAAGGAGTTGGTCAATAATGTTCAAGCATGTACTTGTTTTGAGTGATTATTTATTTTCTATCAGTATCTTGTCCTTTGTTGGCATTGCATTATGTCATCCCTCAAATTGCAGTTGCTATAAGTCATGGTCCTTCCTTTGACCTAACCAGAAACCATCTTTAGAGGTATCATTTGCATCCCACCTATCTGGTAGTCGGGCTTCACAAGATCTATCCTAAGACGAAATAGTTCCACATTAAGTGTAGAGTCGGACTTTCCCCAAATAAGGTGTAATTTGAGGCAGACAAAAGAATCTTGCACAGATACAAAATAAGAGGAAGTTTACTCCACTCAATACACCCTTATAATAGATATATAAGAGTATCAAAGATTCAAGAATGATATTATCTTAGCCTTGTCCAAGTTTAAGTTAGAAAGGAGTCTTGTGATTTTCACCAAGACTATAAGCATTTTATTGATCATTGCGCAGACCTAAAGGACCAAATATAGATGTTGGTTAGAAACAACTACTTAAAGAAGTAAATAGACTAATCATATAGAGGAAATAATTTCCACCATGAATATCGTGATGAGGAATTTACCAATAAAAGTATGGTGATATCCGAGGTCTTACATTAGTCGAAAATTTGAACAAAGTAAGAAAGAATTACTCCTAATATTCTCTATCCAGCCTCGCTGCAGGACTTCACATTCTAAATGTACAAGTTAAGAAGAAGCTAAAGGTAGCCATTATCTTTTTAATGTTTATAGATGTTTATCCCTATGATGATGCTTTAGTGGTGACTCTTGGTGTTGGGCCATCAGAAGTAAGTAGGATATTGGTGGATATGGGCAGTTATGCAAATATTATATTCAAAAGTACATTAAACTCTATGAAGATAGAAGACCTCATGCCAGGGCAAAAAAGTACAGCCTTGTATAGATTCAGGAGTCTTGCATTATGCCTCTAGGTATGGTACAGTTGCTGGTCACTATAGGTAGTCCACATTATCAAAAGACTACCATGGTGACTTTCCAGATAATGAATCTGAAAATGTCCTATACTATCATTCTGAGAAGGTCGTTCTTAGGACTAACAAAGTAGCTGAGTGCATATATTATTTATGGCTAAAATTTTGAGCCGATGATGGCATTGGCGTGATTTGAGGAAATCAAAAAAAGCTAGAGGTTGCTTTACGGTATCCTCTAGGAAGTTCTATCGTATTACCAAATGAACTATAAAAGAGGTGTAGTAAAATGACAACAAAAAAAACCTTGAATAGTGCCTAGAGAAAAGTTACAAAATATGGTTCCAAATTCTGAAAATCCTAAGAAGACAACCAAGATTAGGTCGCAATTTCCCTAGGCGTAAAGAGAAACTCAAACGATTCCTAAGGGACAGTGATATTTTTGCCTAAATGTTGAGGACATGTCGGGTATTGATCCAAAGATAATTTCTCATCGACTTGGCATAGACCTTACTTTCAAACCCATTAAATAAAAAAGAAGTGTCTTCAATCAAGGAGAAAGGCAATAAAGGTTGAAGTGGACAAACTATTGAAAGTAAAATTTATCTGAGAAGTTGATTACCCAAAATGGATTACCAATGTGGTCATGGTGAAAAGGGCCAATGGGAAATGGAGGATGTGTGTGGACTTCACATACCTCAAAAAAATATATCCTAAGTATGATTTTCCACTTCCCTAAATAGATCAATTAGTGGATTCCATAGCTGGACATGGTCTTCCGAGTTTCATGGACACCTTTTAGGAGTATAATCATATCAGAATGTATGAGTTGAATCTAGAGGAAACGGCATTCATCACGAATCAGGGTCTATACTGCTATATAGTGATGCCTTTTAAATTGAAGAATGTCAGGAAGTAACTTTTCAAAGGCTAGTGAACAAAGTATTTAAGCCCTTGATCATAAATATAATAGAGGTCTATATGGACAATATGATCACCAAATTAGTAAAGGTGAAGGACGCTTAGAATCTAATAGAGACGTTCTCACTTCTGAAGAAGTATAACATAAAGTTGAACCTGGATAAATGTGCCTTTAGCGTCAACTCAAGCAAACTCCTAGGTTTCATAGTCAGCGAAGGTGGCATAAAGGCTAACCTTAGTCATAAAGTCACCTTTAACCTTAAAAAACTGCAAAGTTTAATGCATAGGTGGCTTCCTTAAGTAGATTCATTTCAAAAGTCACTGACAAGTGTTTCTAATTTTTTCAAGTTATAAAGAAAAGACATGAAAGAAACCGAAGAGCACGAGTTGAGCTTTTAGGAGTTGAATGAGTATTTATCAAACACATCGCAGTTAGTAAGCCTATAGATGGGCGAGGTACTTTGCCTTTATTTGGCAGTAACAAATCATAGATGTGCTCTATACTAGTAAATTGAACTGTGACAAGGTGTATTGGCTGACTATGATTTTGATCATGTGAGTAGCCACAAGAAAGCTCTGACCCTATTTTCAGGCATACCAGGTTGTGGTTTTGATCAACCAGCCATTATCGCAGATTTTACACGGGTCAGACCTCTCTGGTCCATAGAACTCAGCAAGTTCGATATTGACTAAAAACCATAAAAAGTCATGAAGGCTCAACCTCTGGAAAATTTTATAGTAGAGAGGTCAGTTACGAAGGAAATAATTTTGGCCTGAGTTATAGATATCACGTAGGCATAAGCTCTTAAGAATCTTCTACTCTAAAACCAGTTGTCCCACCTTGGCGACTTTATATTGATAGAGCATCTAATTCATAAGGAAGAGGAGCACAAATTGTCCTTATAGGGTCAGATAAGATAGAGCTTCTATATGATCTCTTATTCTAGTTCAATGTCACTAATAATGAAGTTGAGTATGATGCATTGTTGGCGGGCTTGAATATAGCCCAATTGATCGGCATGGAATGCCTTGAAGTAAAATGAGATTTCCAACTGGTGTTAAATCAAGTGAATGGGTAGTTTTATGCAATAAGAGATAACATGCAAGCTTACCTAAACAAACTCAAACAGTTAATTGAAAAAATGAAAAAGGTAAAGGTGGAAAAGGTTTCTAGGTCGAAAAATTCATACTGATGCCTTGGCTAGGCTAGCTTCTTTCACTTCAAGGAAAAACACAAAGAACCATACCCATTAAGCTCTTGCTCAATTCTTTTTGGTTCTTAAAAAGAAACAGTTTGAGAAGGTTCAATTGTCCAATATGAATTTTTAGATCCGCGAATTTATCAATTATTAATAAATAAGTAACCAAAAAATTGTAAAAGTATAGATCAAAAAGCTCCGGTCAAGTTATAGCAACTGAAGAAGCTTCAAAGGTGACATGGATGGACCACAACAAAACCTATATCCAGGTTGAGAAACTACTAGAAGATAATGACAAGGCCAAAGACATCAAAAATAGGTTTGCCAGATACAACATCATTGACAGGGTATTGTACTAAAAAGTTTTGGACTACTATACTTGAGGTATTTAATGCCAAAAGAGGCAAATTATGTACTTAAAGAAGTCTACATGAGAATCTATGAAGATTATAGAGGCACCGATCCTTGTCCCACTGAGTATTATGCAAGGGTGGCCTACCTCACACCAAAACGCCATTTAAGTAGCCAAATTCAATTGAGGTTGCCAAATTCATGGAGATGTGCCAAAAGAGTTAACTCGAAAAGCTCACAACACTTTTAAGCCCATGGCCATTTACACAATAAGGGTTAGACTTGATTGGGTCATTGCCCACTGAACAAGCCCAAAAGAAGTAAGTTGTAGTTGTAATTAACTATTTTACCAAACAGGTCGAAATAGAACATTGGCAAAAATCACTAAACAATGTACCATGGCTTTCATTGAGCGAAATCTAGTTGATAGGTTCAAGATATCGCATACCATTATTACTAACAATAAGAAGCAATTTGATAACGAGAGATTCAAGAGATTTCGTTCCGACCTACACATTGACCTGAGATTCACATCTTCTGCTCACCCAAAGGCAAAATGGACAGGTGGAAGTTGTTAACAAGAAAGCCTTGAAGAAAAGGCTAGATGAAACATAAAGGAGTGTGGGTGGATAAGCCGCCTCAGGTGTTATAGTCTTACAGAACCACTGTTCGATCTCTAACTGACGAAACACCTTATTCATTAGGCTTTAGTTTGAAGTAGTTATCCCATTTAAAATTGAGGCTCTCACATTTCAGGTTAGGCATTTTAAGAAAAATGATAATAAAGAACTCAAGCGCTATGAGCTTAATTTGCTCAAGGAGAAAAAAGACCAAGTACTGGTAAAATTAGATGTGTATCGGTAGAAAGTAGTCACATACTACAATAAAAATGTTCGTCTCATGATGTTCTAAGTAGGAGACCTTGTATTGAGATGAGTCACGTTGAATACAAGAAACCCTAGAGAATGAGCAATGAGGGCGAACTGGAAAGGACCCTACAATGTCATTAAAATCATCGGACCAAGGGTTTACAAGCTCTAGTATTCTGATGGAATAAAGGTGAAGAAGTCTTAGAACACTAAGATGCTCAAGGTGTATTATCCTTAAACCAAAGAGATATCTTTGTAACAGGTTTATTGTTGATTAATTCAATAAAACTTAATTTTTTCTCCTTTATATTCTTGAATTAATTGTGTGACGTAAGTGCTTGGATGGAGAAAGGCACATATATATCCATACACATGCGTGCACAATAAAGAGAAAGGATACCCCTTTTGGTTAACTCTAAAGGCATGTCAAGATCAGATAATGTCTTATCAAGATCTCATATCGGGAGAAAATGCACCCTTGCTCAATTGAAAAAAAAAAAAAAAAGAGTACTTGAGAACTCATCTCAAGAAATTCTAAACTCAAGCCCATTATTATCTCATATCAGGTGCAAAATGTGCCCTTGTTGAATTGAAAAAGAAAAGTGCTAGAGAATCCATTTCAGAAAATTCTCAAAATACTCAACTTGAATCCTTTAATATCTCACATCAGATGAAAAATATGCCATCGCTCGACTAGAAAAAAAAATAATACTACATAACTCATATCAAGAAATTCTCAATCTGAGCTTATTATTATCTCATATCGAGCGAAAAATATACCCTTACTCAATTGAAAAAAAAAAAGTACTAGAGAACCTATCTCAAAATATTTTTAACCAGAGTCTGTTGATATCTCATATTAGGCAAAAAATACACACCCGCTTGGTTGAAGAAAGAAAAGTACTTGAGAACCCATCTCAATATATTCTCAACCTGAGCCCATTATCATCTCATGTTGGAGCAAAAAATATACCCTTGCTTGGTTGAAGAGAAAGACTACTCGAGAACCTATTTGGAGAAGCTCTTAACCTAAACTCATTATTATCAGGAAGTGATATACATGAACTTTTTCTAAACTATTCTCTCATATGTTTGAGCTTTGATATCTTATTATGTGATGATACGAATAATTGACCTAGTTTGCATTATATTTTGCATAAGAATTATCAAAATCGCTTCAATGTTGCTTTAGGTCAAGGTCATTTGTATACGCAAAGATTTATTTAATTAAGCATGCAATGACAATTAAAGGTGAAAATACAGGTAGTTTGTTAAAAACAAAACACCCAAAATAGGGGTTCAAGTTCTTACAAAGCAAAACACCTCACTTGGGGGCTCGAGTTCATGACAAATAAAAATACTCCACCTAAGGGTTCAAGTTCATATAGAAAAAGAAAAAAAAATAGATTCTTATTGGTTGGCTATTTCTGTTGGGACGAGCTCGAGTCATAGGTCATTTCAAAAGTCTTCAGGGTCTCCACCACTTCCTCAGGTAATATGTCATCAGTTGGGTTTATTCCAAAGGCAGGTGCCTTAGAATCCTTAGGATCAAAATCTACCTTATCCCTATCATCATGGCTTTTACCATTAGATTCCTATTTTTTCGCTTGAGAAGAGGCTTTACGTACTAGAGGTTGGCAACCAAATGTCAGGTAAATTGTGCTGAAGTCACAACTAGGATCAAGATCAACCCCTTCATTGATCATGGTTTCTTTTTCATAGCTCAGCTTTGCCTCAGCATTTTTAGCATCATTCTCGACTTCTTTCAGCTCGCTCCTCAACAACTTTAACTCGTTGCTCTATTTGTTTGATCTTATACTAAAGCTCCAACTAGCTTACAGATAACTCAGATTCTCTCGCTCCTAGGCTTGACCTTTCTCTAAGTTTGGCCTCAACTACATTCCAATCCAATGTGTGCTTACCGAGGTCTCCAACCAAAGAATCCTTTTGTTTCCTCAACAAGGCAACTGCGTCATCTATTTAAGCAACAATAAAAAAAAACTCTTAATCTTTTCTTTATGAAGAGAAAAAACATGCTCGACTTAGAAGTATATATATATAAAGAGTATCATAGTCAAAGTAAAGTAAAAGAGGGATATTTCATAAGCTAAGTAGTAAAGATTTACCTTGGAAAATGGCCTGATGAGCCATTTTCAGCACCACCTTAGTGGATTTGGATTTTGCAAGGGATATCATAGTGACCATATTATTAAAAGAGGGAAGAATATGTTGAAAGTGAGCTTTTTTGGCCTCAAAGAAGTCTGACTTGAACAGCTCTTCCTATTCAATAATTGTATGCAAAGGAGTCTTGTTTTTCTTAGATCAGGCTAAGGGAGTTGATAAGTGTCTAAAAACATATCATTCATGTATAATTTAGAAGACACTATTGTATTAATATTTAATTTAAAGTCCCTATTTATACAAAAATTATGAATTCCATTAGCACAACTTTAATTTGCATGTTTTCATGATTTAGAGCTCAATTATATACAAATATGTACAATTGTAGAAGTTGCCATGTATAATATTTTTGTTGAAATAGTAATATAGTGTATTTTGTATATAGCTTAAAGGAAGATCAAGTTGCAATTAAAAAAAAATAGTCAATGTCATATTTTTCACTTGAGCACCAATTAATCTAATGGTTATATCTTTGTCTATCCACTTCTAAATGCAATAATTTTTATTTTAAATGGAAGCTAACTCAATTTTTCACAATTCATATAAGAGGTCATCTCTAGATTTGGAATGATTTATCACCAAATATTTGAAGCAATACAATAAAACGTGGTCCTACCATTTGTAGCTTAGACTTATGAATAACCTTCAGTAATTTGGGCATAACTTTCTCCAAAACGTGGTCCTACCATTTGTAGCTTAGACCTATGAATAGCCTTCAGTAATTTGGGCATAACTTTCTCCACAATCACCAATTGCGTTACATCTTGAAGAAAATGAACTATAAGAGAGGCAGAAACAACTTTAATCTTATTCACAAGCTCTAATTCGTGCACCTGGGTGGTTTAAAATAATTATCATTCAGACAATAGTTGTCAACGTTTTAATTTGAACATGCATTAATAGTTTAAGCATAACTCCCACTACACAAGTCCAAATGCTATGATTCATAAAGCATTGGAAAGATTATTCACGAGGTCTTAAAAAAGAAATATTTCTCTAATTTAGAGTGGATGATAGTCAAAAGTGCTTCTTAATATAAAGGATAATGCTATAATGAAACATGCCACTTGCTTGTATTCACGTGTGAATTCTCTTTCATCATGTCTATATAAACCCTGATTTTGAAAACTTGAGGTAGCTTGTATTCTTTAAAAACTTCCATCTCTTCTTCTTCATATTTTTTTTACACTATGTATTTCTAATTTCATAATTAGAGTTAACAGTGAACTTTTGATGGTTGTATAATTTTGTTCTTTGATCCTTTATTTTGTTCTTCATTGTCAACTTTCTATTGAGTGAGTACTACATTTTGCAAGTAATTTTGGTTTGTTACAAATCTTGATTCATTGTTAACTAAGGGTACATTGAATGCTTGGATGTTTTCTACATATCAAGAGCGAGGCAACCTATAGTTTTTCACCATCAATTCAAAAATAAGTTTTTTTATTTCTTTGGGCTTAAATGTTATTCAAATTCAAATTAAGATCATTTCTATTGATTATTAATTGTGTATAAAAAAAGGATCAAAAATAATTTCTATACATGTCATTAAAATGGATCCCTAATACCTTAACATTTAATAATAGTAAATTTAAATTTAACAAAAAACAAATTCAATTTATTTTCATAATATTTGGATACTTAGACTTGTAATATTTGGAGTTTTAAATTTATGGATTTAATATAACCAATTCCCTGTAGACTGACACTCGAACTTCCAAATTTTTGTTACTTAAGATAACCTACATTTGAATATTACAACCAAAAAATTATAGCAAGGGTTTCATATTCAGAGTTTTCCTCTTTCTTGATCTTATCGAAGACCCACTTCCCTTTCCCTTTAAAGGCCAAATGTTTCACCCTGGTTTTCTTCCTTTGGCTCTAATCTAGGGAAGGAGATTTTGGGTCTACTTTTTTTGCAGCCAAGTCCTTAGGTGCAAGCACATCCTTCTTAGGTTGTTAAGTGTTTTTCCTTTTTGGTAAAGGTAGAGGCACACTCTTGAGTTTTCTTGTTTGTTGGATCGGAAGGAACTATCTTCTAATCTTTTCAATTTTGGCTATTTTGATCTGACTAGAGCACTAGGTTCCTCAATTTCTCAACAGGGCTAATGATAAGTACTAGAGGCATTGTTATCTCTGTAAAGACAAGAGCTCAAATCAAAGTCTGAGCAAAGTAAATACAAAACCAAGACAAGAAGAAAAAGAATACCCATTGTTTCCTACTATGGCTTCCGACTTAGCAACCCTTAGTTCTATCGAGTAGGATGAGTCTTAACCAGGCCCAATCCACGAGTTCTTCCTTAAAGAGTAAAGCCATATGATTTTTAGTAAGAGCTACCCTAGCATCAATTCTATCCAAGGAAGATTCAGAAAGCTCAGGTCTTCATTTCCAAGAGTCTATTACAACATAAATGACAAGTGGGGTTAAACTAATACCAAGGAAATGAATGGATGAAAAGGGTCAAAAATGAAATTTACTTGCTTTATCAGTAAAGGTGTTTGGGATTTCTCCCTCCAAACCCTAAGGCTGCAAATATTGACCCCAATTTCTCTTCGTTAAAATCATTTCTTTTTCTACCTCCTATTACATGTGGGGCTATTGTTTACTGGTTTAATAGTTCCAAGTCGGGCTTAGAGAGAAAAGAATCTAAGAATAAAATTTGAGTTCTTATTGATTAAGTACGGTACTGGATTTCTTCAAGAGTGGGCGCTGCTTCGCTCACAAGAGTCCAAATAACAAACAAGCCGGCAAAATTCTCCACCTAATTGATATTCAATTGATAGCGAGTAATCTCGAACTGGTGGGAGAGGCGAGCAAAGTACCCCTCAAATTAAACCATCCCCTACTAAATTTACAAAATTAATTCCTTAAACTCATACAATTAATCTCTTATTTTTTTAATTCATTAATTTTTTAGCATATAAAAATATAAAATTTTTCTCTTACAAAGTTCTTTACTGAATTTATTCAAAAAATGATTAAAAAAAAAATGCAGCAAACCATCTAAAAGGTCTAAAGTTTATTTTAAATATTTCATGACTTCTTTATATTAAAATTTTCAAATTTTAGTTTGAACTTTAATACTAGAGGTTAAAATTAAATTTTTTAACTTCATTATTGCAGTTTTAAGTTTTGCCTAAAAAATTGTAATATTAATTTCTTTTATAACATTCAATATGTTCTTCAATATTAGAGGTATGCATGAAAATTTGAATTAATGTGTTATATTTGTGTTATATCAAATAAAGATATAATATATTTTAAACTAATTTAAACTCAACCTATTTAATGATCATGTTAAAAATTAAAACTCTAACTTCACTCATTTATTAAATGAATTACATGTTTAATAATTGTGTCATATATCTAACATATTTTAAATACATTCTAAAATATTTATAATACTACCTATCCAAATAATACTAATAAATTTTATTCTAAATAGTATCAAATATTTTTTAAAATACTAAAATTATTAGTATTTTTAAAATATAAAAAATGTCAAATAAATATATTAAATTATAAATAAGTTATAATGAAATAATTATACAAATTATTAATCATATCATAAACGAGTTAATATGTCAAAACTTCTAAACCAAACTCAATCTAACACAATTATTAGTCATGTCACATCATTATGGCATATTTATTAATCGTATTATTTTAAGTTAACTGAACCCGCTAACTTTGTGTCGTATTCATATCAAATTGACTGGTCATATTAAAAATTGCTACCCCTAATTGGGGTTTGGATAGAACTACTATCCCTAATTGGGGTTTGGATAGAACCAGAAATTTCATCCACAAATGACAAACTCTTAACCTTTATTATTACTGAAACTTGTGACAGCCATTAATACAAAGCACATCACAAACCACACAAGTTACACTTATGGGCTAGGATATAATATTAGTTAAGTCAACATTATATTATAGTATTTCAACATTAAACTTTAATAATAATATAAAATCTATATCCTATATATAAAAAATTATAATTATATGTCTTTGTTGTTTTTCAAAATATGTCGTTTTCTCTTTTAATAAAAAAAAGTAAAAGAAATCCAAGTAATCTAAAGTTTCCTTGTTGAAAGCTTCAAATTTAAACTAAAATTTTAGAAAGAAGAAGATAACCATAATTTATTGTTACCACTATCAAATTAGAACAAGGTATTTGAAAGTTATTTCATTGTTTCAAGTATGGACAATGGTTTTGGTACTATAAGTCAAAAAGATTAAATTAACCTATTGTATACTTTTAGGATAAAATTAACAAATTCAACAAAAAAAATCACATTAAACTTATGAATATGAATTATACATCATAATATTCTAGCGAATTTTATTATATTGATGTATAACTCACATATATGCAGTGGAGTTAGAATTACTGTTCTGGGGGTTAAAATGTATGGATTTAAAATTTATATAGACAAAAATAAGAAAATAAAATTTAAAGAGTTAAATTGATATCATATAAAATTTTCAGAATTTTTGTATAATGTGACTCCACTACATATAAAACCCAACTCTATTTTTTATTTAGATTTTATGACTTTTTTAAATGATATCAAAATAAATAAATCTACCCTCACTCTAATTTAGTGTGAGTAGAGTTTCAATTCAAGTCTCTTATAGTATTATTTTAAAAAAAATTATCAATTAACCAACTAACAATATAATAAATATTATTAAATACAGAAAATGATCGATGAACATGCTAAGAGATTGAATATTAATAAAAAAATCTTTATCAAAAGAATTATAAATGATTGGAAATTTTGCTGGTGGGAGTTTAAAGAGAAAGGGTTTACTTCCTTCGTATCATACAAGCAAAGGTCTTAGGTTACTGAAATTCCGAAGAGAGTACAAGATTATGATCATATATCCATACTTTTGAAAATTTTAAGAAGAATATTCTAAGGTCCTTATCACATATTTTCTAGGTTTTAGATTTTTTTTCCATCTATGAACCAATTGCCTTATACAAGTTCCATGCAATCCTGCTAAATTATTGTAATCTCATAATATATTTTTTCAAAAATACATTTGTACAGTATAATTATAAAATAAGATAATAAATTTGTGAGAGAAAATTTATTAATTGTTTAGTTGTCGTACAAATTCTAATAAAAATTATATAATTACTTACAAATTTTTTTAAATTATATTATGAGAGAAATAAAGTAAAATTTTAAAAATAAAATAAAATATTTTAGGAATCTAATTTTTTATTTTTATTTTAATCTTGCAAAAGCTCTTTCTCAATTACAGCAAAACAACATAACAAAATTTTAAGAGTTTTTAATTAGAATTAAAAAAAATTGTCGATAGAGTACCTATAGCAAATGAGCACCGACTATAATTAAGTATAAATAATTTCGAGATTGATATATGAAAGACAAATAAAAATAATGACAAAAATATTGACAAAGAAAATAATAGTATAAACGTGCTGTGAACGTCAAATCAGTAATACATTATTGATCACAAATGCATGTATCACTACTACAATTACACCCTTAATTGAAATTACTCTAAAATAAATAATTATAGACGTGACAATACATTACGCATTTGATAATAAGTAATAAATTATACCACCCATCAATAAATACATGAAATTAGCAAATATTTTTTTTCTTCCTTCTAACTTTTATCGACATACATCATAGATACATCAAATTTTATGAAAGACATCACTTCACCCTCAAATAATAATAAAATAACTATTTTACCCTTATTTTAATAAAAAATAAAATTAATATTATAATTTTTAGTCCCTAAACTTTAAAATAATAACAAATCATGACTTATTTTGACTAATTATAATATTTTAATTCCTATTGTATTGTTATATTTGTCATCGTCCGTTAAACTTTTTAAGGTATAAATCATTTTTTTTCTAATATTAGAAATTAAAATTTTACTACGTTTAATAAAAAATTCAAAGGAAGCACGTCTTTTGTATCATTTATTGTTGACAAAAATTAACTTCTACCATCTTTCTTTAAATATCATTTGGAGAAAATTTGTATTTGAAAAAAAAAAGTATTGGTGATGATTATAGCAGAGAAAATGATATTGAAAAAAAAAAGATAAAAATAGAGGGGATGATAGTGATAGCAAATTTGGAGATGAGAGAGAAACACGGAATGGTAATGAAAGTGATAGATTAAAATTTTTATACTGATATTTTAGATTAAAAATGAATAGTACAACATATTAATTGAAGTCCATTCCATAGCAATAAATTTATTTTTTTATCACTATTTATGGATTGATGTTAAAGTAAAAGTAGGGACTAAAATGTTAAAATCAATCAAAGTTTATCTTAATGTGTTATTTGACCAAAGTTTAGGAATTAAAACATTATTATTTTTTTACTTTTATTTAAAAAGAAAATAATCACTTTATTGTTATTTAGGACGTAAATTAATGTCTTTCACTAAATTTAGTATAACTCATATATATTAATAAATTTGAAGATAAAACTGAAAAAAACCTTCAAAAATAATAATATAAACGTGCTATTAACGTCAAATCAGTAATACATTATTGATCACAAATGTATGTATCACTATTACAATTATACCTTTCATTGAAATTACTCAACAATGAACAATTATAAACGTGACAATACATTACTTATTTGATAATAAGTAAACAAATTAGGCCACCCATCATAGCAAAACTTTTTCCATCTTCCTTCTAACTTTTGGTATCACATAAATTGACTCTCCATTACATTAGGCTAGCGTAGCTCAAATCTCCCAATTTTGGTAGGTGTTTACTACAATGTACAAGTTTGGACCATTTCTTTTTCAACATTATTAGAAACCCATCTTAATCAATGAATCAATCAATCAAATATAGTTTGGTTACTTTCTATTTTTGATTCAACTCAAACCTTACTTCTTCATTTCTAGCCTTTAGTTTTCCATTGGTTCTCAATTCTCTTATCATTATCATTCCACTAATCTTTTAGCTTTGTTGGGTTTTTGTCACCTTCATTTACCCAAATTGTAGCATAATCTCTTTTGATTAGCAACTTTTTTATTGTCATTTTATTTGGGTTTGTGATTTCTTGTCCTACAAAGTTTGGACACATGAAGCACCCATTTCAATTTGGGGTCAATGAAAAATATCTAGGCTTGGTGCAATATTAAAATATATTGTGTCTTTGCCATTATTGGAAGAATGTTTAACCAATATGTAACTACAAATGCTTTGTATCTTATACTAGATTGAAAATTATTGAACTTTATACTATATTTTTTTATGCGTTGAAAAAATAATCGGACATTATAGAAAGAGTTAAATGTTTATAAATTATTATTAAAAGTATTTTTTTATTTTAAAAGCAGGATGTCTGCGTTTGATAAATTATAATATTAAAATATTATGACAATGGATAATAACTTTAATAAACATATATTAACTTTGCATCTATATTTTTTACTTTCAAATACTCAATTTTATAACAAGTGAAAATATATGCAGTTATTAGGTTCTTTGTATTTCTTTTTTTACTTAATATTTAATTAGTAAAATTTAGCTATATTAGGTAATTATATACAATTATTTTTACAACTCAATGAAAAATTTAAAACATATTATACTTAATTGAAAATATCACTTTTTAACTATTTTTTTGTTGAATTTAAAACTTATCACTTTTTCTTTCCTTTAATGTATATGATTTTTTCATTTTTTGGAGTCTCATTTTCATTCATTAAAATTGTCAATAAAAATATTATTTTTAAATTTTTTATAAAAATTTCTTTTAGTTTTCTTTTCGTTTAAATTTATTAAGATAATCTATTTTTAAATAAATATACTTATAATAACATAATGAAATTGACAACAGCGTAGTTTTTATCAGTAAACAAGTAAATATTATTTAACTTATATTTTTGTCAAGATATTTTATTTTTTTATTAATTTATTAGTTTGATGTATCATATTATCACAATTAAAGCTTCGTGTAACTAACAATCTTAGATTATTAAACAAAAAGACTTTTCAACTAGCAATCTTAAATTATTAAACAAACTAGTTGTTTTATTTTTTAATTGCCAAAAGAAAATTAGATGGAATAGTTTTAATAGCAATTGTCTTTCTATTTTTCTTTTTATTTGTTATAAATATTATTATAACTGATCAATTTTATTATAAGTATATACAATAAAATTAAGCTACCAGCTAGAAATTCAGTGATAAAGTATTTATTGAAATAAATTTTAAGTTATACACAAATTGTACCAATACTAATTCTTGATAGATTTTTCATCAAAATATCAATAATTTTTGATAAATTTTGGATTAAAATATTAATAAATTGTACCTATAATTATATAATGTAAAAAAATGTAACAAAGTTTATTCAACAGAATATAACGTGACACCTGTACATCACCTAAAATTCTCCACTTACTGTGGGGTAGGGCTATAACCCAAATGGACAATAGTTATATAATTTTGAATGAAAATCTAACAAACAGTTCAAAAAATACTGAGCCACCGTGTGTACTGTATCATGACCCACGTATTGTGCCCATCATAATCACAAATCATCATGATGGGCCCCATCAGGAATATGGCTGAAAAAAAGATGCACCTTCATGGTAATTAAATGCTGACTTGGCACATTGAACATTTCCCCAAATTGATACTAACTAGTAACTACGACAATTTTCCTTTTGCTTTTTTATATATTATTTATATGTTTTTTACTTTTTAACTTTCTCTTTGCCCAAAACGGTAGGTAAACAACCAATCACCCCAGCCACTTGCAACCCCCCCCATGCAATTACTATCCTCACCCTGCCCTCGCCTCTTTAGTTTGTTACGAATTCAAACAATTTGAGCACGTGTCCAAAATGATGGGTTACCGAACTCACGGTCACCAACCTGTACACGTCTACTTATTTCCCACTCCTCGACGCTTTGCCCAATTGCGTCATTTCACACTAGCAGTCCGCCACGCGTTTCACCATCTGGGCCTCACCTCACATATTTTGGACCTGATCCTTAAAGAATCCATGTCACGTGTGCCGTCCACGTGCACGGTGACGTCATCAGCTGAAAGGGACGTTCTAGAGACGAGAAGAAGAAAGCGACAGACTCGTGTGATCTTAGCCTGAAGACGTAAACCTCAAGCGCAAGTAATCCTTACTACCGTACCAAAAATAAAATACTTATTTAATTAATTATTAATAATTATTTAAATTATAATTAAATAAACCCCTCTTGGTCTTTGGAAAAATAAAAATATTGGGTTAGGCAACCTTCAATCCTCATCCACTTGGTTTCACATAGTTGATCATCAAAATGATTTTTTAATTTAATTTTTTATTTTTTTAATGAAATTAAAAACAATGTTTTAGATATGGTTTCAAATTTGGTCCAAAATTAAAAAAAAAAAAAATAATTGAATAGAGGGCATCGACAAGATGGCATTTTGAGATGCCAAAACGAAAGCAAAATAATGAAAAGTGAAAATGTTTTGCGCGTTTTCTTGTTTTAGAAAACATGATTTTGGAACTACACCAATAACAAAATAACCGACAAAATATTCTTTCTTTTTTTCCTTTTATTTTGAAGTACTAATATTACTGCAAATTAATAAAAAGCATATAATAGTACAATCTAAAATGAGCAATTATTTATTTTTATTTTTTTAAACTCTAATATTTTAAAATAGTACAACCTTGATATTAAGATTCAATTGAAGTAGAATATGAGTTTTTTAAATAAAAATGGTGGAAAAAAGAAAAGAAGATGATTTGAGAGTAATATACATAGTACGATTGTATTATCCAAAACAAGAATATAATCCTCGGACTTTTCTTTCTAACAGATACTCTTCTTCTAAAACTGACGTGTTTGTTCTTTTAGAAAAGGACTACATTTAACTATTAATTGGACTTTAAAATGAAAATATTCAAATTAAACAATGAATTTCAAACAAGTGTACAGTCAAAACTTATCCTATCATAAATATATATATATATATATATATATATATATATATATATATCTACGAATATTCTTGTTATTTGCAAAGATATGTAAATCGTGGGCGGATCCAAAATTGAAAATTTAAAGGACCAAATCATTAAAATTATAAATTTGATCAAATCAAAGTCTAAAAAAGTGTGTTTTACAGATTCAAATTATAAATATACCCTAATTAAATTGAAAATAGAAATTACAAAATTAAAATTTTTATATTATTTTATACCTCTGACTCTACTCGTATGTATGTCTGTATCGAATTGTTTTTAATATAATAAAAGGAAAATTAATTTATTTTTCTTAAATCTTATGTATTTTAATTTTAAAATACATTATGTCAAAGTACCACCTTACACCCAAACAACATGCTTGACAAAATTAAAAAATCTTGATTTAAATATTAAGTTTATTATTTCAAAATTTTGACTAAAATAAAAAGCAAAGCATTCAAACTTCAAATACAAAGAAGTTCATTCTCAGATGCAACCCCTTCATTTTGGTTGGTTTTGATAATATCCAAATTTTGACGTTGACTAGTCTACACTTTGCAACCACAAATACATTCGATAATTATGTAGTATTGATAGTAGTAGGAAGCTTGCGGAACTATATTATAACACTTTCTAGAGATTGATTAGGATATAAATAAATAAGATACTAAAATGAATACATTATTTTATAATTTTAAATATAAAATTGTAATCTGTAATATATAATGTTTAATATTTTAGATTAATTATAAATTATTCATTCTCAACGATCATATTTTATACAATATAAATTTTAACTTAACTCTTCGACAAAACAATGAGATATTGCTAAATATTAGATTTAAAATTTTAAAAATATATATTAAGAGAATTTATAAAAATGCGAACGGACACATTTTTTAAAATTTTAATATAAAATTTTATTAAATTTGACGTCAAATTAGTATAAATTTAAATTTAAAAGGTTCAAATGTACCACTTAATTAAAGGTTGAATGATAAATAATTTACAATCTTTCAGTGTATAAATATAGCAAACTTTTTTTAATTGATATACCTTATATCGAAAGCAAACTTTTTTTGTGATTGAAGATGGCAATCTCATAACACGTGAATAAAATATTTAAGGTATATTATATAAATTCCTAACATATCTTTAATTATAAAATATTAGTAATACAATTTGAAAAAAAAAAGTTTAAATTTGTGTCCTTATATGATAGCTAAACTCTACTATCTAATACACATGAAGAAGATTATATAAGGATAGAATAGAATATATTAAAATTAATGAGAAAAGATAATCATCATTACAAGACTATGTTACTATGTATTTATTATTAAAAAAGAAAAACAAAGTAGTACATTCGAGTAGTGAAAGATGAATCCTTTTGCTGCAAAGCAAACAGCAGACAGCTTGAAAAAGCCTGGTTTGGTTTGGTTTGGTTTGGTTTCTGTATCTTTCCATCACTTAATACAAAGACAAGAAGAATGTAAACATCAAATCATGAGAACGAACTATGCCTAAAATTCCTAAATTAATGTCTCTTTGTAATTTCCTCCTCATCAAACTTTTATCATAGAAATTTCTGTTTCTGTTCTTTACAACAATAATATTTAGTAACAAGAACAATAAATTAAACCCAAAAATTACATGCAAATGAAGAAAAATAAAGCAAAATAATTATTTAAAAAAACGAAAAAAATGTCCTAATTAATTATAAAAAAAATTGAAAATCGGTATATGGGTTCACTATATTAACCTGAAGAGGGAGGGTAATGACCGGAATGTGACCACGAAGGCGGTGCCGGAAAATCCGATCCACTGGACTGAGTTTGGTTTTGTGGGGGCCGGAAATATCCAAGCTGCTGGTCGCCGAAAAGCAGAGGAAATGAAGCAGAGGACGATGAAGAGGAGGAGGAAGATGGGCCGAATGAATAAGATGAAGAAGAAGATAACAATGGAGACTGCATAGAAGCCATTTGAGTAGAAGGCTGATGAAACATCTGCTCCAGCAAGCTCGACGGTTGATTCTGCAACAACTGAGAGTAATCCCAGTAATCTTGGTAACCTTGAGACATGAAAAATGGCGGCATTGCCGCAGGATTTGCTGCTGTGGTCTGCGGCTGCTGTTGATAACTTGTTAAAGAGCTTCCTGGAAGATTGGCTGTTTGTCTAACGGGAAAATTTTGCAATGCTTGAGGTTGCTGTAGGGGAGGAGGAACAAGTCTAACATTTTCCGGGAAATTGAGTTTCGCTCTGTTGCCTCTGAATCTCAAAGCGGCTTCATCGTAAGCTCTGGCTGCTGCTTCTGCTGTATCGAATGTTCCAAGCCAAACTCTCGCAGCTTTATGCGGGTCTCGAATCTCAGCCGCCCATTTTCCCCACGGTCTCTGCCTCACTCCTCTATATCGTCGTCTTCTCTCGCCGGTTTCTTCATAAGATACACTGCTTTCTGTCGACGGCGTTGTTGGGATTGTGACGGTGGTTGTTGTCGCGGTCGTTGGCGGCGCGGTGATATTACTTGTGGGCTCTTCCGTCACTGTAAATGAAGAGAGATTGATTGTGAACAAAGGAAGAGAAAGAAATCAAAATTTATTGCTTTCAAGCCAAGCGATTGAAATTTTAATCAACTGTGAAAATACTGTATTACTGTATACTACAGTTATAAACAAAGAAAGAATAGCTTAGAAATACATGCAAAAATAGATAATTATATGTTAATCTTAATTGAATTTCAAAAATGGATTTATTTATAGAACGCTTTATTTAGAAATTAATTAGATTAATTAAGAATAACCATGTTCATACTTCTATATTACTAAGATTATGTAAAAATTTCTCCTTTGTTTTGAAAAAAATATATAAATGAATGAATGGTCCAAATATTAAGTTGATTTTTGGATTTTAATTTTGAGGAATGAATTTAAGGTAAAAGAAATGAAAGTTTGAAGAATAAATTTAAGTTGAAAGAAAAAAATGGAGAGGATAAACTATATTTTTTAGTAAAATTAAATTAAATACGAACCAGTTGCACTAGATGAAGAAGACGAATCTCTGAAATCGCCAAAACCTCTATAAACCCTTTGCTGAGCAGACTCAAGCAATCTAGCTGAAGCTTCTTCTTCGCGTCCTCTCTTTTGCCCAATCCAAAAGCCAGCAGAACCAGAAGCAGAATAAGCTGACGAAGGAGAAGAACCAGAACCAGAAGCAGAAGCAGAAGCAGCGAGTCCAAAGCTAGAAGTTACTGCGCCGCCTAAACCAGTGGCCGCGTATCCCAAATCGGCAGCTCTCCGACCAGAGACAACTCTTGTTAGAGCCGAAACCATAGCAGACATCTCCCTTGTCTGACTGTACCCCATCAACATAGACGAAGCTGAAGCTGAAACTGAAGCTGATGATTGGTTATTCAACTCCTGAAAATGAGACAACGTCTGTGATTCTAACATCTCTTGACTGTAACTTTCATCTTGACCATCATCACCATCGCCGCCACCGCCGCCGCCGCTAGCCGGAAAGCTTCTACACTCGTCTGACCCTCTTTGGTTCGCCACCTTGAGTATGCACATGTAAACCTTAAATTATTTCTTCAAAAAAACGAAACATCCAAATTTAATTCGACCGGTTTGGTCTTTCTCCACCAAACGAAAAAGTCCGTTTGCTCTGCAGGGTGGATTGGATTTTATATGTTGCTACCCAATTCAACGTTAGCCGTCAGCTGAACAGTTGTATTTTTCTCAGCTACATCTCATTACCTTTGATACTTATCATAACCATTAATTATTATTTTTCTTTTTTTTTTCTGGGAAAAAGGTTTCCTTATATGAATTTTACACACTTTATTTTAAATTTTTATATGTTCACACCGGAATATTAGAAAAATGTCGGCGTATCTTAGAGAGAGAGTTCATGTCTGATTTGAGTTCTCTTACCGACAAGTAAATCCGGTAATTTGGCTTGTAATTAATTTATTTGTTTATTCCATAATTTATAAAAAATTAGGCTATAATTAATTAATTAATTAATCAATTAATCTGATATCCTATTAATAGCCAAGTAAGTAAAGTACATTATGTGTACGAATATTTGACAAGTTTATAGTTGTGGTGTTACTTTAAGCTCTAATTGACAATTCAAAATAAGAGCTAACAATTTTGAATTATCCTATTCAAAGTTAACTTTAATTGAAACTTTCCTGTTTATTAAAATAATTAAATTAAAATATATATAAAAGAAATACACCTATCTTTTATACTTTGACTTTACTTAAAACGGTTAAATATAAATATTGGGATTGATTCACCGTATCATATAATCCATTTACATATAACTTTATAACAAAAAAACATGTATATGAAAATACAAATTTTACTACAAATTTCACGTTTTAAATTGCAATAATTAGTAGTCAAAATTGTACATTGATTATAATTCATTCTTTTGTGTCATAACTAGTTCATCCCATGCATATACTTATTTAGCAACAAACTGATTTAACAATTACTTTAGCATTCACATTTTCCTTACAAAGAAATATGGTCAAAACACGTCTCTTGCTTCTAAGTTCCAAAATCCGCTGCTATTTCTAGATATAAAAAATAAAAAGACAATAATATTAATAAAATAAAAAAATAGAATAATTCAATTCAAGAACACTACTAGGTCAGGCCCATATAAAAAGACTCGGCCCAAAATTGATTATTCATAACCGATTGAATCAACCAATTGCGTAAGTTTGGTTCAACTTGAACAGAAAGCTAGGGCTAAAATTAAAAGCTAGCCAAATTGTTGAAATTTTTGGTAAAATAACATTTGTATCCTCCTATTTTAATATAATAACAAATTAAGATATATGATTTTAAATTATAATAAGTTAGTCTATATATTACCCTTTATTTCTCGAGATTACTTTTTAACTAAAGGTGACAAATGAATTAAACTAGTACTCACGAAAAAAAAATTCAACTTAAAAATAGAGAATTGGTATGACATATAAATTTATATAAATTTAGACCAGTCTCACATTTTAAATATAAAAATTTATTAAAAGAATAGGTGAGTCAATATAAAAATATGAATAAAAATTAATTAAAATATTTTTTAAAAATAAAAGAATTGATAATACATATAATTTTTTTAAAAATTAAATTAGTGATATTTTAATAATTTTAATTAAATATATATTTTAAAAAATATTGAAAAAAATTCAAATCAAAAACCTTAGAATTAATTCTACATAACACGAATTCAATGAATTTATAAGTTTTGGTCAAATTAATTTTTTAAAAAATTAGACATAGTATGGCTATGACATAAAACAGCAAGATTGAGTTCTACGAGTCAGATCAACACAGTACGACACGTCTGTCACCTCTATTCTCAGCAATGCATTAGAGATTAAATTATAAAATTAAACAAACTATCTTCTATTTTATTATTTTTCTAAAGTCTAGGGACAATAATGTTATTACCCTTATCCTTTTCTGGTTCTTGTCATTTGGATTCGGTGGAGGTTGTTTGTATTAAAGAAGGATTAGATTAAAGAGACTTCGATGTCAACTTTTAAACTGTGGTCAACTCTTTTGATTACACGTGGCATCTAGTAGGTGCAAAGAAGAAGAAAAATCGCGATGAAACTAGGGTTAGGATTTTTTGAGGGGGCCCATTTTGTAGTCTACAAATGTTGTTGCCGTCCGCCTACCCTACCACTTTTAGATTTCTCAAGACTAAGGAATCGTATTTTCTTTTTCTTTTTACTTTTAAAAATGTGATTTTTTAGTTTTGGACAACGAGTTGAATTTATTTCCATGAATCTCCTAGGGTTTCGTTCAATATCCTTTTTTTTAATAATTTTTCATAAATTTTGATTTTTTAATTTTTTAAAACTATGACCAAATGGAAATTAATTTAACATATAATAAATATTTTAAAATAAGAAAAATAATTTATAAGTTTCTAAGATTTGAGTTATTGAATTGATTAATTTTATTAATTAAAAATATTTATTAAAATTTTAATTTATTAAAAAATGATGAATATATTTTTATTTAATAATAATTTATAAAAAAATATTTTTAAACTTTTAATTAGAAAATAATAATAATGATAAGTATTATTTTATTATTATGATATAAAATTATATTATTTATTTTATTAATATATTTTAAATAAATATATTTATTTTGTCAAGTTTTGACGATATAATTAATAATTTTTTAATAAATTGTACTAATAAGTTAAATAGACCGAATCTTAGATATTTGTACGTATTTATATTGTATTACTATATATAAATATATATATATACACTTTATTATATTTTCTTAATATTAAAATATATTTTATTTTCCAAATATTTAAAAAAAATACTTTTTCAACGAGACATTCCCGAATAACATCGAAATTATTTAACAATGACAAATCATGTAGATGATGACAACGAAAATTATAGAGAAGTCTTCAACCATTGCTCTAAATAGTTTATAAAATCTTTATTAGTTATTATCATGTTGGATAAATCTCATACGTCCATTTCAACAGAACCTACGGTCATGATAAGCCATATCGTCCATAGAGTATCAATAACAATAAAACATAATAACTTTTCGATCCCTTAACTTTATCATAACAACATATTAGGATATAATTTATCCAATTTAAGATTTTTATCCCTAAAAAGTAGAGGTGAAAATTAAGTCAACCGATACGGTACGTCATAAGCTTGATATGAAATACAATAAATTAATACCATACGTAACCCATAAAAACTCAAATTAGTCTTATATTTTAAATATAAAAGATTAATTGAACAACATACTAACTAACATGAAAATAAAAATCTAAAAAATATTAGTACATTCAATGATATTTATATAATAATCAAATATTTTATATTTTAATAGTTTAATCAACTAAATTTTTTTAAAATATTTTAAAATTTAAAATAAAAAAAATTTAAAATATAACACAACATAACGTGATATAAATTTAATGAATTTATGAATTAAATTGAGTCAATTTTTTAAAAATTTGGTATATCACATGTATAAAACGAAGAGAGAATAGACTTATATTTCACAAATTGAATTAGTATAACGCGTTAGTTATCTCTATTTTTAATAATATACTAGAGACTCAAATGTTAAAATTATAAAATTATATTTTATTTTTATTTAATTAAATTTTAAACGAAAACACTTTTAACCAAAAATGTAAGTTTAATTCGAGCTCATGTCTCATGTTAGTCTATTATTTTTTGTGTCAAATTCGTATGGAACCATGTTGACTCCATCTATTTGACGGTTGTACTTATACCATAAAGGACTAACTTGTTGAAATTGAAATAATTATGTTCTATTTTCATATTTCAAAAAGGTTTAGGATGAAACATTATTATAATATATTAATGGGTAGACCGATGAAATTAAAGCGCATAAAACGGAAAACGAACGGCCAAGATTATTTTGAGAAAGAAAAGACCAATCAAACACATTTTTCACAAGGGACAAATAGTATAGCACTAGCAGAGTTGAGATTTCCAAAAGATAATAATGCCACGTGTAAAATAAAAGGAAACTCGATGCCACGTGTAAAATAAAAATGAAGATGTCAATTTTTTTTTAATAAGGGCAAAGAAAAAGCAAAAGGACCCTTGAATACATGCTTTTCACAAGGAGATCAAGTCTAAGCTTATTTTTTTTAATTTACATAATCTCTATTATCCAAATAAAATAATAAATTTTTAATTATTATTTTTTAAAAAATTGAATGGACCTCTTATCAACTTTTTTCTATGTGCTACATTACTAAAGTGTATAATATCGCACGTGGTTATTATTTCACTAACAATTGCAATCCCACCCATAATAGTTGTTAGTGAGAACACACTCAAAGTTTCAAGATAATTTATTTTATAGAATTTTTTTTTAAGAAAACAATGGTTAAAAGTAGATAGTGGGGACAATTTTTTTAATTAATTATTATTTGTAATAAAATAAATTTGATCTCATTTTCGTGTAATTTTAAATCGTATGATCATATTTTTGAATTAATAATTGTCAAAATCATAGTTAGATTCAAATGTAGTTATAGAACATAGGAGTTTGAAAAATGATATTTAGTATTGGCTTGCTTTCTTTGACTAAACACTGAATATAATTTAGTATTTAATCATTCAAATATTTCAAAAATATTTATTATTAATTTAATTTTAAAAATTTAAATATTATATCAAAGTAAAATTAAGTTAAAAAAATAATTTTTTAATTCAACATTGAAATTTAATAAATTTAATTATGATTTTAAAAATATTTCAATAAATTTAATTTATTTTTAAAAATTATATTTTAATCCTAATAATTTAAAAATTACTTATTTAATTTTTATTTAACGCCGAATTCAAAATAGATTATTAAATTTATAATCATTCTATTAATCTATGTGCTACTTTATTCTACAGCTTGATCTTTTTAAAAAGAAAAAATATATTTCAAAAATTGTTGTCATATATAATTTATTTTATTATATTTAAATATTAAAATATTTTTTTTAAAATCACATGTGCATTAGGTCAAACATTATGGTACATTATTTTTAAAATAAATACCTTTTATTAAATAATTGGAAATGGAAAAAATTGCCTTAGCACGTCTCTTTTGACTGTAGAAAACTTAGTATTTCCAATCTCTTATGAATACAATATACACAAAATTTTAAAGAGAATCCTTAATTATTTTTTTAATTTTTTTTCTCTCAAATAATATTAATTAATTAATTAATTAATTAAAATGTTTGTTTAATGTTGAACGTGCACTTGGTCTAAACTACACACTTTATTCTCACTTGACGTCATCAAAATTTAGATTTAATCAATTTAATTAATTAATTAAATATATATTTCTGTTTCTGGAAACATTTTGTCGGCCGACTTTCTCAAGGGGAGAACAAGAGCGGTTCGTTCTCATTGGTTTTGTCTTTGTTTTTAGTCCCGCTCAAATCTTGTAAGATAACGACAACCCACAATTCTTTTTTTATTTTTTTTAAAATATGAAATTGAATCTCTGACATTTTTTTTTTAATTTTCAGCATTAATAAATGAATTTTTTAATTTCATTTTTATATAATTAACTCATAAATTAAATAGTTGATATATATTATTTAATTTTATAATTTATTCGTATCTGTTAGCTCTTTTACTTCACAAAATTTTCAAATGACTATGCTTTCCGATAAAATTTGATTATATTAAAATAGAGAAGAACTTAATAGAATAAAGGCGATATAAATTGAATTTTTTTTAATTTTTATATAATTATACTTTAATAATTTAATTCGGTTACAGTGTTAATTCATTAAATTAAGAACTTTCAATTTTAAAAACTTATACAAATATTAAGATTTGGTTACAATATTATCACCATAGAATTGAATATTCCCAATGTGAACTAAAATAAGAAGAGTAGGACATTAGGACATATAAAAACAACCAAATATATATTTAAACACAAGATTTTGGCACATGCCCTAAAGTTTGGTATGTCGGCAGGTATAATAATATTTTACTCTCTGAAGTTTAGTAAAATAACAAATTAGGATATGATTTTAGCAATTTAACAATTTCATCCTTGATAAATGATAATACCAAAACTTACTTGGGATATGTCTACGATTAAAGTATTGTAATTGTGTCAGCTACAACTACTGTAAAATAAAAGGTTTAAAGATCAAATATTAGTACAAAGAATTCGATAATGGAAATGATCATCAGTTCTATACTTTTACATATATATTTACATTTATTTGTAAACCGTTAGATCTATATACTTATAATGATTTAAATTAAATATGATATATATATATATATATTAATTATATATGTTAGATTTATTCTTAACTGTTGAAAATATATATTCTAACGATCTATAAATATATGTATAAAAATATGAGATTGTTGATCCGTTCTTATTATATAAATTTAGCAAATAACTAGTATTAATAGACACTTTTTTCAACTTCTATCAAAGTTAAGTGATAGTCATTAATACCAAACATACTCATAAAGATAAAAGATATAGTAAAGCTGAAGATTGATTTATTAAATTTATTAAACTATATCTTAATTTACTATTTTATTAAAGTTTAGGGATTAAATTATTATTATCCCCTATGATTATAAATTATTGAACCCAATCACATTTTCTTATTAGAACTTGCTAAGGTGTCTAAAATGTCTTATTAATGTCAATGCTAGTCAAAGTATGGATTATAAACTAAATTAAAACGAGTTAAATGAAAAAAAATTAAAGAACTAATCATGAATTATTGATGGGAGAAATTGCCATAAGTAGGTTAGGTTCAATGGTTTATATTTTATATTAATAGCAAAAAAATGTGGCCACGTACCAATCCCACCACTTATTTTTAAAATGTTTGAAATTTAAAAATAATTAAGAAATAAAAATTGAACATTAATGCAAAATACAATAATAGGGATTTTAAATATTTGGAACATTCTTTAATTTCAAAATTCCGACTATAAACTTTTAATTAGTCAAATTAGGTGAAATTAAAATATTACTCAATCATATTTAAAAGAGATAATAATATTTTTATCCTGAAATTTAGGAGAAATAACGAATTAGAACATAATTTACTTAAATTTCAATATTTTAGTCCTTGTTATTGTTACATAGAGATAGCAAAAATGCTGTATTATAATATGCCAGCCCACAAAACGCAATTTATTTGCACTTTGAGCCAACCTTTTAGTAATTTCATGTCGCCTTGTTGAGTTCTGAGTTTTTCTTTTTTATTATTAAAATCATCAAAATATCATTAAATTTGTTTTTTTATACAATATTTATTGTATGGATTATTAATTTTTATAATAATTTATAATATTTTAATTAATTATTGTGCTTTTGTATTAGTCCATGTGTTGTGTTGTATAACTCGACCTATTTGTCATCTTTACTAGTGCATTGTTAAAAGCTAGGGAAATATTATAGGATACTAAGGATAGGGACTAACTTGTTAGTCTCGAAAGCACTATACAAAATATGTTATTTTTCTAAAGATTAGGGACAAAAAGTTTGTATATATGTAATAAAATAATAGATATACCTTTAAGTATAAGAGATCCAATATGTATTTACCAAATGAACTTTGATTGGTTATAGTTATGTATATGATAAATAAAAAATTATCAATTTTAATACGCAAGTCTTAACAATTTCATATTTGGTTGTAGTGAAAGAGCTAAGTGAAATTAAGAAAAACGAAGTTAGATTATTAAACTATGTCCTAATTTTTTTATTTTAGTTAAATTTTTTAGGCGAAAAATTTAATTATCTCTTATATTGTGTATTTATCTAAAGAAAGGTGTGCCCGAGCCTTTGGCCGACTGGTTTACTATATAGTATAAGCCAAACACTCTTTAGTGCTCACGCGTGGTAGGAAAATTAAAAGGGTTAATATCATTTAGTTCCTTAATATTTAGTTAATTAGTTTAATTAATCTTATTAATTTTGAAATTATTTATAAAAATCTTAATTTACTATAAAATAATAATTATACCATTATCTAATAGTAATTGGTTAAAAAATTATTTTCAACTCTTGACTAAAAATAAATATTAAAATAATAATAAGTACTATTTTATAATACATTAATAATTAAATATTTATTAATTTATTATAACTAAAATATAAATTTATTTATTTTATAATATAATAACAATTTAATATTAATTAGATATAAGAGAATAAATTATAAATAGATATTAATTTATAAATAAAATATATTACAGTACAATATTTATAATTATATATAATCATAAATATTGTACTATAATATAGTTATAATAATTCAATATTAATTTAATTTTAAAAAATAAATAAATAAACTTTAATCTATAAATAAAATATATTATAATATAATACTTATAATTTTTATATTTTATTTATAATATATTAATAAATATTTAGTTATTAACATTTTATAAAATAGTACTTCTTATTATTTTAATATTCATTTTTAGTTAAGAGTTGAAAATAATTTTTAACTAACATTTCATAGTAAATTGGGACTTTTAAGAATAATTTCAAAATTAATAGAACTAATGAGGTTAATTAGCCAAACCTTAAAATACCTAAATGACAATAATTCAAATCAAAATTTTATTTAAACTCTAGTCATCCTTATCTATTTAACAAAGTTTAATTTAAAAAAGAAGGACTATTAAAATGGAAGGTGGATAGAGGAATAAAAAAAACTTTAATCAATCCTCTAATCCCCGTACATACTACTTTCCTAGCAAGTGAAAAAGAGAATTAAGCGTGGGCAAAAGAAATGATGTAGAAGAGAAAATAATCTTTGCTTTTGTGAGAGTTGAGGTTTGATGGGACGTTGGACCTCCCACCAATCAATTTTCTATTTTTTAAAAAAAAAAAGAAAAAGAAAGAAGAAGAAGGAGAAGAAGTAATCTTGGTTAGTGCATTGTTTAGAATTGAATTTCTTTTTGGGTTTAAACTCAATTCTAGAATTTTTTTTAAAGTAAAATTCCCTTTTTTTATTTGTCAAAAGAAAAAAAGAAATGTGAACTATACATACACTTGGATTCCTTGTAACACAAGTACAAAGATTCTCATTACTAGATGCATGAATTTCCCATATTTTATTTTTGATCAATTTGTATTAAGAAATTATACCTAATAATAAAAATTATAAAAAATAAAAAATTATAATTAATTGACTTTGGCTATCATATATGTTTTAAAATTAAAAAAAAAATTTAGATTGAACGAATCGTATCAAGTAGTCAATATACTCATTCAAATAATTTTTAATCATGAGTAAAGAATAATAATTTTGATAAAAAAATTAAAACATGTGGTATGTCTTTTGTAGAATTATTAGGTTAGAATTGTTCTGCCTAAATTTTATTCTTATACAATTATATTTTTCTAGAAAAAGAATATTAAGATGTAGATGGAATGTAATTATGTGACCTAAAAGCAAATGCTAAGAACTTAAACATGAAAAATGATCAACGTGATTTCTTAAATAAAAATATGTTTAATAATAAAAGGACTTGCAATAGAACCAATCTTTTTATCTAGAAAGTGAAATAAAGATAAGAAAATAAGTTAAAAGAGAGAGAGAAGCAAAGGAAAGGGGCCTCATGCATGCTCAAGATAATTATGAAATTAGGATTTGTTGAAGTTCATTGCATCCCATCATAATTTAACTTTTCTCCTTGTCATTTTAAAGCTAATCAATTGATTTTTCTTTCCTAAAATAATATCTCTATGGTGAATTTATAATTTTGTTCTTTTCACATTGACCAAAAAATTCAAAATAATAATGGAATCAACTCCATAAGTGTACTTGGATTAAAATTATAAGAACATATATATGTAGAATATGTTTGAAAGTGTTACCAAGAAAAAAAAATATTTTAGGTAATAAAAGTTTTCTTTATTTATTAATTTTATTATTTCGATTGAAATATATAAAAGTATTTTTTTTTATCAAAAATCTAAGAAAAAATATAAGTTTATATAAGCTTTTTAAGAATGTGTTGGCAGGTTATTATTGACTTAATTAAGCTAACATACATAAGCATGGGACAATTATATAAATTGGGTTTTTTTTTCCTTTCTTTTTTTTTAATATTTAGTATGTAGAAGTTATATCAAGTAAATCAAATCTTAAGCCCAAAAAAAAAAATTGCAAAATATAATTATTTCATTAAATAGTTTATTTTCACATAATAACCCAATTGCCCAAAAAGAAAAAAAAAAGATATGAAGGATAAATGATTGAATTTTTTATAAGAAAAAAAATAATGGTGGGACAACAATATCTTTGAAGAAGGGATAGAATAAAGGACAAAGACCACGAAATAATTTAATTAAATTAAAAAATTGCAAAGATCATCTTGAATACTTCACTTCTCTATCATGAGATATTGTGTCATAATATTGAAAATGACTTACTAGTCTTTGTATTTTTCCTTAAGTCTTGCAAATTTGTCTTCATGTTGTTGAATTTATGAGTCATTTTTATAATTATAAAGACTTATAATGTAATTATTGAAACATTCCCCAACTAAGTATTGCTCTTCACGCGGCTAAATTTATTCTCCAAACATTTTGCATTGCTTTTGACACTTCTATCATTCAAGTTAGCTAATACTTAAAGTACGCAATTGAATTTTGAACTACACCATAATTTATTCATTTTTTTATATAATTTTAAATCCTTAAATTCCCATTAATTTATTTGATAATTTGTTTCATATGTTCGTGTTTTAAAGTAATAATATAAAAAAATTTATTATCAATACTCATATAGAGACGGCAAATATAAATAGATTTTACAGTATAGATGTATAGTGTAACATAAGAATGGATATTTAGACTAGTATAATGTCATATCAAAATTTGTTGATAAAATTCTAATGTGTGTGTGTATATATATGTATGTATCAATAAATTATATTGTAGTATTAAAAAAGAATAATCAGATAGAGATAACAAATTCTTCTATGATATAGATTTCCATTAATATTTTCTACAAGGGAAGGATATTAGGATATTGTTTTGAGAGAAAGAGGAATATTCCAAGGAGATATGTCATCCATATAGAATTGATATTTCCTTGAATATAAATCTATACATATTTCCTTAAAGTTATTTTTTTAGTAAAAATGATTCAAAGTTACATACTTAAAATTTTAATGTGATCAATTTTAAGGTATAATGATATTAAAGAATATATAAACTTATTAAAATTTTAAATAATCAAATAAAAAGTATATAATTATTTTAATAAATAAATTTTTAAGTTTATATTATACAGAAGTAATTAAAAATTATAAAATGAATTATTTTAAACAATTTAATTTTAGAAAAATTAAAAAAAATTTAATTTCAAAAGTCGATTTTTTTTTAATAAAAGAAGAGTGACTCTTTTAATTCTCAAAGTTATCGTATAATGTCATTTTTGTTAATAAAAATGACTTCTAATTTTCAAAAGTTTTATAATGTCATCCATATAAAAGATGAATGACTATTTTAATTCTCCAAAGTTATTTTTTAACGTCATTTTGTAAAAGAGTAACGACTCTTAATTTTTAAAAGTTGTTTTACAGTATTAACTTATAGATAAAAAAAAATTAATATTAAAATAACTCGAATAAAAAAACTAAATGATTCGGATAATTAATAAAATAAATTATCGAAACTCCTAGACCTAAGATAAAATTGTTGGATTCCCTTTCACTTTAAAGATAGAAATAGTGTTTGGATTTCACTTATTTTATATATATGAAAATAGATATAATTGGTGGAATTCTATGCCTCAAAAGTTGAACTTTAATCACGCTATCGATATCCGATAATGGTGGACTTACGAAACTATGGGTTTAGAGAAATATATGCATCCAAGTACATTGAATGCATTTTTGGACTAACCCTACCTTACCAACAACGAATGTGAATATTTTTATCGTTTTCCTTTTAAGCCAACACAAAAAGCAAAATTGACATCTTCCTCGTGAAAAATAAATAGTAATAATAATATAAAATGCATGTGCGGTTTTATATTATTTATAAATTATTAAATTTCAATATAATTTCAACCGTTAATAATTTTGGAGCTAAGATTTATAAATAGTATAAAAATTACGTAAAATTAAGAGTTCAACGTGAATAATCATTAAAATGTAAGAATCAATAAAATAAATCATAAAAAAAATTATTACAAATATTTATCTTATATATAGGTAGTAATAATACATTTCTCAATTTTTATAGTAAGATTTGCATCCAATAATAATGATTAGTATTCCAAATAAATTAAAATCAATATATATGATGTTGTGTGGTAGTAATAGGTTAGTTTTCCTATTATTCGATATGAAAATTTTGGGATACAAATTAGAATAACCGATATATTGTTTAGATATTGTTTTCAAATTAAGTAGATGTTTAGGGTTTAAAAATAAATGTGAATTGAATAGAATGAACTTTGAATATTTCCAAAACCGGAAAGGTATAAATTATCACTTCAAAGATGTGATGAGCTGTGGAATGGATTATAAGCATGTTCAAAGATATCAAATATCTCACTTGGAAGCTTATGCGGTGTGAATCAGAGCAGTTACTGTCAAAGATGCCTATCAAGTCATTTAGGGCCAATAGCAATAGCAATGAAAAAAATATCTTAGTAGATTTTCAAAGCTTGCAGATAATTCCAACTCATAATCAATCTCCAGTTTTTGGATGCTCCTAATCTTCAAGTCATTTCAGCGAATGAAAAGTCATATATTGCAGTTAAAATGTGATTATGATTACTGTAAATATAATGATAAATCAAGCTAGGTTCAGTGAGAGGCATCAAGACTTCATGATGATCATGGAATAAACTAAAATCAAAGTATGCTCAAGTCAAATTTTGAATGTAAAAATATTCTTAAGTCAAAATTTTGAATCCAAAATGCTTGTTTTACTTCACACAAAACAAAGACTAGAAGAATGCATTAGCTGCAACTAAAACCTAAAATTCTCACTTGGGTTTGAGATGGTATGATTGTCCTGTCTCTAAACTAGTCTCCAACTGTATCTGAAGATCTGAAATCTTTCCTTTTCATCAACTTGTAAAGAGGATATCTGCTAAGGATCCTTGAACTATCTATATCACTTTTGACTTTGATTAAATGGCTCCACAAAGATTGATAATTCTATCAGAAAGTGATTCCTCAAAGGCCTTAGTATTCCATAGTCGGTTTACCAATTGCGGCGCCAAGTCTTTTTGGTTCACTACATTTGCTATTGCTATCACCATCAAATCATTCCCCACATTCTGCATTCATTCAATCAATAATAGTAGCATATTTCTAATCATTAGAATACCAAAAGCACATCTTCTAATGCCAACTAAGTTAAAAGGATGATAAACACAAAAAAGCTACCAAAGAATGCGAACATACAACATGCTTGAACCAAAACAAGCATGAGATGCTGACCATACTCGGAAGAGTGATAAAATTCGATTGAATTTGTTTTTTTCCAAGGAGAGACTATTCAAAGTAAATGAAGAGTCTCTTTCGAAAAAAAAAAGTAAAATAAAAGAGTAAATGAAGAGTCATATATGCAATAGCAATGAAAAAGTACCTGTCTAAATAGATTTTCAAAGCTTGCAGATAATTCCAATTCATAATCAATATCCAGTTTCTCGATATCCTAATCTTGTGTCACTTCAGCAAATGAAAAGTCATATATGCAGTTAAAATGTGATCATGATTACTGTCAATATTATAATTACTACACTTGCTATCACCGTCAAACCATTCCCCACATTCTGCATTCATTCAATCAATAATAGTAGCAGATTCCAATAAAATACCAAAGGCACATCTTCTAATGCCAACTTAAAGATGATAAACACAAAAAAGCTACCAAAGAAATGCAAATATACAACATGCTTGGACCCAACACAAGCATGAGATGCTGACCAGACTCAGCAGAGTGATAAAATCAACTGAATCTGTTTTTTTTCCAAGGAGAGACTATTCAAAATAAATGAAGAGGTGGTGAAGCCATATATCTCGCTCCTAATTGAAAAATCCAGAGAGGAATATTTGAAAATTTTCCTCACCTAAACCTTGGTCAAAGTCACCTCCACAAATCAACGTTGAGTTGTATTTTTGCTGTCCTTCAGTAAAACCTCAGAATGTAGTTTTCCAACAATGATTTTCAAGATCTCAAGCAATTATGCTCATAATACGATTTACTAAGATAAAAAAATTATTTAATGGCAATATATGAAGCTCAATTCATATTACATTAATTCATAAAACTGATAGACTTAAGAGTCATCTGGAAGAATTCAACATAACTCCATAAAACCACATGTTGAAGACCTAAAGTTCTACAGAATAAATAGAAATCACCAAAAGAACTCTTAGGTAGAATGTCAATCAATCACATTATATCCGTTGTAAAATAATACAAAACTTTGATTCACTCCAAAAAAGAATTGATTCTGCTAGTCTCTTCAGAAGAAAATAACCCAAAAATCTTAATAATTAGTTGTTCATCAGTTTCAGTTTAAAAATGGTAGAGTTTGTAACAAGGCCCAATGTTTAAAAATTATTTCAGGCCCATCAATGGGTGCTATTGGCAACACTGGATAGTGATCATTCATAAGAAAAAAAATATATATAAGCTTTAGGGAAAATCCATGTCAGGGCACAGTTAAGCAGTTGAGCTCAGGCCTACTATACAAGGTAGATATTCGTGCACAAATGCTTTGATAGTAACAAAACCAATCAACATCCAATTAATTATAAGATCGAACAACTATCAGCCAACATACCTGTTGTATATTCTAGACATACTATTTCATGCAGGTTTCCAGTTTGGAAAACTTTAGTATGAAGACGACATATACCGCAACTCATCACTGAAATAACCAACAAAGGCCCATACAGGGCCAGCTGGAAATGAAAATAAGCAAGATTAAGATATTTTCAAGATGAATCAAATCTGGACTTACTCTTGGTTATTCTCAGGCCATGGAAAATCTCTTCATTTGCCATGTTAAAATATGACATGAAAGGACTTTAACTTCCACAGGTCATGCACTCTTCTCGATTTTGCAATTCAACATCATCATCCGCTTCATTAGCTTTTCCTGTATTACCAAATTACATATTTACTATAAGAGCAGTATTGGCAAGTCACAGGGTCAAACATGTTCCATTTTCTTGTATATAGTATTCTGTAGAATTTCAAAATTTAGGGTAAAAAAAATACACTCCTTATTTAAAGACTTTCTATTCTACCTAAAATAGGAAACTAAATATTGTATCTCTACAATTAATGCAAAATATTCTACTATCTATAACTATATTGACTAAGTAAGAAAAAATAATTTACAATCAATACAAATTTACAATTAAACTCTAAGATTTACTCCATATTTTCTAACACTCCCCCTCAAAATGATACATAGATATTATGCATTCTCTGCTTGTATATCAATAGAATAAACTTGGTGTTTAGGACTCCTTTTATAAAGACATCTACAAGTTGTTGATTTATAAGTGTAAAAAGAGTCATAGTCTGTCCAGATTCAATTTTCTCCTTTATGAAGTGTCTGTCCACCTCAACATGTTTTGTCCTGTCGTGCTGAACAGGGTTATGAGCAATACTAATTGTAGCCTTATTGCCACAATAAATAGTTGTTGGTCCTTTAGGCTCTAACCGTAACTCTTTCAAAAGGTTTATAATCCATAGTACATCACAAATCCTTAGGGCTAAAGCACAAAACTTAGCTTCGGCACTTCAACGTGATACAACTGGTTGTTTTTTACTTCTCCATGTGACTAGATTATCTCATACAAAGGTGCAATAACCTATAGCTGATCTACGATCACTAATAGAACCTGCCCAGTCCACATTAGTCTAGGCTTCCACAAGAAGATGGTCATTTCTTTTGAAAAACAACCCTTTACCTGCTGTAGCTTATAGATAGCTCAAATTTCTTCTAATAGCTTCATGATGGTAGAGATTGCATGAACTGACTAACAACACTTATTGCATAAGCTAAATCTGGCCGAATATGAGACAAATAAATTAACCATCCAACAAGTCTCTGACAGCTTCCCTTGTCGACTGGGATTCCCTCAGTTTCAGCTCCAAGCCTGTGATTCAGATTAATAGGTGTACTTGCAAGTTTATAACCTGTCATCCCAATTTTCTTCAAAAGATTAAGTACATACTTTCTTTGGCAAGCATATATTCCCTCTTTTGATCGGGCCACTTTCATGCCTAAAAAGTATGTTCTCAGATATTTAATTTCAAATTCTTTGGTTAGTCTTCTCTTCAAACTCTGAATTTCTTCTATATCATCACGTATGACAATAATATCATTTACATAGACAATAAGAATGATGATTTTCATAAGAGAAGAGTGTTTAAAGAATAAAGTATAATCTCCTTGGCTTTATGAAAAACCATAACTCCTTAAATATTTGGCAAAACGCTCAAATTAGGCTTTAGGAGATTGTTTAAGTCCATACAAGGACTTTTTCAGTTTACACACTCTTCTCCTATTGAACCTACTTAAAAACTGGGTAGAAGATCTATATAAACTTCTTCTAGATTTCCATGCAAAAAAGCATTCTTAACATCAAGCTGAAACAAATTCCAATTAAGATTGGCAGCTAGAGGAAAAGAATTCTAATTGAATTCATTTTTGCAACCAGGACAAATGTCTCTTGGTAATCAATTCCAAGCGTTTTGAGTGTACCCCTTAGCCACTAACCTCGCCTTGTATCTCTCAATAGCACCATCTGTCTTGTGCTTAATTGTAAAAACCCATTTGCATCATTGATTTCTTCCCACTAGGCAAATTGACCACCTCCCATGCATCATTCTTGTTTAATGCTCTCAATTCCTCAAACACAGCTTCACTCTATTTAGCATATGTTAAGGTTGTTTATATATTGTTTGGAATAATTTCTAAGGATAAGGATGTAGTAAATGCTTGAAATGTACGACCTAGACGATAGTAGGAGATAAAATGAGATAGTGGGTGTCTAGTACAAGTCGTAACACCTTTCCTAATGGCAATAGGAATATCTAGGTCAGTTTCAATCTTAAAATCAAGAGAATTTGAAGACGAGGGATTAAAAATATTACCTTTATTCAAAAATGGCGATTGGATCCTTGGAAGAAGGATGGACTTTATTACATTCTCTTTCTATCTTCTAGAGTATACCAAAGGTGTTTTGCCAACATTCTCTCTATTCCTTTCTATATTATCATTCTAATCTGAAATTTCAGGTTCATGCTGCAAAATTTCATGATTTTCCTTTTCAGCCACTTCTAGAATAGGGTTACTCTCGGCCCGTTTTAACTCACCCTTAGATATTTCAAAGTTAGGGTTATTATCGACTAGTTTTTTATGGCTCTCGATACTCTTATGTAAGGTAAAAAGATCATAAAAGATAGGATTTTCTTGAATGGAAGAGGACAAGTCTTCTATTTCTACCCTGAAGAGTTGTCTAAGAGAAATAGGAGAGATTTTCAAAAAATTTTACATCCATAGTAACAAATTTTTTCTTGGTGAGAGGGTGATAACACTTGGACCTTTTTTGAGTAGGTGAATATCCTAGCAACAAACACCTAAGCCCCTTTGGATCTAACTTGGATCTTTCTCTATTTTGGACATAAACATATGCTACACAACCAAACACTTTAAGAGGTAGGGTTCCAAAGAGATAGACTTGAGGGAAAATCTCTTTTAACAAGTTAACGGGAGTTTTCAAATCTAGTGTTTTTTAAGATGTCTTATTGATAAAATATGATGTCAGAATTGCTTCACTTCAATAGATTTTAAGGACAATCTTGGTAAACATTAAAACTCTACCTACTTCTAAAAGGTGTCCATTCTTTCTCTCAGCCACTCCATTTTGTTGTGATGTGTCAGTGTAAGAAGAAAAATGTACAATGCCATTTTCAAGTAAATAAGATCGCAAGACAGAGTTGAAGTATTCTTTCCCATTATCGGCTCTAAAAACTTGAACTTTGGCATTGAATTGAGTTTCGATCATTTGGTGAAAGTTCTTAAAAGAAGGGGCAACTTCAGATTTTTCTCTTAATAAATAAATCCAAGTGGTTTTACTGCAATCATCAATAAAACTCACAAACCATTTATATCTATTGTAAGAAATAGTTCTAGAAGGACCCCACACATCACTATGAATAACAGAAAAAGGAATTTCAGATTTTTTATTACTTAAAAGATATGGAACACAATGGCTTTTGGTCATTTCATGAATTTGACATTGAAAATTTAAAGGTTTAATTCCCACAAATAGTTTTAGAAACAATAACTTAAGAGAACTAAAATTTAGATGTCCAAAACGAAAATGTAACGACCATATTTCTCCTTTTTTATTTTTTATAGCTTTGAAAATCAGAACCTAATCATCTTCTTTCACCTTTGGATTTATGTAATAAAGCCCATCTCTTTCCTCAGCATTGCCAATCTTCTTCCCCATAGTTAGGTCCTGTAACAATTAAGTGATTCTGTTAACTTACTGATTGACATAAGATTACAAGAAAAGTTAGGAACATAAAAGACAGAATCAAGTGCAATTGAAGGGATAATTGACACAGAACCTTTACCACTAAAAGGAATAGATGATCCATTAGCAATAAAGACCTTACCAGATAGTGTAAGCATTATACGATGAGAAATAACTAAACTCATTTGTCATGTGATTGGTGGCCCTTGTATCTATGATCCAAGGGCTAGCTGAAATATTTTCTAAGACATTCAAGGCTAGGTTCATATTACCTGACTTGGCAAAATGAGAAGAAGCTAGAGGATGGCCTTGTTTGTCCAAACATTTTATACAACAACTCTAACTGACCTTTGATGACGAGGGTCTTGTTTAAGGATTGAGAGTTCGTCACAGGTTCATGTTCCTCCACTATAGATCCTTGAAAAGTTTTCTTGAAAGATGTCTTTCCCTTGTCATTTAGAGATGGTTTCCCATTTAACTTCCAGCATATCTCCCTTGTATGTCTCGACTTTTTATAGTAATCACCACCATCGTGTGTCCTTGCTTTGCTTTTTTGGTTGCCAAGGTCTTTGAGAGTTCCTTGACTCTTCATCTATTTCGGTTTTTTAAGCCGAGATCTCTTGAGAAGTCGGATCCATCATTACTTTCCTGCGATCTTCCTCAGCAAATATATAAGAAAAAACATCATCAAGGCTAGGGATAAATTCTTTACCAAGTAATCTGTCTCTTGCTTCATCAAATTCTGGTCTCAACCTTGCCAAGAAGTCATAAACTCGGTCATGTTCTAGCATTTTAGCAACCGTGGCTGCATCTTCAACAATTACCATTTGAAAGTGTTGAAGTAGGTCTAACTCTTGCTATAAGGCCATGATATTGTTGTAGTAAACTATAACAGTCTACTCACACTGTTTTGAATTATAAATTGCTTTCTTCAACTCATAAATACGCGATGCATTCCCTTTCTTGGAATAAGTTTTTGACACGGTATCCCATATCGCCTTAATAGTTGATAAGTATGAGAATGGTTTCCCAATTTTTGATATTATGGAATCCAACAACCATGACATTACTGTCGTATTTTTTGAGTCCTAAGTTTCAAACTCTGGGTCTGATTTCTTTGGTTCTTTGATCGATCCAAGAACATATGTCATTTTTCCCTGACTTTTCAAAAAAAGTTTAGCAATTGAGACCATGAGAAGTAATTTTCACCATTGAGTTTTTCAAACATCTTTGATTAGGTATTCTAGGGTAATGGCAATTAAGGCCATATAAGAAAAAAATAGTCTTAGGCAATGAAGGCTGTAAGACTAACCAGAAAAAGGAAAAACAAAGGCTAGAAATAACCTAGCTTTGATACTATATAGAATTTCAGAATTTAGGGTGAAAAGAATACACTTCTTATTGAAGTAAGTACAACAAATTTATACAAAGAAAAAGTTAAAACTTTCTATTCTACCTAAAATAGGAAACTAGATATTGTATCTCTACAATTAATACAAAATATTATACTAATTATAACTGTAGTGACTAAGTAAAGCCAAAAAAAAAAAAATTACAATCAATACAAATCTATAATTAAATTCTAAGAATTACTCCATATTTTCTAACATAGTCCAATATAGATAATAAGTTCTTTGGAATTAAACTGGTACAAGATATGAAAAGGAAAATTGAAGTCATCCTGGAATTAATAAGATGACACTAAGAATGCCATGTAAATATGTTTTATCATATTTTTAGGATCAATTTTGGTATTTTCCAAAAAATTAATAATTACAAGATGGATTAAAAGGTACTAGGAATAAAATATTTTTTTAACCCAAAAATAGAAAGCTTTAATTTACGTTAATGGTGTTATCAACTCTGAAGTTAATAGTATCAGCTGTAGAATTTGTTCTCAGACATTACATTCCTGTTTTAAGACCCTGATGAAAAAAGCATACTGGAAGTATAAATATGAAAATATTGTAAAACAAACAAAGTAATTGACAAGCAGCAACGTAGAGGCTAAATTCGTTCTAGCCAAAAAGCTCTTGAATCCATGAGCAGAATTGTGAATTCTGTTGAAGAGAAGGAACATTTGTAAAAGTTGTGAGCCCAAATAATTTGTAGCTGATAAACTTTTCTAAAATTGAAAAGAGAATTATCCTAAACAAATATGTTTAGACTCAAACAAAGTTATCATAAATCCTATGTTGTGAAGTCTTTAAAAGTCCTCAAGAAAATCTAAAACAAATCCTACTCATAATATCTTTCTAATTTTTGTTATCATGTTCCAGATTCGTCCGTGGAGCATATTCGTATCCTACATTATTAGTATGTGGTTGCCTACTTAAAACAATGATAGTGAACTAAAAGATGAAAATGTTTCAATTTCACTTGTAATTCTCTGCAATACCCTTTCAGAAATCATAGCAATCAATCAGTCAAAAGCCAATGGTGGAAACAGAGAAACTGCCATAATGTTCATGTGCTCAAATTTCATTGCAGATACAAGGTATCCTTTTTTCTTTTAGGTGTTAATCATGTCCTCTCAGGGAATAATATGGGATGGCCGACCAATAAGCAGAATAGATCAATAGCTAAAATCACCAGAAGGCCCAGATATCTCTGAACCATGGGAATAGCAGCCTTTGTGCATAAATTGCATTATTGCTGTAGGAACTAAGCCTTATACAACACACATGCACATATTGAAATTTAGACTTCATACATTGCACAAAAGTCAATACCTTAGACCAAGCGTAGAATGAAGGGAAGTCAGCTTCCTAGGATCAGGTTTCTCTGTGTGAATATTTAGACTCTGACTCTGTTGTATGTAGCAACCATGATCAGTAGCCATGTCAGACAGTGTCTTTTGCTTAATTTCCCACAGTCCTAATAGTATGTAGTATTCCACCTTAACATTATGAAAAGACATCACAAAAGAGTTAAAAGTTTGACACAGCAGTAAAAAGATACTCATACTAGTAGATAGCTTTCAGCTCCTCTGGAAACTCTGTGATTCTTGTAACTGATACATTTGCATAAATAATTGTTGTTTTAAGTGCATGTGACCAAAAATACAACTCCACTAATTCTTGAAGGAGGTGGTTGTTCACTACAAAAAGTTCACTGCTGAGAACGATGACAGATGGTAGCAAATCTATTCTTGTAAACAAACTGGGTGAATAAAGAAAACCAATCCTTACAACACTGTGACTATGCATGTTTGAGGTATAAGGCTTAAAACATTCATTGTTACCAGAATTTGGCTTTGAAGCTGTGGCCATAAGTGCATTCCTGTTCCACCTATCTGATGGAGCTACATTCCACACGTCTACCTGAAAAAATTCCCTTCCCAAAAATTAAAAAAAAGAAAATTAATGAAAAGGACTCCTGTTGGTAAATCATTAATGCATCTCTGGTTCTAGTATTTATGAAGTCTTATAATCTGGATCATACAAGTGACAGTAAATGAGGATTTGTGATGCCATATTATGCAGGAGTTATATGCCCATGTCACAGAGATCAACAATACCCACCAAACCAAAAAAAATTAAAAGAGATGGGTACATAAGAAAGCTGTGCTTAGCTTGCAATGCAACCAAAAAGTTGAAAGTATTAAAGATTCATAAAAAAACACCATACCAGATTCAGAGATACCCTGCTCATAGGACTCCGGTTATATGTCTCTATTCAACTGTTTTGCCTGTAATTGGTGAATTGGATATTCAGTTAATCTAGACCACCCTAGGAAAAAACTAATTAAATTAATCAGACCACGAAGTACCTCTGGCAATTCAAATGGCATAACAAGCAAGACGAACTTATCAGCAAGACCCTGATTGCCATACCAACTGGTCTGTACAGCAAATTTGACCCCCTTACAGTTTCAACTGGGTAGTAATTGACATCAAAGATTTTGTTCAGATTTTGAGTGATTATTGTGGTAACCTGTTAAAGCAACAAATATAGAAAGTCAACTAAAAATCCAACTCTTCCAGACATAATAAATCGAATTTATTAATATGCAGACAACATATCCAATTATATCTTCAATGAAAAAAAAAAAAAATAGGATACAAATTGATAACAATATGTATGCTCACTGATTTGTCACATGAGCTCGTACGAAAACACATGATACAGACTTGTTCTTGTTTCTTTGTATGAGAATCAAATTTCATAATAAAGCTTTCTAATTGCAATAAGACAAACCTCTGCTAATCTATCAAAATAAAAAATTGGTTCCCTGAATGTCTACTTTCAACAGCTTAGATGACTGTGACTGTATAGGACGCCCCTAAAGCAAACAAGAGAAAAATTGAATGACAAAATAACAAAGCAATCTATCAGTTAACTGAAACAATTAATTTGCGAGACCCACCTTCACCCTGGCATATCATGATAGAGCAATGGATACCAGATTGCAACTGCAGTTTCTGATTAGACTTGAGAACTTCATAATCTCAGTGCACAAGTTTGAGGGCCTGATAGCACCCAGATTCTGCTGGTTACTTTTCCTACTATAAGAATCATGGATATAGAAATATAGATTAAAAAAATTTTGTCAAGATGGAAGAAATGCAAATTACTGAGTTGGTAAAATATCTTGAAAAGTATATGAGTTCCTCTCTCAGTCTGGGAATTTAAGATTTCAAACCAAAGTTTTTCTGCCAAGGTCACCATCTTTGCCCTACCCTGCTTCCACAAAACACATAAGTTCCAATACAGGCAACTGTTTTATCATATTCCGGTGCAATCAAAATAAATAAACAAATAAAGAAAAAGAAAAGGAGCCTTCATACTGGGAGTACAAGTTTTCAAATTCACTACCCCAGCAATCAGCCAAACCAGAAGGCTTAAACAATGACCATTTTCCTTCGTCCCCCACTCTTTCCATAAAAAGATCATGGATCCAAAGAGCGTAAAATAGATCTCCAGCCGACATTCTTCCCGCAAACAAGATGAACAATTTGAATACAAAAGAAAATAAGTTTGGAAAATATAGGTAAAAAAAAGAGTTGTTTTTTTAGGAAATCAATACAAGTACTGACCTATATTAACAACAATATGCAGATTAAAGGGGTAGCATTACTATTTTAACATAATTAAGCCTCTAACAGTACCTTTCCATGGTTCTGTCAAAGATCTAGAAATTCAAAGATATCGGCATGCCATGGCTCCTAATATACAGCTAAAGCACCTGCAATGGAACAGATTTTATTCATATACCAATAAGGAAGCTCCTTATGAACTACCTGCATACATGAAAGAGATGATTATGGAAGTGCAGTTTTTAACACACGTGATATAGAACAACGAGTAGGCAAGAGAAAATATGAGTTTCGGGATGGAGAAAGTACCCTTCCTCTTGCTTCCCCTTGAACAACATATCAAGCAGTAAACACTCTGACCATGGGGATGATGCCATTGCAAGACCCATCTGTCCCATGAATGTATCTGTGTGAGGTTCGGATATTATGAATAGAAAGATAAAAATCCTCCAGCTGATTTTCTAGTGATAGCACACTCCTTCAGTGTATCATATATGTCCTCAATGCTGTCATCTTTCATGTACATAAGAAAGCAGGTACTTAACTGCCATCACAGTGCAGAGGGAAAGAATGAAAGAACCAATAGGATAAATATTCAAAGGAAAATCATTGTAAGACTGAAGAAAAGCATCATAATTGTGGCGTAGAGTTTCTACATTGAAAAGAGGAGTAGCACGAGTGAACCAACGCTGACACATCAAATGGTATGTTTAGACAGCAGAGTCAATCTCATCTTTGTGGATAACAACAGAAACCCTCGTCAACCTGGGTTTGGAGCCTTTCCACAGCCTTAGCTTCAATCTTTAAGTGCTACGATCTCTTGAAGGTTTTGAAGCCAAAATAATCGTCGTCAAAATCTCTCTCATAGATTATCTCACCGTACAGGAATGCAGCATTCTGAATCCAAAAAGAACAAAACTTCTAGAGCCCCTTTTCACATAATTCAACTAAGGCCGTGTTTGGAAGTTTAGATTCAGCCACAGGATTGGAATTGCATAGAATTGGAGATATTCGTATTCAGTAAAATTAAGTGAACTGTAATTCAACTTAACCCCGATTCCAAAGCACTACTTCATGCCACCAAAGTCTGTTGCAAAGCAAAACAAAAATGTCAAAATTCACAATCAACAACCTTTTCAATTAATCCAAAAGGTAGTATCTGCTAGCTCTTTGGAGACCGTAATTAAAAATTAAAAAGATCATCACCTTGAACTATGATAGCAATCTTACCGTGAGAAACTACATAAGCCACAGCTTGTAGTTCCATGAACAGATGTCCCGTTTGTCATTTAACTCATCAACCTGTGCAGTCGTAATACCCTGGTACTCAAAAGCACAAACTTTCTCCATACCAGAACCGGTTCACAGTGCTCTTTACTCAGCCCGTAACTCAGTTTCTTCAACCGAGCCGTGATCTTACCAAAACGCACCGTCTCTTCGCGCCCATCTCTCTTTATCTCGTGCATCTTGTTTATATTAACCGAAAACCCAAGAATTGCCCGATAAGTTTTAGTATTTTCTCTGTTGGGCTTTTCATCAAACAGGTTAGGGGTTTCTGTAGATGAAGAATGATAGAGAGAAACAGTTAGTGAAGAGTGTTGGAGGATGAAGAGCCAACGTTTTAAATTTGAAATGCAAGCCTTTATTTTATAACTGCAATTTTTTTTTTCTTAATTTTGCAGATTCCCGCCAACGTGGCGTTCGGTGCTTGAGATTTAAGAGGGTAATGACGCGCGGTTATTGGCGTCAAATGGTCCCCACCGCCGGCCTGGCCCGGTCCGGCCCATGATTCTTGGTTCAAATTTCAAGTTAGACTTTCACATGATTTCTTCAAATATTAATAAAAGTTTCAACACGATGCTACTGCTAGGGATGGGAATTTTCCCCGAACCCGCCCCGCCCCGCCCCGCCCCGCCCCGTTTCATTTGGGGCGGGTATGAGGCTTAAAAAATCAACCCATTTAACAATCGAGTCGGGTTAGGGTTTAAAAAATCAACCCGTTCAAAAATTCGGGGCGTGTTCGGAGATTATATATTTTGCCCCGCCCCACCCCGCCCCGTTTATTTAATATATTTATTTATTTAATATTATTTTTTAATTAATTAAAAATGGTTAAATTTTCTAAGATATGTTTCATTAAATTTATTGATGTTTATGTAAATATTTTTTTTTTGGCATATTATGACTATTCATTGTTTACATTAGTAAGTCTTTTTTTTTCACTTATCATTATTTTTGTATATTTTCTTCTTATTATTGTTATTTTACTTTTTTTTTGTCATGATAGTTGATTATTTAATAATTATTAATTCTTAATATTTGATATTGATTTAACTTTGTTGTTTCTATTTTTTATGCTTCTTGATGTTGTTGTTCTTGATAAGTTTATTTATTTTTTTATTAATTTAATTATAAGCATATTAATTATTAATGTGAAGGTTAACTAATTTTATATTTTTTATTTGCTTGTATATGGTTAATTAAATTGAAAAAGAGAGATCAACACGTGATTAAAATAAAAAGAGAAAAGTATAATATAATTCAATTGGAATAAGAAAATATATGAATTATTTTACAATGTGTATCATTATAAAAAAAATTATATGTTTTATATTTTTAACATTTGAATTTATTTGATAACTTTTTAAAAGAAAATTTTATATTAATGAATTTATTAATAAATGAAGAATTAATAATTTTTAAAATTATTGTAAAAATTTTAGAAAATTTGTAGGTATTGATTGTAATTGACTTTTTTGTGCTTCTTCATGTTGTTGTTCTTGATAAGTTTATTTATTTTTATTAATTTAATTATATGCATATTAAATTATTAATGTGAAGGTTAACTAATTTTATATTTTTTTATTTGCTTAGGTTAATTAAATTGAAAAGGAGGAGATCAACACGTGATTAAAATGAAAAGAGAAAAATAAAATATAATTCAATTGAAATAAAAAAAACATGAATTATTTTACAATGTGTATCATTATAGAATAATTATAATGTAAAATGTTTTAGAAAATTTGTAGGTATTTATTGATTGTAATTGATTTTTTTGTACTTCTTGATGTTGTTGTTCTTGATAAGTTTATTTATTTATTTTTATTAATTTAACTATATGCATATTAAATTATTAATGTGAATGTTAACTATTTTTATATTATTTTTATTTACTTGTATAGGGTTAATTAAATTGAAAATGAGGAGATCAACATATGATTAAAATGAAAAGAGAAAAAAAAATGTAATTCAATTGGAATAAGAAAATATATGAATTATTTTACGATATGTATTATCATAGAAGAATTTATATGTTTTATATTTTTTATTTTTGGATTTATTTGATTACTTTTTAAAAGAAAAATTGATATTAATAAATGAAAAATTAATGATGTTTAAATTTTTTGTATTTGATTTAAAATAAAAATTAAATTAGTCAAACGGGGCCGGGTTGAGAACGGGGCGGGTTGACCCCGGCCCCGTTTCATTTTAAATCGGGGTGGGGTGGGTTCGGGGACACACTCTCCCCAAACGGGGCGGGTTCGGGGAGGGCAAACCCTACCCCGAACCCGCCCCATTCCCATCCCTAGCTACTGCCATCTCTTCAATGTACTTTTAAACTCTTTAATAATTTTCATATAAAAAATAATATTATTATAAAATGAATAGATTCTAACACTATAAAATAAAAAATTAAGTAAAAAAATATTAATTATATCTCCCATCGTTATTACAAGATTATATAAAAAAATATCGTTTTAATCCCTAATTCATAACTATAAATACCTCCTCTCTCCTCATATTTGCACACAACAAAGAATCGAGCTCTCATTTCGTTTTCTCCTTCTATCCTCTCTCTTAATTTGCCGTCTGTAATTTAAGTATTTGTGTGTAAACTATTAACCACACCCCTTATATTATTAAACTTTATAATTATAACTAAAATATTTTTATATTTATATTTAAGCTAATAATTCATAATACGTTATCAGCACAATTTCTAAAAGGTATGACAATGGGGTCGGTTCATGGCGGGTTTTGCCATCTTCAAACCCACTCTGTTTGAAAAAGTTGGCCTCGAACTTGCCCTCCCCTAATTAGAAAGAAACAGGAACGGGGCTAACCCACCCTTATTTTTAACTCGTCCAACTTGATCTCAATCCACCGCGATTTGATCCTATTTGACTATTTTTCTCAATATTAATTTAATTTTGTCTTTAAATCAAATCTTATAATTGAAAGTACAATTAATTCTTCATTTAAATAATTACATTTAGTAAGAATAGTTAAAACATATACAACATTTAATAAGAAAAGCATTGATGTAAAAAATGAATTAGCCTATCCAAGTTGCTTCTATAAGTATGAAAAATAGGGCCCGTTTGATTCGTGATTTGAAAACGGTATTAAAATATTTGGATATAATTTGAAAATATGAGTTGTATTGTTAATATTTTTAGTATTTAAAAATATGTTTGATATAATAAATAAAAACTATTTTTCAATTTTAAAAATTATAAAAATATGTTTGATATAATTTTTTAAAAGAATAAAAATAAGGATATGTGCTTGATTGAGACTATTTTCAATAATTTTTTCTGTTAAAATTTTACCAATAATCAAATATAAATTTTTTATTGATGTTGATTATTTCAAAATTATATTTAAAATATATGAATACAAAAAACATAAGTCAATTACCTCCTTAAAAGATAACTTTAAAAAATGGTAAATGATTGAAAAATACTTGAAGTTTATTTAATGTTAACATAGTAAAACATAAATATTATTTAATTAAACTTAAAAATTTATATATTTTATATAAATCTGAGTGATTTTAATATAAATTTCAATAATCAAGATCCTAATTTATATATATAATAATAAATTTTAAAAGTTTTATATGAAACAAGTACATCTTAATTTATTTTTACAGTCTTAATTTATAAATACATTTATCTAATTTTTAAAGTCTTCGCTAAATCAAATGAATCCTGATTGATCATAAATACAATTATAATTGTTAAAAGTCTCTATTAAATCATGAACTCTTACCTAAATTTTTTGAGTCTATCTTATCCAATAATAATTTAAATTATATAAATATATAAAAAAAATTGTATTCGAATTTGATTCAGATACAATAAAAGAAATAAAAAAAATGACTTTTTATTATTTTTTTAATTTTACACTAAGTTTTAGAATCCTATCCAAAAATTATTTTTGAATTAAATTCAACTAACTTTAAGCAAACATGTATTTTGAGGATTTATTGTATTTTTTATTTTAGAAAATACAAAATTGTATCCAAATACCATATCAAACGGGCCCTAAATATTTATAAAGATAATAATTTGAAAGATCAAGTATATACAATGAGTCTGCAAAGAATTAATCTGCCTAGGTGCGAAGAAATTGATTTTCCCTTTTTCAATTTAATCAAAGCATATACAAGCCAATAAATATGCTGCTAAAATAACTAATTTTCACTTTAAGAATATTAAAATGCATATCATTAATATTAATAAAAAGAAAAATGAATCAGTATATCAAGGATATCAACATCAAGAACCACAAAAAAAAAACCAACAATTCATGACTTTTTAATGTTTTAATAATTCAATTTTTTACAATAAAAAACACCCAAAAGTTTCAAACTTTCTATAATTTTTCAACATTTCAAAATAAAAAACACAAATAACTTAAACCTTCCACAACATCTTCAATTTACTTCATCATCCTACAAAAAAACTAAAAAAAAAGATACAAATTCTAGTTAAATCATATCAAAAAACTATAATTAAAAATTAATTATTATAAATAATTTTTACCTCTTGAATATCTTCAATATCCACTTTTATAAATGTGCTATAGCATTTTCAACAACACTTAAAATGGGTTTCCCATCTACATTTAAAAAAAATAAAAATAATAATTAAAATAAATTAATGAAAAATTAAAAAATATAAATTTGAATATGAAAAATTTTATATTTTGACGTAACCAACTTTGAGTACACATCAAAGCTTCTACTGTATTAGGATGTAATCTACTACGATGTGAACTTATAACTCTATTACTTGTGCTAAAAGCTAACTCAGAAATAACTGTGGACATTAGAATTGCCAATATGTCTCGAGCAATCTTAGATAAGATAAGATACTTATATTGATTCACTTTCCACCAACTCAAAACGTCAAAAGATTCATGATCAGATAATATCTAATCTTCTAAATATAATTCAAACTCGATATTTTTATGTTCATTCACATCATCATCTACAAAATTTATAAACTTTAATTTTCATTTAGCTTATTTCTTAGTAAAAGGCAAAGAAGAACGAGAGAAACCACTTGCAGAAAAATTTGAAGTACTTTCACATGAACTAAATTTTATTTCATAATCTTTGATTAAATCTAAACAAAGATTACGAACTTTCTCAAGATGGCATAAAGAAGAACCAGGATACAATTAAGGAAAATAAAACTCTAACAACTTTATTTTGTACCTTGGATCAAATATAGTTGCCAATACTAAAGTTCTATAAACATCATTCTAATATTTATCAAATTTCTCAAACTTTTTTTTTGCCATCTCCCTAATTTTTTGAAAAGGAGAAGCATGCCACTCATCCAATAGCACTTTTATCTCACAAATATGCACCAAAAACAAATTAGCAGTCGAATATGTAGTTCTAGAAAATAATTCTACGACTTTATAATATGGTTTCAAATTAGTTGCCAAAATTTCACTAGACAAACTCTTATATTGCGACTCAAGAAATCTCAATATGAAAAACACAACCCTATACTCCAATGCAATAGAAATCATGAGATAAGTAGAGTTTCATCTAGTCTCACAATCAAGCACCAACTTACTAGTACATGTAATATCTAATTTATGAGCAACATCTTCAAACTTTTCCCTCTTTTTTGTTGTTGTTGACCAATAAGTAACATTATCACAAATTTTACTATTTGCTTTACTAATAACTGATATTTTATCTCTAATAATTAAATTCAAAATATGAATAGTGCATCAAATATCAAATATTGACCCACCCAAAATTAAATCATGCTTATTGAACTTCTCTAGCAAGAAATGAATTATGCAGTCATTACTAGAACAATTGTCAACAGTTAAAGCAGATACCTTACGATCCAAATTGAGATCTGCTAAAGCATTAAATAGGGTATTGCACATTATGTCTGCGGCATGATTTATTATATTTATTTTCTAATACTTAATTAATATTAATTGTGAATATATTGTAAAATAAATAAATTTATATGTTAGTTATAATATATTAAAAAATATTATTTATAAAATATACAAAATTTATAATATGTTAATAAATATTATTATTAATTTACTAGAAAATAATATTATGATTTATTTTATTAATATATTTTTTATAAACATATTATATTTTGTCAAATTTTAAAGATTTAATAATTATTTTTGTTAAATAACTATTTCTGATAGGGGCATAATCATTATTTTTAAATAAATTGGGGCTTTCATGGATATTTTTCAAAATTATTAGGACTAATTAGTTCATTAAGCCAAACCTTTTGAACTTGCATGTCCTTTTTTCAATATTTAATCCTTAATCTTTAAATCTTTGAATTTATTATCTAAAATCTTATTATTAAAAATCAAATTAAAAATCTAAAATTGGAAGTTCAAATCTTGAAAAATCTTTAATCCTTTAAAATCTATAAATAAGTGGTATTATATGAAGGGAGAGAAACAATTTATTGAAGAAGGTCGTTTCGCTAATACCAAAATAGAAGAAGACATCGACAAGTAAATATATTTCTTCACTTCATAGTTCACTTTATATATAATATTTCATATAAAGATTAAAATTTTATTATTATAGATCTTTTCACATTTTGTATTGTATCCCAACCAAGCCCATCATGAAACCCATAATGCATGTGTTGCTTTGAGAAACTAAAAGCTCGATTTGTTGTATTATATTGTTTATACAATTGATTTATGGAAAGAGTAGTTGATAAGCTTAGAAATTTTGTGTGTTTTGTTTGCCTGATTATGTAAACTATATAGGTATTATGCTGATATTAACATCCCCTATTCTTGTAAATGTTTTAACGTTTTAATTTTTACATTTGTGTAAATTATTTAAGTTTAAATATCTTGTTAAAAGTAATTGGAAGATTGTTGGGTACTATTATGCGTACAAACTTACAATAAATGTTGAATCACTGATATTTCACTTATTCATGATTATGATAAAATGGGTTTTAATTTGCAACCCTTAAAGTTGCCTGTTAATTTTAAGGATGAGTACAAACTGGTTTGGTTTGAATTTTCTTAAAATCATACATGTAAAAATTTTGTGTTTTTATTTTTTAGAATTTAAAAAGAATCGAATGAAAGTTGAAATCTGATCGGAATCGGATTAAATATATTTGAAATAAGATAGAATCTATCGGTTTTAGTTCTATACGGTTTATCTTCGATATTTTCGCATTTGATTTTTTATATTTTTTAATTTCATAAAACAATGTCATTTTAATGCTAAATTTATGTAAAATAACATTATTTGCATATAAATATATAAAAAATATTTTCTGTCCGATTCCAGTTTTTTGGGCCAATACTAAAATCGAATAAAAGTTTTTAGGTTTTTTTAAAATAAGAACCAATTTCAATCGAATATCATTTAAAGTTAGATCAAATCTATCGATTTTGATCAAGTCTAGTTCGATTTTCTGGGTTTTGATTTTTTTTGTCTAGCCCTAGTTAATTTCATGGGGTAACAATTGAATTTAAGTTCGGAAGATTCTAATAAATCTAGTGAGGTATCACTTGTCAATTTTGTGTTGATGTTAACATTAAATAGAGAGGATAATACACAACAAGGAATTCAAGCTTGAAATTGTTAGTGGAAAAAAGAATAAATAGTTGTGAAAAGTACTGATGGACCCCAATCCTCGACTTCGTTTCTTGACTCGACTTTGACTCTGTTTGTCTTTAGACTAAAAAAAAATATTGTACTTGTCTAGACTCGAATTCAAAACTAAAAAAAATATGAACAACTAACTAGCGACTACACCACCTTCATTTATCATCAAAATATGCAACTAAAATATATTTAACACATATATTTATTATTGATATATAATTGTACAATCTACTAATAGTTATTTATTTGACAAATATTTAAATCAAATTCTATTACCATTATTTTCTTAGTAATTTTTTTGAAGGAACAATAACTTTATTTTAAATTCTAATAAAATAAAATTGATTATAAATATAATTATTTTCTTTTAAAAATTAATTTTAAAAAGATTCAAATATTTTTTGAATTATATGTATAGGACAACGAGACATTATCTACCAACTACTAAAGAAAAGTTATGCATTTAAGTGAGTTTTTTGTTGCAATATTTTTATCTTTTGTTATAGTTATTATAAAATCAAATTTTAATATCATATTTTCAAGGAGTCAGAAGAATACAACGTACATTTATATCATTTTAGCTTATTCAAATTTGTTAATAGGTTAAATTTTTAAGCATGTTTACCTTGTTTTCTTGTTTTTACGTTCAAGTTTACCTTATTCTTTTCGATATTGTAAAAAAATGGAGTTGATAATATTTTTTTATGCTATCCCTATTCTAGTATTTGTCTACTATAGTTTAGCTTTTATAATTATTAGTAGACACCAACGACCACAACAATAAGAACCAAATCTATTCCACATACCAATTAATTCGTAAGGATTATATACAGATTTTATTTCATACTAACTTAATTATTTTTACTAAATTGCATGCCTTCTTCATATGCATTTTAGTAAACTTAACCTTTTGAAATGTGTTTCTTCAATTGTAGTAGGTATAGTTAGCATGACGGGGTTTTATAAATGTTGACCAATTCATGACTTTAGCCTTTTAGATTTTTTTTATATGTATAGGACAATAGTTCTTTTATCTCTCGATCAGGAAAAAAAAAACTATGCATTTAAGTGACTATTTTGTAACATTATTTTTATGTTTTATTGTAGTTATAATTATTACAAATAAAATTTTAGTATTATATTTTGGAGTAGGTAGAAGAATATAACTTACAATTATGTTGTTTTAGGTTGTTCAAATTTGCTAATAGTGTAAACTTTTAAGGATTTTTACCTTGTTTTCATGTTTCAATATTTATATTTACTTTATTCTTTTTGGTATTTTGAAAAAATAGATCAGTTGATAATATGTTTTTATACTATCCTTATTTTTACATGTCACAGTAACAAGAACCAAATCTTCTCTACGAACTAATCGGCAATGTCTGCATAGAAATTTTGTTTGATATCAGTTCAATTAGTTTTAATTACATTGCATGTCTTCTTCGAATGTATTACTTTAAGGGTAATCTTCAATTTGCCCCCAACCATTATTGACAAGCATCAATTCACCTCCAAATTTATTAAAAGTCATCATTTCACTCCCAAACGTTAAGTTTAACATAACCCTTAAATATTACCATTGACCATAACTTATTTATAAAAATACGATTATATCTCTATCAAATTTCAAAATATTTTTTCTTATTTAAAAATACCATTATTGAATTTGATACTTATATTAAAAATATTTTTAAATGAGAAAAAATATTTTTGAATTTGATAGAGATATAATCGTATTTTTATAAATAAGTTATGGTCAATGGTAATATTTAAGGGTTATGTTAAACTTAACGTTTGGGAGTGAAATGATGACTTTTAATAAATTTGGAGGTGAATTGATGTTTGTTAATAATGGTTGGGGGCAAATTGAAGATTACCCATTACTTTAATTATAGTGGGTATAGTTTGCATGATGGAGTTTTATAAATGTTAATTGATTTTTTATTTTGGGCCTTTAGATCTTTTTATATATATAGGACAATAGCTCTTTATCTCTTAATCACAAAAAAACAAGTGAGTGTTTTGCTACATTATTTTTCTGTTTTATTATAGTTATTATAAAAAAAAATTTAATACTGTATTTTATAAGCAGAAGGATAAACTTGCATTTATCTTATTTTAACATGTTCAAATTTGTTAATAGTTTAAAATTTTAAGGATGTTTACTTGTTTTCTTATTTCTATATTCATGTGTACCTTAGTCATTTTGGTATTGTGAAAAATGGAGGTTATAGTATTTATTTTTGCTATCCCCGTTCTAGCATATGTAATATGTCTAATATAGTAGTTTTTAAAAGAAATGTTTTCATATACTGCCTTAAGGGATTTAAAACTATCACTTTGCAGCAATTTTTAGGAAAAAGGATCAGTTATCTCCCCTGGATCATCCATATATGTTAGTTGACCCTTAACATTAATGGTAAAACTGTAAATGGATGTTACTTGAAGAGTTTATAAATGATGTCAATTCCCTGCTACTGTCTTTGCCTTCATAAGATTAAAGCTAAAAATGGTTCAATTTTATAATCTAAAATAAAACCTTAATGATGTGAACAAAGCTACAGAATCATGCATACAAGAGAAAGAACACCCATGAGAGCTTGCAGGGGCTCAAGGGCAATAGTCACATGATCCAACAATCTTTTCAAATGGACAAAAATTACAAGAGATGGGCTGAATACATAACAAAAATTCAAAGTCGGATGCAAGAAGAAGAAGAAAATAGCCCTGCGTTACTAAATCTTCGTATCGCATAGATAATTTGGGCTTTTGAAGATTCTTTATTCTATATAGAATAAGTTTCCTTGTTTGTTTAGGATTGTTATTTTTTTAGGTTTTCTTATTATATTAGGATTGTTATTAAAGTTTCCTTATTTGATAGGATTGTTATTCAGGTTCCTTTATAAGTTTAGGATTATAGTCTTATTTTCCAACTTAAGTTAACAATTCTATTGCTACTTAATTTTAGACATTCTTTTTATTTATAATTATGATATTTACATGTCTATATAAAGACTACAAATATGTAAAACGAATTTCATCATATTAGTAATAATATTGAGATATTTTCAACAAGCTTAGCTTTGTTTTCTTGTGTTCTTAGTAGAATACAATATCTTGACTTATCAAGGGAGTGATCAACCTTTGTGGTGTCTTCAAGATTGGAATTTTAAGGACTTAGTTTCTTTAAGTTCTGATCTGATCATCTACAACTTGTTTTCTAGTTTCTTGAGTGCACATAACAACTGATTCAAGAGTTCCTAAAACAAGTCGTCTAGTAGGTTCTTATCACTTAACCTATTATGGTCGATCTTAAAAAGAATTTCCGCGCTAAATATCATGGAGTATGAGAAAACCCATATCAATCAATTAGTTCTTCTTTAGATTTTAGATACCAAAGACAAACTGAAAAAATAACTTCAATCTTAGCATCTATATAAGGGTTTAAAGATGAATGTGAGGTATTTTTCCAAAACTAATTGATCAATGACGAGTTGGGTTGTTTTCGAGTGCAGGTTAAAACCTCTTCCTCATATATTTTCTAGACCAAGAACAAGAGTTAACCTTATAAAGGTTAGATGTTTGCAGTTTAAGAAAAATATAAATCTAAAATTTCCTTTAATTAATGTTTTTAGATAAATACTCAGGTGGCAGAAATTAGGGGTTGAAAATGAGTTCTCCATTGAGATTTGCTCTACTAGATAGAGAGGGTAATAAAGAGAGAATAAATGGTATTAATGGGATAAAATATAAAGAAGAAGAGAAATTTGATCCTGGCTCATCGCCGCCTTTCGAGCTGGTTGATATTGGAGTAGTTATACAAAGCATTGCTAGGTTAAAGATCTATAGGCGTTTATAATCTATGTTATTGAGAGATGTTGTAGTAGTGTTTGGCTTGGCTTGGTTGCTATTTATCTTAACAATTGGATTATTTGGCCTCTGTACTAGGTTACTTAGAGAACATGTTTTGGGTTGCTCAAGAAATTGGATTATTTTGTAAGTCTACACTTTAATATTTGTTTGAAATATTTTGGACTATAGGAAAATGGACATGACATTACTTGGGTTGGGTTAATTGAATTTTTAAAGAATTAATTGTTTCTTATGTAAATGTTGACCTTATTGTTTCTCTTTTGATTGTGAAGATTTGGTGTTATAGTTATATTGAAGGGAACAAATGAATGGATTGTGAGGTGGTAGTGTGGTCATTTTGTTGGTATTTGAGTTAATTGAGAGATAGGAGAAAACACTAAGTATGAATATTGAGTTGTCAGTAATCGTGAGCGAGTGTTAAACTTTTGTTCTATTCACGAAAGAAATACATGAGTGCCTATAAGTAATTGTATTAGTCAACTAATAGACATGGATGATCCAAGGAACATAACTAATCCTTTCTCCAAAAGTTACCACAAAGTAATAGTTTTGAATACCTCAGGAGAGGTATATGAAAATGCCTCGTTTTTAAAATTATTAGTAAACATCAACTCCCACAACAATAGAAACCAAATCTTCTCCATGGACCAATTTGTAATGTTTACATAAAAAAAAATTTTGATACTGATTCAATTAGTTTTAACTACATTGCATGCCTTTTTCAGATGTAGCCACTAAAAAAAAGAAAAGAAAAGCTTTGACAATAATGGAAGTAGTTGCTAAAAGTGGCTAAAATTGTTGTTAAAATATTTAGCAACGAAAACACTATTGTTGTCAAGGTTGTAGATAAAAGGTGATTGTTAAAGATTTTAACGATGACAGAAACAATGTCCTCTCCAAAAGCTTTAACAAGGACAATAATTTTCATCACCGAACATTGTCGCCAATGACTGTTATCATTAAAAGTTGCTGTCGAAATCTTTAAGTGACAACAAACTATTGTTGGCAAAGATTCTATTAGCAACAAAACACCTTCGTCGCCAAAGATGTTATTAGCAATAATAAAATATCGTCGCTAGTGACATTACTTGCGATAGCCAACTTTTGTAGCTAAAAAATATTATGGTAACAATAGTATATCATTACTAAAAGATATTTTAATGGTAACAGTGTGTTATTGCTAAAAGATGTTTTGGCGACAAAATTTTGCAGTCATCAAAAGCCTTTATTGCTACAACATTCTGTTATCCTCAAAAGGTTTTTCTGTGATGACTTGTTGTTGTCGCTAAAATATCTTTAGGCGGCAAATAATTGTTGTCACCTAAAATTTTTTTTGTGGTTTTAACGATGATATCTTGTCAATAAAACCTATTTTGGAGATGACAAGGTTTTGTCGCCTATATTTTATTAGCCTATATTATATATTATACTATTTAATATTTCTTAACACAAATTAATAATATAATTTTATTTATATAAATTTAATTATCAATTATAATAATAATTAAATAGATTAATGATAAATATTATAATATACAATAACTGTTCTAGACTTGTACTTGACATTTCTCTTTTTTGATAATAACTATTTTTGATCTTAGAGTTGTTCTGTGAAATTTTTTTAACATTCATAGTTTGAAGAGGCCAAATTATAATAATTTAAAGTCTGCGAAAATTGAAGTAATAAAAATAAAATTTAAAGAACTAAATTTTAATTTTTACTCATAAATTCGAATTTCTTTTTAAAAATATAAAGTTAACATCACTACAAATTGTTATGTAATTCTATCGTTATCAAAGACATATAAGTAGTAATTAATATGATATATCGCAATATCGCCAATATTATTGCTATAGTACCCATTTTTCACTGTCTAACACAATCAAATACACCATTTCTTTCTCCTGCACAATCGCATGCACCCTTCGTTAGAAAGTACTGTTTTCATATGAAACCGGTTTGAAGAAAAACAGTTAAAACAAACCGCTAGCTCGGCCAATTGAACTGGCCCGAGCTGGGCAAAGGTTAATCTTACTACCGAGTGGAATAGACTTATCCATGCAGCCAAACAAAACAAGTCTTACAAGATTTCCCAGCTAGCAGGGTGCGTCACGGGGGAAAAGTGAGCTTACAAAAAGAGAAGACTTGGGGATCAGTCAATCCCTGCTGAAATATCTCTCTGTCTTTCTCTATCTCTTCGTAAATTGAGTTAAAATGGCGGAAGGCAAGGAATCCACGTCGAGTTCACTGAGCCAAGGGCTTACTCCTCATGACCCGGAAGATGTTCCAAAATCTGCTCCTAATTCCCCCAATTCATCTACGCGCAAGGTAAATTTCAATTCTCCGCTTCAATTTTCGTCATTTCTCTTGCTAGGGCTACAAAATCAAGATCTAGTTTAGCCGTTATAATTGATTATGCGCTCGTCCTGTAATTAAAATGGTGTATAAATCGCTCCACTGTTAGTCTTAAGTTGAAGCTTTTAGCTTGCTTGGAATGTTCTAATGAACAGAGGTTTCATTTAATTGCAATAAAGATACTTTCATAAAGCAGTTTTCTATGGGTGTTTTTGGTTTACTTCTTCTGAATGATATAAATTGCCGTCTTTCTCTCAATAACATGCTTAAATGTAATGGGATATCAAACAATATGGTTTTGACATAAAGCTTTCAAATATGTCTCATGATGTGGGAAAAAAAGATCTGGTTCACAAAACTGTAATAAAAAGTTTCTCGTTTAGATATACTATGCAAATATTTGTTTTAATTTCATGTGTGATTTACATTTTCATTTGGTCAGGCTTGCATTGCTGTTCTACAGAGTTGGGTCTCAAAGAAGTTTATGACTGGATGGTAATAAGCTTATTAGAAGATACTTCTTATATTTTCCTGATATTTTGGTTTTTATATTTGATGTTCTCTTGGCACTAGATAATTTAAATGCCGAACTTGCAGTGTGGTTCTCTTTCCAGTTGCTGTTACATTTTTAGTCACATGGTGGTTCATTGAGTTTGTTGACAGTTTCTTTAGTCCAATTTATGCGAGGCTTGGAATAGACATATTTGGTAAGTCTTCAAAACACCAACTGGATGTTCAATTCTCTCTGATGTTGGAGCTCTAATTTTTAGTTCTAACCAAGAAACTAAGGCTGATGAAATCAGTATATTGATACAGGTTTCTCAACAAGTTATTGTGTAGTTATTGATGTTACCCAAAAAAACCCTATGATAAGCATATGTTTTTCTTTCTGATATAGCAGACAAAAGCTGCACTGCATGCCTTTTTTGATTAAATTTGAACTGTTAAGAGTGACTTAGGGTACACATTGCAATGGAAAACGAGTGGTTTCTGAGTGTAACGCCAATTTTTAGTAAATCAGTACCTTCTATTTTAGTCCCCTACAGCAGGGTAGTTCTGGCATTACGGTTATGTTATATCAGCCTTACTATATGGCTAGTGGTAGGCAGGAAAAGTAGAGCTTCCTAAGATTGAAAGGGGCACAATGAGCACATCATTAGATGGGGCATGTTTCAGCTCTTACAAAGTCTAGTTGGTCATATACTTGTTCAAATAAATATTGTCTTTCTTTTCTGGAGTAACTATACTTGGCAGAGGTTTCTTATTACCCAGATTATAATATGTCAATTTGTACTTATCTATTTGACTCCTGCTGCCCTATGTGCTGTTATGTAGTGAGGGCCAGAATTGTTGTTTCATTTTATTCTGTTTCTGAAGAATATTTGTTTTCAATGTGATAGTTTTCTCTAAAGTTCCTTTATCTTTCAAAGCCTTCCATCCTGCAATAGTGTCCTCCATGAAATGCTATGAATAGAAAGCAGTGGTTTTTAGAATGATGAGTGGCTTCTTCCTAAATTGTATTTGAAAGGAATTGATGTATGCAGAGAATGCTATCTTCTTTTTTTCCCAGAAGAAATTTGAGTGTACTTGGAAGGTGGCCTGAAGGTGATATTGAGCAATTAGATTTAATGGAATAGGAAAAGGACCAATGTATCATGGCGGGTAAAAGATTTGAATTATGTTTTTTTTTCTTTATTCTCTTGATAGAAGTTTTCTTTAGTTTTATAAGATGCAATTGTTTATTGAGTATTGTTTGTGCCATATTCTCCATCAACATATTTTAATGATAAAGAATGATTATATTGTTATGCTCTTAATAAACTGTCGTTAAAACTTAAACAAATGAGGAGACATAGTGCATTAGTTTATGAGTCCTACCCCTAAATTTCGTCATTCCTGCTGTGTGAGTGTTTATCCACAAATTCCAGGGATAACCAAGCACTCTAAAGCTCTGAATTTATCTCATTAGTGCCATGATAGTTAATTTTTTTCCTTCACTACTAGCAGCTGTTTGCCCACTTTGGCTGAATATTTTACTTCTGTATGTGCTTAACTTGGTCTTCACAAGACATGATTGAATGCGCTTTTCATTTGCTGTGAAGATAAAATTCTCATTTGAATGACACCCTTCATCTGGTGTTTGGCCAATACTAGGCCAGGTTTCTATCCATCTCTTCATGTTGGCTTTAGTTGCTTCCTGTTCTGCATTTGAATATGCTTTTATGATATTTTTTATGTTCTTTAGGTTTCTGGGTCTTCTATCTCTTTTTATGGTTTCGTCACTGGTCTCTTCTTGTAATTCATTTTCTTCTGTGGTGCAGGCCTTGGGTTTCTGACATCTATTCTTTTCATACTCTTTGTTGGTGTATTTGCTTCATCATGGCTGGGTGCCACTGTGTTCTGGCTTGGAGAGTGGTTTATAAAGCGGATGCCCTTTATGAAGCACATATATTCAGCCTCTAAACAAATTAGTGCAGCTATTTCTCCAGGTAATACCAGCTATTTTGCTGTTCCAAAGAGTCTTCACCTTAATTTAGCTGTTATGTGCTATCCCTATGTGTGTATATGTGTGTTAGTGCACTTTGCTTGGGATTGTTGCACATGTATCTTAGACACTGAAAGCTTCAGCAGTTGATAGAACTTTTTATAATCTGGTTAAGTCGGTAATCAGTTCTCTTTTTCATGCAGACCAAAATACAACTGCTTTTAAGGAGGTTGCAATCATTCGCCATCCTCGTCTTGGCGAATATGCATTTGGTTTTATTACATCATCAGTTATCCTTCAGGTAGATATTTGACCTAAGCAACTTGATTTCTTTGCTTGATAATTGAGACCTGTACCAGACTAAGAGGACCTAAAAGTTTTCCTCTTAATGGTTATTGATGCTTTTCATTTATTTTGTGGAGAATATTTCTGGTACTTTTGAAAAACAATGAAAAACAAAAGGAAAAAGATAAAAGAGATTACTGGAAGGGAGAATGTATTGTGCCTGTTTGTAAATAATGGAATTGCTTTAAGCTGGCCGCCAATTGGTTGAATTCATTGGTGTAGAAATAAAACTGCACCTCTTTTTTTCCTTGACAAATAAGCAAAATCAAACATTAAAATGCTCATAGAGAATGATGTTATTGGATTGGAGAAGAGTTTAAAGAAGCACATGACAATTTTACAGAAGCATATAGTAGATGACTTTTTGATAATTTTTAAGGTTCCTGCATACTACTGAAAGTCTAACCATCAGTTAGTAGGTTTCATTTGCAATATCAGGAATATCACCAAATTTACATCAAATATGTATACACAGGCACTTAAAGAGAGATAATGACTGGCCACAGTTTGCTTCTATTTATTTCTCACCTGTTCAATTATTGGTTGATTGATTCCAGAGAGAGAATGGAGATGAAGAGTTGTGCAGTGTTTACGTCCCGACAAACCATTTATACATTGGTGACATTTTTTTGGTGAACTCTGAGGAGATCATAAGACCAAATTTGTCTGTTCGAGAAGGAATAGGTCTGTTTTCGCCCTCGACAAAATATTGTATCATTTCTTTGTTGTTACCTGCAAAGCTTTCGAAAGTGAACTTCGAAGCAAAATTTTGCTCTCTACTCCTGTCTGAATGATTTCAAGCTGATATTGTTTGGGTTTGATTTGGCTGATCAATAGTATAACCTGACATTCAACTTGAAATATTTTATTTTGTTTGGAAATACTAGTGATGTAGAACGGGCTAGGCTAGTTTTGGGTTATTTTAATCAGGGTTATTTTCTCATTAAAGTCATGTGTTATTTGTTTTACTCAGTTTGATTTTTATCGTTCGTGTTATAATAGGACCTATTCCTATTTGAACGTAGTTTCCCTTTTTCCTCATATTTAGGTTTATGGCTACTATAAAAGAGGCCTTAGGTTTAGTTCTAAACACAGACTTGAGACTTTGAGATTATTAAATGAAGGGCATAATGCTAGTTTATGAACACGGTAAAATAAATAACGAACATGTAATTGTAACGAAAAGTGCTCTCAATTGGACACGCCTCTTAACTTGTGCAGCAGGATATTTTCTCTGCTACTGGTTTTGAACATATTGGATATTTTGCGCCAATGTTGAGAATGTTCTGGATGCAGCAGGACCAATAAATGAAAATATCTGTTTTTATTTGTGGAATACTTTCAAGAAAGAAAAACGTTGTACTAAGTTCCACAAGTATTTAATATTTCTTGCATGAATACCCATGCATGTGGACTTGTGAGGGGGCTATGTTGTTTATATTTCTGTTTATATAACCATTGATTATAAATAGTTGAAATGACAGAATACGTTTAATTATTGAAATTTATTGATTTTGATAGGAATGATTTGTGAGTTTTGTGCGAATAGCATACAGTTATATATCTTTCTTGAGTTGCAACTTATATTAGATAGCTTATATCTACCATTTCTGCTTGGATCCTTCAATTGACTAGTTATTTATTGGATGCAGAGATCATTGTTTCAGTAGGCATGACAATGCCACAGGTAATTTCTCCAATAGAAAGGATTCATCATCAGGGCAATAGAATTCCTATGAGCAGGATAATGTGAAGGTATAGAAGACCAGTGCCTCCGCAATTTCTTGTTGCATACAATATTTTGGGAGTAGTGCATATCATCTTCATTTGATCTTTGTTTTGTAGAATCAAAAGATTTTTGTTTCATCGTATGGATAGCTAAGTCATCAGGAATACGAAAAAGAATAGGATGGGTAGATGGATTATTGCCTTCTGATCAATTGTCTTGCTCAAGAAAGACACTTCCGGATAACCATGTGTATATTGCCTACTGTTGTATTGTTGTAATTTTCACTTGGATGTGTAAAGATGAAGTTTCAGATAACCGTTTCTTCAAACACAATGTCAATCTGTCATCTGTTTTATCCCTTTAAACTAAAAAGGAAAGAAATTACATTTGTTCTTAATTGTATGATTCTATTGATATCAAAGTAAAAAGTTCAGGTCCAAAATCCAAAAACAATCACAAAATTCTCATTTAATTGACTTGTTCTCTACTACAGTGAACACTAATTCTTTTCAGTCAATATATTAGCTTAATTTATCACATGTACAATCATACAATTTCGTTACTTGAATATTTACTTCATTCTCGTCCAAAATAAGTGCAGAAGCAATACAAACAAGTGAAATATTTATGCATGGATCTATTGACTACTACATGGATATATATATATATATATCATTAATGCATTACCGCCTGCTTCGTGCTGTGGGGGGTAATTTCTCTGACGGACCACAAGGAAGCTTCTGCCCCGTCTCCCGTTCAATTCTGCTCTTGAGCTCCCTAAGTATCCGAATTTGTCCTAGCTTATCTGGAGACAATTTGTCCCAATAGATTCCTACAAGTAGAAAAGGTTAATTCTATGTAATATTTCTCCTAGTAAAATGGAGTTATCAAGTAATATCACTAACTAGCTTCTGGTTTGTGAATCTAAAGATAAAGTTTGTCTGTGCCAACACCCCACAAAAGTCTCATTAATTCTTCCGAAGCCATCCATCTCTCAAGATCTCGTACAAAAGGTCTCTTGCATGATCCAGACATGTTTAGTTCTAAAGCTGTTGAATGTTCTTAGTTACTTGTGCAGATAAGACCTAACGGTGAGGAACCTAGTATCATATCTTCATAGCAATTTTTTTTAATTCACCCGCACAATTTCCTATTTTTTTTTCTTTCAGGGTAAAGCATAATTTCCTTTGTTGGACCTGAAATTCATTGCAGTTATATTATGGTCAAAGAATCCCCTATTTCAAACTTGTATATGAGAAATTCATCCCACAGTGACTCCAACTTGTGTGAATAATGAGATAATAAGCAGGATTAAAAAGACTGGTACTTCTCATTGAGATCCGAGTGAGACATGTTTTCACAAGAACTCACAAGCCAACCTCACCACAGAACTCTTTTTTACTTTCAGTATCATGCATGTGTAATAATAGTATTAGATAACAATTTCTTTGCGTACTACAATTATAGGCTTAAGAGGATACCGACAGTCAAGCAAGATAGCTTCTTCAACAGAACTAGGTGCCTTTACTGAGACTAATTCATATATGAACAGGAGATCATTTGAAGTATAGCTCCGTATAGTCTTTAACCTTAGATATCCTTTTAGTACCATGTGCTTGGAGCTCTCTAAATAATCCCAAAAAGAAATTAAAAAATGGTGAAACACAGAAAAAGGCAGCTGGAATTATTACAAACCTTGAGGCTTTGGGATCGTTGTGTTGGTAAAGATGACTTGGGTGGGAGTGCATATGATGTCTACTGCAACATCATGGATCAGTAGTTTCTCGACTGGAATATCATCTACTAATTGACAGTCATGCACTACAAGAGCAGTTTATATATTAGATAATACAATACACAAAAAGATTGACCGATATTGTTAGAATGCATGAAGATTAAAATTCTAAATTTCACTAGCATCCAAGTAAATAGGTGTATGCGACACGTGCATAACATTGTTAATAGTTAACGACAGTATATTATGAGTGAGAGTGGTTAAGACACTATTGGAAAAAAAATTGCAATAACAGAAATGACAAGAAGAATATTAAAAGAATGAGTGTAACAAAGATATAACCAAAAGGTGCATTTACCAGAGGTGACGACAGGAGTTGAGTCGTCAATGGCTCCCATATATCGCAGCATCCCATATTCAAGCTCTGCAAATCCCTGCAACCCAAATCCTTTTCTAAGGCAAACAAATAGAAAATCCAGAAGCTTTTCAGAATCTATAATCACAAACAGGAATTTCAGTAATGAAATTACATGTCAATTTTCAATGTCATAAGAGTTCAAATACATAGAATTTAGTATATTACCAAAGCTGTCAACAACTTCAGAACATACATACCATAATCATCTAAACTAGATTTTACCCAAGAATTCAAAGTCCATAACCTCGCCCATGAGATAGTAACAGGTGAAAATATATCATAATGTATGGACAAGACATAAAAGCTTCAAATGTTAAAAGGCTAAATTGGAAAACAATAATTTATGACAAATAAAGGTTATTTATCATAGCTACGCAAAATATTGAGACAATAAGATAGAAGCCAATGTCACCACTTTTTAACACATTGTCTCTTATTGACAGTTGGCATTCAACAAAGGAAAACGCAAAAGGTTCATTTTTCATTAGAAGGAATTATCCTCAATGACATGACAGCAATTTCTTCGTGACACTCATTACTATTCCAGGACACAAGGATAACTAAAGAACATTAGATATCTGTCTAGAACCTTACATCTTTTATCACATTCCAAAAGAACACATCAGGTCTACTAAACAATCAAGATCATATATTTTTCTAGAACTTGCCTTCTTCATGAAGGTTATGACGAAAGTAAACTCGTGATGCAATAAGATTAAACATTATGTAGTTACCTCTCCCTTGCCGAGTCGAGCACCTGTTTTTGGATCAACAGCAACTGAGCCAATAACAATTAGATCTACCTTGATCTTTTCATCCAATCCAATCGGCTTTCCATACTTGGCCACCCCAACAGAGGTGCATGCCTCGTTGATTGTACTGGGACTTAGCATACCGGACTCAAGCACAGAGAAAAACCCTGTCCTCAAACGAGGCTGTGGAGTCAACAACTTCTTCCCACCTATGCATGGATGATCATATTAAATTTCAATGATATAGTAATCCAAAATTAAGCTAAACAAGAATATTATTATCATATTACAAGTAACTAGTAGCAGACAAATATCCATACTGAACATAAGACCAGCAACATGTTACAAATCTCATGCTTCAAATAAACAGTCTAACCTTTGATGTTAGAAATTATTATCAACTCAGCATAACATGATATATCAATTTGACATTCAACATAATAATACTTACATCTTATATCATAGAAAATTTAATAAAAATTCAACATTTTGATTAGAGCATTCATGAGTCAGAATTGTTTATTTAGAAATTCCTCCCCAGCTCTAATGTGAAAGGAATTCAACCTAAATATCTTGTGACACCTCAAGAAAACTTTACAGAGCAGCCATGAATAAACCACAGTAATGTTTATCACTATCATGATAACTAACCAGAGAGGGTGAGAAACCTGACTTGCTTCTGGGGCGAATCCGGGTTTACCTTCACACAACCCGCGACCAGAAATTCATTCAACTCACCCAACTGCCATAACCCGATACACACATTATTCTGAAAGAACTAAAATTAATTTTAAAATATTAAAAAAATAAACATTAGGATATAACAGTTTTACTACATTTTTGGCGGCAAGCGCAGCCCCAACGAAATTGGGAATCCTATGGTGAACGGGTCGAGGGTTCTGTGCAATATTCCGGGCCTCCATTAAATCCCATATCCTCTTTCGGATTATCCATTTCCAGGCTTTCGGGTCATCTTCAGAACCCGAATGGGTCTCTCTTTTCGAAGTCTCAGCCATCGATTCTCTGGCCTTGGCATCGAGGCGGAGCCTCTCGGCCTCATAAGCTGAGTCGTCGAATACGGCGGCGTTTCTAGCTTTGCTATTTTCCAGTTTGAAACCGAGTGATTTTCTCTGCGAATGAAAATCGAAATTATGTGATTTTGCGAATACATAATTGGGTTTGAAGGTAAATGGAGCTGATAATCGAATCATATTCGAGTCCATGAAGTGGGGAATTCGGTTATCGTCGTGGCGCCAAAGATGTGATGAGTGTGTGATCATATGTTACGTGTTTGCATTCTGTAAAACTTAAAATCAAGATAAGGATTGAATAAACGGTTTAGATTTACAGTATACGTTAGAAGAATTGAAACTGGCAGTACAGGATTCTCCTTGGTTTAGACCTAATTGAAACTGTTAAAGTTATAACGTGTGTGCTGGAGTAGCTCAGTTGGTTAGAGCGTGTGGCTGTTAACCACAAGGTCGAAGGTTCAAGCCCCTCTTCTAGCGAATATATTAGTTTAATTCATTCTTTTTTAAAAGTTTTTCTATATTTTAATGATATTCATATTTTGGTATTAATTTGTAGTATTGTTTAATAATGCTAAAATTTTTGTAATTCTTTCCTATCTTATATTTTATCTAAAATTTCTAACATTTTACTTATTAATTTGAATATTCTAATTTTTTATTAGATAAAATTAAAAAAAAATGTAAGTACAAATCTAATTAGAACTCAAACATTTTTTTTTTGTTAAATATATATTTTGTTTTGACACAAATCTCTCTGGCATAAATTTTTTATTCTCTTTTAAGTTATTAGAGTATATTTATTATTTTTCTTCACAAAATCCAAAATAAAAAAATATGCAAAAATTCTTATTTATTTTTTACGAATTTTAATTTTTAATAAATAATCTTGTTCAAACTTCACTACAAATTATAGATTAAATTTGGGTATAAAAAATTTTATTAAAAGAAATCGGGAGAGAATTCAATTTCACTTGTATTTGTACTTTTTTATAATTTTATGTAAAAATAGAACTATAAATATAAAATAGAGTTGAATTTTTTTTTTATAGGGATAACATTAACATCACTCTTAATTTAAAACAAAAATTAGTAAAGAAATTATATAATTTCTTGATGTACTACCTCCATATAAACTTACTTGATATCATTTATCAAAAGCCACTTTAACTAATAAATGAACAAAAATTATATTTCAGCATATAGATTTTGTCCCAGAATTATTTGTAGAAAAAAAAACATATATCACCTTTATTAATTACCCACAATATATATAATTATTTCCTTCTCAATTTTTTCCTAAATTTCTTTCTGTCGAGAATCCTTAACTTCTCTCAAAACACTCAAATCCAAACTTGTTTTATTCAATTTTTTATTTCATTATTTAATTAAAAAAATATTTGTTAAAAATTAGATAGAAAATAATAATTTAATTCAGGAGTATTTCCACATACCTCTCCTCAGGTTTGTGAAAATTTCAGTTTAATAAAAAATTTATGAAAAGTAACATAAAACTCCTCTACAAACAGTAAACTTACCAAAATACTATTAAATTCATTTTTTAAACTTATAAAATAGGATTACTTTGATTGAATTTAGATCTATGATCTTAGTAAAAAAGATCAATACCTCAACCGTTGTATCAAATATATTTTAATGTTACATTTTTCAATCCTTAAGAACAAACCCTTTTGAAAATATATATGTATAATAGTTTTTGTAATAATTAAAATTATTTTATTATTATAAAACTTATAATTCAAAAAAATTCAATATAATAACTTGAATTTAAAATTATTATCAAATAATAATAATAAAATTAATCTTAAATAATTATTCAAGAAAATGAATTCAAATTGTTATAAAATAAAATTATTCTAAAATTAGTATTAGCACTAATAATTAAAAATATTATTCTTAAATAATTGTTAAATAAAATAAATTATTTTGTTTAAAAATCTAAATAATCATAATAGTTTTAAAATTTTATAACTTAATGATAATAATAATTTTAAATTCAAATTATTATATAGAATTTTAATGATTAAAAAATTATTTTTGAATTACAAGTTTTATAATAACAAAATAATTTTAATTATTACAAAAATTATTATACATATTTTCAAAAAGATTATTTATTAAAAATTAAAAAATATATCATCAATATATTTTTGGTTTAATGGTTAAGATATTAGTCTTTTTTATTAAGGTCATAGGTTCGACTTCAACCAAAATAATCATATTTTACAATTATAAAAAAAAAAGATTTAGGAATATTTTGGTAAGTTCACTATTTGTAGGGGGAGGTTTATGTTATTTTTTACAAGTTTTTTATCAAATTATAATTTCTACAAATCTCAGGGAAAGTATGTGAAAATATTTCTTTGATTTATGGAATTTGATAATGATAAACAAATATATAGATAACATATAAAACAATTAGATTTATATCTCTTTTTATAAAAAATTTCAAATTCATATATAATATATTTTTCAAATAGATTTTACTTTAAGCTAACAACTAGTTTTTTTACTATACACCCTCAACTTTCATTTCATTTCATATTTAGGTAGCATTAGAGGTGGCAGCCTGTAAAAAATAAGAACATGCAAACTCTCGATTACTGTGTAAAATCAATAAGCTGAACCTAGCCTAATGTATGGTTACTGTGCGTGCCCATACCAGCCCAACCTGTTAGTAGAAAGCAACTCAAACATGGTCCATAAGCCCATATGACTGTATAGTGTATGTTAACAATACTCATAAATAATAAATAATTATATTGTATATAGCATATAGTAAATAGTGACTAATTTTCACTGTTTAAAAGATGAACAGTATTCTCATCGACTTTTTTTCTCGTCTTAGCATACAACAATAACTTTTTGCCGCACAGCCCATCAACTTTTTTCTTAGCCCAAGTTGTGAACAGTGTCGTGTTAGGTTGTACTGGCACTATTCACGGGCTATAATGCCGTGCTTAAGCCGATCCGCCGATTTTGCTACCTCTAGATAATGTTTAGCAAACACTAGTCCACTTTTATTAAATAAATAGTACTTTCATCTCATAACCTCCAAAGTTATAATACCTTGATATCATATATGCCTTAATACTCTTTTATCTTCTATGAACTATACAATATCTCAAAAGGTTATTTTTAGTATTAAAGCAACCATAACCTCCCTATTATGGTTTATTATTTCATTTCTAGTCCAACTATTTTATCCTCCTTTGAAATTATAGCAATCATAATTAGCTTATAATTAGGGGTGAGAACGATCAATCAGTTTGCTCTGGGTTTCGTCCAAAACCGTACTCGACTGAAATTTTTGGGACCGAAATCAAACCTAAAAAATAAAAATCGAACTAGAGCCAAACCCAATATTGTTAAAAGAGACCAAATGGTTCGGTTTCACTTTACTTTTAGTCCGATTTGAGTTCTAATTTTAACCTCTACAAAATCACATCATTTTGTTGCTACAATGTATTTAAAATAATGTTGTTTTATTATAAAAATTATATAAAATAACAGTTTTTCAATCTAGTATTTGAATCGGACCGAATACTTTGATTTTTTAAAAAATAAAAACTAATCTCAAATAAAATAAAATTAAAATTGGACTGGATCTATTAGTTTTGGTTCAATTTTTCTGGTCCCGGATTATTTTGCCTAGCTATACTTATAACATCCCTCACATAGGAGGACACCATGTAGCTTGGTTTTGAGCTTCTAAAATACCTGACAGCTTCCTTAAGATTCTACCAATAAGGATTTGTATGACTTCAAAACTAACACAACTCTATAAAAAATTACTTATAGATTATAGAATTTTTTTTAAAAGATTTTGGATAGGAATGAGAAATCTCACCTATAAAACACCAAAATTGTGTCTCCTATTGTTACTCAAAATCAGGATAGTTTGGAAGCATCAAGTGTGCACTAAACCACTTAAACTATGCCTAGGAGGCTAATTGTGGATTGTCTTACAATAAAGTTAACTATTTCTAGTACTCGAACAGAGCATCCAACAATCATAAATAATCTGAGCTCTATTTTGCTCAAAATAAAAGTGCACTGTGAGCAAAAACAAAAAATTTATTTGAGTGTTGACTCTCATCAAATCAAATTGGGTGAAATACTTCCAAAAATTTTACTCTATTTGCAATCTGGCAGACAATGTGTATTATGTTCAAGGATGCTTTTGCACACAGGTCATATAAAATCAGACACAATATTTCTCGAGGTCGAGTTTGAACTGAGAAGGATATGTAAAAGAGCCCTCTAGAAAACATAATTTGATTTCCACCAATTACAAGAATCTATGGAAGTTGAAGCAATATCAGGAAACGTCATTCTAAAAGCATCATACTTTTCTCTATTAAACTATAAAATATCGTTTCACTACATGAAAAGTTGTGTTTTTTATAATCAATGTTTCATAGCTATTATTTTTGTTACAATTATCAACTAGCTAGTTGGGTTATTATTTATACACATTGATTTTCGGGTACTTTTGTACTATATTAAATTGAATAAGTCACTTAAGCACCAGAGATACCATGTGACATCAGATCATATTTATATATGGTTAAATATTCTTAATGAATTTTATGATTAATTGATTTTAGCATTTGATTATGCATGAATCCACTTCTCAAGATAATAACTCGCCTCTCTTAATTAATATTTTGTAGATTAAGATGCATATAAATGGATTAAAATGATAGAGAATTTGAGCCGGGCCTTTGAGAAATTGAAGTATTCGTTTATAACAAGGCACGTTTTGTTTTAGGAATAATTTTGGAGTTCAATTATCAAGAATATGTTTTATTTGAGGCTTTACTTTTAAATGATTTTGATATGTGAAATTTTGAATAATAAAATTTTAATACTTGAGTTTGATTCTAGTACTTTCTCATGTTATGACAAAATAAAAGACGTACGCATAATGAGATTGATCTATTCGTTGGAGAAGCTTATCCTTTGTATTGTACTATCAATAAGCCTCCATTCAACTGAATCATAAGTTTTACTAATGTCAAGCTTTCAAAGCCTTACTATTCTTTCCTTTTGCCATGATTTATAGAGGCTTTCATTGTAATAACCAGATTTCCATTTTTAAATGGAAATATGTATATGTGAATCTATATATATATTATATTATGAGAAATGTTTATAATATAGGAATTGAAGAGTTAAGATATATTTTTGAGATGATTATTTATGTTTATGTAAAAAGAAGAGTTTTTGGCTATTTATTAATTTATCGGGGTTAATAAGCATAAAAGAGTAAATTAAAGAACTTGAATGAAATTTTACAGTCTAGGGTTCTCTATATAAATGAGGTTATTCTTTTGGTGCCGCCTCTTGCCCCTTTAAAAAAAGAAGGTGATGAAGAGAGGTTACCAATTTCGTGGGTAAGCTTATTTGTTATAAGATTTTCTTTTTATTTTTACGGTTCCTGATTTTTATTTTCTCAGTTAAATATTATGTATTTGATTAATTGGATAGTAGTTTAATGTTATTGTTTGATAGAATTAGGATTTTCAGTTTATTCATAGTTAAAAAATGGTTTTTTTGTGTACGCTTTCTTAATAATATTTTTATTCAATGACAAATTTATAGAATTTTATTTCACAGAAATAGTCTAAGAAACGAATTTTTTTTCAATTTTTTGAAGATCACTTCATTATTTTGAAGAATAACAATTTTTGATGTAAGTCCAAAACAAAAAATTTATTTGACCAGTTAAATGATATTAAAAAATTCTAAAAATCTGAATGTTGTTTTCTGTATATGTATACTTATATTTTTGCCGAATTTCATAATTTTTAGATACTTATACAAATTGTTATAAATTTTTGAATTAATGAACCTCAAATATGAAAATTTATATGGCAATTTACCTTTACTCAAAAAAGAAACTGTTTTGAAAATGATTTTGTTGTCCAAATATTATAGGATATTTTCACAAGGTATTTGTACGCGTCCTCAAAAACTCTATAAAATTTTAGCTTAATTCGATTAGTATATTGATAGTTAAAAATATTTGAATTCAGATTGTTCAACAAGAAAGCTGAAAGATAGATATCATATATATTGTGTTTATTCAAATTATTAACTTTCTTATTTTATTTATTTTGTATTGGTTTTAATTTTATGTATGTAATGTTTCTTTATGGGTTTTTAATACTCTATTTTTAGAGTACTGTCTATGATATTGTATTTAGATTTAAGAATACAAGCGTTAGTTAACCTCCCTACACTAGTGAATTGATTTTATGAGTACAGAGCATATAAATAACTATAATAGAAATCTTATTAAGACTTTTTCTATCAAATTTTTATATTCTTAATCCTCACATAATGGTTGTACTTGAAGAATTTTTACACTCAAATCGGATAAAAATTTAAATTTATATGATTTTTGTTTAAAATTAATATTTGTGTTTTGAAAATCTATAAATTTTTTAGATATATACCAAGATAAAAGTTATTTGAGTAATCAAACATTTTTGTAAAAATTATAATAGTTGGTATGATGGTTCATCTATATCTAATAGTTTTATAATTTTTATAAGTTTTGGATGATCATGAAAATAGTTATGAATTTTTTATAAGATAATAATACTTTCATCCTTAAACTTTAGTGAAACAATAAATCAAGATACACTTTGACAAATTTTAATATTTTCATCTCTACTATTACATAATATATCCATAATATAGTACAATTTTACCCCTAGTAATTGAATTTTTAAATTGAATTTTTTGACACTTTAAAATTCAATTTGACAATTTTTAAAAATGTATTCTACCAATATAATAAAAAATAATAATCTCATTTTTTATATTTATATTTTTATTTTCTTACTTTTTCTCCTATAAATCTCTGACCTGCAAATTTCTTAAACTTATCAATTTTCTTCACTATTGATAACCATCACCACCACCACCATCGTCAGCAAGTGCTCCAACCTACAAGTCCTCCAATCCACACCACCATTGTCATCAAGTCCTCTAACCCACAACTCCTCCACCGTCGATCACCACCACTACCACCACTATTTACTATCTTGAGAGGTTACAAGGTGAATAATGAGGGGAAGAATGAAAAAGAGTCTCTAAAGAAAAATTGATAGGAAATAAAGAAAGTGTATATATAGGAGAATGGGAGGAAGAAAATGCAAGGTTGGGAGGAAAGAGAAAGGTAGTGGTGATGATGGTGATCGGTAGTCAAGAGGTTTGTATGTTTGAAAAATTTGTGGGTAGGAGATTGTGGGAAAAAAAAAAAGAAAACAAAAAAATATATATATAAATAAAGAATAATAATATTATTTTTATGTAACTTTTTTTTTTTTATCATATTGTTAGGACTCATTTTTAAAAGTTGTCAGATTCAATTTTAAAAAGTGTTAGAATTCAATTTAAAATCCAATTAGTAGGGGTAAAATTATACTTTAACACTATTTTATAAGTAGATATAATAGTAGGAATGAAAATGTTAAAATTTGTCAGAGTGTGTCCTAAGTTATTGTTTTGCCAAAGTCTAGGGATAAAATTGTTATTATCCTAATTTTTTAATGAACAAATTGTAAAAAACACTCTTGACAAGTTTTTGTTGAATGAAAAATAAATTCCTTTAAAAATATTTTTGAATTAGAAATAAAACTAAATCTTTTCATATTGTATTTTCAAGTATACTAAACAAATTTGAAAAGTTTTAAGTCAATTCAACTTATAATTTGGTAGATACAAATATTAAAATATAGGTTGGTTAGAAAAAGAAACCGATAACTCAAAATGTGAATGGTTAGGTTTAGGTTTAAAATAGGTGTTTTTAGATTTGATTAAGTTCTGAAATTTTTATTATTTAAGGTTTAAGGAGTTCTCAAGTAGGATTCGAACCTATGACCAGTCAATTAACAGCTGACCACTCTACCACTGAGCTACTGAGGAACTGCAGGAGGTTCTCTCTCATAGAGTTCAATTCTCGTTCTCAACCCATGACCAATATGAACTCGAAGTTTCCTTCGTATCTCCTGAAACTTCTTCGTAGTGACTCCGTTCCATGCCTCCTTTCATAGGGAACCTTAAAGTGGCTCTATTTCATCATATTCCATCCATATCCCGATTCCATTTATTTAATATCTCTTTGGTGTCATTGACATAAGAATTGACATAAGAGATAAGGAATGTAGTATATTATCTAGTAATTCAATGAAACTTTAAATATAATAAATTGTTGACTACCATTAGGTGAAAAAATTGAATATAGCAAGTGGGAATTTGGGATAAGTTGTATATACAGTAAGATGAAAGAAATATCATCGTAAGAATTTTGTATATAGTAGATAGGCCTGGGTAAAAACACCGAATCGAACCAACTTGAATAGTTTTGTTTGGTTCGGTTATTATGTCAAGTCGGTTTAATTTGATTTTGAAACCAATCGATTTGGTTCGTGTTCGGTTTTTAATCGGGTTAAAAATCAAATCAAATATCCATTATGATCAAACATAAAATTTCATATAAGCATATAAAATTTATAAAAATATAAATTCTATAAAAAATTACATAAATTCACATAAAAATAAGAGATATTATTATAATTTTACAAATCTTCTCTTTTTATAATCTTAAAAATATTTAGGGACTTACATAAAACATCCCTAAAAAAAAGAACCAAAGACTAGAAATTGAAGTTGGAACCAAAGTGTAGAATTGAATTGTAGAATCGAATTGTAGAATCAAACCAAACTAGTTTGGTTGGGTGCAATTTGGTTTTGTTCGATTCAATTTCTTAGAACTGAACTCGAATTTGCCTAACCATAATAGTATTTTTATTTATTGAGCGCTAATAGTTTATTTTTTCTTGGGTTATCTTTGATAACGATGGTGATTTTTCTCTAATTTTGATTTTTCTCTTAAATTCTTATGTTGAGTTATTGTATTGTTGAATCTCTATTTTCTATTTCTCTAATATGTGTGCCATTTCTTTCACAACAATTGGTATTAGAGATTGGTTCTTGTAGCAAAAATGCCAAGCATGAAAATCAATATTGAGAAATTTTGATCAAGAATTAATTTAGGCTTATGGCAAATACATGTCAAGTATCTGTAGATTAAACCCATAATACAAAAAGCATTGAAGGGCTGTGGACAATGTAAGTATCTTAAAAGAAATTGTTTGATAGGTGGAGTTGATTTGGCAAGCAGTTCAAAGTCAAATAACAAATAACAAATTAAATATGCAACCTTAAATTTTGTTCTAAGAAATTTTAAATCTTCTAAAGTGCAATTCTATAAAATTCAACGTAATTTCAATAATTATAAAGATAAACAGAATTTATAATCCAAGTGTGTGTGAGCAATTATGTGCAAATATAAATATAAAACAAAGTGTAGAGTGAGATAAATCAAATATAGTAATATTTATGTAGTTCGACAGACTTCATTACAGCCTACTTGAATTGTGATCTTAATAACGCAAGTGTACGTTATCGTTAACAAGTAATAAAGTATTAAGTTAAATATCATACCCAATAGGATTGGTTGATTTGTTAATTACCGAAGATTAGTAATCCTAAATTTAATTGAAAAATTCGATTAATAAATTTTAATTAACAAGAAATTGCGGAAATTTAAATTAAACTAACTAAACGAAATTGTGAATTTCAATTGATTAAAACACTAGGGCAGTAGATTTCACCATAGCTAATTGAACTCAATTTCTTTAATTGTGTTGTTTCAATTGTTACCAATATTGATAGAAAATTATCGTAATTTATTTGATATTCTTTCTCAAGATATAACAAAAATACTTGCACATATTAATTCACTATATCTCTATGTGAATTGAAATAAATAAAAGTTCATTAAATATAATGATAATTAACGTAATTCTACATGAATCATAATAGTATATCTCTATCTAACATGTAATTCATTGTGTTCATTACATAATCAAAACACATAAATCACTTCTCAGATTAATATAGTTCACAAACAATTCAAATATTGGCCAAGTATTCAAAAGCATTAAGCACAATAATGAACACTTAATATGAACAATAAATCATGAACAACACAAATTCTAAAAATTGATGTTTTTAGCTAGGTTACATCTTTGCCCTAGTTAAGAGAAATTAGTTCATAGTGAAATTACAACACACCATAATCAAATTGAAAATCATAATGAAAATTTTTAGAAAGAGAAAAGTAAAGAGTTGAGTAAGAAAAACTCTATGTAGATCAAAGACTTCAGACTCCAACAAGCTTTAAATTGTCTTCCTCTTCCTTCCTCTCTTTCTTCAGACTTCTAAAATCTCCAAAATGGTTAGGAAAAACCTTCAATTTCATTCTACCCTTGTTCTGGACGTTCACCCCTTTCATTTGCCCATTTTGTCTTTAAAAACCTTCCAAATTTACTCCCCTTGTTAAGGAAAAGCTGTCTCCCACTTGTCTCCATTCAAACCGAAATTTATGCCACTAAAACTTGACTTTTTTGCTTTATTCCATGAAAGGTAGGTTTGTTAATCATTATGTCAAGTTTTTAAATTATTTTGAATTAGTCAAATATGATTTTTGAGTACACAGATACACTAAAAAATATTGACTATGTTCATTTTTGAGTGTATCTTTGTACTCAAAAATTGTATTTGACTAATTCAAAATAATTTGAAAACTTGACATAATGATTAACAAACCTACCTTTCATGGAAGAAAGCAAAAAAATCAAGTTTTAGTGGCCTAAATTTCGGTTTGAATGGAGACAAGTGGGAGACAGCTTTTCCTTAACAAGGGGAGTAAATTTGGAAGGTTTTTAAAATCAAAATGGGCAAATAAAAGGGGTGAACGTCCAGAACAAGAGTAGAATGAAAGTGAAGGTTTTTCCTAACCATTTTGGAGATTTTAGAAGTCTGAAGAAAGAGAGGAAGGAAGAGGAAGACAATTTAAAGCTTGTTGGAGTCTGAAGTCCTTGATCTACATATAGTTTTTCTTCCTCAACTCTTTACTTTTCTCTTTCTGAAATTTTCATTATGATTTTCAATTTGATTATGGTGTGTTGTAATTTCACTATGAACTAATTTCTCTTAACTAGGACAAAGATGTAACCTAGCTAAGAACATCAATTTCTAGAATTTGTGTTGTTCATGATTTATTGTGCATATTAAGTGTTCATTATTGTGCTTAATGCTTTTGAATACTTGGCCAATATTTGAATGATTTGTGAACTATATTGATCTGAGAAGTGATTTATGTGTTTTGATTATATAATGAACACAATGAATTACATGTTAGATAGAGATATACTATTATGATTCATGTAGAATTACGTTAATTATCATTATACTTAATGAACTTTCATTTATTTCAATTCACATAGAGATATAGTGAATTAATATGTGCAAGTATTTTTGCTATATCTTGAGAAAGAATATCAAATAAATTACGATAATTTTCTATCAATATTGGTAACAATTGAAACAACACAATTAAAGAAATTGAGTTCAATTAGCTATGGTGAAATCTACTGCCCTAGTGTTTTAATCAATTGAAATTCACAATTTCGTTTAGTTAGTTTAATTTAAAATTTCGCAATTTCTTGTTAATCAAAATTTATTAATCGAATTTTTCAATTAAATTTAGGATTATTAATCTTCGATAATTAACAAATCAACCAATCCTATTGGGTATGATATTTGACTTATTACTTGTTAACGATAACGTACACTTGCGTTATTAAGATTACACAAGTTTTTGGCGCTGTTGCCGGGGATTATCCAACTAGCATGAGGATTCTATTAACTAAGTCTTGAACACCTCAAAAATAATCAAGAAGAATTTACAGATGCCGCTCCAACCTTTACACCAAGAGGACTTTATAGGTGCCTATTTAATCTTTACAACCAAATAACTTAAGATGTCACTCGAATCTTTCCACCACGTGTGTTTATCTTACACTCAAGAATTACAATGACATAAAAAAATTTATAAATTTTTTAAAACTCTATAAAAGAATTTTATAAAGAAAAATATAAACACGTTTTTCAAAAGATAATATAAATAAAACTGGAGAGTGTAATGAAATTGAATATATGATTTGCAAATGTAAGCTAAAAAATTTGTGTATGCACTTATGAAATATGTTATCAAATTTTTCAAGATATGCCGGATTAATTCCAAATGAATTTTGACTAGTATTTGTAGTAGAAAATAAAATATGGCTGTTACTAGTCTTTGAGACCAAATTTTGAAAGTCTTGTATTTTAGTCTATATTTTTTAAGTTTTGAAAACCTTACATTTTTGTCTATTACTATTATTGACCATTTAAATTCAAATTAAAAATTATAACCCTTGGTATTATTTTGAGGTTCACTTTACATTAATTTTCTTGAACTGTTCACCATTCACCAGTATGGTCTGGTTTGATTAACCAAGTAGTGAATTAAGTTTGATCAAATTTGACTTTTTGATTAGGTTCATCAAGTTTTGAAATTTAACATTTTTGTCCCCTCTTTTAGGTTTGAAAAATTTTCATTTTACTTTGCTTTTCAAGTTTAAAAACTTGCAATTTGGTTAATAGAAATCTTATGGCTATTTTTTACATACACAAAATATCAAAATAATATAGTCATATGAATTTTTGAAAAATATTAAGCATGTATTTTGATAAAAAGGATTTTGAGCTCTCAAGTGTAAATCATAATTGATTTTAAAGATATATTACAAATAAAAAATCACCTAAATTGCATGTCTTTAAATTCTTCACATCCTCTCTTCAATCTACTCTTAATTTTTCTTTTCATGAATTCCTTGATTTTGGATATCTTTTTTATTTTTAGTTGGTTAATCAAGGATATCAATATTTGTTATCAAAATAATTGTTTATTAATCTTATGGCTAACATGGTAGAGATTGTTGAAATTGGTCGCTAAATAAAAATAAAAAGAGTTGCGTTGTTTTGAATTAAATGGAGTTGTTATGTTTGAATTCAATGGAGTTGTCATGTTTGAATACAATAAAGTTGTCCTATTTAAATTCAATGAAGTTCTCAAATTGGAATTCTAATGAAATTGTCAAATTGAAATTCCAAAGTAGTTGTCAAATTACAAAAGAAATGAGTTGTCAAATTAGACAAGAATGAGGGAATGATCCTATAAATAGAAAGCCTTCCATTAAGCAAATGAATTTAAGCCAAGAAGAGAAGAATGGTTTTATAAATAGAAAGCCTTGCATTGCGCAAATAAATCCAAGCCAAGAAGAAAAGAGATCTCTTGATTTAAGGAAAAAGCTTTAGACCATTTTTCTTTGTTTTTGCTTTGTTTTCTTAATTGTTGTGAAAAATGTCATACAAAATTAGAGAAATTGAAAATAGATAATCAACAATATAAGAATTTAAGCGAAAACTCCAAATCGGAGAAAAACAATTATCGTTGTCAAAGACAACCCAAGAAAAATATACTATGTATAAATTATTACAATCATAATGTATAATAATCTCAAATTATATTCAAGGCACTCTTAAGAACCTCTCAAAAAAATTGTAGGATCAAGAGCTTACTATGAGGCCAAAAGTTATAGCATATGGTAGAGGAACTCCGTACTTCCTTAGGCCTTTCAGCTCTATGCCACGGTTAGAGGTGACTTGGCCTAAATAGCCTATACTACAACAGGATGTTTGCTTACTTGGTCAACAATCCCTCTCTCTTCCTCTTCTCCCAACACCTGCCTATAAGTAGCGTACTCTCCTAAAGCTTAAACCCATAATGAGGCTCTGATACCAATTATAAGACCAAGCACTAGGCCAAAAACTATAGCTTGTAGTAGATGTGCAATTGTATTTCATTAAGCCTTTTAGCCCTGCGCCACGGTTGAAGGTGATTTAGCCCAACTGACCTCTTGGATACTGGTCCACTCAGCCAACTGTATTTCGTTTTGGAAAAATATCAATTTTATCCAAATAGATTTTGATATTATCACTTATATCTCTAATATTTTAAAATTACACTTTTAGTCTCTATTGTCATAACAAATCTGTTAACGTTTAATATATTTTTTTATTTGAGTCAGTTAAATTAAATTTCAAGTTTCTTTAAAAGTTAGGGGTATCTAACATTAGTTAAAAAGTCAAGGGTGTCTCATTTTTCCTCAAAACCTAAAGGGTAAATTACATTATCCCTATTTTATTTCTATTATAATTTTCTAGTCAAAATTCATTTTGATTTAATCTTGCACATCTTGAAATTTGTAAACATATAAGTGCGTACAAAAATGCTTAAGCTTACACTTGCAAATCATACATTCAATTCATTACACATTCTAATTTCATTTGTATTATTCTTTGAAAAGAGTGTTTATATTTTTTTTGATAAATACGCTTGGTGAAATGGTTTGAGTGACATTGTAAGTTATTTAGTTGTAAAAGTTGAAGAAGTACTCATGAAGTTTTATTTGTGTGAATGTTGTAGAGACATCCGTGAAGTCTTCTTGGTTGTAGTTATTTAAGTTTTGACGTACTTAAGACTTGATTAGCAAAAAACCTCAAGCAAGTTACTTGGAGGCAAGGATGTAGGCCGAGGTTTACTGAACCACGTAAAAAAGCTGTGTTTGATTTTCCTCATGTACTTGTCTTTATGTTTATATTTGAGAATAATTTCTCATACATTTGGATTATAAATTGTGTTAATTTTTATAATTATTGAAATTTATGTTGAATTTTTATTGAATTATATTTTAGAAGATTTAATTTACTTAGAATAGAATTTGGGTTGTATATTTAATTTATTTTTTTAAAAAAACTCAATTCACTCCCATCTTGGGTTGCCTAAATATACTTTTAGTTTGTTTGTTTTAAGGACCGGGATACTCTGTTGGTCTTTTCCCTCATTGGGTTTTAAGGAGATGTGACATGTGTCAACAATTACTACTGAAAATTTTTTTTAGTGCTCTACGCATTGATACTATTATTATTTTTGTTTGAATAACAGTTTGTTCTAGATTAGAAGTTAAATATCTAGAACTAAAAACTTCAATTTTATATTTACATCGAATGGTTGCTCAAATATATCATTGCGTAAAGCACTCAAAAGATTTCAATGATATTTTCGATTTTTCAAACAGATGACGTTCATCAACGGTCAATAGCTGGTGGTGGTGGTAGTGGTGGCATCCAATAGTGACTAGTGATGGTTAGATAAATAATAATATTTTTTTGCTTTTAATTGTAATAGATTAAAATATTAAATAGCTAAATTTCATTTTAATTGTTGAGATATGTCAATATCTCCTTGAAACCTAGGAGGGAAGTGACCACGAGAGGATCTTGGTCCTTATTTTAAAATGTGGAGAATTATCATTAGACCCTATTTTTTGAAAATAAATATCAAGTAACCACCTAGATAAAATACTTTCGTTAGTGAGACCCGATATGTTCATTAATTCACATATATTTATGTCATATATTCCTTAATCTTATAAGTTATTATATTTTATGGGTTTTTTAGTTGCTATTCTTGTTTTGTAGATAAATGAGTTATATTCTTAAGATTGAAAGCAACAAAAAAATAAAAATTCAAAAAGATCCGTAATTACTAAACATGTCTTATATTTTTTAGTATATCTTTTTACTCAAAACTGGAATTTGAATGATTCAAAATGATTTAGAAAGAATGATGTGGAAATCCACTTCAATGGTGGAAAGCAAATTCAAATAATTTAATGGAAAAAATTACAGCTGAAAGTAGAGACATGTTGCAAGAATTTGAGAATAAAGTAATACGAAACATCTTTATGTATTTTAAGCATAGCTTTTGCTACGAAGATAAGACTAATGCGATTTTAAGGTTTATTGAAAGCTAAGAGAAGCCCTACAATTTGCTGTTGAATACTTTTCTAGGAGGCTCCATCTTTATAGAGAAAAATCTAGATCAAGTAGGCAGTGGGGCAAAGGGGCTTGTTTTGGCTTCACTCTTTATCAGCTTGTTTAATCATTCAATGGACACAACTGGTTAATAAGTTTCTACAAAAATTCTTTCCTACTGAATGGACCAATCAATTGAGGAGAGATATCATAGGATTCTGATAAGGCATTGGTGAGACATTTTGAGAAGTTTAGAAGAAATATAAAGAATTGCTACTAAAATATTTTCACCATGCAATTCATTTACACCAATAAGTTCAATACTTCTACGAAGGATTGTGCTCGGATTATAGAAGAATGGTCAATGAGACATCTAATGAGGCTTTTCTAAACAAAACTGAGCAAGAAGCATGAGAATTTTTTGAAGTATTGTGTGAAAACTCGTATCAATAGATCGTCCATGGTCATGAGCCATCTAGGAGAGCTTATGAGGTTTCTTCTTCTATACATTCCATCTAAAGGCCAAGTATCATCTCTTGTCTCTAAGGAAGTTAATTCAAGTTTGGCTAATGTATTTTGTTCCTGAAACCAACACCAAGGTTGTTCTGTTTGTGCTAACTTAGGCCATTCCATTGAATTTTTTCCATCTAATTTAATGGGAAGAAATTGCGAGCAAGCTAATATAGTGAAAAACTTCAGTAGACCAAAGGATGATCTATTTTCCAACATATATAATCTAAGCTAGAGAAATCACTTCGAATTTCTAGTAGAGTTCCAAAATCAACAAACCAATCCTCCAAAACATTTTAGCCAAGACAATTATCAAGGTTCTCATTTTGACATCAAAGAATCATCAAGGAGCAGCATTGACCTAACACAACAAATTTGTTACCGACAATTCAAGGATGAACTCTCTTGTAAAGACTGATAAGTACCTAAAAATATATAATTTACATATATTTTAGAAGACACTATTGTATTATTATTTAATTTAAAGTCCTTATTTGTGCAAAATTTGTGAAATCTATTGCCACAATATTAGTTTACATGTTTTCATGATCTAGAGTTCAATTACATATAAATATATATAATTGTATAAATTGACATGAATATAATATTTATATTAAAATGCTAGTATAATATATTTTGTGAATAGGTGCAAGGAAGAACAAGTTGAAATTAAAAAAGATCAAAATAGTTCACCTCATATTTTTTACTTGAGCATTAATTAGTCTAATGATTATATCTTTGTCCATCCATCTATAAATGCAATGATTTTTGTTTCAAATGAAAGTCGACTGAATGCTGCATAATTCATATGCAAAGGTCATTTTCAAGAGGTGATAAGTGCGTAGAATATACACTTATCAGGTATTTCGAAACTTGAATTATTTTGTAAATCCTCAAGTTTAGTTAATATTTGATGAATTCTAATGTTTTACATAAAAAAGATAGCAAACATGCATTGAAGATGAAATCGGCTCGAGAAAACAACGTCGAAAAAGTTGCAAAGGAAAGAAGGATTAAAACGCAAAGCTGAAGGGACCAAAATGGCAAAGAAATCAAAGCTGGAGAGGATGGCGCAGCTGCGCCATGGCATTTCGCACCAACGCCATACCCACGCTCCATTCTTATTTTGGCCACGAGGATGGCGTGGTAGCGCTACAGAGGTGCGCGGCCGCGCTACCCATTCTATCCCATGGCGCTCCAACGCCCCCTGGACGTGTTTGGACGATTTTTGGTCGTAAGATAGTCACTCAATGGCCTGGTTTGCGTATCTTTTAGGTTTATATGATTTTAGAATGATAGCTACGAAAGGGGGAAACCAAGAATAAAGATTGGGAGGATTTTGAGTGAGAAAGAGGAAGAATAAGTGAAGAGCTCAGGGAGAGAAGTGAAGTGATTCAAGTTAGAGCGCTTGAAAGAGGACTTGAAAGAGGATCATTGAAGCTTGGATCTCTAGTCTAGTTTTCCTAAACTGTTTAACTCTCATTTTGTATTTCATTTAAGCTTTAATTGTAGAATTGTAAGATTATGGAATACATGTTGATTGTTATGTTGTTATCTGTGATGATTGGCTAATTTTCTTAATCTATGGTTTTGATGGGCCTTGTTTAAACTATGTTTTAATTAATTGGCATGTTATTAATGTTGTTATGGTTTGATTCACTTATGTTTATCTTGCTTAATGTTTTGATTTGTTAATTAATTAATGAATTAATTAAATTGAAAATGGATGAATTAAGTTTTGGAAAAAATTAATTTGTTTGTCGGACTAAGTAAACACAATCTAGATAGTTGTGAGACCGGGAGGTAATCGACATTTAGATAATCAAGTTAACGATTAACATTTTAATAAACTGGGAGGTGAATTGGGTTCTAAGCATTAAATAACAAGTAATGCATAATTAGTGTATAATTATTCAGGTTAGATAGGGATATCAACTTGAATCATTGTGCGTAAAACCTTAACTTACGCTCGGGAGAGGTGTTAAGGTTGACTTAAGTCTTGTGATTAGTGAATAAGATCAAAATGCATTAATAATAGCCAATTAGGAGAAACAAGTGATTGATAAATAAATCAAGACTCTAGGTAATTCATTTTTGCATACTTCATCTTTTATAAATTCTTACACTCAATTTCTATTCCATATTAGTTCATATTGGTGTTTTAGTTTATTTTTCATTACAATTTATCGATCTAGTTTGCTTAGATAAAATGACCTTTCAACCTATAGTACTTAGTATTTAATTTGAAAATCAATCCCCATAGGACGATATCTTTTCTTATCACTTTATTACTTGATACGACCCGTACACTTGCGGTTAGTATAGTCGCGATCAAGAGGGACTGCTACAACTTTCATGTTATGCATAAGTTCTAATTCATGCATCTGAGTGGTCTAAAATAATTATCATTTGGACAATGATTGTTAACATTTAACTTTGAATATGTATCAGTATTTTAAGCACAACTCTCACGACACAGGTCCAAATGCTATGATTCATGAAACATTAGAAAGATTAGTCATAGGACTATACTTTAATGAAGAAATATTTCTCTATCTTAGAGTGAAAAATAGTCAAAAGTGCATCTTAATGTTAAAGATAGTATAATAATAAGACTTGTCACTTGCATGTATTCATATTTGTGAATTCTCCTTCATCTTATCTATATAAACCTTGGTTTTAAAAGCTTGGGGGCATCTTATAATCTCTGAAATATTAACAAAACTTTCATCTCTTCTCTTTTATATTGTTTTACATAATGTATTTCTAATTTTATAATTAGGACTAAGGGTTAATAATTCTATAATTTTGTTTTTTGATCCTTTGTTTTGCACTTCATTGTCAACCTTTATATTGATTGACTACTATAATTTACAAGTGATTTTGGTTTGTTAGAAACCTTGATTCATTGTTAATAAATGGTACATTGAATGCTTGGATGTTTTCTACATATCAAAAGCAAGACAACTTGTAATCTTTTACCATCAATTCAAAGGTCAGTCTTTTAATTTCTTTGTGCTTAAATGTTATTCATCTTCCAATTAAGTTTCATTTCTTTATTGATTCTTAATTGTGTATAAAAAAAGGCTCAAGAATAATTTCTATCCATACCATTAAAATAGATCTCTAGTGCCCTAATATATAATAATAGTGAATTTAAATTTAACAAGAAATGAATTCAATATATTTTCATACTATTTAGATACTTGGACTTGTAATATTTGGATCTTTGGACTTATGGACTTAATATAACCAATTATTTGAGGATCGACACTCGAACGTTTGTATCTTTATTAGCTAAGACAACTTAGACTTGGGTATTACAATAAAAAAGTTGTAGCAGAGACAGTGGACAACCTTTCCAAAATCACATTACAATTGTCTTAAAATCAACAAGCTTTCCAGTAGATTTCTCAATAGCAAGATAACAATCTTGAGGCTCCTGTGAGACAATTGAAGAAGCAAGTAAGTTAATTGGCAAGTACGATAATGGAAAGAGAGCAAGATAACCTTCTGTCGAGGGTTTGGAAAAAATCATCAATCTATCCTGGAATTTTTCCCATATGCCAAATTACTAAGAATGCAAAAAATAAAAGTAGAAAAATAAAGGGAATATGACCATTACCCCCCTATATTTTTAGTCAATTAACCAAATCACCCCTTAGTTTCAAAAAATTACCCGTTACATCCTGCCGTTTGGTTGACTGACGGAAATTTATTAAATTTACTAAAATACTCTCAACTTTTAACTTTACAAACAAAGTAAGTCCTAATTTATAAAATGTAGGTCCCACTAGTAGCCATTTAAAAATAAAATATGAATTTTAAATAAAATAGTATTTTAATAATATTAAATTATACTTATTACAAATTGACTTAAATAGCCCTCAAAAAATTAAAAAATCAAGTTCTCAAAATATTTTTGTTTAAATTAATTAAATTCATTAAATTACCTATTTGCCCTCAAAATATTAATTTTTCCGTCAGTCAACCAAACGACAGGACGTAGCGGGTAATGTTTTGAAATTAAGGGGTGATTTGGTTAATTGGCCAAAAACATAGGGGGGCAATGGTCATATTCCCAAAAATAAAACACAAATCTATATAGTTAGACAAAAATTGCCTACGTTCACGAGCTGCTGCAGATCTTTCACTATAGGAAAAAATTTACATATGTTTATAAACACGCAAATTCACAACCTAAGTTCCAAATACATCCAAGAATTTTTCTCACACAAATTTTTTCACAAGCTTATTTTTAAGCTTTTCTCTAAACTCTCTCTTACTTTCTTTCACTTTTTCAGGGACAGATTAAAATGAGGTGAAAATCTTTACTATATATAGGTGTGGCTTTGCATGTTTTTTAATTTGTTTGTTAAAAAATACAGCCAACAACCATAGCTTTGTCAAACAAAGCAAGCTACCAAATGTATAAGAAACTTGGTCTTTTGCATTCATATTCAGGTAAGTATTCTAAAACGCTTAAAACCTTTTTGACTTTAGTCTTGATGATTTCAATGAATAAGGAAGAATAAAAAGATCCTTCTTTGGCTTTGCCAAATTTTTAGGAAAAGGTAATGGTTGCACATATGGCAGTGGCCTATAAGATAATAAGACTTTTTTCTTCAACCTTTAGCCTTAAATATTCCTCACTTTTGTTGTTCAAATCTTCCTTCAACTCTTTCCCTTTTTCATATTCTCATTCTCACTAATTTCTTGTTGATGTAGTGAACCTATTTCAGATTGCAAATTTACATCATTAGCATTCTCTACCATTGATTCATCAACGTCAACCTTGTTATCCAACACTTTACCACTCCGAAGACTTATGAAGGCTTTAGCATGCTCCGATGATCTCGGATTCACTTATGATTGACTCGAAAAATGTCAAATGTTAAAATTGGTGGGCAAAATTAAAATTCAAGAATGGAGTGTAGAATTGAAATAGAATGGTAGGAGACCAAGTTTCTTCAACCTTTAGCCCTAAATATTCCTCACTTTTGTTGGTCAAATCTTTCTTCAACTCTTTCCCTTTTTCATTATTCTCATTCTCACTAATTTCTTGTTGATGTAATGAACCCATTTCGGATTGCAAATTTGCATCATTAGCATTCTCTACCATTGATTCATCAACCTCAACCTTGTTATCCAACACTTTACCACTCCAAAGAGTTATGAAGGCTTTAGCATGCTCCGATGGTCTCGGATTCACTTACGATTGACTAGAAAAATGTTAAATGTTAAAATTGGTGGGCAAAATTAAAATTCAAGAATGGAGTGTAGAATTGGAATAGAATGGTAAGAGACCAAGTTTCTTACGCATTTGGTAACTCACTTTGTTTGAGAAAGCTATGGTTGTTGGCTGCTTTTATGACAACCGAATTAACAAAAAGGCAAAGCCACCCCTATATATAGTAAAAGTTTTCATCTCACTTTAATCCATCCCAAAGAAAGTGAAAGGAAATAAGAGAGAATTTAGAGAAAAGCTAAAAAAGTAAGCTTGTGAGAGAATTTTTGAGAAAAATTCTTAAGTGTTTGTAAATAATTGTAAAAATAATTTCCCTATAGTGAAAGATTTAGAGTATTTTGTGGACATAGGCAATTCATACCAAACCACATAAATTTGTGTGCTTTATTTTTACTTTTATTTTTTGTATTCTCGCTAATTTAGCTTATAGGACAAATTTCAGGATAAATTAACGTTTTTCCCAAAACTCTCAATAACTAATATCAAATGATCTAGTATCAAAATAGTGAAATACATGAACAATATTATATATAAATAGTGAAATTTTATCGATTCATCAATAAGTTGTTTTAATCACAATGGTTAGTAGGAATAGCATAAACGATCTAAAGGAAGCCAAATTTGAGTATGAGCAATTGCTATAGCAAAAGGAAGGTGAAAATAGAAAAACATTGATGGCGCAAACTTTGGCTTTTAGAAGATGCGGATGGAAGACTATCTATACTAGAAAACGCTGCATGAACAGAGCCTAGGAAAGAAATTATAAGGCATAAAAGCTAAAGACTAGGTTCTCATTGATAGACAAGCCCTTGAGTTTATTTCATTGTTGTTATCTTGACATGTTACTCTCAACATTTTAGTGGAAACAACCACTACGAGTCTTGTGGTGGCTCTCTTTAATATGTATAAGAAGCCTTTGACCTTTGATAAGGTGCACTAATGAAGCAATTTTTTAATTTGTAAATGATGAAAAAAGCATCAATGGCTCAACATTTATCCAATACTCTACAACTTTGAACAGTTATGATGGCTTTACTTGCTCAGGTGGTCTCGAATTCACTTGTAATTTACTTGAAAATTTGCATTGCTCTCTTTCCGCCACCATTTTATGATTGCTGTTGGGAGGCTTGTTGACTTTGAACCAATTTTTGTGTGACCTTAAAAAAGGTTGTCCATAGTTTCTGCAACATAGTTCATTAATGAATTGTCAAAAACAAATCGGTTGTATTGGGTTGATGCCGCTTCTTGATAATTCTTTGATTGTTGAAATTAAGAACCTTGATGATTATCTTGGCCAAAATTTCCTAGAGGATTTGGTTGTTGGTTTTGAGAACTCTACCAGAAATTCAGGTGATCTCTCCAACCTGGATTATTGGAAAACATATTATTTCTTTGTCTAGTGAAGTTTTCTATTAGATTAGCTTGCTCATAATTTCTTTCTATTGAATTTGATAGGAAAAATTCCATGGAATGACCTAATTCTGCACAAATAGAACAAACTACGTGTTGGTTTCAGGAATCAAGAACATTAGTCAAAATTTAATTAAATTGCTCAAATGCAAGATTTACGAGAAAGAATTTCCACAGAAACTTGTTGACCAATTATGTTCATTAAGTAATTAAATGAGTTGGTAAAGAGAGAAAGGGAGAAGCCTCAATCAAATTTGTTTCTCGTCCAATCCGTGGATTTTTGTGGTTGTACAAATTTCAAAGAATTCCTTTACATAAAAATACCGATCCTCGTTAGATAAATCGTAGAATTACGGAAGTAAATGAATTACACTTGACTTGATCTCATAATTGTTAGCGTTGTTGGTGGTATAAATTATGCAAGAAGGAGCATCAATCATTTACGACATAAAACGATCTTCAAGCATGAGAGGAGCATTGAGTTGTTGATTGGGCATTCGCGGATCCATGTTTGTAGTTCACTCTTCCTCAACTGTTTCTTCTTTGTTCGGATTAATCGCTTCACATAGCTCTTTTATTCTTCGAACAGTCATGAGGTTTGCTTCATTTGATGATGGAAATTACTCTTAAGAACTCCCTGAATAATGCTTATTCCCTCGCAACAGGGCCAAAAAAAATTTTTCGTTTTAACTAAAACTTGCCTAGTATATGAATCACATGTAGCACAATACATAATCTGCGAGGTCGATCCTATAGGGAATAAGATAAATTAGTGTTTCATAACTATAAATCTTAGACTGAATGAAAAAGGGTTGATTTGATTAACTAAAAGTTAAAATAAGCTAATGACTACATAACAAAATTGATAAAAGATTGAATTTGGGGAATTAAGGCGCTAGGGTTTGTGACACCACCTTTATTTGTCATTTTCAAGGTGTTAAGTGCAATCGAAAAATTATAAAACTAAAGTTGGTAATGGTCTTCTCACATAAAGTGACGGGATTTCACACATTAGTTTTCCATTTATTACAAGTTAATATTGAAGCGGAATTTAACTCATCTATCCTAAGATATGCAGCAATGTTTAGTGTGAGCTATTGCAAGCATACTAAGAATTAGGGGCAAAGCCAGAATCTAAGATATGGGGGATCGAGTAACAATTTAATTTTTTGAAATAAATATTAAAATTAAAATATTAAAAATAATGTCATTATAATGAATTTATCATAAGATTATCATAATTATAATTTGTAATTATATTTTTAAAAATCCATATATAATAAATTTAGATAATGCATAAATTTAAAAGACTTATATAAAAATACTTTTTGAATTAAGAATTAAGGAAAATAATGCCTCTAGTTGAAGAAGAAGGAAAATAAAAGAATTAAGGAAAATAATCGAAAATACTCCATTTTTGCCCCAAAAAATAAAAAATACTCCTTACAAAAAATTAATGAAAAATATCACCTTTTTCTTATTTCAGACAAAAATGCTCTTATACCTAAAATTTACAAAACACTTTTGACTTATTTTTGAATTGTTACAATAACTTTCGAGTTGTTACAGTACTTTCATGTGCTATATGACAATAAACTCGAAAACTGCATTGGAGTTGGTTCTTTTGTTGCTACAGTAACTCAAAGTTAAGTTTGATAATTTTGAATATTAAGAGTATTTTTATCCAAAAAGCTTAAAATTTGACATTTTTAATAACATTTTGTAGGGTGGATATTTTTTAATTGTGGAAATAAAAATTAGGTATATTTGGTTAAATCTAAAAATTTAATAAGATAAAATATTTTTAGTTATTATATAAAGGTCCATACTACATATATAGATTAACAATAAAAATTTATTTTCTTTAAGGAAAAGAATCTTAAGTACATAGTTTTGCAACAAGGAAAAGATTTCCAAAATTATATAGTTTTCTTATATGGAAAAAAATTTCAATTATATGTAAAGTATAAGTAATTCCTTAAAGAAAAATTGCTATATATATAAAGTATTAATAAATAGGTGGGATCACTATTTTGAAATTTAAAAAAATATATGTTTATCTAATTTATTATTATATAATTTAAAAATAAATAATAAAATATAAAAAAATAAAAATACTTGATTTTAATCTAAAAGGGGGGCCACATTAATATTTTGCATATTTTAATTAAGATTATAAAAAGTTAATAATTTATTAAAAAAAATTGGTGGAGAATGGGGGGATCATAGCCCCTTCAGGGCCCTTAAGAGCTTCGCCACTGCTAAGAATGCATTAGGTGTTGTGAAAATAAGAAAATTTTGTATTAACAATCAAATTAATGTGGTTATCATGTGAAGCAATCAAGATAAGGGATTGATGTGGCCCTAAAATCTTGCATCAATACATTAAATATTTAAAATCAAGGTTCTCATTCCTAAATTATTTAAAAATGCAATAATCAAAGTTACAAATCCTAAATCATTCAAGCATGTAATACTAATCAACGAGGATAATATAAATGAATATCACCTCAATAAGTTCTAATAATTCCAAATCAACATAAACCCATAAAAAATTACAATCAAAGATTCATCTCTCACCCTAACTAAAAGTCTCAGCTACTTAATTGCATGCTTAAAAACTTTAAATTAGAAGAAAGAAATATAGGATAAGGAAGATAGAACCAAATTTTTTTCTTGTAATCCCTCTTGTTGTAGTCCAAGCTCTCTTCCTTTCAATACCTTAAATGATGCTTGCCCTCTCTTTAGGACCACCACTCATTTGCTTTTGAAAATGCCAAAACAAGCTCCTTACACTGCCCACTTGATCCAAATTTTTCTCCTTAAATATGGAGCCTTTTTGAAAAGTATTCAACATAAAAATTATAGGCCTTTTTTTACTTTCTGTAAACCCATTTCACTAATCACATCTTTATAAAAAAAAGTTGTGTTTTAAATACATAAAGATGTTTCCCATTACTTTATTCCCCAAATTCATGCAACATATCTCTAATTTCAATTGGAAATTTTCTATTAAGTCATTCAAATTTGCTTTCCACCATTAAGTGGATTTGTGCATCATTGTGTTGGATTTCTAAATCATTTTGAATTATGCAAATATGAGTTTTTAGTAAAAAGATATACTAAAAAAGACAAGACATGTTTAGTAATCACAGATCCTTTTGAATTCCTTTTTTTTTTCATTCTTGGGAATGTAACTCAATTCTTAACCTTTGCTTCGAAACATCCACAAAATAAGAAAAGCAACTAAAAGATTGTAAAATATAAGAACTAACTCATAAGATCAAGGAATATATGACATAAATGTATATGAATTAATGAAGATATCAAATACCCTCAAACCTAATTTTTTCTAGTCCTCAAGCAAAACCAAAAATGAAAATGTTAGACTTTTATTCATTACCATTTGATAACAAACTTAATGTAAATGAACCGATGCTTATCAGGCTATAAACTAGTTGTTGAGCAGATTAATTATGTCTCACAAGAACTAGGTGAAATATAACTAGTTTTTATGAACCATAGCTTTTTTTATGTGAATCGGTGAACTAATTGTTCGCATTAAGTTTAATCTCATTCCTTTTGTTGTTTTGCGATTTGGCGCTTTCATAGCCTTACTCGTTCTTGATAATCATGAATGTTTTAGAGATGTCTGCCTAACTCTCATAAGAATCGACCCCATTCTATACTCACTTAGGTGAATCCTCCATTAAACATGTCCTACAGTTAAAATATGTCACTATACTAAATTAGGGTATGAAGTTCATTAAGAGTCAAAGAACTCATCCTTTTTCACAGTAGTATTTACTATCTAGTCATAGAGAAGACTCAATTCATGTATAGACAATAGTAACTTAAGACAACTAGTGATTTGTTATTATCCCTATAAACCTACTTCATAAGATCTCCAATCGATTTTATACTAAGAGGTAAATCAACAATTTCCCAAACATGATTACTCGTGATTGAGTCTAACTCATTGTTTACCGCTTCTTTCCAAAATGAAGCATCCAAAGAAGTCATAGCTTTTTTATATGTTTAAGGGTCGTTTTTAACCATAAAAACATAGAAATCACTACCAAAACTAGTAGTTTTTCTCATTCTCTTACTTCTCATTAATTCGATATTTGAGCTCTCAAGAGAATCTTCTTGAAAATCGTTTTGGATTAGATAATTATTATCTTGATAATCGACAACATTTTTTTTAAGAAAAATATTCTCAAAAAATTATGCAGCTTTAGATTCTATAAGAGTATTTGCATCAAATATCTTTTCTTTATCTTCAATAATCAAGAATCTGTATGCAGCACTATTTTATGCACACCCTATAAACATACAATCAATAGTTTTAGGTCCTATTATATTCCTCTTAGGATCTGGAATAAGAACCTTTACTAAACACCCCCATATTTTGAGATATGTTATATTAGGCTTATAACCTTTTCATAACTCAAAAGGTATTTTTCCTGTTCGCTTATAAGATATCCTATTTTGTAGGTGGCAAGCAGTTAAGATTGCCTCCCCCCATAAATTCTATAGTGCTCCAGAACTTATTAACAGAGAATTCATCATCTCTTTCAAAGTTTTATTTTTCCTTTCAGCTACTCCATTTGACTTAAGAGAGTAAGGAGGTATAATTTCATGTATTATGCCATGATTTTCACAAAATTTATTAAGCATATTAGACTCATATTCACCACCTATGTCAGATTTCAACCTTTTAATCATTCTTCCAAGTTGATTTTCAACTTCATTCTTATAATTAAAAATTTGTCAAATACTTCATCTTTATTTCTCAATAAATACAATTTTATATATCTAGAGAAATCATCAATAAAGGTTATACAAAACCTTTTGCCTCCTCTAGTCATTGTTTGTTTCAAATCCCCAAGATCACTATGAATTAAATTAAGTAACTTAGTTTCTCTATCTATAATAGATTTATTTGTTTTCTTGATGAATTTTGATTCAACACAAGTATCACATTTATTAATGTTCGAAGCATCAATATTTATTAGACCATCCCTTTTTATTTTCTTTAAAAAAGAAAAATTCACATGGCCTAACCTACTATGCCAAAAAATCAAAAGAGGCAACAATATAAGTAGAAGTAGAAGCATTTTTATTAATGATTGTGTCAAGTACATTAAACTTAAACAAATCATTGGAACAATACTTTTTTTCCAATGAACACCTCATTCTTGGACATTACAATCTTGTCTCCCTCAAAAGAGACTTTAACATTTATTTTTCCAAGAACAAACACAGACACTAAATTGTATCTTATATTTGGAACATGAAGCACATTACTTAAGGAAAGAATTTCCTTGGCCTTATCTTCTTGCTCCCTCAGCCTATTCTTTGCTTCAATTCGAATGTGAACAATAACATTCTCCAATGTCATTTGCTTCTTCTTGTATTTGTTACTCTTCTTGTAATCTTTTCAAAAATTTGGTAACTTTTCAATCAAGCATCCAACAAGAAATGATTCAAGAAGAGTAATATGCTCATTCTTCAAATCATTGACCAATAAGTGATAATCATGAATTTGAGTGGTCACAGACCTGTCTTCTGCCATCTTGAAATCCAAGAAGTTGCCAATGACATATTTTTGGGCATCAGCATCTTCAATGCTATACTTTTTCTCCAAAGATGCCCAAATTTCTTGTGCTTTGTCACAGAGAAAATAAACATCATATAACTCATTAAAAATTGTATTTAAAATGGCATAGCGACATACCTTATTGCCCTTAACCAATGCTTAATAATTGTCTGAGGTAGCATCTGGTTATGGTTGTGTTAAATAGCCATCAAGGTTGAGATTATCCAATGTATCGTAAATTCGATCTCTTTATTGCTTGAAGTTGCTGCCCCCGAACGTCTCAATCTTGGCAATGTTAGGAATTGACTTAAAAGCAGCAAGCAAGGCAGCATCTGAGGTCAGGAGTGTAGGGTTCAACGATGTTGACATAATAGTTTTCAAATTGTTGGAAAATTATAAGTGTCAAGGTGTGCAAAGGGCACTATCCTGAAAACTATTTATGCTCTTTTAGAAAGGTGTCTTATTGCAGGAAGGTTGAATGGCAGTATAATCCCAAAATATAATGACTGGACCTATTTTTAAGGCTGCAAACCAAATACAATGAGTGTAGAACAACTCGAAGAAAATGAGGAATGAGGTTAGTAATAGTGGCAGACAAAAGTTTGGGCGAGACAAAGGGAATGCAAAGATCAAGTTAAGTTTAACTCTGCCTACGCTTTCTATGCAAAGGGCACTGTCTAAAAAACTATTTATGTCCCTTTAGGAAGGTATCCTATTGCAGGAAGGTTGAATGGCAATATAGCCCCAAGATATAATGACCGGTTTGTAAGGCTACTGTGATACCCGAATATTGACTAGTATATATATATATGTATGTATATAAAATATAAATTAAAAAGTAAATACATTTATTAGAAATGAATTATTTAATTATGGATGAATAAGTTTTTAATTTCAAAAGAATTAAATTTTAGGGTAATATAAATTTTATTGTAAGTAAAAAAAAAAAAAAGAAGTTAAAGGATCTAATTGAAATTGAAGGGTCATGTGTCTTTCTTTCAAATGATTTATAATTGAATTGAAACGTGTAGGTATCATGTGTAGGTGTAAGGAAAATAAAATAATAAAATAAAGAGAGGCGGTGGTGTATATATATTTATATAAACATTTTTGCTTTCATAAATTGAAAGCTATGGGCAGTGAGGAAGAAAGAAAAAGATAGAAAGAAAAAAAAAAAGGTTCATTCTGAATTTATATTTTTGAATGATTAGTTTTCCGTTTTAGGAATTGTAAATAATTTCATATGATTTAATTGTAAAAATTTAATTGTTAGCATATATATACATATGTTTACATATATACATTTTTAGATAACTAAGTTTGAATTATTAAATCATTACGTGTTATTATTGTTAAATTGATACTAGGAAGTAATTCAGAGGGGAACGAAAGTCAGCAGAAGTGTAAAAATAATTGTTCTATATTCAGGTAGGTATTTATATGTATTTGGTAAATTTTAGTTTTAAAACTGAAAAGTATGGTATTTTATTACATTAAATATTTTGATAAATGTTTAGGAAATTCATATTAGTACGTGTTGATCCAATTGATTGTTTTTCGAATCGGATTTCAATAATAATTTTTATATGAATGTCACATTTATAAATACAATGAAAAAATGTTATCAGCACGTATTGTGATTTTATAAATAAATTATTTGTAGGGATATATTGTAAAATAAATGGATAAATGAAAATGCAATGGTCATGGTTGTTGTTATGATGTGGCACCGGTGTTTGGGGCGACGGTCCCTCGGAATAATGCCCGTAATGTATGTTGGGCGACGGTCCCTCGAAATAATGCGCGTAAAGTACGTTGGCCAGTTTTTGGAACGGCGGTCCTTCGGAATAATGCCGATAAAGTGCACAAGAGTAAAAATTAGTGAAAATTATTTTAAATGATGGAATGAATGTGTTTTTGTTATTCTTGTGAATACTGGAATTGAAATGTTGTTTTAAATTTCGTTAAGCTTACTGTTCCAAATCGAAAGGTGTTTTATATATACAAATTTGTTTATTGTAAAGTTCTTAAAACTACTTTTATGTATAAATATCTACTGGGCATAACCTCACCCCTACTTTTCAGGTTCCTAGGCAATGTTGGAGATATTGTATGTAGAAGACAAGGATACTCCAAAACAAGAGTTTTGCCAGTTTGGAAACTATATGTAATTATAGATACAGGAGTTTGTAATGTGTGGCTTTGATGTACTTTTCTATGTTTGTATTTGAATTTTAGAAACCCTAGAATTAGTTATATTTTTTTTAGATAATGAAAATGAAGTAGTTGATGTAGAATATTATTGGGAGTGTTTAGAATGAAATCTTAAAATTTGCAGGTTTATATATTTTGGCATACAATTATTATAAAGGAAATTCTACCAAAATCTTTTTATATAATTAAGGATGCTCCAAATTAGATTATGAATATTAACTTGCTTAGAAGAATGATTATGTTTTGAAAGTTAAAAAATTTTCGTAATACCCTAGTTCGGCGCTACTTTCGTAATGCCGAAATCGGGGTGTTACAGCTGCAAACCAAATATAACGAGTGTAGAACAACTTGAAGAAAAGAAGGAATGAGACTAGTAATGGTGAGAGACAAAAGTTTGCGCGAGACAAAGGGAATGAAAAGATCAAGTGTAAGTTTAACTCTGCCTATGCCTTGTATTTATAGGCAACAGAGACACCCGTTCAGACAGTCACTTCAACTCACACCCAGAGGGGGAAAGAGGTTCCCCTGCGCATGACGACACGCATTAAACGCTTTCTGGACCGATACCTCACAATTAGGCTTAAGCCGACTTGTCTTGTGCGCGAAGAAAGCCCTTATACTCGCTTGTTAACTCACTCTATAATTGTTTATATATATAAATATTTTAAGAGTTTTATAACTAACTAATGTGAGATACTTATATTTTAAAATATCTCATACAAAAATACAACAGGTGGTACCTATTGGCTTAGATCTCGGTGATTAGCTAAAAAAAATTGAAACAAAGTTGTGGTTTGCAATCCAATGTGTTTTCGACAATGGTCGATGGTAAACGGTCAATAGTGGCTTCAGTAAATCAAAAAATAACCAAAAACTCTCTTCTTTTAGAAATATAATCATAATCACCTAAACTTAAATAATCACCTCAAAAGTGGGAATTGGGATTACATTCATACAATGATAATATTGGTTATGATAAGGTAGTTTGCCATAAATGCACATTGATTAGGTAAAACAATTTGTTCTTGAATTTCTTCAATCTATTGGCTATGGTTTTGGTTATCATTATATAAAAAATGTTGCAAAGATTAATTGGCCTCTAGTCTCCCACTCTTCTTAACAATTTGACTTTAGTAAATAAAATTATGTCTTATTTAAGTATAAGATATCCCATTCTTTGTTAGAAATTGATAAACAAAATTTGCTCCAATATTTTTAAGAAAAAAATCACTAATGAACCATCAGGTCATATGGCTTTTAAAGAGTTCATTGGGAATAGTGTCGCCTAAATTTTCTCCTATTTAAAATTTTGATAGAGGCGAAAGTTCATTTCTTTTATAACTCTTAGTTTTATGCTTTCTAATGCCTTATCAATCACTTCATCTTAAGGATTTATTTAGGAAAATAACACTTAAAAATAATGACTTATTACATCTTCTATTTGTTAAGGATTCTCTATCAAAAATATTATTTGATTCCAACACACTTTCTATCATGTAATGTCTCTCCTATCTAAAGTTTGGCACCTCGTAATTTTATCACCAAAAGGCTTTAAATATTTGCCGCCTATATATTTCTTCATCCCTTAAAAAATAGTTAAGGGTAAAAGACATTTATTCCTTAAAGTTTAACTTATTGAATAGATAAATCCTAATGATTTAAAAATATCTTTAAATAACTTATTTATTAGTTACACACATCCATTAGAAGAAAAAAATAATAATATAGCATATTTACATAACTTGATATAATGCTAGCACAATAACTATGAGCATAAGTTAATTGCATCAATTTTTATCTAAATAGAGCTAACGGATTGAGGTGTTTACCAATATTTTTAAAAGTAGTAGGACTTATTAGTTCAATAAGTCAAATCTCATGGACTACAAGTGTCTTTTACTTGAGAGTTGATTTTCAAGTGCATATTTTTTATCTCATTATAGTTCATTCCTTTACGAGGCACTGATTTTATAGTTCATTCCATATTTTTGATTGCCGTAAGGCTAGATTTTTTATAATAGTTCCCACAAATTTTAGTTATAAACAAATTTGTCCAGCCTTAAACTAGATCATCACCTTAATTGCCTTCTGTAACACCACGTATATATAAGGCAGTGAGCCCACTAGACCCCATATCTGTCAAACCATAATCATCTAAAGCCTTTTGGTATTCTTCCATGAACTTCAAACCACATGGAGTTCCTCCTCCATTCTTCCTGAGGGTATAATATTCCAATGAAATTACCTCCAAACAAATATGAATCAAAGAATAAACTAATCAGTCTTCTAAAGAGATTCTATAAATGCTTAATTAATTTTTCTGAGAATTCTTCGGATCTCCATAAAATCTTGCAAATCATCGTTCTTCTCCGGAATCAATGTGATGGCATGCCAATCAAAAGAGGTTATTACCGTCCCTATTCTTTTGGGACCCAAACTTGGTTCTTATTTAGTTACAACTTCAAGAAGAGAAAGTAAAGCCCAATTACATTTCAACTTGAGGGCCCAATCTGAGTAATTGGGCCACCTTCCTTGCTGATTGTACTGATAGTTTTCATTTTTGTGGTCCTGTAAGCTTTTAAAGCCTTATCATTACATTTCATTTTTGGGATTCATGTGGCTGAAACTCCTTTGTTCTATAAGTAATACTTGAAATGGGCTGATAGTGGGTACACAACTGTTAATTGAATTATTTAGTTTTTGTGATCCCTGTCTCTTTAGTCTTCTAACCTTTTCCTCTTCAATATAGGAACCGATTCCTTAACAAAGGCCCAAACCCGAAATTATGATGCAACTTTCTTGTACTCTTGATTAATAATAGTAAAACATTTCGATATAAAAGCCCCGAACAAGCATAATGGAGACCAAATTCTGTTAACCTTTCATAAAGGAACTGTTATCAAATCTCACACACAACTCTTTTTAATGGTCTGAAAGTACCTAAGTTGACTCCAATATGAAGATCTGTTTATAAAATCCCTTGTGAAACCCACGTCTATTTTCTAAACTTGTTCGATTTGGCTGCCAAGAAAACGACCTACTTCTTTTGTTGTTATAATACATATTATAAGTTAATTTATGAACTTCGACCCTAAAGGCAGTGTAGGAAAAATTCTGCCTTTGAGATATCACCAATTCTCTTCGGTTCTACTAACACAATAGATGATTGATTAAAACTCGATAGACCTTGTGCAACTCTATTGGAATTGAAGTGAAACAGAATATTATCTTCAACGCTTTCTATTTTGGGCCCACATATATATATATATATATATATATATATATTTTTTAGGCCCACAATTTTTTATTTTAAAACTTCTAACTAAAAAATTTTTTTTATTTTTTTTATTTTTTTATTTTAAAACACTTATCACTAAAAGTAACAGATTAATCTTGGTGCAATTCAACTTTTCCGATTTTCTGCCCACCAAAGCACATCAGTACTAAGTCCCAACCCTTTTACACTTTATTATATTCTTATTAAATAAAAATAACTTAAAATAGTGAAGTACATTTTCATTAAGGTGCATGTATTAATATAATTTGTAAAATTAGTTATAATTTATGAATTTTTATAGTATATGGTGTCAAATCCCTATGTTGAAAAACCAAATGAAAATCAATTTTCATGGTCACCATAATTTTGAAAGAATCCATCCACTGACACACACTAGAGCATTCATGACAATGAAGAGAAAGAAGAGAAACAGACTAACAGGCAACCTTTCCCTTCTGATGAACACAGAGAGAGAGAGAGAGAGAGAGAGAGAGAGAGAGAGAGGAAAAGGGGTAAAGCACAGAGAGGGGAGGAAAAGAGTAGAAGTGGAAATGGAAACAGTAGAGTGCTTTCAGATCGTAAAATCAATTGGGAAAAATGAAACGACCACCGGATTAGCCTGAATTAAAATATATATAATATACACAAGAAATAATACATTCAGATATCCCCTAACCCAGAAAAAATAACCAAAAAGAATATAGTAGTACATTTGATTGCTCTCTCTCTTCCTACTCTTCAAACTGACCAAATCTTTGAAGAAACCTACCCAGATGAAAAAGAGGAAAAAAAAGACCTAAAAAATATAGCTGCTAAGTGCACTAGAAGTAAAAAGAAAGAGAGAATAGAAAGTCAAAGCACATCCAACACTGTCAAATAAGTAAATTTGCTGTTACATGAAAAACGAGACTACGAAGAAGAAGAAGAAGAAGAAGACTGTTCACCTACATCAAATGTCCTTGTTCACATGAATCCTAAACCTTCGTAGCATTTGCAAATCGTCAACATTTTACTGCGAGTTTTCCCTTATTGACTGTAACTGGGAGAAGGAGATTCGGATTATAGAACCACCAAGTGAGCTGGCATGCTTGCACACAAGAGCTTCAGTGGCCTGCTGCTCAGTTTCAAAGAGGACAAGGGCCTGCTTCTTCCCATTCATCTCAAACAGCTTGGTGTTCACAATGGTGCCGTGCTCCTCCAGGTGACTTATAATCTCATCTTCAGTAATGTCCTGTGGTAGAGTGGAAAGGTGAATCATCTTTGTAGGGGAGCAGCAATATCGATAGTTCTTTGCAGCATTACGGTTGAAGCGGTTAAGATTCGAGTTCATATACTCGTGCGTGTCAGCACCTTGAGTTATGTTGGGATGCTTAGAGAAGTTGACCTCCAATTGCTTCCCAAATAGTAAAGCTCCCTGTATCGTGTTAAAATAACAGGCATATATTATAAAGACAAGGTTTAGCAAGAGCAAAGCAGCCTAATCCAGTAATCAAATAGTAGTAAAAAAGAAAATACAAGTATTTATCAAAATCTATTGTCTTAAACAAAATTCTGAGTGACTAACTATTAGAATCATGGAACTGGTATTCTGTTATCAACTGAGATGAAAGAGCTTAGTTTAGATTCTTGTTCAACATAGATTAATGTCAACAATATAATTGACAATGCATCAAATGAAGGAGCATGTACAACACAAGTAATATTGAAACACGAGACAAGAAATTGGCCATCCTCGCTGATTTTTAGGAAAGAGTTTCTAGAACTTAATCAAGTGTAAACAGGAAATGCATTGTTTGGTACATAATTTTGTAAATTCCTTGATAGACTATTCGAATGTAAGTTGTTTACATAGAATCCTGCATGCCCATTTTCACTGGAGTCATGAATCATTGTGATCAATTGAAAACATCACATACTAAACAGGCAATCTATCCCCTCATTGAAAATAAAATGACAAGCCATAGGAATGGATCATAACATTATTAGTATCGTACCATATTAGAATAAAAAATTGTCACGAACAAAAAACTGTAACGTACTGAAATGCCATTTATTGTTTGGCTAACTTTAATGATAAAGTACACAGAACCAGGGGAGATGAACAAACCTTGAGAAAGTGCACCGCCAATTCGGCCTGGAAACCATCACCCATCTGAACCAGTGCATGATCTGGTTTATTGCGGAGAATTTTAATTCTTATGATGTTTCCATAGAGGGAGAACAGGTTAAAAAGTTTATCCTCGTCTATTCTCTGACACACATTATGTTTGTACAAGAATGAAGACTGTTAATCAACTAAGGTTTTATAACTTCAAGGAAACAAAGAAGATCAAATATTACTTACGTCAGAATTAAGATTGGAGACCAAGACTGTACACCTATCATTTGTCCCAGTTATTCCAGGAGGTAAACCTCCTCCAAAGGCAGCTGCAATTGCAGCAGCATTGGCCATCTAGTTTTCAGGAAAAGAACAAGAAAAACTTATTAAGCACTGGCATGGCCCTTTTAAGGATTATGAATGATAATAGTTTATCAGAAAAAATAGCAACCAGCATTTATAGCAACTTTTGGCCATTAAAGAGCAGGAATAATCACCTTGATCAGGAACAACCCATCAATTACATCCATATCTCTCCACACTTCTAATAATATCAAAGGTAAACCCAAAAAAGAGAAGAAAACCAGATCTTTTGTGCCCGTATACTATGTACTATAACAGACAAATGACCCAAATATAAACTAGGAGATTGACAAGGTTAAGTACTAAAGGACATGTATGGTTGCATAAACATCTCTTTAGTATTTCATCTTCAGTTTCCAAAATAACGACATAAATGTTGCAATAATAAATAAGTATGCCTTTGAGACCCACAACCCCCTTTCAATGTCAAAAATTTGTTCCACTTAAAGTTTCCTCAAACCCATTATGCAAACTATCCTATTTATATCTTCAGCTCCCAACAGACAAAATTAAATAACCTTCTTTCTAGTTCAAAGAGCTAGCAACACAACCAAATGCAACAAAGTAAACTGCCACCAATTAGGCAAAGGCAGTAAAGAAAAAACGATTTATTCATACTTCAACAACAAATAGTAAAATAACTACAAGGTCAGGCCATAGATGTCCATAAATTCCCACAGAAGCATATAGATGATAATATCCACGAGCTCAAAAATAGTTGCCTCATTTAGTACTTGCAACATGAGCTGAGCAATACCAACCTGTGGAAATGCAACTGAAAGACAGAAAACCAAAAGAAAACCAATCAGTTAACAAATTTAAATACACACAATCAATGAGCGAACATTAACATTTGAATATGCAACCATCAAATCAAGCACCTGCCCTGGCTCCAGGAGAGTACATACCTCCTGCGTCACCATACCCAGACTGTTGCACCACAAATAGATACAAAAGTTAACATCCAAAGGAAACGGAAATCAACACAATCATTCAACAATGAAGCTATAAGAACAAGAATAATAGAAGACAGTGGAATATACTTGTGAAGTTCTGCCTTTTTGCTCTGAAGGAAGATTTGGATTTGTGAAGTCCCTAAAAAAAAACACATATAACATTCAACAGACTAAGAAGCTATTGATGAATAATAAAAGAGAAAAATTGAGAACCCAAGAGAATACTATCGCACCTCGACCGCTCATTATTGTAGTTTACTTGTAACTCATCAAGACTGGAACACAAAAATTACTATCTGATTAATATTAAAAAATGGAGAAAAATAAGAATCAAACAATCAAAAACTCATATGCATGCCCAAATAGGCCAGTTGATCAATGACAGAAAATTCCACAAAACATAATACAGTATCCAGAATGTTATAACCTACTTTGAGAATTGAATGTCCAACTGACAGCAGCCATCATATATATTACGACCCTATAGAAGCCAAATGTTAAAACTCTTGTGCAAAGCCAAACCACCACGGACCACAAACAAACATGATATTCACAATACTTTAAGCAAAGATCAAATAATACCTGAAGAGAAGTCCTAGCTAAAACAGCACTCTGGCGTAATTGATACTGGATAAGGGCTTGAAAACCTACACAGTTTACTCAATAGGTTGAAAAGAAGAAAATATAACTTTTATAACAACATAAAACACAGCTCCATTGGAGTGGCAAAGGCTCTTTACTTTTGATTAAAAGACATAAAAAATTTCAAAAAAAGCGCCCTAAATACAAATTCCAAAAGAAAAAACCACACAGGTTCCACAATTTCAAAGGTACTTGTTAGAACACTGGTCATCAAAACAAATGAATTTAAACAGTTTTATCCAGCAAAAAATCCATTAAGATAATGCTCAAGAATTGAAGCAGAGCTATCTTTCAAAATTATAGAGACAGAGAGAGAGAGAGAGAGAAAACTTGAAGAAGCTGACCAGCTGACTTCTGGAATGTGACGATCTTCTCCACTAATCCATGAGGAGAAAAAACTTGATGCAGCACTTCCACAGTAATAGGATAAAGCATGTGATGAATTGTAACTAAGAGAATTCGGTTCGGCTATGCATCCAGAGAGTGCCCAACAGCAGACCAGCATAGAGACAGAAGAGAGAGAAGAGAATAAATAGAGAAGTATAGACAGAGAGAAGGGATTATACAGAGAAGCAAAGGTAAGGAAAAAAAATAAAAGAAATAATTATTAACTATGCAACATACAGATACAGCTTAAAACACAATGAAAATGTAAAAGAAAACATAAAAATTAATGGTGAAGGAGCAAGAGAGTTTAATTTATGGATCACCCACTTAAAGGGTCTACTTTTAGATAGGTGACACAGTGCTGAAATAAGTAAAAGAAAAGAACTAAAAAGATCAGATCCCCAAGGTCCCAGTCATGACAAGTAAACAAACATCATCTTTCTGGCATGAGACTCCCAGAGACCTACACAGCTTCAGACTATATGCTAATAGAAGAGGGTTTTGTGACCAAGCCTTACTACCATCCATAACCTCTAGGCCTTGACCCTAAAAATTGAAACCAAGACAAATTAATTTATTATCTTGGCCGTCAACATCCACATTTAGCTCGGTAGTTTCTGTAGTTTCATTAATATACAGAGAACATAACTGGAATCAACTCCTACTCCAGATTGTCATCTAGAAAAACTTTGCCCATATTCAACTTAAATAGTACAGCCAGATAATGAGCCTTCACAAGTACTAAACATGGATACTGACACTTTTGCACCATAAGTACAATGAACCACAACTTCAAACCAGAACCTTAGGCAGTTCAATAGAGAATAATGTAACCAGATCCTTAGGTAGATAAAATCCAATTTAATAAAATGGATTCATGGCATATAATGCCTTCCACAATCACAGAAAAAACAATGAATCAGAACAAAGTCTGGCAGATCTATTGTTCATATTTTAATCAGCTGTGAATTTGGATTTAACAATATCCTCGGCATATAATGCAATATTAATAAACAACAGATTATCTACTGTCCTGAATATTAAATAATCATAGTCATAAAAACAAGAAAAGGAACAAGGCCATTCACGCTTTTTTCCACTTAAGCAACAACAATATGGATGTAACTTGCTTCTAATATAGGAGGCAAAAGTACCAACCTCATCTCCACGTCCTTGAGCATTCTGATCCATTGTTGTTAGTTCCTGATGTGATGAAAATTGGACATAAACATTCCTTCCCCTAGAATGATACGGTCTTAAAGTTAGACATAAGAGAACAGTTGTGGTTAATAGCTCCAAACATCCCCACGATATTTACAAATATAAGAGTTATATCTCAAGCAGGTCATGGGACAAAAATATTCACATTTTGTTTTACCTTATGGTTGGCTGCACATTCGTGTAGAATTGTAGGGCATTAATGGCTGAAGGAATATCTTGCATTTGGAGAAGAGCCTAAAACACAATGCAGACATGATAAAATTAATCAAATCTAAAGGTTTGGTTGGTTTCAATCAGCACTAGCACCACATTAGCATGAAGTAAGCAACCTGATTTTTTGCACGAAGCATCACAAGCTTAGTTATGACTCCAAATGGCTGGAATAGCTGAAGCAAATCATTCTAGTAAAAACAATGAAATTTCATTAATTGTGCACAGATAGAGATTAGTAAGCCATGTAGCTTATCACAACAATTATCACCTTATTAAGAAAGATATCTTGCATGCTCTTGACAATAGATAAGACAATAATAACGCCCTCTCATTAGAAAAATTTAACATTTAATTACTTTGTTTTATTACCAAAAAAAAAACTAATTGTATTTACCGTCAAACAAAAATTTAAATAACCCAAATGAAATTCCATCTTAACAGACAAAACAAGATGGTTACATTATCTTTGGCGTAACTGTCACAACTTCAACTAAACCACACACACATATGATAGTGTATTCATTAAATTGTACCAATATCCTGGGCAACCCAAAGCTCATTCCATTCATTGCCCTAGAATAAAGCTCCTATTTTGGTATCTTAGTTAGTCCAACATCTATACTCCCTTTGTTAAAAGACACTCCTTCTTTACTTGCATGATATTTACCAACTCCAGTAACTTAAAAATGTTAGATTGAGCGTACCACATTACAGTTCCACATAACATACATCATGCTAGAATGATTACAGCTCCCAAACAACTTATACAATTAAAAAGAATCACATTTCCACACTCAGAAAAATAAAAAGAAAAGGAGATAGAGATTAAGCGAGCATATACTTCAGAAATCTCGTGGCCCACATTGCGAACGTGAATAACCTTAGACGGTTCTGTCATTTTCAATCACACTGCAACAAACCAAAGTTTCAGCTTTCAACTTTGCATTCAAATGGATAAAACTAAAGAATACTTAAACCGATTCTTTGAACCTTTCCAGTCAAACTTAGTATTAATTACCACCAAGTTCCAATATTTCATTAACGGAGCTAATACGCAACGTATTACACAATCTTGTTTCATCCATTTAACCAGTGTAAGAGCAAACTCGATGAAACCAATACATAAAATCTACAAAGAAACCTATTTGTTCGTTCGGCAGTTGAGAGAAAAGAAACTACGAAAATGAAACGAAAAGCGTTGAATATAATTAAATAGCTGAAAAAAGTCGGTCAATCGTGATGTAAAATTTCCACGCGGCAAAGTAATTTTCTCGGAAACCAAACAGTCGGAGATCTTAAAAAATCGAAGAGAGAGAGAGAAAGCTAGGGAAAAGGAACTTGCCTGAGAGAGAGAGAAAGGAAGAGAAGAAGAGAGAGAATCAGAAGTGAAAGTGAAAGTAGATCAAGTGATTGAATCTTCTTCTTCGCATGAAGTAGTAGTAGTAGAAGTAGGTGGTGTTTGTTTTGCCTGATATGGTGATTGCGTTGCCCTATCTATCTATCTGCTTCTGTCTCTCGCCCTAAAACACTGACATTTTAGGAGTTCAGTGGGGGGGCCCATCTTGCTGACTCATTTTATCAACCTTTTCTTTTTCTTTCTTCAATCACATTTTCATCCCTCAACTTTTTTAAAATAACATATTTTGACATACTTTATCAATTGTAAATAAAACCGAACAAAATACACCGGAATCCAAAATATGTATAATTCGGTTCAATTTCAGTCTTAAAAGTAAAAAATTCGAAAATTTTATTCTGATTCTGATTTTTACTGAAAAAGTTTTAATTAGACCGAATATGTTTATTTTTTAATTTTTTATAAAATTAATTAATTATACTACATTATATTAATATATTTGAGTATTTATATTGTCAAACTATATTTATTAAGTTAAAAAAAGGGATACTCATATGTAAATAAGTGTTATTTTAGTTGTACTTTGACTTAAAATTAAAACTTAAAAATCCACTAGATCAAACTGATAAATTCAATTCCTGTCCAATTCTTTTCGTGCATCTAATTCGCTCCAGTTTTAAAAATTAAAATCTATAATTTTTTGAGTTCAGTCTAATTTTTTAAAAGTTTGGACTAAACCGGCCTATGTCCACCTCTAATTATAAACATTTTATTTTTATGTAATATATCTTAATTTATTATTTTAAAAATATTAAAAGACTACAGCGTTATTCTCTCTTTTTTTCTGCGTAATTATTTTTTTGTATTTAAGATTTATTTGATATAACTTTTTAAATAAATTTTTTAGAATAAATTTTTTTACCTATATAGCTTTATAAGTAAAATTTTTAATAAAAAATTATTAATTATTTGATTGTCACAAATAACTTTTAGAAAAATTTAATTAACTATTTTAATAAATAAATTTTTAATGTTCAATTAAAGTAAATACGTAAAAAATTTAAAATAACATAATAGTATTTAAATAATTTCACCTTTTAAAAAATTAAAGAAAATATATTATTAAAATTTTAAATTTTAAAAATTTTCTATTAGAAAAATAATTTTTTAAATTTTAAAAATATTTCTCTCGAAACGATAATAAAAAATTTGAAAAAAAATTTTACCATTAAAATTTTTTGTTTCAATAAAAAAGGGCACTTATATTATTATTATTATTATTTGAGACCTTAGCTTTTCTAAAATGAAAAATCAGGACTTCATTCCATCAATTACAATAATTGCGTTCTAAACAGGGCACTATGTAAAACTAAATAAAATAAATAGTAGTAGTAGTATAGTATTAGTCAGGGATTAATTTGCTAAACATACCACACTATATCTTGATTTACTGTTCTGAAAAACATGTAGGTACTAAATGTTATTACACCTTTCTTTTATTTGGCCATTATTCTTTCAATTTATAACGTTTTCGAAATATAGATAATAATGTAAAAATCCCTAAACTTTAATAAAATAGTAAATAAGTGTATAATTTGTAAAATATTTTTTACATGGGTCATAATGTTTGAACAAGAACTTTTATTAAAGTTAGAGATGCATTTTGTCAATAATAGTCTAGTAAACTAAAGATTGTTCTTTCATTAAAATTATGTTAATAAAATTTGATCATTTGAGTATTTTACTCCTAAAATTCTATAATTAGTATAACTTCTAAATTTTTTAGTTTGTAATAAATTAGAAAATTTATTTCTTAGTCCAATTAATTTTTTTTAAATTTTCCATTTAATCTTTAGATTATATCTTAAATAAAGCTCAAGTATAATTCATTTAAACTTTAATAAATAAAATATAGTGTAAAAGCAATTTAAAGGTGATTTGTTAAAAAAATAAATAATAAAATTAATATACATATAAAAATAATCTCAACTATTTAATATAATTCAATTCAACAATTTACAAATTGCATACGAATTTTGGAAATCAAATAAAGCTCTTCATCCTAATTCTTTTTATGTATTGAACTCTTTCTCAATTTTGTTTAAGTGAAATTGAAATGTCAAACCTCATTTTTTTCTTTTAAAAAAAAGTATGGTTGACTCATTCAACACGCACAATTATTCTTTGAATGAAGACATTATTCTTATATAATATAAAATAGGAATCGTCTTATTCTATGGATAAGTTGCAATTGAAATTTTCAATAAATTTTGGATGAAGCTTTTAACAAATTTAAATTTTAAATAAGATATTAAATGTTTTTCCATAGTCTTTCTATACTAATTTTTTTTATTTTTTATGCATTTTTTTTCAACTTGGTACTTATATAATCAGCCTCTTAGGCCGGCCTTTTAAAAAATAGATAATAAATAAATTGAATTGAATTTCAATTGATCCAATCATCTTTAAATTAAGTTCGCATTAAGTTTCCAAAACGTAGCCTGAGACCAACTTTACTTTAACATAATATTCGTATGTAGAATAGGTGTCAAAAATATATATTAAAATTGAAGTAATAATATTAACTTTTATCCCTAAATTGTGTTGAAATAAAAAATCAAGATATATTTTGGTAATGCTAACAAATCAATCCTGACTTTAGTTATATTTTAATTACATATCCACTCCTACTAGGGGTACCAATTGTATTGTGACAAAAAAATTTATACATATGTTTTTTACATCCCTTATATAATTAATTAGTTATATCCTATTGAATGTTATTTGTTATTTGTTATTATTATTTGACAATTATAAATAGTTTTTACCTTTTGGTTTATTACTCTATTTTGAACAACATATTAGTTGGGATGACAACATTTATCTAAAGCTCGTAGGGATTGAGGACAATATTTATACTAAATGAAAAATAGGTAAAAGATGAGAATAAAAATAATCTATTATCCTCATTTTAATTTTGAGCCAAATACAAAAATAATAAGTTTAAAAACACCTTAACTCGCTTCCTCATTTTTAAGTTATAAATATCTATTTTTTATAATTTATAACTTTTTAAATTTTTAACTAATACTAATTTTATAATCCTAAACCATAAATGCAAAGCTAAAAAGTTAAACAAAATTAAGAAACCTTATATCTAAAAGCCAAAACACATATGGACTCTTTTCATAGCTAACGACCCACGAGCATTACCTTTTTTAGATCATTCACGCTTTTTCTGACTCTGTTGTTGCAATCCTATGCCTCTCACTACACTATCAACCCATCGCTAAGCCAACATTCTTAGTTGTTGCTCACTCTCGACCTAAACTCTAAGCCAGTGCCAATCAAAGTTGCTCGAATCATTACCAACATCTCATTTTGGCTTTGCATAGCTGTTATCCACTACCTGTCAACCGTTACCTTCTACTTTTTAATGAGCTATGTTGTTGTCACTATGTTATGCCTCTCTCGTTGCTCCACCAACCAATTGCTATTATCTAATATTATTTATATATCGTATTGTAACTAATTATATTTATTTAATAACGAATTATATAGTCTTTGATTCATACTATGTGTGACGATTATAATATTAGTCCCTATATATAATACATATTTTTTACTAAATTTGTATGTTTGGTCAAAATATATTATTTACTGTAACTAATATTTGTGATCTTCACAAATAATTTTGGTTTTATTTATGGTTTTACTACGACCGATTATATATTTAAGAACGACTTATATAGTCTTTGATTCATATTATTTATGATGACTATGATATTAGTTATTGTATAATACATATTTAATAGATAAAGAGAAAGAATGTTTTAATTAATAGAGAATACCCCTTTAACATAATGGGAAACGCCATTTTCATCTAGTGTACGGGCAATAATGTAAATTTAACAAGGACAAAAATGAAACCAAAGTCAACATGTAATACTCAACGAAAATTTCCCCTTTTAGCTATCTCTCTCTCTGGAAACACACTTGGAGCAAATTTGATTATTTAAAATCCATTATTTCAACCAGAAATAACAAATTGTCGTTGTTAATCGATGAAGTTAGGTTGTCATAACAGTGTAGCAAGTGTTTGCAAGGAGTTTTTGTGCGCCATTTGGGCTAATGTGAAATTATTACTGTTATATCATAACTAGAGTTATAAACATAGTGATATATATGATGTGGAAGGAAAATTTCGTGCCAATGCATCTGATAGTAGATAGGTTTAACTGTAAAATACAATCAAGAAGAAGGCAAAGCGTACGAGTGAGAATCTTGTTTATCGAAAAAGGAAGAAAGGTTGAACAAACAACATAAGGTATGATACAAAATGTTATGTTGTGTTGAGGGTCAAATGAACATTGATTATATATGATTTGGCATTAATCGGGCATATTATAGAGTAATTACAACCTTTTGGTGTTAATCGCACATTAACCCTAGTTTTAAAATTGGAAATTTCATGCATAGGTGATCTAGTGTATTTTTAAGAGGAAATTTTTATATTGTCTTGGACCTCCTGATCATCTAGAGTACTGATTTACGTTATAATAGTTTGACTTTTAAGGGTATTGTTGTGATTGTGTTTTTGGTATCAGTGTGCGTGTTGTGATAGTTTGATTTTTAACCATGGTATTGATTTATATGTTGTGATAGTGTTAGGTATAATTGAAAGTCTTATATTGTGTTTGATGCAGTGATAGCTTGTTTTTATTCTTCAATGGCTAATTCAGCTTCGTTTTGCCTTAGTTTGTTACTTAAACATTGTAAACAATTTTTTTTAACCTTTTTGGGTATGAAATTTGTGTTGTATGCTATGGTTAGCAGATATATGATTATATTGTCAACGAACAACATGTTAAGTAACCTGAACTCTTGTTTTTGTTCATGAAGGCTAAACTAGCTTCTTTTTGTCTCAGTTTGTTACTTAAACGTTATATGCAAGATTTGTTTTTACCTTTTCAGGCATTAAATTTGTGTTGTAAGGTATGGTTAACGTGATATATGATTAAGTTGTTAATGAATAACATGTTAAGTAACTTGAACTCTTGTTTTTGTTATTGAATGGCTAAACCAGCTTCATTTTATCTCAGTTTGTTACTTAAACGTTGTGTATAAGTTTTTTTGTATAATATTTGTGTTGCATTCTATTGTTAGCATGAATGTAATTAAGCTATTAACGAACAACATGTTCTATAACCTAAACTTCTTCTTTTATTCTTGAATGACTAAACCGACCTTATTTTATCTTAGTTTATTACCCAAACATTGCATATACAAGTTTTTGCTGGTAATTTTTGGGAATGAAATTTGTGTTGTATAATATATGGTTGAGAAAGTGAATGAGCAGCATGTTAAGTACCCAGAGCTCTTATTTTTGTCCTTGAATGACTAAACCAGCTTTGTTTTATCTTAATTTGTTACCTGAACATTGTTTGTGCAAGTTTTTATTGGTAATTTTTTTGGCATGAAATTTGTGTTGCATGTTACGACTAGCATGATATATAGTTAAGAAAGTGAATGAACAGCATATCAAGTACTTAGAACTCTTGTTTTTGTTCTTGAATGACTAAATTAGCATGATATTAATAAAGGAATGTAATCCTTTAGTTTTGAATTTTATATTTTAAATTTTTGTAATTCCTTAGGATTAGAAAGTAGCTTAACAATCTTTTCTTATCTCTTTATTGTGTATATATATATATATTCAGATTATTTAATGAAACTGTGAGGAGAACAATTCAAAAAATCTTTGTCAAATATATTGTTAATATGTTATAGAACCTTGTATGCTTTATTTTTTCCTTGTTGATGCTTTATGTTTTTATCATTGTCATCAATTACAAACACGTCTAATGCAAGGGTTTGATAATGTGCACTTGAAATTATTTTGTAAGATGAGGAATATGAGTATCTATAGCAATATTAGTGGCACTCTCTACGACATAATCAAAGTATGCCCTGACCTCTACAACATTATCAAGTGGGGATATGTGCTATTTGAGACTGAAAGTATTAATGGAAATATCAAAATTCCAGTGCAAATAGATTGGATTTTTTGTTAGTTGCATGTAGTATAACAATAACTTTGGAATGCTATGTTCAATGAGTTTACTTGATAATTCTGGATGATAATAGTGTGAAATTGAGAAATGTTAATACAATTATGTGGTTTTGTTCAATAATATATAGGTAAATGAAATAGTTGTTGCAAATGCAACGATTAGATGTATTACTTTAAAAAAAAAATTCATTTACAAGCTTAAGAAATGTCAGTTGACAGTGATATTTAACATTGGTTTGCTTTTTTTATTTGTCTTTAGGACAAAATAGAGTTTTTAGTAAAAAATATTTACACAATACATAAAAAAGATATTTTACGTTATGTCAGAGGGGTACTCCCTAGTAATTAAAGTAATTTTTTTCTTTACCTATTATTTTATCAAACCTTAAGGGAGTTATGTAAAAATTTCCTATTTGTCACTACATTTATTAATTTGGTCATAACATATTATTTACCGTGACCAATACTTGTCGTATCCCAAATGTTTTTGGCTTTATTTATGATCGTATTGTAACCAATTAAATTTATTTAGCAACGAATTATATGATTTTTTAATTCATATCTATATATAACTATTATCATATTAGTCACAATATAATATATATTTTCTATTATATTTGTATATTTGGTCACAATATCTTATTTGCTACGACCAATATTTGCAATAGTCACAAAAAAAGAATATTTTTACATATCTCTCTTGAAATTTATAGAAATCATAGATAAATAGAAAATTTGTAAAAATTCATAGATTCTTCCTTTGCTATATTAAGGGTCCATTTGGTTTGACTTTTCAAATAGAATTTTTACAATTAGAGCTTTCTCAAGTATAGCTTTTAAGGAAAAAATTTTGATCATTTGATTGACAATTAAAAAAGTCTTTTTGCAAAGATTAATCGTTTAGTTGCACAATTTTAAAAATGCTTTTGTTTAATTAAATTACTGAAAAGGGTATGTTACAAACTTTATTTAATTAATAAGTAACCATTTGATCTATTTTCCGTCAATGTTTCATGGGCATAAATCTTGATAAAAGCATCAAGATATGTATCATTCTATTTTGCCTTTAATTTTTTTTATTTTCATCCATTATAGTTTTCATTCTAAACAAAAGGATATATATCAATCAAAAGAATAAAAAATTAAAAATATGACCTAACTTTGCAATATACAACCATGTAAATTAGTTTAAAAACGCATAGAATATCAAAAATTAAAGAAAAAATAAAAAAAATCAATTTTTAAGAGAAGTATACTTTTTGTCTTTATATATTTAAAAAATAATTATTTAAATATAATTGTCTTAATATTAACAATTTTGTCTCTTTTGTTTGTTTTATACAATTAATAAGGATGGCAATGGGTCGGGTAGCCAGAGATCTTGATCCCTGTCTCGGCCTAATTTGAGAACAAGAATTCAATACTTGATTTTTTCTAAAATTGATCCGGGCCAGGTTCGGACCGTTTCAAATAGTAAATCTTCAGCCCAGCCCATTAACTAGTTTGACTACTATTTGGTTACAGTTATATTACTATTATACTCATAATTTTACTAAACTCACCCACTATTTAATATAAAGATCATAATTTTTTTACTAAGCTCACCTACTATTTAATATCAAACCCATAATTTTTTTACTAAGCTCACCTACTATTTAATATCAAACCCATAATTTTTTAATAAGTCTATTTTTTGCTCATTTTGTTTTATGAAATTCAAGCTTAAATTTATAATTTCAAGCCAATTGATTATTCTTTTAATAACAAAATAAAAGTATACATATTATAATTAAGTTAAGAAAATAAAAAATAAAGAGTATATAAATTATATTGTGTTTTGTAAATATTTTTGGTCTTTGTTCATCTTATATTACTATATTAAAAAAATTAATTAATTTAATTATAAATTGATTATTTTGTTTGACATTAATTAATTATTTTTATTTTATCAAAACTCATTGTTCCAAGTTTAATTATTAAAAGTTATTTAGATTATTTAAATCTAATATATATTCAAATTCAATCCAATTATTGAAAGTTGTTTAAATCCATTTTCTAAATCTAATAATTTTTAATAATTTATATAATTTATAATAAAATATTAAATTATTACAAGTTATTTAATTCATTAAAATATTTAAACAAAATTATCTAATTAAGAATATATATTTAATTATGTATGGGTAATTAAAATATTAAAATAAAAATTATCTAACTTAGAATGCATATTTAATTATGTATGGATAATTATAATTACTAAATCTAAATTATTATATGTGTGTGTGTGTGTGTGTTAAATATTATATTTTTCAATATGATAATTGAAGAGTATAGTAATCAAAATTTCAAGTATCACAAAAATAATACCGAAAGTTAATAAATCATAAAAACAAAAACTATAACAATTATCAAGTGATTCATATTTGTGAAAATTATTCTCATCTTTAATAAATAGAGAATAGTAGTGAGAAGAAATATTTGGTTATAATGTGTGTGTATATAATTAAAAAATATATAATAATTTTAATTTTATAATAGTTTATCAATATTAAACTTAACATAAATATTAAAATATTAAATTTATTGACTTGAATATATATTAAAAGTAATTTAAGAAAACCTAGTTTTTATAATCATTATTTTTTAATTATTAAAGAAATATATGATTAATCATCAATTTTTTAATACAAATATAACTTTTTTAATTTTTTCAATAACAATAAAAAAATTATATATAAAGTTATCAATTCACTTATGATCAAAATAATATAATAAAAATCTCATAACAATCATCATAATTTATAATTTATAAATGATCTACTTGATTAAATTAAAAAATTATAAACTATTTTGAAGGATTCAATTGATTAAAATAAAATATATAAATTTTTATAATTATTGTATTAAAAATAATAGATTTATATGTAATTATCCAAAATATTTGAATTAATTTGTAAAAGATGTGGGTACGGGCCTAATAAAGATTCATCCCCTTACCTAGTCCGTTTTTAATCTGGGTTTAAGGTTTTAGGCCCTTACTCGGCCTAATACTTGTTTTCTTGAAAATTTTCGGCCCATTATCCGACCTTAATTGGTCGAATTGTGCCGGGGCCCTGCACCCATGAACTTTTTTGTCATCCCTAACCACTAAGGATTAAAATGATATAATTTTAACATTATATTTAATACTATTATTTATTTAAAACTTAAGAATAGTACCATTATAATGTTGATTTTTCCTAACTAGTGCAGGAAAAAAAAAAAGCAAGAAAAAAGGGAAAAGAAAATACATGCAAAAGACACGTTGGAATGAAGAAGCAAATACTCAAGAAAATGAAAGAACGAAGATTACGCAAAATTCATTCATATAATTTGACATTATAAACAAAATTATGGATACATAAAATTAATTTATTATTATAACATAACAATTTTTCATGAATAATTTTCATCAATTGTACCAATTGAAATAAAAATTAATGCAAACTAAATTTCAATAAACAAAGACAATAAAAAAAATTTATTTATAAACTTACATATAAAAGATAAACTAACCTTGTAGACTTTGTTGCAGAGGTGGTGGTCAATAATTTGTAAACTTTGTTACGGGGATAGTGGTCAATGATACTTATAGCCACTATAACGTACAAGATAATTAAATAGAGTTTTATTCTTTTATTGAAGGGTATGGTGAAATTTAAGAAATAATAATATGATATTTTTAACATTATACAAGTTTTGAAAAAGCTTAAAGCTCTATTGGAAGAAGCCTAAATTCCATAGAGCTTTTTGAACTTTTTTAATCCATCAAAAACTCTTTTTCATGACTATCAAATGACACAAAAAAATTTAAAAGGGCTTTTAGCATTAAAAAAGCCCTTGTGGCTAATCAAAAAGCAGAACTAAATGGGCACTAATTTCATCCATTAACTGTTAAATGACTGGTCAAAGATATTGAAAAGTTTAAAGTATCTTTATTGTCACTTATTGTATTCTATATTTTTTAACTAAATTCTACATTGCTTGCACTTATTTCTAGTTAAATTAACATTAAATTAACATTAGCCTTAAATTTTTTAACCTTAATTTCAATTAAATCAAAGTTAAATTTTTTTTTTGTGTTAACGTTAATTTTGAAAATTAATTAATTTCAAAGAATAATTTGCCTTAATATTGAACTAAATTAACCTTAAAATTTCCTTTACTCCTAATTTTGGACATATTTTTTTACAACATCAATCGTTGCTCTCACCACCTCACCCTCAAGAACAACAACAACCTCAAGAGAGCATTAGAAATACACTTCGGTGGATAATAGAGATGGAAGGAAATGATGAGTGGATATAGAAAGGAAATGAAGGGTAAAGATGGAAGGAGATAACGGTAGAGAGATGGGAGAAGGAAAGGATGGGTGGAGATGGAAGAAGGAAAAGATGGGGAAGACGGAAAAAGGTGGCAGCTAGTGGTTAGGATTGCATGTTTTATAGTTTTATTTTCAATATTTTTTTTATTATTTTGTATTTGATTTTTTAAAAATTTATTTGTTGAAAAATGAGAAATTATGAAGAAAAAGAAAAATAAAGATAAATTTACTTTAATATAGAGTCAACTAATTAGAATTAATGGTCAAAATTGACGATTTTACTATAAAAGAGAGGTACTTGTGAATTTTTTAAATTTTTTTATCTATTTGTGATTTGTAACTATTATCATATTAATCTCCATATAATATATTTTTCTACTACATTTATCAATTTAGTCACAATATAATAACTACTATGACAATAATTTGTATTCGTCACAAATTATTTTGGTTATAGTCATTTCATACTATGACCAATTATATTTATGTAATAACGAATTATATGGTCTTAAATTCCTATTATTCATGACTATTAGTTGTGATTACTATATTTGTTAATGTGGTCACAATTATTTATTGTGACCAATATTTATCATTGTCCCAAATATTTTTGGCTTTTTTTATGGATTATATTGTAACCAAGTAAATTTATTTAGCAATGAATTATATAGTTTTTTATTCCTAATATGCATGAATATTGTAGTATTAATATATAATATAATACATATTATTTGTTACATTTATTAATTTTGTCAGAATATATAATTTACTGTTACTAATATTTGTAAGCATCACAAATAAATTTGATTTTATTTATGATCTTATTGCTATGAATTAGATTTATTTAGTAATGAATTATATAGTCTTGAATACTTATTATTATAACGAATATCATCGTGGTCATAATATAATACGTATTTTCTATTACATTTGTTAATTAGGTCATAATATATTATTTACTGTGATCAATAATTGTAATCGTCACAAATAATTTTGTTTTTATTATAACACATCTTATTGGTCATTATATTTATTTATTAAAGAATTATATAGTTTTTTACTAATATCAGTTATGATAACTATTATATTAGTCATAGACTTATAATATATTATACGTTTGTTACTATATTGATTAATTTAGTCATAATATATTATTTACTATAACCAATAGTGGTGATCATCACAAAGAATTTTGTTTTATTTATACATCTTATTGTGACCAAATATATTTATTCAGCAATGAATTGTATGGTTTTTTATTCCTATTATTTGTGACAATTATAATATTAGTCACCATATATAATACATTTTTTCTATTAAACTTGTTAATTTGATTATAATATATTATATACTGTAAATAATATTTGTGATCGTCATAAATAATTTTGAGTTTTTTTATACGTCTTATTATGATCAATCAATTATACCTTCTTGAACAGCCTTGTCACCCTTGATTGTTCTATAGATCACTGAAAATGTAAACTAAACTCACGACCCGTGATGTTTATTAGTGATTTTTGTGGACTACCAATAATGATTTTAGGGATTTTCTTTAGGGGTTATTGTGACTTTCATTTGTATATTTGGTGGCTTGCATTATAGATATAATTTGGAGAAAACTTGTATTTATTTGGAAAGAGAGGAAGAAGTGCATTTATGGCAGGAAAAATATTATTTGATATCTTTCCCCTCGGTGATTTATGGGACAATCGACAGTGATAATAGATTGATTGGTAGGTTATTAAAAGAGTTAATAAGATGATTTATGATGATCGTGTAGCAAAATACATAATGGTGAATGATAAGTTGATGAGTTGGATACTCAATATGCTTTCTTTTACCTTATTAATTCAATCAATAATATATTCAAAATAGTATTAATTATCAATAAACATGCTCAAAATGGTACAACTTTTTCTAATAACACCATGTAAGATAACCATACCTCCCGCAAATAAGCATATTTCATTACAAACTATATATAATTACCAAATTAATAGATTTTGTAAAAAACATAAGGACCACTATACAAAGAACAGATATTTTAACCAAAATTTTGGAAAACTATTTTACAAAATCCAAAACTTTTGGGTCTTTTTACCAACATGATAATCATGAATAATGCTATATTTTATTGCTTCTAGAATTTAACACATTCATTAATATTTTCTTGTAGAAATATATGTATGTGATTAATGAATTTAAGGGCAACTTATTGCTAACTTTAGTACATCTTATGGCAGCCATATCTGAAATAAAAGAAAAAGAAAATTATTGAATTTGTAATCGTAAAACTAATGTAAAGTAAACTAACTTTGCAATATAATATATTGAAGTACATAATTACAATGTAAAATTACCAAAAACATACAAACTTCAAACCTTGAAGCTTATTTTGTATTGTTTTCTATGAACTAAAATGCTCACTTTGATAAACTTCACAAAACCAAGTTCCTTTCTTCTCTTAGATACAATCAAGCTCAAATGAAGCTTTTGATGCAGCAATACATGAGACAAGATAGCCAATAGACCATTTGAACAAAATATGCTTTGGGGTATGTTTTGAATTGAGTCTCATAAGAAAAGATAAAATATTTTCATCGATATTCTGCAAGATCAAATATTCTATTGATTAAATAAAGCAATAAAATGGCATAATAGTAACGTATCTCCTCAAAGATAGCCTATTCATCGGCAACATTACAAAAGCTGACAAATACTAAAATTTCAGTTTGCAAAAGATTTTTCCAAATTTTTGGCATATTACTATATATTGATAAAGTATTCGTATTATTAGTTGATTTCCTTCATTCCTTTGAAAAACTTTATCAATACTTTCCAAACATTAATTAGAAATAAACAGAAATCCTTCAACATTTTGTTTGATCAACAATTAGAAAGAGAAACTAAAAACTTGTAAGTTAGAACATCCATATATTATGGAAGCACTAGACTCCACAAATATAAATTTATTTTACCCAAATAGAATTACAAACCCGAAGTACATTGAACTAGTATGTTAGGCATATTTTACTCTTTATACTTTCTACAAAATTTCAATACACTCCATGTTGTGGGGTTTTAGGGCGTAAAATTTTTGTCATGATGAAAAAAAATATCAATCCCAATAAAAAGATACTAGAATGATTCAGCATTTAGATAGAATAGACTACAAAAGTTTACATTATATCTATTTAAAAATCAGAAAAAGAAAATAAAGCATGTGCACTGATCCAATGATAAAAGATCTTTGTTTACCCAATAATTTATACATTTCATGAGTTCCTATTTGAATCATAGGTCTAGCTTACTAGTTAACTACAATATTTCCTTCTTTAACTAGTGGCAATTATTATCTTATAATATATAGTGCAAACTTTTTAAAAATTCTATCATTGAAGTAATGCTAGATGAAAACCATCCTTCAAATAGGTTAATGATACTTAAAACAAAAATAAAAATAAAAAAGTGAAAGTAAAACTTGTTAATGACAAATACAAAACAAAAGAACATCTTATAAAGATATACACTTTCTATAGAATATAATATGCCACAAGTAGAAATAATAAAGGGATGAAAAATTATGATAATAAAATATAGTACCTATAGACATATGTTAGGTTTTGATTTGGAAAGGGTTAACCTAATTTGTCAAGGATCATCCAACAAAAGGAACATAATCTAATGAATGACTGAGTTAATTTATAGTTAGTGGAATCTCTCTCATCCTCGAGATAAATGACTATGCTACGCATTGAGATACTTGTTATCAAAGAATTAACACATCCAAAAATAGCAAGCCTTTACACTCCAGTGCCGCAACATTGAAATGTTATTGATATAGCGTAGACTAAAAACTAGGAGTCGCGACCTTCATACTCCAGAGCTGCGTCACCTAGATGCCACCCTTTAGCTGGGAGTAAAGGTGGCAATTGGGCCGGGTTGAAAAAAACCTCTTATCTATATGTAAGAATGAAAATGAATGTGAAAATGTTATTATGCAAAATGAATTAAATGCATGATAACCAAACACTACACAAAATACAATTAACTACAATAAAATATTAATGCATACAACACTTTCAAAATACTCCAAATTCAATAACTTCTTCGAACACAATTTTATACTTAAAGGATAGAAATTTAATCATATAATCAGAAATCAAAATTTAACCATTCAAATATAAGAAATACTTTCAATATTTCCAACTAGTCCACAATAAATAACACTTCCAATATTTTCAATCTCAATTTCTCAACAACTACTCCACAATAAATAATTGAATGTAAACATAAACAACTTCCCTCATGATGTGCAACATTTAAAACACAATGGGAAAATGAGCAAATTTTTTTTTAATTTTATTTTATTTTTTGTTGTCTAGTTCTATTAGGCTCTCTAATTAACCCATGTAATAAGTGTTGGGCCAATAACTCTTAAGTCAAATGATTTTAAGGTACTAGGTGTTGAGACACCCCTACGGACTTAATAACTCGAGTTAAAAAGGCTATAAAATTAGGCCTATTAAACTAACATTCTACTATTTTAAGCGAACATTCATTGTTTACTAGACAAAAGGCCCGATTACTAAAAAGAAATAAACTTTACTGTTCTACACGAACATTCATTGTCGACTAGGCAAAAGGTCTGGTTACTAAGTAAAAGCATAGATGGTTTTGATTTTTATTTTTTATTTTTTATAAGTTTAATTATATAGGAGAAAAAAACGTAATATAATATATATGTAACTACATCTCGAGCATAAATAACCTTGTGAATGAAGGAATTTTCTTTTTAAAAAAAATTATTAAAAAATATGCCTTACATAAAAAATATAAGTGCATATGGCTGTTATATCAAGCATATATGAGACAATATGATCATGATTATATCATGTAAACAATAACCATAAGCCAAAGATTCACTCAAGTGCAAAATTTTAGAAGCAAACAAATGGGTAAATGATATGTCAAAATTTTTACCAATTCAACAAAGTATAACAAACTAAGGGACTCAACAAACAAAAAAATAAAAAATAAAAAATTTGCTCATTTTCTCATTGTGTTTTAAATATTACACATCTTGAGGGGGAGCTATCTATGTTTACACAGTACGCATTTTAACCTATTGTATTATATTTATGTGTATGTGTTTGTTATCCTTGTATATTTGTGTTCATTATGTGAGTATGCATAGATTATTTAGATGAATCATATGTTATAGTCTCACTACACACACACACACAGAATGAGTAACGTTACAAATCTTTGTATTTATGAGCTGTTCTATGCAGCAAAATATAACATTCTTGATTCATGTTTTAAGCTTAGGTTGTGTTTTTACTTTGGTAGAGTTCTTATAATTTTATTTATTTATTTGTGACTAGTTTTTATAACACTATGCTTAATTTATGAGGGAGTTTTCTTATGGGGAACTTTTTTTTCATTCTTGTGTCAAAATAGAAGGAGTGTAATGCACATGTATTTTTCTACATTTTCTTTATTATCTTTGTGCATATATTTTATTAATTCCTCTATACTTCTCACTTGAATTGGTATGTTTGTTATTTGTGTTATTTAAGGTGAAAGGTTTATATTCATATTCAAGTGGTTTAAGTATTCTATGGATCTCATGCATATTTTTGTTTCACGTTATCTAAGTTTTTGGGAGTAGATCTAAGTGAACCGAATTTCATGTGCATTGAGGTATTTTGCCATAAGATTTGACAAAAAGGGAGATTAAAACGCCCAAATTATGTGTTTGTCAAAACATTATATAAAAAATCATCTACGCTAGGCTCGATTAGTTAATTTGATATTTTGAGATATTCGAATAATTACACAAGTCCAATTTTTGGATTTTTGAGGATCAAAAACCTTAGGAAGGGTCAACATAAGACTTAAAAAAAAGATGGAATTGAAAAATAAGTTAAAGAAAGACTGAAATTTAGTATGGCCAAGTGTAATATTTTTTGGTGTCATCGCGTTGATTTTTTCGTTGACCGATCTGAAGAGGATCCGCGCTTTGACCATGGGTCGACCCAATCTGCATATTGATTGCAATCAGTCCAGACCATTGACGTTCAAGAATGGACGATTGATATAACTCCACGTCATCACACTGACGTTTGACTTTAGACTTTAAACCAATGACCATGCACTGTTAATTTGTTGATATTTGATTGTTGATCTTTGACCAAGCATTATGGAGGGCTAGATCTGCATATTTGACTTGATTTGGATAACCAAAAATGTATCATGAAGCTGAAACTTTGACCATTAATTTTAGATGATCCAATAGTACAAATGTAATGATCTTGTAATATATTTGAAGCTCTTTTCAAGCCTTAGCAACTCAATCCACTATGCTCGTATTTTGAAAAATAATTTTGAGAGTTTTTGGCAAAATCGTTTGAAAATGTATTTAAGTTTTTATTGTTAGATTTAAGCACCTTAGGTTGTGCTTTGAGTGATTTCTAATTTCTTTGCTTTGGTTTAGTTTTACCAGTCACTTAGATATGATTTCTTTGTGATTGGAGTTGTTAAATCTAAGTCGATTACTTCTATAACATTTATTGATTGTTTTTTATCTCATGAAGAGATTCATGTGTGATCCACACGGAGGAAAATACGTGAGGACTGTAAGGGTTGATGAATTGGGTTTAAATTTAACAACTTTTACAAGATAAAAAATAATCAATGAATGTTGTAGGAGTAATCGACTTAGATTTAACAAATCTAATTACCAAGAAATCACATCAAAGTGATTGATGAAGCTAAACCAAAATGAAGAAATTAGAAATCACTCAAAAATACAACCTAAAGTGTTTAAATCTAACAATAAAAACTCAAATACATTTTCAAACAATTTTGCCCAAAACTCTCAAAATCAATTTTCAAAATATAAGCACAATGGATTACGTGACTAAGGCTTGAAAAGAGCTTCAAATATATACTAAGATCATTAAATTTGGACTATTGGATCATTTAAAATTAATGGTCAAAGTTTCAACTCCTTGGTACGTCATTTACCATCTAAATTAAGTCAAAGATACAAATCTAGCCCTCCATAATGCTTGGTCAAAGGTCAATAGTCAAATGTCAACAAATTGATCAAAAGTCTGAAGTCAAAGTCAACGTGATGACATGGAGTTATATCAACCGTCCCATTTTGAGAGTCAATGGTCCAGATTGATTGTGATCAATACGTGGATTGGGTTGACTATGGTTAAACTACAGATCCTCTTCAAGTTAGTCAAATCCACTTGTTGATTCAGTAAGGTCGAGTCTACGATAAGCTTAATGCATCCACCAATCATAATCTGGTTATAGAAAAAGTCAACGCGCGCACACCAGAAAATAGTATACTTGACCATACTGGAATTTTGTCTTTTTTTAACCTATTTTTCAACCCCATCTTTATTTTAAGTCTTATTTTGACCCTTTCTAAGGTTTTCTTCCCTCCAAAATCCAAAAAGCATACTTGTTTAATCATCCGAACATCTAAAAATATCAAATTAACTAATTGAGCCTAGCAGAGATGGTTTTTGACATATGGTTTCGACAAACACATAACTTAGGCGTTTCACGGGTAGGCCTATGAACAGTGTCAACATGACCTATGAACAGTATTGTGAATAGTGCGAGCATGACCTATGAATGGTGTTGGTAGGGCCAGGCTTGCCAATTTGGAGGCCAATAATAAGCCGAACAGCTCGATTGGTCCATTTTAAACCAAATGCTTCCAAAACAATACATATTGTTTACAAATCACAATCAAATTTGATATCGTGAAATTAAATCTTGATTTGTAACTTTTATTTTTTGTATTATTAATTAATCAAATAAACTAAAATTAATAATTACAAGATTGATGATTCTATTTACCCATTGGCCAAACCCAGCTTTGATTTATTTTGTAATTACCGCACACAACAAATATTGTAAATATATCTTCCAATCAATTTATTTTGTAATTTAGACATTTTGATTTTTATATAACTAAAATTATAAGTAAGCAAATGTTGTTCTAATCAATGTTTTTTGTAATTTAGATATTTTGATTATAAAATTATAAGTCAGATGTTTTTTCAATTTTGATGAATATTTAAATTTTTTATTTTCACATCAAATTTTATTTTAGAACACTGCAAATAGTTATATAATTTATTTATTGAATATTTTAAATTTGAATATTTTTATGCCATAGAAATGAACCAAAACCCAAACTTGCATTAATTACGGTTATAATTACAAAATAAAATGGGTGAACTTGCATCAATATAGTTACAGTATATCCCAACTAGATTGGCATTTACTAAATTATCTATTATTTGCACTTCACCCATCACTATACATTATAGTACAATAGAAAATAAAATTACAACTATTAAAATTCTAAAATTACAAACTAATTTCATCAATATTTACATAATCTATTTCTATTTCATTACTTGTATTTTTAATTATGTCTTTTACATCCTCTCAATCTTTCAAGCATATCAAGCAATCCAAGACTTCTAGTAACAATCTAGAAGAGTGAGTAGATCACAAGTCATGATGGAAAGCACAAGAAAAACCTTTCATTTGCTTTCCACCATTACAAAACATTAAAATTTCTTTTTTCTTCAAGAGTCAATAAACTACAATAACAAGTAGAAATATATTTTCCTAATTCATGAAAACTATGAGAACTACCAATTTTCCTTTTATTAACATTGCTAAAAAATTTCCATGAAGGAGTATTGGCTACAGGTTCATTACTATACTTATAAGTTTGTGCACTTATTCCTACCATATTTTGATATTAAATGTAAATATCATCTAAAGAGTTTTCCAAATCTATGTTATTATATTATCTTCATCAGTTATACCCATATTTTTTGCAACTCCATTTAATAATGTATTTGCACCAGAAAGGTTTATCTAAGGATCCATCATTGTTGCATACGTAAACAATTTTAGAATATCTTTGCAATATTTTTTGAATTTTTCTTTTATAACAAAACAAATAGTTTTAAACTCATCAACATTTTTATAACAAGCAAAAGTATAACTAATATTATGTAAATGATTCAAATTACAACATGAAGTTGCATTATAAATACATAAACATGACAATGTAATATTATAAAATGTTTCCAAAAAGCTGGTGAAAATAGATGTCATATTCCAATAATTAGCAGAGAGACAAACATCACTCATTTTTTTATTATAAGAATTAGTGATTACATCATTAACACAAGATTTTAAGTAGAATTTCAACGCATATTTCACATCAAGTATGAATCGCATATGTTGTAATCTACTATATGCTAAAGTAGCATTAAACTCCTGTTTTCTAAAACTATGTGATCTAATGTATTGCAACATATCTTTAATTTTTTTTTCTATATGAGGATAAATGAAACTTAAACTATCTTGCACAATATGTATATAAAAGTTCAACAAAATAATAAAGACAAGGACCATCACATTGTTTTTCATTCTCCTTGTTTCTCCTTAAGTCTTAGTCATCTTTTGACATATGTCATATATGAAACTCAATGGTCCAAATCTTATTCTAACTTTAAACTCATTTAATTAATAATTATTTTTATTTTTTAAAAAAAAAGAAAAGCTTTCCATTTCATAATTTTTATATTTTTTTTCTCCTTTTGTCTTATGTGCAACCCTCTTTCTGTCAATCTTCTCCACTTGATTAAAAATGGAAAGTCTTTAAATTATGATAATATTCTATTTAAAAAAAGTAAAGTGTATAATATATATTTGTATTTTGATTATTTAATTTGACTAATTATTGTGTTAAAAGATTAAATTTGTAGATTTGATTGTTCTAACCATTAAAAAGTAAAAAATAAATATATTTTAAATTGAATTTTTTTTTTTGGATTTGATAAGAGGAGGAACAAAAAAGCAAATAAATTTATAATTTTCAAATTTTTGAAAGTTTTCAATTTTAAGCTAAAAATAAAGAGCAAGTGAAAGAGTATAGAGAAAATAAAAATATTTTTAAGAAAACTAGATGTGAAATTTTTTTATTTTAGGAATAAAAATATTTGATAATGAATTAAATAAAAAATAAAATAAAATCTTAACTATTAAATTTCATTAATACCACGTATTAAGAGATGGTTAAAAGTGAGAAAAGAGAAGAAAAGAAACAAGCAGAGATTTTTGTCCAAATAACAAAACATATCTTTCTCACTTGTCAGTTATTGCACTTTTTAATTAATTTTATATTTATAATTTATAATTTATTCTTAATAATTATATATAAACAAATATTTAATGAAAAAATAGTATAAAATGACTTATGGATAAGTTTGATTATTTTTTGTTGATTATTCATCATTAACTACTTTGAAATAAAATAAATTTAATAATTATATGAACAATTATTTTTTAAATATTTATTAAACATTTATTTTTAAAATTTTAAATTTAAAAATAGTTTTTAAATACTATACTCAAATAATTTTTAAATGTCAAATTTTTAAAAACACAACTTAAAACTTTAGAATGTATTTTAATTTTTGAAAACTATTTTTTAAATAGTAAACTAATCAGTCCTAAATTTTCAACTATAATTTAAAATTTAGCGAAAATTTATTTGTTATAAATTAATTAAGTATATTTTAAAAAATAATTTAATAACACTGGGATGGTAAGAAAGTAAAAAAAAATAAAGATGAATTTTAAAATTAACGTGATGTTATAAGAATTTTTATTTTAATATATTTTAATAAAATAAATAAGGGACTTTTACAAAATTTATTTAAAAATAATAATAAAAGAAAACGACTCCGTTGCAGACGGCAAGCTTCGTCGCATATGTCGCTCTCTTCAACGGCTAACTTTTGAAAACCGTAGGCCAGTTTAGATAAGGCATCTTTTACTTGCATGTATTTTTGTTTCAGCCTAATGGGGCCCGACAAAATTCAGAATTGAAGTACAACTGCCACGTCGACACGCCCACCCACAATATAATCAACCAAAAAGCAATCTCAACTTAAGGGATTTTAACACATACTTCCCCTAAACTCTGAGATTTTAACATTTAAATTAAATATTTTTAAAATAATACACTTATCTCTACTGACTATTATTTTTATTTAAATAATTATAATATTTTTAATTACTTTAAAATTAAATTTTAATTTTAATCTATCTAACATTTAAAATTATTAAAATAATTAATAATTTAATTAATGATAATTTAATTTAACAATTTTACACTTATTTAATATTTATTAAAATTAAGAATTTAATTAATGATAATTTAATTAATGATAATTTAATTTAACAATTTTACACTTATTTAATATTTATTAAAATTAAGAATTTAATTAATAATAATTTAATTTAATAATTTTACACTTATTTAATATTTATTAAAATTAAGAATTTAATTAATAATAATTTAATTTGATAATTTTAATTTATATTTATTTAATATTTATTTAAATTAAAATTTAATTAATTTTTATTTATGTGTCATATTTATCTAAATTCCAAACCCTAATATGCAAAGCGGCAACTTTTCTTACTCTCTTTTTTTACAAATCTTCTAGTATTAATTATATTTCTTTTAATTTTTTTACCAAATAACTTCACAGTCATATCAATCTGATTATTCCTATAAAAACTCTTTAATATAAGATTTATTTCATACATATTCACACTAAATTCACGCTTTAACATTAATTTCATAACTTATAAAGTAAATTTAGGGTTTCAGGTTTGCACAAAAACTTCAATAAAACTACTCAATGATAAAAATTTAAAAAAAATATTAACATAGGTAAATTACTAATTTTAAATAAATATAAATCAAAATTATCGTTAATTAAAATTTTAGTTATTTTAATTTTTTAAATATTAAATAAATTAAAATTGAATTTCTTAAATTTTACTTTAAAGTAAATAAGACTATTATAATAATTTAAGTAAAAATGGATAATCAACTAGTGGTTTAGTGAAAATAAATGTATTTTATATTAATTTTTTTATTTAAATATTAAAGTCATAAATCCCATAAGAGATATGTACTAAATTTTCCTCAATTTAAATATAAGATCTTCTTGCCCGTAGTTTTAAATCTTTTTAAATTTCTTTTTGGGTAATCTTTGGTATGCCCCTTTATATATTAATAATTTTAAATTCACTTCTAAATATTTTGTAGGTATTCAACTTACCCTCAATCTATTAAATCATACTATTGTATTTAACTATTGAAAAATATCATAATTATCTTAAAGAGAATAGGAAAAAAAATAGAGAAAGAGAGTAGAGAAAAAAAGAGAGAAAGATAATAAAGAAAAAGAAAGAAAGAAGAATAAATGAATGAAAAAGAATAAAGAAAAAAAAAGAATAGAGAGAGAAGAAAAAGGAAAAAAGAAAAAGAATAAAAAAGAGAAGAAGAAGAAGAAGAAGAAAGAATAGGAGGATAATAAGAGATGGAACAGAAGAAAAAGAACATAGACAGAGGAAGAGATAGAGGAAGGAAATATAAGTTAAAAATTATTTATTAAATTAAAATTATAAATTATAATTTTATTTTTTGAATGAAGAAAAAATATTTTTTATTAATTTATACCAATAAATTACAGTTTTATTTTTTAAAATGTTAAATATAACTATCAAATCTAACCAATTGGGAGCAGTTTTAACATATATAATAAACTTAGAGGTAAATTAAAAATTATTAATATATAAAGGGACAAAATGAAGATTACCCTTCTTTTTATAAAAAAATTGTGGCCTTGTTTTGTTCAAACACTAGCAGTAGCAACTAGGGCTTTTCGCTCGAACCTAAAACGGTGCCGCACTGCAAAACCCTAGCTTTGGCTTCTGTATTTCTTCTGTTCAGGTTGCTTTCAGATCTACTAATTCGAAGCATAAAGCAGGAAACTTTGTTTTCGGTGTTTCTGTTGCGTGAAATTAAGAAATGGATCGGTACCAGAGAGTAGAGAAGCCGAAAGCGGAAACTCCGATTAACGAGAATGAGATTCGAATTACTACTCAAGGAAGAATGAGGAACTACATTACTTACGCCACCACTCTTCTTCAGGTCCCTAACTTTCTTCTTCATTTCGTTTCTAATTCATTAACAATGTTATTTATTTTAATAAATGGGATATTTATAGTATTTTTTTTTATGTTTAAGTGAATATGGACAACAAAGAATGGTTAATGTGTTAAAGAGTATTGAGCGCTCTGTATTACAGTTTGAGAAAGTGATGAAATGAATTGCTTACGTTGTTACAGGAGAAAGGTTCTAATGAAATTTCTCTCAAAGCCATGGGGAGAGCTATAAACAAGACTGTGATGATTGCTGAATTGATTAAGGTAATTAGTAGTAATTTAATGTCCCTTCACCCTTTCTTTTCTAGTTCAGTTTGTAGTTTGGTATCATTGGTTTGTCTTTTATCTGTGTTTCTTTGAGTTCATGTGCCTGTTATATGAGCATGATGATTTGCTTTCCTTCCCAGAGAAGGATTGTAGGTCTTCACCAGAACACAGCAATCGGTTCTACTGATATAACAGACACGTGGGAGCCACTTGAAGAGGGCCTGCTTCCGTAAGAGTTTTGGCTTTAGTTATTGCGCATGATCAATTATACGGCATGGTGTTGTTGATGGTTATTTTGCTTATGTATTTCTTGCTAGTGCAGCCTGGAAACTACTCGCCATGTATCAGTGATAACAATTACTTTGTCCAAGAATGAACTGGATACATCCTCATCAGGGTATGTTGGAATTATAATTGAATCTGAAACGTTACTTATTTTTTGTTAGTATAATCAAACGATATGTGAATGTCATACATTCTAATTTCTTGCTGTGGCACAAACACAAACACATAGTTATAAACAAAGAGACAATTGATAGATGTTCATAGAATGTGGATTTGATATGCATGTGATGATAAGCCATGTGCTAGGTTTCCTGTGACATCATGCCTATTTCTTACTGAGTTTATTTGAGCACATTGATACGTGGAAATCTTTTGTGGTGTGAACCTGCAGTGGTGTTATTTAGCTGCTCCTTCTCTTTGGTTTTTCATGTTTTTATATAAATTTCTGTTGTAAATTCACAATCTTTAGTGAAATAGCTAAGTGATGCGGTCTTATGATAATTTTTATCTACATACTTTGTTGGTGTCTGATCCACTGTTGACTTTTTGTTTTTTAAATTATTTTTTCAGCTATCAACCTCCTATTCCATCTGATCAAGTGAAACCGTTGATTGAAAGTGATTATGATAGAGGTAAAACACTAATTTTTTGTTTCTGATATTTATAGTTTAAATTACTTATAATAATACTTTGCTTCTGTGGATGTAGAGGGCTCTCCAAATGTGCATGGAGGACAGGGTGGTCGAGGAAGGGGCAGAAGCAGAGGTAAAATACACACTTATCTGCTACAATATTTTGTGGATCTTTTTCTTAGTTCGATATTTTTTCCTTAATTCAATGGTAAGACTTGTTGCCAATGAAAAAATGAATTTGGAGTGCATAGGTTTTTGTTGTTTCTGGCCTTCTTTTGTTCCTATCATAAGTGGTTTAAAATTTTTGTTTAGAGATTCTTTGTCATCCTCGCGTGTGGTATATTGGACCAATACTATTATACTACGCAAGGCGATGACTACAAAAATTTTATGGTTTCTATCAAATACATGCTTAGAAGTATATCAGTTGCTCTGTATTGCTTTCATTTAGGGAGAAGCATCCTTAAGGTGCTCTAACTTAAGAGTGTATGTAGGTTGAAATCCTTGTTTCAACAATGTTGACAAAAGTAATATGTTGAATTGTAGTTATAGGTATTTTTTTTTTTTACTAAATTGATTATAAGGTTTAATGAAATGCTTTTCTTTCATTGGGTACCATATTCTTTCATCACTTTTTTGTGTACAAGCATTTTCTCTTTTGGTCAGCTTGACATGGTTTTGTCATGACCATTCCTATTCATTTTTGTTTCTTAGCATTGATGTAAAGTGTAATATTTTGCAGTTTATGGGCTTTTACTTTAATAGCGTGGTGAAACAATAATTGCGATTGTTTGGGCTTTTTTTGTGACAGCTAATTATAATAATGGAACAGTAGAGTATAATGGTGATGGTGGGCATCGGTATGGTGGCAGAGGTCGGGGCCGTGGAAGAGCCCGTGGGTTTCGTGGGCGTGGAAGAGGCTATGGTGGTGGGTATATGCAACAGGAGTCAGTTGGTTACAATGACTATGGGAGAGGATTTGCTCCTGCTCCTTTTCGTGGTAAGCCTTTTCACTTATATGAATGTAAATTTATTTTTTGATATCGATATATATAGAGAACAAAAAAATCAATAATGAATTCAAATGTAAAAGAAAGTTCATTCCTATTCCGGGGTTTTGGGTGCTTGTGATTGATGGGTCTGTTAATATTTGCTGGATGTCATGGCTCTGACTCAATTTGTATGCAAGCAAGTATATAATGAGATGCGTCTGTGAAGGTAAATCATTATTTTTATGCCTTCCGCTACTAAACTATTTGGAACCTGCAGGTCGAGGGCGTGGACGAGGCAGGGGCAGAGGGCGTGGACTTAGTCGGGGTTTCAGATTTGATGGACCTATCCAGGCATCGGCTTAAGACCTAGACTTTGAGGTATAGAATTTGGTTTAGGTTGCAGAAAGCTCTGAATGCCTGCTCTGCTGATTGTCTGCTATGAAATTTTGAGACACTATAGTTACAGTGAGCTATGTTACATTGTATGTGATAGCCACGTTTTTTGTAGTTTGAAAAAGTAGGGACCGATTTTATTTATGTTGCTGACCCTAAAAGGTCTTGAACATTGTACACTTAATCTTTCATTTGGGAAAATAATAGAGCAGTACATTCTTTCATTTATTTTTCTTCCTCTTTAAGTGATGTCAGAAATCTTGGGAAATTACTTCACTTTTGATATGATGATGCTTGATTTTTCATCTCAGAAGATATCGTAACAAGCTGTGTATTCAGGGAAGTAACAAGTTCCAAAATTTGTATTAACATGACTGCATACTTGTAATACAGAAGGCTGCTTAATTGCAATCAAGAAATGAGAAATAAAATTTAAAGGCTGTATTAGCTGAATTTCCTAATGTGATATAATCTAGAAGGACAAGGAACTTACAACTTCTGTTGTGGGCAATTTAACCACCGTCTTCTCTTCAGATGTTGCATTTATAATTTCCAAGCTGTACTCCCCATTACCATACACAAAGGGGAAGAACGAGCAGTGGTTAAAATCTTTGCCTGGAAGTTTGAAAGAGCAAACTTCCTCCAGAGCTCCGGTCTTCCTGTTGTACGAAATGACGAGTCCTGGAAGCTGCATATACATGGTCTGAGAACTTTCGTTGTAAGCAAAGGAAGAGAGATAACCAGGCTTCCACTTTGTCCAGTGCTGGAACATTTCTGGGTAATTCTTTCTCAAGGTTTGGAGATCAAAACTATCTGCTAATCCCCAATTGAATTTTTCACAATCAATGTTGTTGTACTTAGAGTAATAATCAAGATCATGTTCATTGAGGAGGTACCAGGCATGAACTCCATCAGTATCAGTGTAAGAGTAGTGAACTCGGCCTTCAGATTCCCACAAGCTTCCCCGGAAATTCATTTTCGATTTCCAGGAGCATTTGTCATTAACACAAGGAAGTTCAATCAGTTTACAATGATAATTATGAACATTGTAGATCAGCAGGTGCCCGAGAATCTCCCAGTGGATGGCGCCATTTGAGAAAAGAGGCGGAGCAGTGAGCTTCGGAAACATATCTTTCACAGGAAGAGGCAAAAACAGGTTGATGGGTTTCTGTCTTTTCCATTTACCAGTTTCCGAAGAGAAAACATCAAGTTCTAACCCAGCAGAGCCATGCAGAAGCACAACCTGGTAATTCTGATGCTCGTCGACAGCTAAACCAGACCGGAGAACAGTCCCAGTTACACAAGCCTGAGGAAGGCTGAAGTTCTCCCTGGTAAGAGGATTGAACACATGATAGATGAACCTTTTCTTCTTCCCACTGATCAAAAGAAGCAGTCCGTTGCACGAAGAAACAAACCGAACATGATCATGTGTAGAGAAACTTAGCTGATGATTGATGGAGATCCCATCTCTGTTGCCAATTCGCAGAAAACAGAACTGAGATGATTTTTTATCAAGCTGACAACAGCAAACTAAACCCATACTCAAGGCAGTGGAGCTGCTACCGGAACCAGCAACAGATTTCTTCTGCATGATGTTCTTCATAACTACAAACACAGTTGTTACAGCAAAATAAACTCTTACCTGTAATAGATGATCCCTGTAAGCGTATATATAAAGCTGATGAACAATCTGTGTGTTTAGCTAATAAACAAGTTTCCCAGTTGACTTTATCTATTAAAGATTGACTCATATCTATCAAACAGTTGTGTAGATTGTAAGAAGGTTCATTGGTTTGAAGGCGTGTAAAATAAGTTCGATATGGATATGGTGTATTTTCACATACCTCCTCTGAGATTTGTAGAAATTACATGACCGTAACCCTTTTTTTTTTTAGATATTTTAATAAAAGTCTCAATAAATATGTCAAATTTATCCCTAATTTTTAGTCTACTCTCTTAGTATTTAAGAAACATTCCATTACCCTTTAACCTTTAAATATTTTCAGTTTACCTTTTAATAATTTAAATATGAACCAAACTTTTTAGATAGTTCATCCACTCTTAATAAATAATTTTTTTTAAAATATATATTTAAATTCTATAAAAAAAATTAATTTTACTAATATAAAAAATTTTATAATTTAAAAATAGTTTAATAATTATTAAAGCTTTAATATTCAAATTTGAAATTATTGTTATCATTAATAATGGTTTTAGAATAATTAAAAATTATTTTTTAATAATATTTAAAAATAATTTTAATATTATTATAACTATTACAAGCAACAATTAATTTATTTTAAATTTTAATAAAATAATTTTGATTATAAACATACTTATTTTATTTTTAGAAATAAATTTAAAAATTATAAATATAATTTATTTAATTTATTCATATAAATATTGTACATATTAACATTAATGTGCAATTGATGTGGCGATAAGTGTCTCGTTCAATGTCATCCACTTATTTAAATTCAATCAAACATTTACAAAGAATCGGATTTTGGCCAGTGACTAATTCATTCATTCAAAATATATTATTTTGAAATTTTCAAATATTATGTTCATATTTAAATTATTTAAAGGATAAAATTAAAAACATTTAATGGTTAGGGTGGTAATGGAATGTTTCTTAAATATTAAGGAGATATTAGGGTTTTGACTAAAAATTAGAGAGTCATTTTTCTTGCGTTTTTACTAAAATATCCGAAAGCTTATGGTGAATTCAAGGTCAAACAAACAGAATTACTGTAATAAGGTAGGTACTTGTAAATGTTTACAAATATTCGATATAAGTGTAGTTTTTATAAAACTTAGGGAGATATGTGAAAATAATCCCATATAAATAATTTAATATTATTGGCCGTGAAGAAAAAGTCTTCGAGGAATTGGGAAAAGGCCTTTCCCGTCACTTTCTAGTTACATGTATCACATTCTCGAAACGAGAACGTCCAATACCACGTGTTTTTTATTTAATATTATATTATTTTTTATACTTTTTTAATTTTTAATTTTATCTTTCAATAATTTAAATATTTTTAATTTTATCATTTATAATTCAAATATAAATAAATTAAATTGAAGACAAAATTAAAAAAAATAAGAGTGAAGAGAATGATAAAATATTAAAAAAAATATAAAAAAATAATTGGACATTAATAAAAAAAGTAAGGAGTATTAGATATTTTCTGTTCTGAAAATCCACATTTAAAAAATTTATAATGAATGTAAATTCTTAAATATATAGCTATATTTAAATTTATCCAGTGATATTTTAATTAAATATCTTTAATTAGTAATTATGTCAACAAAATGACTAACCACAATACATCAGTGTATGACTACATACAATTTTTTTTTCCAAATTTTGTATTATAAATTTTAATTTTTGTATTACATGTTTCAAGTTTTGAGGTTTAAAATGTTTAGAAGTTTATAGCTCTTTTGCATTTTGTTGGATAGCAAAAATAAAAAAAAAAAAAAATTCAAGTTTGAAATACCTGAAGTAACTCAAAAGGAAAAAAAAAATCAGTCATTTCATATTTCTATTATCTAATTTATGTGATTGTTTTAGGAAGATCTCTTATGTCATAACATCAATTTGTATTTTGTTTCCGAACTTGTAGCCTTATCAATTTTATCCTATGAAATTTTTAAAATTATCTTTTTTTTTCGTTTTAAAAAAAAAAAATCCAAATCTCTATATTTTGATTTGTTAAATATATTAATTTAAAAAATACTTATAAAAATTTTAAAATAACGATTACACCCCAACACTAACACTTATTCAATAAAAATAATTATTAAATCTTTAAAATTTAACGAAATATAATATACTTATTAAAAATGCATTAACAAATAATATATTAATATAATATATTATAAATTTATAAATAATATATTTTTTATTATATTTTAACTATACATAAATATAAATTATAATATAATATAATTACTATATTTTATTAATAGATTAATATTTATTTATAATTTATTTTATAATACTTAATTAATATTAAATTATTGATATATATTAAAATAAATAGATTTATATTTTGTTAATATGTTATAATATTATATTATATATACTAAACGTATATTATAATTTATTTTATTTAACATATTTTTTATAACTTATTCTTTTTATAAATTTTAAATTTTTAATTATTTGTTAAATATAATTGATAAAGATAATATCGTTATTATAATAATTATACATTAACGTTAAAAATTTAATTTTTGATATAATTGATCTTATTGTCCCTATATTAACAATGATGATATCACCTAATTTTGAATTAAACTTAACTTAACTCAATTATTTTAAAAAGAAACAAAATATTTGTGTTTAGAGGAGTTTGAACCTTGAACCTCAATTTTAAAATTTTACCATTAAAATAAATCAATCATTATTAATAATTATATACACTATATTATTTATTGTGAGCAATATAAAATACATAATTAAATAAATATTAATTCTAAAAAACTCAAACAAATATTTAGAATAAATTATTTAATAAAGAGTAATTTCAAATTAGAAAATTATTAAGAATAAAAAAATTAAATTCATAATGTAATAAATTTATTTTCTTTTTTTAAAATTTTTATAATAAAATCAAATATAAATATAGATAATAAAATATAAATAAGTTTATTTCTTGTTATAAAAATAATAAAATCTAAACAAGTTTATTTCTTTTTATTTTTTATATTTTTACAATAAAAATAATAAAATTTAAATAAATTATTTAATAATTATTTTTATATTTTTTTAGTTTATTTCTTTTTTTTTGTAAATTTTTATAATCTAAAAACATATTATTCAATATTATTTATTAAAATAAAAAAATTAAAATTAAAAATAATTATAGTCTTAATAAAAAGAAATTTATTTTTTATATTTTTTGTATTAAATTTTATAAAAAATTTAAATGTTTTTTATTTTTTCATTTAAATTTATTTGTTATTAGATAATTTTTTTTTCATAATTATTTATTTAATCATCCATCTAATGTCTATATAATAAATAAAATAGTGTATTTAAAATTAATAATTGATTAAATTAGATTAGTGGTAAAGAATTAAATTTTTGAGTTAAGGTCCAAGGTTCAAATTTCAATATTTGTAAATATCATATTTTTTGGATTTGGACTATACTTTAAATTCAATACAAATTTAATTTAGTTAAAAGTGAATGTATCAAATAATAAGATATATTAATAGTTAACAGTCAAATTTTAACCGTAAGAATTGAAAGTATAATTTTAAAATATTAAAGATATAAGTAATAAAATAAATTAGAGATTAAATTAATATATATTTTTTAAAATTATTAAAATTAATATGTTCAAAGTCCCCTGTCGATGCATATTTACTTTCTTCTCTTCTTCCCTCCCCCTTGCTGTCTCCTCTCCAAACAAATATTTTCAAGTCCCCTGTTGGCCCCTTCTCCTTCTAACAAATATTTGGAAATTTTCTCAAAATCACCTAATTTTAACTCTGAAATTCACAAAAAACTCTATTTAAAATTATATTAACAAATAATCAACTAAAATTTATTTTAGATAAAATTGATCCCACCACCAATTTCATAAAAAAATTATTCAAAAATGACTAATTTTTTTTTAATAAAAAGAAAAAAAAAATTTACTCTAAAATACACCCAAATTTACAAAAAGTTACTAGCAAAAAACTAGTCATAGAAAAATTTTTGAAGAAAGATTTTTTTTTTATTCCAAAGTACACAAAGTTTACTAGTGGAAAGTTACTTATTAGAACATTTTCGTCCAAAATTTATATAATAATAATTTTTTAACACAACTTTAAATAGTAGTAAAATAAATTTAGAGGCTGAAATAGGTCATTTTGTAAAAATTTCCCAACTAAAGTAAAAAATTTACTTAATATTTTCAACTTTGGAGTTTAACCAATAGTTTACTCATATTTCAATTTGAGCCCAACAAATATTTTCAAGTACTTCTTGCCTCCTAATAAATATTTTTCCAAACAAAAATTTACTTATATTTTTAATTTCAGAATCCTTCTTTTACCCAAAACAAATTAATATTCTAATTAATATATAAAAACCTTAAAATACAAGTTAAGTTGTATAATAATACTTCTTTTTATAGTTACTTTCAAGGGGTGATAAAACTTATTTGGAATGATGCTATCAGTCTTTTCAAAAACTCGATAACTTCCACCTAACACTTATATAGCTCATTTGCATTCACAATTGAAAAGCTAAAAATAGTGAATTTACCCTGCTGTAATAAAGAGTAGCTCAAGCGAGCAATTAAGTACTTCAAACAAAAATGGAAACTTATGTCCTCTTAATTGAACTCTTAATTGAATCAGAGCAAAAGGAAAAAGAAACCCTATTCTCCATGTTTGACAACAGCTATTAAGCACTGGAAAACCAACCAAAATACCAATAAAAAGAATAGAAATTAAAAAAACAACTGCATCCAATTGAATTGCAGCAATACTCGAGACGTTCTAGCCCGGACTTTGAAAATAAATATATGAAATCAAACGGATCATACTCTAGCTGGGCAGCAGATTAAATAGTAATTCAAAATTTAAAGATTTTCAATTGAAACAAATAACGCGCAACAGTTCCAAATCCATTTAAAACAAGAACAAAAGGCTCAAAATTGTCCAAAGAGAACAGATAAATTGCATATAGTTTTCAATCACCTAGTTAAAAACTATGATGGCCAAAAATTTCTGACTCCTTTGTATGATCATGCCTTCATGCGTCCGTAGAACTTTTGTTTCTCCTGTGTGGATTGGAAGCGTCCATGGCCAAACTTGGAAGATGTGTCAATGAACTTGAGTTTGATCTCCTCAAGAGCCACACGAGATGTCTGTTTGAGCAGAGACTGACGAAGTGTAACAACCCTCTTCTTAGGTCCAACACAGCATCCCTTGATCATCAGATAATCATCTTTCACAATACCATAATGAGGGAAGCCACCCATTGGAGTAATGTCCTTCTCAGTCCTGAATCAACATCCATGCAACATACCGTTAAAAATTGAAATCTTAATAATTATATGATTCATTAATGGGGAAGTGAAATTTAATGGAGGTGGTAAGTAAATATCAAACCTGTCATATTCAGTTATAGCAGTGTGGGACTCCTGATCAACCTTGCCAAGCTTGTAAATCTTCTTGTTCATTTCAGTACGGTGGTGGTATCCATTCTGACCAGCCCTAGCAACTGTGAATGAGACCCTAGCAGGGTGCCAGGCACCAATACAAGCCACCTTACGCAGACCTCTGTGAGTCTTGCGAGGAAGACGGGTAACACCCCAACGGGTGACAACACCTTCATAACCCTTACCTTTTGTGACACCAATGATGTCAATCATCTCATCCTTCTGGAAAACAGCATCAATGGGGATTTGCTTTTCAAAGAAGCCATAGGCAAAGTCCACTTTTTGAGCAATAGTGCCACCATTGACTTGGATCTCCATCAGATGTGCCTTCTTCTGTTTCAAACCCTTCATTTTCCTAATCTGTACCAGGTTCATCAAAAGCACTGATATTTTAGTCCAATTTGTTATGGATCAACAAAGTGGAAGCAAGTTTAAGCACTATATATTCATATTCCAGCAAGACAATGAAAAATCATCAGAATGGCAGCAATTTCATAGAATACAGTAATTAATAAAAAAGATGAGCTTGCAAAAACCACCGAGTTAACCAATTAAGGCTTCTTACCTGCGTGTGAGCAAGAACACGAACAACAGTCGCATATTTCTTCATCTTCTCCAGCTGAGCTTGGATGCTTTTCTTGCCCTCATCTGTCTCAAACTGCTTGGAGTATTTGGTGAAAGCCTTCTTCTTGGATTTGCACCAGTTCTTGTAGAACCTTCTCCTCAGCTCCTCACTGAGATGCTGTGCCCATACAGTGTTCAAAGAGCGCAGGCCACGTGGTGTCTTCACATAGCCCACAACTCCAACTACAACCATTGGAGGGGTTTCAACAATGGTAACAGCCTCACAAGTCTCCTTCTTGTGAAGCTCTGACATTAAAAGAAAGATATATTGTTTAGACACATATTTAGTAGAGCAAAGCAAATAAGCAGTGAATTATAGTATAATTATGATCCACAGACTGATAACAACAACAAAAGGCTACAGTGGAATTCGATATGCAATAGAGCACAATCCATGTAGAATATTAAGAAACAAAAATTATGAACGACAATTAAATTGACGTTAGAAACCAATATAGTTTGCAATGAAATACTGAGATTTTATTAGTGGGGAAAGAGGGAAGAGTAGGCTTACTGGATCCAGGTTTCTCAACCTCTCTCACAATGTGGGTCATTCCAGCCTTGTAACCCAAAAAGGCAGTGAGCTTGCAAGGCTTGGTTGGGTCATCCTTCGGGAAAGCCTTCACTGCAGAAACCCAAAATACAAAGAACTACTTAAAGACTAAGTAAACAAATCACACAATCTACAAGAGTGAAACATTTCAAAATACCATATGCAACATAATTAACATAATAAAAAAAGGTTATCAGCAGTTGGTAATCATTTTCTACTACCTTTTCCTCTGTGACGAGAGGCCCTCTTCCTTGGAAGAAATCCAAGGGAACCATGCCTTGGGTGCTCAAACTTCCTGTGAGACATTCTCCTACTCCTCTACATCACAAAAATACAAAAATATAATAAACATTTATTCCAAGCAAAAAGAACTACAAATATCTTCATATTCAACCAAGAAATCCCTATAGCTTCCACTTCACTAAAAGAATAACAAAGCATGATTTCAAATAACACATTCAAATCCAACAGATTATTTTGGAAGCTAATATAATTACATCTAATAGTCTTTCTTTCTGTTTGGTTAGCGAGAAAATGTACTGTAAAATAACATGTTCTAAGAAATTTTAAAATGAGATTCAGAACTTCATTTTCCTTCACTTTCCGTCACTTTTTCAGTAAACAAACATACATATCCTTACCCTACAAATGAAAAACGAAGAGAAGGAGAGCAAGAGAGAGAACCTGAGCTGCGGCGACTGACTCGTGTTGCTCGAGAACTGAGAGACTAAAACCCTAGTTGGTGTTGGTTTAAATAATATTCGGATTTGCACATTTTGCCCTTTAATTTTGCAAAATTCAAACGCTCACCCCTCTATTCAGTTTCCTTGCATATTGAGACTCTTTCGGAGCTCTGTACGATTTTAATTTTTTCGGGCAGGGCTATTTGGTAATTAGTACAAATATCAGTTTTCACCTCGGGCTTCAATTTGGGTTTTGTGATCAGTAGGCCGACCGCATCAACCAATGTACTTTAATTATTTTGTTCTATTTTCAATTTTTATTGTAATTTTTTAATTTTTTTTATTTATTTTTAAAATTTTCAAATATAATTTACAAGTAAAATATTGTGATGAAAAATGTTGATGAATTGAACACCAAGTAATCTATACTATATTTTATTTACATTATTTGTATATTTATTTAGTAAAATTTCATTACATAAGTGTATAGCAAAAAATATATCAATTAAATTAATAATAGGATATTGTATTTTACTCTCTTAACTTTTGAAAAAATGTGATATAACTCTTGAATATTTGAAAAAGATAACATTCCTTCATAAGTTTTGGAGAAAGTTTAACATACCCCTTATAATTACTATTTACATCTTAATTTGATTATTTTACCCATTGACTATTAAAAATATTTAAAATAATTGTATTATCTTTATTTTTATTTTATAATAATCAATATAATCTTATTATAATATTTAAATTTAAAAATTATAATAATATTTTAATCCTTAATTATTTATTTTCTTCAAATTTTATAATCAAATATTTATAATATCTAATTATATATAATTTCTAAAATATATCATATTTTATTTAAAAAATTATATATAATTAATATATAGATTTTTTTATAACATAAAATTTATTGTCAAAATTTCTTAAATTTTTACATAATTATAATAATTTGGACAATATTAATTATATATAATTTTTAAAATAAATTATTTTAATAATATAATAACTTTTTGAAAATATATAATTTAAATATTATATAAATTTGAAAGAAAATAAATAATTAAAAGTTAAAATATTATTATAAATTTTAAATTTAAATGTGATAATAAGGTTATATTAGTTATTACAAAATAAAGATAATATAATTATTTAGATATTTTTTATAATGTAGGGATAAAATAATTAAATTAAAGTGTAAATAATAACTCTAAAGGGTATCTTGGACTTTCTTTAGATATTTAAGGGGATATATCACTTTTTCTCAAAAGACAAGGGAATAAAATACCATATCCCGCTTAATAATTATTATATAAGAAAATAATTAAAATAAATAACATAATATTGAATAATTTTATTAATATGGTTATTATTTTTAAAACTTTAGGTTGTTTTTAGTTTTATCTATATGTATTAATAATATTTACAAATAACCTCAATTTTTAAAAAATTATTAGTATACTTTAAAAACAGTAAAATGACACATTTACATATACTATAATTAACACTGTAAATAAAAAGATAGAAAATAATTTTATACAATAAAAAGATAAATTAACCCTATATGTAATTAGTAATGTACATTTTGTGAAAAAAGTAATTAAAATAAAAATAAAATAATCTCTGAAAAAAATAAATAAGACAAAATTGAATTAAATGATATATCAAAATAACTTATATGTAAAATTAATTAATTAACTAAAAGTAGTAAATTAATTGATATTATAATATGTAATTTATATATTTAAATTTTTTCTATATTTTTACAGCATGTAAAATATATATGATTAATTAGTGTTTCTATAAATATCCATTTCTTCATTGCTTTTAAGTAATTAATTTTATATGAGTTAATTTTGATTTATAATATAATGTATAATATAAAACACTAATTTTGCATAATTAACAATAATAATAGTTCATTTGTTATTTATTTATTTAATTATTTATTTAAGTTTCTCTTACTTGCTTTTTCATAGAGATGATAAATGAATCATGTCCGGCCGGCATAGCCCACAAAAAATGAGACCACACGACCTTCCCAAGCTGGCTTAGGCAAACACAGTAATTCGAACCGAATGGCCTAGACACGTACAATAAAAATGGGCAGTTAAGCACTGCACAGCCTACAGTACGTATAATAGCCGTGTTATGTCCGCTCATTTATTTAAAAGGCAGCCCAACATGGCCCGTAAAGTCCATATAGCTGTGCCTAGTCTGGGCTGGCCCGTGAGCCCAAATCACTATTAGTAATTAATTATTATTTTTTTAATATTTTAAAATTTAAAAATTAATTTAAATTATCTATTTTTTTAATAATTATGTATTACTTATTATATTAAAAATAACAATAATTAAAAAATAAAACAAATTAATAGTAATAATATATTTAATAAATTATAAATTGTGTACATTTGTTTATTAAATTAAAGTTTTGAATGATAATATTCATAATAATGAATAATTAAAATTTATTTTAAAAAATAATGACTAGTTACATTTTTTAATTTAATTATATTTTGATTATAATTTAATCATATGTTCTTTAAATTCATATACATATAAACATACAATATGATAATCAACAATACTTAATTGTGATTAAATAATATAAAGACATCAGCATAATATAATCAACAACACTTAAATTCACGTACAATTATAATATGAAGACATTAACAAATGTATTTGAAATTATAATAACTAATTATATCTTCATTATAATTTACTCATGTATTCTTCAAATTCATATACAATTATAAATATAAAGTTAATTAGATTTTAAATCTGAAATTAATTAGATTTGTAATTTTTAAACTTTTATGTAAAATAAATAAATTAGATGGATTGCAAATGATAGGTAATACAATATGTGACAACCTAATTGGGATTTATTGTAATTATAGTGTTGCAAGTTTGTCAAATTAAATTTAATTAATATTGCATTATGTATGTTGTGTTCAAGTAAAATGTAGTATAATTATCATATAAATTTGTATAGGTAGAATTAGAAATTTATGTTTATTTTAAAATTTTAATATTTTAATTTTCAATTAAAATATTTAATTTTTTTATGTAATTAAATAAAATTAATTGAAAATTAAAATATTAATATTATATGTATTAATAAATATTTTCAAATGAGCCCAATGGTTGTGAATAGTAATAAATTTTATATGTGATTGGCCCGACACTTAAACAGTGATAAGTTGACTCGGCATCACATGATTATTATTCACAATAGGGTCGTGGGTTATATTTATTTAGCTCAACACGACTTATTATTATGTCATGTTATAAACAGTAATTGTGCCCACTTGAGCCATACTTAGATTGGCCCATTCATTTTGTTATCTCTATTTTTTCAAGAGATTATTTTAATTTAATTTTAATATATAATTAATTTAATTTTTTCTATAAAATATACATTACTAAATATGTATATAGGGTTACTTTATTTTTTTATTATACATAGTTATTTTCGTCTTTACATATACTATATTAATTATAGTAAGGATAAATAAGTTATTTCATATTTTTTAGGAGTACTATTGTTAACTTTTCAAAAATTAAAATTATTTATAAAAATTATTTATAAATATGGAGATAAAACGAAAATAACTTTTAAAACTTTCCCTCTTTAAAAGTTAGAAGAATATCTTATTCCCACCTAATTTTAGACCTAATACCCCATTACCTCCTATATTTTCTCTAATACTTCATTATTCCTTGAGTTTTAATTTTGTTCTTTAATAATTAAAATAACGTAATGAAAATAAACTAATGTCTTTATCACTACATCAAATATATTATGATAATAAATTGTCCAATCTTTAATAAATAACCATTTTAAACATATATATAATAAATTTTATTAATAATAATTTTTTTCTAATATAAAAAATTTATCATTAAATTATAACATTTTAAAATTAAATTTAAAATTATCAACAATTTGAAAACAATTTTATTATTTTTTACAATAGATTAGATTAGTTTTCCTTAACAAATATTTAGAAATATTATAAATTTCTAAAATTATTATCATTAGTGATGATTATCAAATAATTTTATTATCATTAATAATAATTTCAAAATAATTTTATTTTTATAATAAATTATATTTATTTCTTCAATAATTATTTAATAATATTATTCAATTTTAAAATCATTATCATTAGTAATAATTTAGAATACTTTATTAATTTTAATGTTTATAAAATTATTTTTAAATTATAACTTTTTAATTAATAAAAATAATTTTTATTTTTAATAAAATTTATCATATATGAAATTTGAAAAGAGATATTTATTAAGAATTGAATAAAATGTCATAATAAGTCATTTGGTGGAATGATAAGGTTATTGGTGTATTCATAGTGTTTTAAAGCTCAAATCCTTACAAATATAATTTATTTTACAATTTAAAAAAAATTAGTTCAATTGATTCTTGTGATTCAATGATTTGAATTATTGAAGAATAAAGTATGATTAGAGGGATAATGGAGTTAGGCTTAAAATCGAAGAGAATGTTCGAAAAAGTTCCATTCTCATAAACTAAAATTATCATTTGAAGTTGTACTCCATCGTTTAAAACATGGGATAATAATAGTTTAGTAGTGAGAAATCAGTAATAATAATACGGGTAAAGAAATCCATATCCCGATTAAAAACGATTCTCACGCTGGGGACAGGTAAGAACCTCCTTACCTGGGCCATACGGGAAAAAAATTTAATTTTGTTTTGGTCAATTACATATGCATCCACTCAGGTAGATAAATTATTTTAAAAATTTTATTTGTTATTTATTTTAGTTCTTTAAGTCCTTAAAAAAAGTTAGCAATTTTTAGTTTAGTCAATTTGGCCCTTCATAAGTAGGGAAGGCAATGGACCGGATAAGGGTGCCTAGACTATAATCCCCAAGCCCAGCCTAGTTTAAAAAAATACACATATATCCTATCCATCCTTGTATTTTTTTAAAATGGGACCGAGTTAGGTAACGTGCAAATTTTAAATGCTCGCAAGTGTATAAATCATTAATAGTTAGCGACAAGTTCACCTCGAGGTCGATCTTTTAAGGAATTACAATGGTTTAAATCTTTATTAGTTTCCTCTTAATTACTAAATTAAAGTTAATTAAATATACTTGATGTGAATTCAATTTAAATGATTAACTAAATAAATTGAAAGAATATAAAAAAGTGAAATTAAGAAAATAATGAAATAAAATAGGAGTTGGCTAACTCTCTACTCATATATTGAAATATTAGATGAATTAGTTAAAAATTCCAATGTTTTAGATTATTGACTTTCTACTAAACTTAAAAAATTCCAATAATCATGGCAATTCCACAATTCTCACTTCCACTCAATTAAAGATATCTTTGGTGTGAGGCGTCTACTTAATTAATTAAGGTAAGGTAAGATGGTATACCTAACACTTTAATTTTCATTTGTTAACTTTAATTACAAATTATAGGTGGTCAATTCGTAATTCATAATCAAAGGTATAAAGATTAATGAACAAGAAATAATCTCATACATCAATTAAAATTATTCATAAAATATCCAATGCAATTATAATTGCTAAGCCAAACTCTCATAATAAATTTGTTCTTTGATTATCTAATTTAAATCAATGAAACTAAATATGAAATTTTAAACATATTTCAAAGCAAAAGAAAAACTTAACTTCATCAAAGATTTACCCCAAGGATTTGAATTGATTGATCATCTTTTTCAAACTATTGGTAGAAATTGCTTGATATGAAAGATGAAATTAACACATTTATTATTCTAATTTAAGAGAAGAACAAAATAAAGAAAGGACTACTTTATTAAAAGAAGAGAAATAAAGAGAGGACCCCCAAGGGGAGTAAAACAAAGAGAACTCCTAAGAGGGTGCGCAAAAAGATCCCCAAAGATGATCAAAATCACATTTTATATAAGTAAGATCAATGAGGCTTTACATGTGTGAACATATGTAAGTTGCAGAATTCATTAATATCTATGTCTACCAAATTGTAGCTCACGTATGACTATTTCCTACATCAAATGAGAGAAAATACGTGCATATAAATTTTGTATAATTGAATAATATTTCTCATGATTTAAGAATCGTGTCCTTTGGATATGTGTAATATGAGATATGATCCAAATAGTAAAACATGCTCAAGTAGCGATTTTACAACCATTGTCGGAATAATGACTAATTTAGACAGCTCAGATGCACGAACTGAAAATTATAAATAACATGAAAGTTTTAGCTATCTGTCTCATTTTTCTAGTACTTCAAGAATCAACACAATTGGTATAGTATTCAGAAAATTATGACCAAAAGAAAAAAAGGTATTCATAGGTCCAAGATATACATGGGCAGATCATGTTTCATTATAATTCTTCACACTTTCTATGTAGATCCATTATGAATTTGCAAACATTTTCTGAAGATGAATTATGAATCATTGAGTCATCTTTCACTTGCAATAAGAATAATTTAATTTGAAGATGTCTATACAAAGTTATGGTTATGATATTGATTTATGCTCAAGTGAGTTGTATGCAAGTAGATACTTTATATCTTTAATTGCAACTTGCACTCTTTTTACACCTATATACAAAATTACATCACATGAACACTAAAATATAAGTATTTGCATATATTTGAGTTCTAGACCATAAAAACATGCAAATTAAAGTTATGACAATGAAATTTCTTAATATATGTACAAATAGGGACATTAAATTCAATAATAATGTAATAATGTCTTATAAAATATATATAAATGATGTACTTTTAGACACTTATCACTAGATATGAGCTGTTTCAAATAACAAATCTCCGATTCAGCCCATTGGCCCGTTTGACTACTGTTTGTTTATTGTTAGATTACTATTTGACTACTGTTGGATTATTATTAACTTACTATTAGATCCATAATTTAATTAAACTCACCCACCATTTAATATAAAATCTACATTTTTTATTAAGCCCATTTTATACCAAACCCATAATTTTAGTATGCCTAGTATTTTTGCTAATTTTATTTTTACAAAATTCAAATTTAAACCCATAACTTTTAAGCACTTTAATTCTTCTTTTAAGAACAAAATAAAAGTATTAATATCATAATTAAATTTAAAAAATAAAAAATAAAGATTATATAAATTGTATTGTGTTTTGTAAAATTTTTTGGTGTTTGTTAATCTTATACTACTATATTAAAAGAAATTAATTAATTAATTATAAATTGATTAGCTTGTTTGCAATTAATTGATTATTTTTATTTTATCACAACTCATTATTTCAAATCCAATTATTGAAAGTTATTTAAATTATTTAAATCCAACATATATTCAAATCCAATCCAATTATTAAAAATGGTTTAAATCTATTTTTCAAATCCAATAACTTTTAATTATTTATAAGAAAATGTCAAATTACTAAAAGTTATTTAATTCATTAAATTTTTTAAATAAAATTGTCTAACTTAGAATACATATTTAATTATGTATGGGTAATTATAATTACTTTAAATTATAAAATTATTTTATATATATTATATATTAAATTCTCCAATATGATGATCGCAGACTATAGTGATTAAAATTGCAAATATCACAAAAATAATACTGAAATTGGTAAAATCATATAAGAATAAAAACTATAACAATTATATCAAGTGATTCATGTTTTCTAAAATTGTTCTCGACTGCAATACATAGAGGGTGATTGTGAGAAGGAGTGTTTAGTTATAATGTGTGTGTATATAATTAAGAATTTAGTATTTTAAAAAATATATAATTTGATTTTCTAATAATTTAACAATATTAAACTTAACATAAATATTAAAAAGTAGTAAATTTATTAACTTGAATACATATTTAAAGTAGTTAACAAAAATTAGTTTTTACAATTATTAATTTTTTAAATTTTAATATTAAAAAAATATATTATCAATCACCAATTTTTTAATACAAATCTAATTTTTCAATCTTTTTCGACAATAATAAATAATTTTTTATATGTAAAATCACTAATTCATTTATCATCAAAATAATATAATAAAAATTCTCACAACAATCATCATCATTTATAAAGGATTTAATTAACTAAATTAAAAAATTATAAATTTTTTGAAAGATTTGATCAACTAAAATAAAAATTTTGTGAAAAAATTTGGTCCGCAATTCGAAACAAATTGGAAAATAAATATTCTATAATTTATTTAATATATTTTCTATTGAAAATTAAATCATAATACGCTACTCGATTTATTTATTTTTCTATTTATATAGGTTAATAATAACTAAACTAAATATATCAATCAAATTTAGTATTTTATTTTAATAAAATTGTTACAAGTTATAATATTTCATATAAATTGTCTTAATTAAAATAATGATTATTGTGAAAAGTTTTACTATAATATTTTTATAATAAGTGAATTGGTGATTTCACATATAAAATTTTATTTATTGTTATTAAAAAGATTGAAAATTATTTGTATTAGAAAATTGGTGGTTGATGATATAGTTTTTTAATAATAAATTAAGAAATGATAATTATAGGAGCTAACGTTTGTTAAATACTTTAAATTTATATTCAACTCAATAAATTTAATATTTTTTAAAAATTTATGTTAAGTTTAATAGTATTAAATTATTGTAAAATTGAATTATCATATATTTTTTAAAATCTTACATTATTAATATGTATATATATAAAAACAAACACTTATTGTTGTTACAACTGCCTTTATCTATTGTCGGTAAAAATAGTTTTCACAAACATCAATCACATGATGATTATTATAGTATTTGATTTAATAATTTTACTACTTTTGGTATTTTTTTATACTTAGAATTTTAATTACTATACTTTTTGTATTGGAGAATTTTATATTTAATGTGCAAAAATAATTTTATAATTTAAAATAATTTAGATTTAGTAATTATAATTACCTATATATGATTAAATATGTATTTTAATTAGATAAGTTTATTTAGATATTTTAATGAATTTATAAGTAAATTATTTGTTTGAATTTAAATATGCATCAAATTCAAATCATTTTTAATAATTGAATTTGAAACATTGAGTTTCGATAAAATAAATTAATTAATTGATGTCAAAATAATTTTTTTAATATAATAATATGAGATTAACAAAGACGAAAAATTCACAAAACGCAATACAATTTATATAATTTTATTTTTGATTAACTTAATTTAGTTATAATATATATTTTTATTTTATTCTTAAAAAAAGAATTAATGGACTTAAAATTATGGTTTGGGTTTGAATTCCATAAAAATAAAATAGGTAAAAGAAAGTGACTCACTAAAATTTATGGGCTTGGTATTAAATAGTGGGTGGACTTAATAAAAAATTACAGTCTTAAAATTAAATAGCAGGTGGGCTTAGAAAAATACAAAATTGACCTATAATATATTTCGATATTACCACTTATATTTTTATTATTTTAAAATTACACCTTTAGACCTACCGTTATAACATGGCTGTTAAATGTTAGTATATTTTATTATTTGACACATTTACCCTTAAATAAATTAAATTTGTATTGGGTTTAAATTAACGCAAAAAAATATAAAAAATAAACTTTTTTTTATTAAAACTCTAATTGCTTTCATTATTAATTTTTTATTTTAACAAATAATTATTGAATAATATTTTTTTAGATTATAAAAATTTGCAAATTTTTTTTTATAAAACGTCTTATTTATAAACGATTTTTTACAAGAGGTTTAGGTTTTATTAATTATGTTTAGTTAATTTTATTGTAAAATTAAAAAAATTCAAAAGAAATAAACTTATTTAGATTTTATTATTTTTATTTTTATTTGATCTTATTATAAAAATTGAAAAAATGAAAAGAAATAAACTTATTTATATTTCATTATCTATATTTATATTTGATTTTATTGTAAAATTTTAAAAAAAATTAAATTTATGTCATTATGAATTTAATTTTTTAATTTGAAATTCTTTTTTATTAAATAATTTTATTCTTTATATTTTTTTGAGTTTCTTAGAATTAATTAATTTTATTTTTTTAAACTTAAGTGACATTATCATCATCATTACAAGGATAATAATGTCATTTTTCTTAAAAATTGAATTTATAAGATTATTGTTATAATGATAAGGACTAAATGTATAATTTTAAAATAATAAAAATGTAAGTAATAATATTAAAATATATTAAGAATGAAATTGATATTTTTTCGTAATTAAACAATAGTCAAAAATCAAACCGGCCAATAGAATAGGCTGAGTTCGGGTTTCTTATTCTAATTTGGATTGGCTTGGGATTGGGGTCACTGGCCCATTAGCAACCCCACCGCTATGACATTTATCCATAAAATAGTGTTAAAGTATAAATTTATCCTTACTTATTAAATTTTAAATGAATATATTGTACTCTGAAATTTTCTATCCTTAACAAATTCACTGTTAAAGAAAAAAAAGGATCCAATTGCAAAGAGAAGTAACCTAGAAAATGATTCAGAGGTTGAATCAAAGAGTCTATCATGAGGTGTTCAACCTCGAAGCTTATTTGTAACTTCAAGATCATGACAAAACCAGAAATTTCTTGTGTGTAAAACATCATCAAATCTCCAAAAAATTATATAAATATTCTAATACAAAAATTAGACACAATAAATATAAACAAATCATCAATATTTAAAAAAACTAAATTAATACAATTGTAGTAATTCATCAATAATTAAAAGTAAAGACTAAATTAAAGTAACTTTCAAATTTCTCTCAGTACATTTAATTTTGTTCCATTATTTTCTTCTCTTGTTCTTTAGTCATGTGAGCTCTCTCTTAGATTTTATTAAAACAATTTCGGTCTTAAGCTAAACAATGAATTAGTATGACCCAACATGTTTCTCACAAAATAAATTTTTTTGCCTAAAATTGTTTTACAAATTTCATTATCATGGCTAGTTGTTCATCCTCTTCTAAAATAGAATATTCCTTCGTCTGCATCATTTGCTCCTATGAGACTAAAAACATAAATTAGTAAATTTGTAAATCTCATATACTAAATAATAATCTATAGTGTTTTTGCTATTAAATTAATAATATAAAAATAAAATCTTGAATGAATAAACTTTGTCTAAGATAATGTAAAACAAATAATTTGCTATATTTTATAACATAAATTATGGAAAAAATCCACATGCCCCGCTGAGGTTTGTGAAAATCTCAATTTGATAGAAAGTTTGTGGAAATAGATACAAACCTCCCTTGTAAATAATAAACTTACTAAGATACCACAAATTCATTTTTAAATTATAAAATAAAATCACTTTGATTAACCATTATACTAACCCCAATATTCTAGTCACGATACTAAAATAAATTTTAATAATATATTTTTTAATTCATAATACATAACTCTTTTGAAAATACATGTATAATAAAATCTATAATCATTACAATTATTTTGCTGCTATAAAAAATTTATAATTCAAAAATAATTTTACAATCATTAAAATTTTATATTATAACTTGAATTTAAATTTATTATTGTCATTAAATTATAAAATTTTTAAAAACAATTATCATTATTTAGATTTTTTAAATAAAATAATTTATTTTATTTAACAATTACTTAAGAAATAATTTTTTTAAATTATTAATTTTAGAATAATTTTATTTTATAACTATTTAAATTTATTTTCTTTAATAATTATTTAAGAATAATTTTATTATTATTTGATAATAATTTTACTCTCAAGTTATTATATAGATTTTTTTAATTATAATAACAAAATAATTTTAATTATTATAAAAATTATTAGATATGCATTCTCAAAAGAGTTATTTATTAAAAATTAAAAAAATATATATTTAAAATGTGTTTGGTATATTGGTTAAAGTCTTATTCTTTTTGACTAAGATTTAGTAATTTTATTTTATAATTTTAAAAAAATTAATTTAGGGTATTTTGAAAAATTTACTGTTTGTAAGAGGGATTTGTATCCCTTTCTATAAACTTTCTATTCAACTAGAATTTTTTCAAACTTTAGCGAGTGTATGTGGACTTTTTCCTATAAATATTATTATCATAATCACAAATTAATTAATCAACAAGTAAAACTATTTAAAAACTATTTTTATATTGTCTATTTATTTAAGTTTATATATAATTTTAAATAACTCACATATAGATTTTTCATGCAAACTATTCCATCCACTACCATAACTCTAAGACATTCGATCAGACTCCCCAATTTCTTTCGTCTTCTCAATATATAAAAAAATAAATTATTTTAATATTAATATACATATTAAAATTAAGTTAAGCAAAAATTAAACGAATATTAATACCATTTCAATATAATGTTGCACATATGTCTTCGATTAACACCACGAGAAGTCAAATTACTGCAATAGTTCTTTTTTTTGAACATATATGCATTTGGTATTTAAACAAAAATATCAAACATTGGTATAGTCCTCACCATGTGTAACATTTACATAAATTTAAAAGACTAAATTATCTTATTTAAAAGGAAAAATTCCTTAAACTCTCCTCAGATTTTAGCTAATTATTCATTGCCCTCATAAGTTCTAAAAAATATTTTGTTACATCCTATCGTTGTTTGGGATAACATAAAAATAGTGTTTTTACCATTTTATCCCTACGTGACGCAGCATGGGAACAAAATTGACCTTTGGGTTAATCATGGATCCCATGAATCACACGAGAGTCCTGCGTTTTATCAATGTTTTGGGCCTTATAGCAATCGTTTTTAATTGTGATGTGATATTAGGAAAATGTTATGAATTGGAAATATTTTTTATACTTTCATAAAACACTTCTAACGCTTACAATCCAATACCAAAAATCCATTAACCTATATAAGTACCAACATAGGGTAAGCATGCATATGTGTATATATATATATATATATATATATATATATATATATATATATATATATATATATATATATAAAATATGTACCACATAAGGGGTGTTACAGTTCTCATTTTAATTTGTGTTTGAGTGTAAAATATCAATTACTCCTTAAAAAATTTCTACAATGTTGAGTTGAGCCACAATCAGAGAGGAAAACGTTTTATAGTGGCCTTGATTTTTTTGTTTTTTATTTTATAATATGAAAACCACACGCCATTGAAGTGGTAATGCTGAAAAAGAAAAATACATTTGTAATTAAACATTTGCATATCTAAACTTTGATGAAATAATAAATTAGAATATAATTAACTTAATTTTAATAATTTATTCCCCACCCCATGGTTCCTACTTTTAATAAAATATTAATAGATAAGGAAGACAAAATCTTCAACCTAGAGTTTATAAAAATTTATTTTGAATGGGATAAAATTGAGTATAGAATGAGGTGAAAATTGTTAACGAAATAGGAAATGGTGTTAAGTATAACTACACTCTTCCCGTGTCCCATTTTATTTATATCTACAAATGTATTAAGTATAAAATACAGTGAAATAATATTATTTTCAACAAGTCTCCTTTTTGTGAAGCTCTGACGTATATTTATAGAGAAGCAAATAAGCTAGCGAATTATAGCATTATGATGATTCACAAAACTAATGACAACAAAAGGCTATGGTGGAATTTGATATGCAATAAAGCACAATCCATGTAGAAGACCTAGAAAAGAAAATTAATTAACAACAATTAAATTGACATTTAAAAAAACCAACACATAATAAGATTTCATTAGTAGGAAAAGATGAGAGTAGTAGACTTACTGGATCCAGGTTTCTCGACCTCTGTCACACCCAAAAAGGCAGTGAACTTGCAAGGCTTGTTTGGGTCAAAGTTTAGATATCCAAAATACGAAGAACTACTTGGACTATTCAAACAAAATACACAAAACTACAAAAAAAAAAAAATAAAAATCCGGCAAATTTAATTTGACTAATAGTCTTTGTTTCTATTTGGCTAGCTAGAAAATTTTAAAATGGGATTCAAAACATCATTTTCCTTCACTTTCTCAGTAAACAAACACACCTACTCTTACGTTGACCCAAATGAAGAAAGAAAGAGAGAGCGAGAGAGAACCTAAGCTGCGGCAACGTACTCTTGTTGGCCGAGAACTGAGAGACTAAATCCCTAGTTTGGAGCTGTGGACTTTTATAAAACTAAACATTTTACCCCATGTTCAGTTTCTTTTGCGTCTTGATACTCTTTCAGGACTTTCGTACAATAATTTTCTCGGACAGGGACTACTTGATAAATCATTAGCGCTTCAAGTTGGATTTTATTACCAGTAAGCCGACTGCATCAACCAATGTATTTTATATATATTTTAAATATTTTTGTTACATCTTTAATTAATTTTCAAATATAATTCACAAGGAAAAGATTGTTACGATCGATGAATTTCATATGGAGTTAGTAATATTAGCCCATATTCCGTTAGTTTTTTCATTCCCTTATGATTTGACTGCCTTTGTCCACTATAGAAACACAAATACTCTAGTATTCATTATACAATGACTTGATTTTTTGCGAATAATAAATATAAATGTAATGACCATTATACCATTGTTGACTACGTTGCTACCACTGTACATTATATGGGAAAAATGTGATTTTGTGTAAACTTTTTTTGCCTTCTTACTAAAATGACTAATATGCCTCTATTGATCTCAAATAGTTTGTCAGCTCACAAATTGTTTCTTTCAATATCCACGCCAACACAAACCCAAATACCTTTCATTTTCTTCTTAAAATGAGTATTTCGTTCCAGAAGTTTAAACTAAATGTGAGAAGTGTAAAATTCATATATGAGAAAAATAAGCAACCAACTTATCACTACAAAATCTATATTTTTTAATAAAATATTAAAATAACTAATATCTCTTTAAGAATATACATGTAATTTATATTATTAAAAAAATTATTTTTTAATTATTATTATTGATATAAAATAAATTTATAATTTAAAACAATCCCCATTTAATAATTAGAATTAGTATTATTGATGCGCGAATTTCGCAAACTCTGCACTAATGAAAAGGATGGGAATAGGTATATCCGAGAGGGTCAAATGGCTGGAGCCAAGTCTTTCTTACTATATGCAATTCGAAACCAAATCAAGGGATGGAACCCCGGAGAGCTACCAAGAATAATCAGGCTGCAAACATCCTTTTCACCAGTGCCATTTCCCCATTCTGTACATTCGTTTCTAGCAACCCATAACTCAAGATATGTAACCAAACGCCTACCGAACTAAAATACATCTTGAAAATTATGACTTGCTGGCTTCCCATTCTCTAAACAACAGTTTCGCTCACCTTCGTTTACCCTCGAACCCTTTTGATGCTCTAATACCACCGAGCTGGTCCACAAACTTCTTTGAAAATAAATCCGAGCTCAAACAAGAGTGGCCGCTCTGGTGACGTTTTCCGATGCTTAAGTTAGCTTATAACCAAAGAGGAAATGAAGAGGGCATAAGTATCTCCCTCTAGAATCTCAAGGCAGTAAAGAAAAACACACTAAAATGGTCAAGGCAAGGCAAGATGTCACGGGAAAAGATTACAAAATGTGTGAACAGTCCTCGCGATGGTGCATTTCTATCCATTAATGGAGGTATTCTATGGTGTGCATATGGGTTATGGAGAAAAGAGGGAAAATCCTTTTTAGGAAGATAATCTCTCTTGTCCTAGGAATCTTGTGCATGAGTTATCTCTTTCTAAATCCCATATGGTGGGCTAAGATAGGTGGACTTTTCCTTATCCAAACCAAATATCCAGGTGTCACTATTTGATTAGACATGAAGATTACATTGTCCCTTGAAGGACAAGTGTCGCACTCTTATTTGCACCAGCTGATATGCTGTCCCTAATTGGGTTTTGCACATATCTAACAGAATCCTACTGTCAGCTGATTCTAGTGGCAGCTTATTTCTATCCTACACAAAGATTGTCCATTTACTTTTTCAGGAGCTGTCTACCCCATTTTCAAAAGTTGTCTACTACCTTTTTATCTTACGATTCCCATAAGATATTTTTGATGTTATAGCATAGTTCAAGGGGTGCTACAAAGGCGCATTGAGGTGGGTGCCGATGCATCTAGGCACTTGGGCATCCTTCCTCTCTTGGTCTAGGAGGTCAAGCGTTAGACAATGAACAATTTGGAGCAAGAATATACACTTCTAAGTATGATAGAGAATTGATGACACTTTTCTAACTCTCCTTTATACGTCATGGTATGCCACCACATTTATTGTATGCACCATAGTATATGATTGTGACCCTCCACATATGCCACTATATATGGTTAATGGGCACTTTCACATGCACCACGGTATATGGTCACATGGGAATTTCTATTTGAAATTCTAGCTATGCAACCCAAGAGGGGGTGAATTGGAATTTTAACAAATATTAATAACAAATTCGAATTCTATCCCAACCACACAGGAACACAATATATACAAAAAATAAAAGGAGATAGAGTTAAGAGATTGAACATCGGATTTATAGTGGTTCGATAAACACTCAGCTCTATTTGAAGATTTCACTAATACCAAATCTTATTTCCATAAGACTTCAAATTACAACCAAGAGAATTTTTGGGTACCTCTTAAACCTTACAAGTATTTGCTCACTCCAAACATTCACCAAACCTAGGATTTATGGTATCTACAACACTTACAAGTGTTTGTTCACCCCAACCACTCAATATAATCTCAACCAAGTGAATGACCTACTTCTTTCACTTCTTTACAATAAAAAATCGAATTTATAAAAAGCACAAACTTACAAATTGATCTCTCACAAAAAAATAATGCAAATGAATGTTCTTGGAGATCCAAATGTGTGTACGATAATTTCAAGCTCAAAATATGTTTTGGAACTTGGTAAGGACTTTATATTTCTCAAAAATATGTTCCAAGAGAGTATAAAATGAGTATGAAGTCCTAAATTTATAATACATTTAAAAATTAACCGTTAGGAATGCCAAAATTCAAAATTTCAAAAGGTCGATCGATCAAGTTGGGCTTGTCGATTGACCAAGTAGCTTAAAACTTATTTGCCAAGCATTCTGCCTCAAGTTAGTCAACCGGGTTAGAAGGGTCGGTCGACTGGGTAGCCTTTAGAAGACACTTTGCCTCAAGTCAGTCAAACAAGTTGAAGGGGTTAGGTCGACCTACACTATTTACGTGAAAAATACTGTTCATATGCACTGTTCACAGATTTGAAAACTTTTCATTTTGGTTCATTTTTCAGGTTTCAAAATCTTGCAATTTGGTCCAGTTTTCAATTTTAAAAGACATTTCTTTTTTAAAAACTCTTGAGCTTGACACAAACATCATATACACTTACAAACACAAGTATACACAAAATAATACGAAATAAAGTCTAAGTTTGTGATTTCATTCTTCAATTTGCTCAAGGGATTGTATTAGGTTTTTCTTGAAGGCTTCTATTTTGGATTTTCTTTCAATCTTTACATTTGCTTTCTAAATTCTTCATACTAGAAATATAACAATAAATATTATAAGAAGAATGTGTTAGATAAAATCAAAAGAATATCAATGTTTGTTATCATCAAAATAATAGGTTATAAGCCTTAAGGCCAATACCATTTGTGTCATGGTATATGGTCACGTGAGGCATTACTAACAAAATAGCGAATATTTCAATGGTATAAAGCAAGGACCCAGCTCAAATTGGGTTTTACCTAGCTGAACGTAAGCAGGTCACATATCTCGTCCTACCTTAAGGTGGGCACAAAGTGGGTCGCCTGCTTTTATGCTGACTTGACTTTTGATGACTTATTTTCTATCACGTGTGTAGTTATATTTTTTCTCATAACAAGTATCATTCATAATAATATAACAATAAATTTATCTTAATAATTATCTTAAAATAATTTTAGTAATATTATTTTTGTTTATAGTTATTTGAAGAAATGATGAATTTGTTTTAATATCATAACTTTTAATTAAATAAATTTGATGATAAACGTACATACTTTCTTTTAAAAATTAATGATAAAAAGTTTCAAAAAATGTACTTAATTTTTACATATAAATCCAAATTATTTTAAATTATATTATATATATTAATTATGTATTTTTATATATATTATTTTGTTTTCTATTTGCAAAATAACTATTTTGCCCTTATACATTTAAAAGACATATAAATTGATCATTTTAATCATATTACTAATTTAGAATGACCAAAATAACCTTATAATTTTAAAATTTAACTTTCTTTCTTTTATAATTATGCAATCGATATCTATTTATAATCTAATCATAATTATTTAATTAAAATATTTTTTATTTTGATAATTTTATCATAAATTATTATTTACAGAAAAATAATTTTATTCTTGAAAATATTTTATTTGTATAGTAAGTTTTGAAAAAAAAAATGGCAGCATAGTTATAGTGATGGAGGTGTAATAACATTTTTTTAGTTCAAAGAAGTTTATAGAAATTTTTTTATCTTCTCAAATCAATTGCTTGATTTATTATTAATATTTCCCCCTTTTTTTTCTCCAAGTTGAGGTTCAAAACTTGCCTTACAATGACCATTTCAAATTTATGTAGGGTGCAAAATATACTATTATTTATGATAAAATTATTTTAATTAAATAATTATTTATGATAAATTTACCAAAATAAAATATTTAATAATTTATTATAAGATTATAAGAAAAAATATTGAGTGCATAATTATCAAAAAATGAAAGCAAGTTAAGAATATAATTGGTACTTTACTAATGAAAAATTATAAACTTATTTTAGTCATTATATATTAGTAATAAGGTCAAAATGGTCAGTTTGTATGTTTTTTAAATGCAAAAGGGCAAAATAATTACTTTATAAAGAGAAAACCGATTTTATAGATAAAAAGTTAACTCTAGAAGGGATATTTGGCTATTTGCCCAAACCTTGGGGAGGTATCTATTTTTCCTAAACATCAAAATCCCTATTTGGAATCTATTTTAATAGTTTGTGTACAATAAATTATTGTAATAAGAATAAAATTGTCTCAATTTATATAAGTTTGTAATTTTGAATTTTCATGTGAATGAAACACAATGTTTTCTTAAATTAATATTATTTAAAATCTATGTTAATAGTTTATGTATAATAAATTTAATATGAATATTATTATCTAAACTAGTAATAATTTAAGGTAGAATTTTAAAAGTACAAATTAACGATGTAATTGTTAAAATATAATTGTCATTATATTATTTAAAATGTTATGTTAATCATTATGGATCAGTTATAGGGATAAAATGGTTTGATTATATGCCTTTTAAATGTTCAAGGGCACAATAATTATTTCGCATAAAGGTTATTGATTACATAATAACTCTAGATGATATTTAGCTTTTGCCCAAATTTTAGGATATATTTGTCTATCCTCAAACATTAGGCGATATTTTTCAATATCCCTAAAAATAATCATTGTCCGTAATATATATCACATTATAATATTGTCATTATCCGCGTCATACAATTTTGTCAACATCTTATTTTTAAAGTATTTTAGTGATATATGTTTTTTTTTTTAAGAAATAAAGCTTTCATTCACAAAGCAAGATTTTAGAGAACAAAAAATGTTAGGAGAGATATCCTTCATCCAAATAACAACAATATTACAATATTTGGATATGTATTTGACTAAAACAACCCTATATCATCAAAATATGCTCTTAGATTTTAGATACCACTTAATATGTGTCTTCCTTATTGCATGTTCTCTTGTTCACCAAGTCCACCACGTTTGCAGAATCAGATACAATCATCAAGGCAGTTAGCCCTGAGTCCTTGGTCACCATGATGCTAAAAAGTATTAGATCCACTTCTAATAGTTTAACATTCCCGTAGAAGGGACTATTGTTTGTTGTTTTCACGATGCCTCTTTCATATTCTTGATTACAATCCCTAAACTAGCCTTATTTATAGAGATACTTGTAGCAGCATCTATATTAAGCTTTTATCATGATAAGGGAAGAAACGTTCTAGCCAAAGTCCATCCTCTTCATAATTAGGATTCTTTAATAATGTGTTCTAACATGCTAGATTGACCAAATGATAACTACAAAAGAAAAAATTCAAGTTTTGACTTGGAAAAAGCTTTTGTAACATGCTTTGTTGAGCATGTGCATGGGAATTTCATTAGGGAGAATAATCTAAAAGCATGTAATTTGTGCACCTTTTGGAATAAATAAAATTGACATTTCTTTTTACTTAATTATGTTTATAATTAATATCAGAAAATCTGAGTTTATTTATGTAACCATAATCTTAGTATATATAAGTGTTATATTTATAAGAGGATTAAAATTATGGGTAATAAACTGAAATAATCTGTAATAAATTAATTAAAGTTGGGTTTTTTAGTTAAATATTACTAGTGCAGTTCACTAATATTAAAAATGTAATAGTTTTATCTGAACTATCAATGTAGTAATATTATAGTGGAGGTATTTTATATAATATGATTATATAGGATTAGACTAAACATAGTTTGAATTCATATAAATTTTGTTATTACTGAGATTTCAAATAATGTCAGTAGATGATCATATGCATATCATTCTTAATCCTGAATAGTCACAAACTCTTATTTATGTTATTAAGTCTTTTGAATTACTTGTTAAAATTTTTTCTAAGAATAAATTCAACACTTATATCTTAGAGATTTAATGTGATAAATAGCTGAGAATATGATATACAGATATAGAATCTATTTCTTCCTATTAGAAGTTAGAAAGACAGTTCCCTTAAGTATTGTTCTATAATTGAACAGTTTAAGTGTTCAATTTATAAATTAATTGTTCAATAAAAAATTAACATAATTTAAGGATAAAGATGTAATTAAAGGGGTAAAATGAATAATTAATCTAACTCTAATTATGGACCGTTTATGGAAGGTTGAACTACATGTAGTAATTATACCAATAGACTACTCAAAGTTTTCTGAGTAAAATATATCTATAATTTCAAGAGTTCAATTCCAGATTTTTAATAGAATAATACTTAAATTAATAAATTGAGTTAATTAATTAAAGAGTTTAATTACTTATTGGAGCTTGAAATTATGGTAGGTCCCTAATACTACCTCTTATATTAGTGCAATGAGTAATACAATGGATAAAATTACTTGGTTTTAATTAATTAAGAATTAATTAATTAGTAAGATATTTTAAGGAAAATATTTTTTTTATTAATATTCAAATAATTTAATTTAAGAAATTAAATGGATAAATTCTCATAGAGATATTTATCTTATTTATCGTTTCTTTTAAAAATTAATTTTCATTTAATTAAAATTTTACTTCTATTAGAAGTTTTTTACAAATTTAATTAATTAATAAACGTTATCAATTAATTAATTTTATTTTAATTAAAATATTACTTCTATTAAGGATGGTCTTACATATTTAGTTAATTAAATTAATTTAATTCTATTATAATTAAAATAGAGGTGATATAAAAAGAAGTGAAAATTTGTGGAAACCCAAAAAGATATAAAGAAAAATGCTTTGCCTCTTCTTGAATAGTTACCGCGTTCCATTCGCCACAAGTTATCCGTCTTCCTAACTTCATCAATCTTGTCCCTTTGAAGCCTTTTTCGTTTGACGTGTATTCTAGAAAAAAAAAATAGTTTTATTTAAACACCATTATATTACAAAAAAAACTCACTTTTCTCTTTGTTGCAACTATTTGGAGGATTAGTTTGAAAATCATTGGTGAAGGAAAACCTGCAGCCAAAATAATTTAAAAGTATCAAGAGTGTATCTTTTCTTTTCCTTCTCTTTATTTTATATTAAAAGTATATACTCATATAAATTTGTTAATTCTCCTGGCTTAATTTTCTACTATTTATTGGATAATTTTTTTCAACAATTGGTATCATAGCCCAAATTATATGAGTGTATAGTTTTAATTATGTTCTCTAGGATTTGAATTTAATTAATATTTTATTTTAATTAAATTAAAACTTTTGTAAATCGATAAAGAGTATAGGTTCAATGTAATTTAGTTTATTTTTTATTGTAATTATGAAATTGTACAAAAAAATCTTGATATTCGACATCACAAGAAGAGAAGAGGGCGTTACAGTGGGTAGAGTACCCACTACACATTGCAAGGCAATAGTAGGAGCTGAAAGTTAGCGCCTTGTTGAAGTAGGATTCAGTAAGGATGCTTTTGTGCTTGGCGAAAATTAGGGCATAAAACAAATTTTTGGCAATTATCAATTAATTCCTTTTCAATCTATTTTTATAAAAGCCCTTGTGACAGAATTTAAATTTTAAGAAAATTTTATTTTTGGGCTTTCTAGAAAATTTTATCTTTAAAATATATTGTTTTTGGAATTTATGGCTATGTTAAAAATATTTAAAAAGTCCAAAATTTGGACAACTTTGTAATTAAATATTAGGTTTAAGAAAAAATTTTAAGCTAATATGGACATTTATTTCACGAAGACTTGTCAAAATGGGCCTATTGTAGACTTTAGAAGACCACCATTTTATGGTGCTTGCGACCAAAGTTAATTAATTGTTAATTATTTTTATTATGAGATCTATGATATGATAACATGATTATGCATAATAACATATAATTTATAATACTCACTCATTGTCATTATTGAATGTCATACTACATATCATCATTTCTATTTAATAGTTAAATATGAATATGATTATGTTTAATAAGATTAATTGAATAGAATAATAAGATTATATAAATCTAATAATTATTAATATGAGATATAAATAATTACTAGTATTATAAAATATAAGATGTTTCATTATTAGAAGCACATAGTTTTTAAAATAATGAGTGGGAGAGAAATATATGACAATACACTCCACGGTCTCTATTGTTAGTACAACACCGTGATGTATATGTAGTGCTTCGCAACACTTAGATTTCGTCCTCCTTAAGGAGAGTGTCTAAAATTGACCTATCCTACATGACATTTTTAATTAAGTTGTTAAAATCCAAAACAATGGGTTACACTTATAAAGATACAGATTACATTGTTAATTATATCTTGACAAAAAGTAATGATAATTAATAAATGAATGAAAATATAAGATATTTTGAATTTCACTTATTAGTTGAGATAGTCTTAATTATATTATATTAGTGTGACTTACTCTAGGGCAGCACATTAATTGTAAGATTGAATTATCGTAGTTTAATAATTTAACTATGTATTTATGATATGCATCATGCATTATGTTTACTATTTTGAAAAATGTTGTGATCTTAAGTTAAGTATATTAAACGTTGTATTTATTTGTTTCAACCGTTATGTTTGCAACCAATCTTATTATCTCTTTACTGGTAAACGAAAAGCTAAATGGTGAAAACTTTAGAAAATTGAAGAGTAATATGAATATATTATTGATATGTGAGAACCAAAAGTTTGTTCTCCTTGAGAAGTATCCTTCAAAACATACGGCCAATATATCTCGTAATATACGAGAGCGATATAATAATTGGATTCAAACCAATAACAAGGCCCACTATTACGTGATAGCCAGTATGAATGATGTGCTTAGACAAAAATAGAAACAAATGGAGACTCTATATAAGATATCGAAGGCCCTCCAGGCCATGTTTGGGCAACTCTTGGTTCAATGATATGATGAAACTACTCGTAACTATATGAATGCAAAGATGAAAAAAAATGCTCAGTTAGAGACCATGTTTTAAACATAATGGATTACATGAATGAGACAGAGATCCATGGTGCAATCATTAATGAGCATACTCAAGTCAGCATTATTCTTAAATCGCTATCACCAGCTTTTACGTAGTTCAAGACGAATTATATTATGAATATGTTGAACTACAATATGATTTAACTACTCAATAAATTACAAACCTTTGAGGCCATCTCAAAAGAGAAGCTCAAAGAAAAGAAGGCAAACGTTACCAAAGATAAGCCTTCTTCCTTTGGCAAAAGCCAAAAAAGAAAAAATACATAAAATGGTTCTGGCGCACAATTTAAGAAAGCCAAGAAAGGCTTCAAAGGTAGTAAGGACAAAACGCCAAAGGGAAAGTGTTTCCATTGCTGAGTTGATGGGTATTAAAAGAGAAACTACAAAAAGTATCTCTTCACGCTGAAGGGCAAAAAGAAAAGTAAATTCGATTTACTAGTTCTAGAAGCTTGTTTAATAGACAATGATTTATCTCCTTAAATAATTGATTTATGAGCCATTAATCATATTTGTTCTTCATTACTTGTGCTTAGTTCTTTCAGGGAGTTGGCTGATGGAGACTTCACCATGCAAGGGTGATGGAGTAGTTGTTTCAATATTAGTAGTAGAAGTCGTTCGTTTACATTTTCATAATAAATTTATTATTTTAAACAATGTTTATTTTACAGTGTTTCTACTTATTATTGGCACTCATTCTTCCAAATATTGATAAAGTTTTCTAATATTCTCATATTCAACAAATTGAAAAGAATAGTCATGCATCGCCAATGCACTAGAAAATAAATCATTATACATATTAGGATCAAATTTGTGAATACGAATTGACATAGGCCCTAAAGCATAATCTATAAGCATTTGTTTAGGGTCATGTGGCATTGTCAATTTAGGACAAAAATTCATGTAGTTTTTCATATTACCTACATCACTCATACTTGAAAAAATGTAGACAATGCCTTACTATTATACTTTGATCTTTGTTTTCTATCTAAAAATTGATTGATTGACAATTTTTTAAATAATGTCAAAACTTCTTAAGTAACATTTTGTTACGTTGTCTATTGTGTTTTGAGCAACTTTTTTGCATATCATCCTCTAACTGAATAATATTATCAATCTATGTCATCGTCTCCAAAACTTGCAAAATTATCAACCATATTACTTTCAATTGAATTCATGTTTTTTGCAAAATATAAAAAATAGAATTAATGAAGTTCTTACTTCTTACTATTAAGAATATAGTTCAATTGGAAGCAATTAAACTAATAGTAAAGATGGCAATATATTATCTCAATGACGTAGATTATAATTAAATTAAAATAATAGTAAAGAGTATAAACCATTCCAGAGCAAATATAAAATGTGTAAAATCCTGAATTAAAGGCATGAGGATGAGATAGAGAATTAAAGGCAGTGGGTTCTAAAAGTAAGAATATAAAATGTGTAAAATCCTGAATTTTCTTTATGATTTAAGTTAAATTTGGTTATTATTGTTATTAAAGCCCTTTAGATATTAAAAATAATATATTTTATCAAATATGATATATATTTAATAAGTAAATCCTTATATTAGGGGTTGTTTCTATAAATAATAGTACATAATATGTTAATTTTATTAAAATATATTCATTTAGATATGATTATTCGTTTAAAATCTCGTGTCTTAAATAAATAATTATTTCTTGCAAGTCAAATATGAATATGACACGGATAATAATCGTGTCGATATGAATATGATAAGATTGTTATTCATATCAAAGTTTCTAAATTCGAATTTGTTTTATGGTATCAAACTTGTAACGAATAGTCATATCATATGCCAAATTGCCATTTCTATATGAAGATCCGCAGTATGATATGAGAGGATTCATTGGTGCTTAATTTCTGTTGACATTCAAAACATTGAAATTTTGTTTTCATTTTCCATTGCTTTTGGTTCATACGATTTTGTTCTAGATTTCGAGACTAAAGAAAACATGAGTTTCTTTGATAATTTTTTAACATTACCCACACAATTTTATGGCATTGAAAAATCAACAATTTGGCTAAAAGGAAATTTGCAAATGATGGATGATTTGTTACTACTTTTCTTCTAACAGTTTGATGATTTTGAAAAAAAATATAGAATGAAATTATTAGCTTTTAAAAAATGCTTTCTGTACAAAACTCTCTGAATCAGAAATAGAAAATTTTAAGAGTAAAGTTGTAATAATTTTATCAAATTGTCCTTAATTGTAAAAGTTGACTAACGATGTTCGATGGTCAGAATTCAAAAGGGAGGTAAGTGTGTATTTCTTCATAATTTCTCTTTTATGTGTTAAAGGTGGAAACATCAATGAAGATATGTACTAAAACCCCTATATAGTTTATTGTACATAAACTATCAAATAAATTGTAAACAATATTAAGTTAAAGAAAAAATTATGTTTCATTCACATGAAAAATCAACTTCATTTATAATATATTTTAATGGTTTACATATAATAAATTAATATAATAAAAATAAAATTATCCATTTTACAATAAATTAATTTAAGAAAAATTGACAACTATTCCCTGATGTTAGAGAGAAAAGAGATATCCTTCTCACGTTTGGCTAAATAGAAATATCTCCCCTATGTAATCATGAAAAATAACTATTTTACTATTATATATTTAAAAGGCATATTAATTGATCATTTTAAAATAATTATTAATAGATAATATCTAATATATCCTTATGATTTATTTTTGGGATATTAAGATATACCCCCTCATGAATAAGCTAAAAGAGAAATATCCCTTTCATATTTCAAAAAAAAAAAAAAAATACCCCCTTGAATATTTAAAAGACATATAACTGAACTATTTTATCCTTTTACTAATATATAATGTCCAATATAACCTTTAACTTTAAAATAGTGTTATAAATTATAGTTTTAATTTATTTCTAAATAATTATGTATTCAAATATTTTTTATAATTAGTATTTGAATTATTATTAATATTTTAAAAAATTTATTGTCTTTATATTAATTTATAACATAGTCAAGTAAAATAAATTTCAAATAATATTTAGATAATATAAATTATATTATTTATATTTTGAGAATATTTTTGATAAATAAATATGTCATATTGAATATTGAAAATTTATATCTAAAAATATCATAAATAATATATTCATAGAATTCAAATATTAGTATGGATTTAGTTTAATTATTTATATGATTTATAATTTTGAGAATAAATATATATTTGTATATAATTATATTAATTAAATAAAATAACTTAAATAATTTACGCAATTTATAATCAAATATTCTTAATTTATAACACAATCAATTAAAATAGAATACAAGTAATATTAAAATTATATGAATTATATTATTCATACTTTTGAGAATATTTGCAACTCTATTAATTTATAAATAAAATAATTTGAATAATTTACAGTCCAATATTTTTGACAAATACTTAATATTATTAATATAACGATAATAAAATTATTTAAAATATTGATAATAATTTAGACACTAATTATTAAAAATATTTGAATACATATTTATAAAAAATAATTATAATAGTATATTAGTTATTATATATTAATAATTGAATTAAAATAACCAATTAGTATAACTTCTAAATATATAAAGGCATGATTGTATAATAACTCATGGGATATTTATCTATTTAGTTAAATTTGAGAGTATTTATTTATTGTTTCCAAGATCTTGTATAAAATAAATGTGTGATTAATTTTATTTTATATATATATATATATGTGTGTGTGTGTGTGTGGTTTTTTTTTTTTTTCAAGGAAAACATTAGGCTGATGTCTTAATTCAAGGAAACCGATCATTTTTCGGGTACAAAACTAAAGGAGGCTAGTTATATCGACTTTTAACTGTTTAAGTAAGATGTCGCTCACTTTTTCCAATTAACAAGAAGTGCATCAATCAACCCCCGCATGTGTAGCCCAATAACTTGGTAATGAAAGAAACCATTGAAAAGAGAAAACAGAAAAAAGCAGAAAGTCTTTGAAAAAAAGGAAGAAATACTGAGTGGAAAGAGAGAGGCTTCGAAGTTCCAACACACTATAATCATTAGGGTTGTCAGTAAACAAATGTAGAGTTGCTTCATTGGTCTTAGCAGTCAAACGAAAGGAAATAACGAGGGAATCAACAGTTAAAACAAAAAAACAAAAAACAAATAATCCAAACTGATTAACCAAAAAGAAACCTCATGGAATGTAAACTTACGCGGGCATCGTTTTTTTGTTTTTCTTTTTTAAATAAAGATTTAATAGTTATTTTCCATTTCAAGTAAGGTGTCGGTAAAAGCAAAGTTCACATCCCCTTTCTCTTTCTTTTCTCGCGGATTCTTCTCATCAGTTATGACCACTGCCGGTCATCTTTTCATAATATTTTCTTTAATTTTTGTCTCTTATCTTTAATATAAGCATATTTTCTCTAAATTTAAATTTATAATAGTATTATTTTATATATAAGTTTTATTATATTTAAGTGTAAATAAATTTTCTTTCATATAGAGTAGAATATCACCCAATTGGAATACAAATTTTTAAGTAATATCATATATTTTTATCAAAATTATCGACAAATTTTTAATATAAATACTGACAGATTATATATATAATATGTAATATATAATATTTTAAAAAAATTTATAATAATATTTTTTTATTTAATAGATTATATTTACTTAATAATAATTTATTTATAATTAAATTTAAATTTATAATAGTTATGTAATTATTTATTTATTTATTATGTGGTAAGAGTTTCTTCTTTCGTATATAAAAATTTTAAAATTTGTAAGAAGAGATTTGATAAAGTTATTTTTTAGATTTAGGAAATTTTTTATCGTAACAACTAACAAGTGTATTATTAAAATTTAATTTAAAATTTATGTTTTTATTAAAGTTATAAAAAAATATTAAATATAAAGATGTTATTTAGTTTTTTTTTAAGATATTTCTGATAATTTGTTTTACTATTTATTAAAAAAATGTAAGGTGTCAGTAAAAGTAGATTTTTTTAAAACAAAAGTATTTAGAGTATTATTATTGATAAATGAGCGGAAAGCGAAAAGGCCGAGACATGCATGCGAAACGTTGCTGGTAAAAATAGATAAGAAAAAGAAACTATTTGGTTTACCTTCCTCCACTCGATTTCAATATACATGTGAAGGAAATTTTAATAAAAATAATTGGGTTTGACAATCCTCCTTTTATCTTGTCTTCAAAAAGACAAACAATAAAATATATGAAAAAGGGTTTTCTAAAAGATGCATCCAAGTTCTTTCATGCTGATACATGTCCCTGCTAGATCAACTCAAGCTAATAAAGGCAACACAACAGCATACTCTAATATTATAAACACCGTATGATAGAAGGTAGACTCTATATATTACTTTTTTTTTTATATAAAATCTTATATTAAATACACGTTATTAAATTTAGGCACATTTAATAATTGAGATTGCATCTGATTATGTATTTAATATATAATTAATGCACTATCAGATACAATCTCTTGAATGTATCTAAATCCAACGGTGTATATTTAATGTAAGATTTTATATATAAAAAAAAAGAGTCATTGATCATACCCCTATATATATATATATATATATATATATATATATATATATGTATGTATAGTAGGATCAATATTTTATTTTACACAAAATTTTATATTAAATACATGCCGTTGAATTTAAACACATCAAATAGTTGAGATTGTATCTGACATATGTATTAATTATGAATGCATTAATTATATAGTTAGATACAATATTAACCGTTAGATATGTTTAAATTTAATAGTCTATATTTGATGTGAGATTTTATTAAAAAAAATTACCATTGATCATGTCTATATATATATATATATATATATATATATATATATATATATATATTAAGGGCAGATTCGCAAGCTCAACCTAGCTTGTCCACGCGGTTAACTTTGCTTAAATTGGTTCCATTTCAAGGATTATTATTGAAGGGCCAATTTTTTCAAACCTTATACAAAATTCGTTCTTCTGTTAAAGTTGATTAAAATTTTTGTGGTAGATAAATATAGTAAATAGTTGTTATCATTAAAAACTGTCACAATCTCATTATAAAAAAAAACAATTGTTTTTGTAACTTGTTATAATTAATGATAAATATTATTTGCTCTTGAAATATTAGTATATTTTATTAATATTGTAAATAAACATAAAGTCATTTTAACAAATATATTAAAGAAAAATTCTTCTCATAAAATGAATCTATCATCGTGTTAGTAAAATATTATAGAAAAAGAATGCTTAAAATTTAGGGATATTATATTTTACTCTTTTGATTTTTGACAAAATTAATATGTCTGTGAATTTTTTAGAAAGATAAAATACCTCCTTATGATTATTATTTATATTTTAATTTAACTATTTTACTTATACATTATTAAAGATATATAAAATAATTATTTTATTTTTATTTTTAATTAATAGTCAATATAACATTTAAATTTAAAAATTATAATAATAGTTTAACCCTTAACTATTTTTTTCCTTTAAAATTTATAATCAAATATTTATATCTACTATATATAATTTCTAAAATATATTATATTATTAAAATAATTTATTTTTAAAAATTATGTACAATTAATTGTAAAAAATTTTATAACATAAAATTTATTGTTAAAATTTCTTAAATATTTTCATAATTATATATAGATTTTAGAAATTATACATAATTTTTAAATAAACTATTTTAATAATATGATATATTTTAGAAATTATATAATAGATATAAATATTTGATTATAAATTTTGAAGAAAAGAAATAATTAAAGTTAAAATATTTTTATTTTTTAAATTTAAATGTTACAATAAAATTATTGACTATTAAGTAAAAAAATAATTATTTTATATATTTTTAATAATGTAAAGGTAAGATAGTCAAATTAAAATATAAATAATTACTTTATGAGGTATTTTTCTAAAAAAATGCAAGAGATATCTTACCTTTTTAAAAATTTATGGATATCTTGACTTTCCCCTAAAACTTAGGGGATAAAGCAAAATATCCCTAAATTTTCTAATATAAGTTGGGCAAGTTCTTCGTATAATAACTCTTGAATTTAAAATAAAGTTACCTAAAATTCTTTATATTATTATTTTCTCCTTCTCATTCTGACACATCTTTAACATTCTTGTTAGCAGACAAAACTACACTATTTTACTTATGTCATATTTTAATTTTTTCTTCTTTTGTACTACATTTAAAATTTAAGTAAAAAGTTGAATACATGACATTAAACCTTATTTTTAAAATAAATGTCAAATATATTTTTAAAAAATAATTTTTATTAAGATTTCTTTTATTAAAATGATATGAATATTTTTATTAACAAATAAATTTACATAAATATTTTAAATTCTAAACTTTTTTTAAAAATAAATTATAAATATAAAAATATATAAACATAATTTACTAAAAATAAAAAATAAAACATATATTTTAAAAATAAAAATAATTAAAAATTAACTTTATTTTTATTATAATAAAATTTATTTTTAAATATTATATATTAATGCCAATTATTAAATTAAATATGTTAATGTTGTACTACATATGTTTCACAACAAAATCTAACAAGATAGTATGTTTATATATTTTTATTTTAAAAATATATTATTTATATTTGTTGTATTATGTTTATATATTTTTTATATTTTATGATTTATTTTTTAAAAAAAGTAGAAAAATAAAAATATTAATTTATTTGTTAACAAAGACATTCATACCATTTATGATAATTAACAATAATTACTAATAAAAAATCTAACATTAAAGATCTCGCTCGAATTGTAATAGACATTTATTTTAAAAAGGAATATTACGATTTATCCCATAAATTTTGAGAAAAAATTAACTTTCCCATAAATATTTATAAAAGTATAATACTCTCAAAATTTTTAAGAAAATTGAGATATTCTTAAAATTACTATTCTTATTTGAGTTTGACCACTTTAACTTTTAATTATTAAATTTTTTATAAAATAGTTATATTATTAATTTTTAATTATCAATATAATCTTATATATTTTCACGCTTAATTTTTTAAAATTTATTATCAAATATTTATAATATTTAATTATATATAATTTATAAATATACTACAGAGAAATAAAATAATTAATTTAAAATATCCCTCACGTAAAAGGTCGATATTGCATACTGTATGAAAAAAAAATATGGGCTGTGAGAATACAGGAGCATTGTCCTAGAACATTGTCCTAGAACATTCTTCCTTATTCAAAAATTCAGGTAAATTCATTTTCCCTGAACCCAGGACCCCGGTAAATTAACTTTACCCTTTAAAGTTAGGCTTTCCTTAATTTCCCTTGTCCTATTGAGAGTACTACTGCTACTGCGTCTTGGCTCGCTCGCGCTTTCCCTCTCTCTCTCTCTGTATCATTCCAAACCAAATGTGTCAAATCCCTGTAATGGCTTCTCCTTCATCACCACCGCCGCCTCCAACACCGAGCCCAAAGCTTCTAAACCCACAACCACAAACTCAATCATTAACTCATGCTCCTTCACCGCCGCAACCGACGCTAAAGTTTCTAAACCCGCAAGTTCAGGCATCAACTCTGAGTCCAAAGTTGCTAAATCCACATGCTCAGCCTTTCACACCACTGTGGCAGTCAGAATCCCAACGCCGAGCCATTCTCGTCCCTCGCTATTTGATCGAGCAGCAGCAGCAGCAGTGTCTATACACACTTGCACCAGTGATGACTCGGTGTTTCGTCTTCCAGCCCAGGCCGGTCTGGTCTCCACATCAAGCCGGAGTTGAGTACTATAACGCATTTCAACAGCCTCTCCAAGGAAACGTTGTGACATATTATGGCGAGAAAGAAGTTGCAGGGGAGGAGAATGTGGAGGAATACGGAAAGAAGAAGATGGATCAGCGTGTAAAGAGGATTGTTCCTCCAAGACTGAGGCTTCAGGGAAAGAGTAATGTTTTGGCCAACGGCAATAAGATTTGGGCTCCTATGAAATCTGATGAAAATACTACCTTGATGATCAAAAACATTCCTAACCAGCTTCAGTTTGTTCTCTTTCATTCCTCTTTCTTTAAATCTTCTGTGTCTTGATACGGGTCGGGTTTCTGGTTTTGTCTCTTTATCTTCCCCATGTCTATAGTAAAATGTTTTTTCGCGAGTCCTAAAAGAACAAAAAGTAGTATTCAAGGACTGCACGTGCTTCCATTAAAACTTAAGACTTCAGACTGAGCAACTAGATAATTGACCTTTGTTTCTGTATGCGTTGTCTTTTCTCATCTTTACGCATTTTAATTTTTCCCTTTGGGACTGGACAGAAGGTTCGACATTATGCGGATCTTGGACGATCACTGCAGAGAAGAAAACAGGAAGGGGAAGTACCATCCTGACCCGTGTAGGTCCGAGTACGATTTTGTTTACTTGCCTATGGATTTTGGGTAAATTAATCAAAGCCCTTATAAATCTGTTTTCATTTTCATTTGCTTCCCATGGTCTCTGAAAAGTTATTAGAATTATTGTTTGAATGTCTACTGCTATTCTGTGATATATTTTACAGTTACCGTGCAAATTTGGGGTATGCTTTTGTGAATTTCACGACTGCTGCTGGAGCAACCAGATTCTCTAAAGCCTTCCACAAATTCGCATGGGATGCTCAAGTTCCTGGAAGCAAGAAAATCTGTCAAGTTTCTCGCGCTGCCATTCAGGTGAATACCTTTTTCTGTTGCAATATCATGTTCTTTCTTTCTGATATATTATCATTCTTAACGTGGGGTTCCTGAAAGGGCAAAAATGCACTGATAGACCATTTTGAGCTCTCCAAGTTCCATTGTCACACCGATGATTACCTGCCTGCGACACTATCTCCTCCGCGAGACGGTTGGAAGAACACCAGTCCTAGCATTGTCGGGAAACGTATTGGTACCGGTCCAGCTGTTGCCATCCAACGGAGGAAGTGCATTCTGATGTTGAGAAATAAGCGGCTTCCTCGATCGTTTCATCAGCCAACGTAGATCTTGGAAACTGTTGCGGTACTTATCTGGTGTGTGTATGAATTGTTTTAGTCTTCGTGTCATCATGGTTTAGGTGTTTGAGTTGAATTAAGGTCTTTGTTTTCGCCTTCTCCCTGGGTAAGTTTTGTGTACGTGGCAGAATCTGGGGTGAACTGGAGACATCGATTTCCTTTTTTATAAATGTTATCGTTTGTAATAACTAGTCCAGTGTTTGCGGCTGTGTTCTTGTAGGATGAAATTTGGATCTTCTGTTCTCAGTTCTTCCCTGGATGAACTCGTAACTTGGGGTAGGGTTTCTAATTTATACTTGTATATTTGATAAATCAGTCGTGTATGCTTAGAGTTGTGTATGTTCTCACTTCCTATTATCGAAATACAGAATGCAGTATTTGCCAGCTATATCTATTGGGTGTTATAGTTTGGTGATAAAAATTTCAAAGCCTAGGTTTATAAATTTAAAAACAAATTTAATTATAATAAAAATGAAAACAAAATCAGGTCAAATATATAATTTTTATCTGAAAGCATTTACATTTAATTTATATAACTTTGATTTAGGTCAAATATCAATTTAGTGCACAATATATCTTCAAATGATATACAAAAATTATATAAAATTGATTTAATCATAATTAATTTTTTTTAAAATCCTACATGTAAAAATGCTTTCATGAAATAAAAATTTTATGAGAAAATTTATATTGAAGGAAATTTCAAATTTTTTACACTTTTAATTATTTTTTAAAATTATAATTAATAGAATATATTAGTTATTTTTCTATTTTTTTATTTTATAATTTATTTTTGAGTTATTTTTATTTTTACCTTAATTTATTGACATATATCAAATATGCTATCAATTTATCAAAAATTATTACTCTACTTTCAAATAAAATAACATATTTATTCTTATTATTGTTATCATTACTATTGTTAATAGTATTTATATAAAAACAAAATTGACGACCTTGTACTTTATATGCATAATTAATATTTTTTATTTTATTAAAAAATAAATTATTTATATATTAAAATTAAGTTAATTTTTTTAAAATAAATAAATAAAGGGTAATGGTCATGCAGGTCCTAAAGGTTTAGTCAATTAGCCACATAAGTCCTAGTAGTTTCAAAATTTACCCTAAAAGTCCTAGTGTTCATAAAAAAATATAATTTGACAATAATACCTTCATTACTTATTATACTTAATTCTCTCAAATTTTTTTAAAATAAAATATGTTTATTAAAATTTTTAATAATCTAAAAATATTCAACTTAAAAAAAATAAAAATACTTCTAATTAATTATTTATAACAAAAAATAAATATTTTATCTCTATATTATTGTCTTAAACTATTAAAAAAATTAATTAATTATTTTTCTCCTAAAAGTTGATATCAATTTTTTAAAAATATAATTATACATAAATTATATATAATAATATCATCAAAATCTCCAAATTTTTTTAAATATTAATTATGATAATTTTTACAATATAATTTTAAATATTTATAATAATTTTATGTTTTTTAATAATTTAATATAATAATACTAAAATAAAATATTTATTTTTATTATAAATAATTAGTTATGAGTTGTTTTTATATTATTAAAAATTTAAGTAAACATATTTTATTTAAAAAAATTTGAGAGATTTAAATATAATATGTAATGAGGGCATTATTGTAAAAGTATATTTTTTTTATAGACACTAGGACTTTTAAGGTAAATTTTGAAACTACTAGGACTTATGTGGCTAATTGACTAAACCTTTAGGACCTCCATGACTATTACCCATAAATAAATTTAAATTAAATTATATATTAAAATAATTTATATATAAATTAATTAATTATCTAATTAAAAATAATAAATAAACTAATATTACTTACATGACTTGTTTACGTGACCATGATTTATTCATCACTACCAAGAACTGGAATGTAGGCCCGCGTGCATCGGTTTTTTTATTTTTAATTTTTTATTTATTTGAAAATAAAGTACATCATAGAATTTAATAATTATTTTTTATTTAAAATCTTATTCCAATAAGAAAAGTTGGAAGAATTTCCCGCATTTGATAAATATTTTCCATTTCAGGTAAGGTGTTGGTACAAATAGATTTTCATTTTTAAAAATAATCTCCGACCAAAAGTTTAGAGCAATATTATTAATTAAGGGGTTTTTATAGGTACCTTTCTTGATACTTGAGATTTAAGAAAAAAAAGTTAAATATATAACTGACATTTTATTATTTAAAAAAAATATATTAATAATATTTTTAAAATTAATAAAATAATATATTTATCTTTATTATTATTATATTGTGTATAAAGATGAAAATAATTATATAACAAAATTAAAAAATTAATGTTATATATGTAATTAATAATGTATATTTTATTAAAAAAATTAAATATTAAAATTAAGTTAATTTTAAAAAAAATAAAAAATTAAATTATATATCAAAATGATTTATATATAAATTAATAAAATAACTATCTCACTAAAAAATAAATAAATTAATATTTATAAAAATATTAATTAATGATTTGATATTTTATATATAAAAAAATATATTAAAATTTTAAATATACACAATATATAATATAATAATAATATTAATTAATTTTATATATAGTTTATTTTTATATAATTTAATCCAAATTTTTTTATTTAAACTTTTAAGAAAAAATTTAAACTTAATTTAAATATGTAAGTAATTCATTTTTCTCAACACAACATAAATAATTAACTGTATATCTAGAGTTAATTATGTTTTTTTATTATATAAGATAATTTTTGTTTTTATATAAACAATATTAATGTAACGACCCGAATCCAACATTAGCTAAAATAATACCGAAATAGGGTGTTAGAAATTTTTTTTTTTAAAAATATTAAATTCCAAGCGTCACTTCAATGAATATAATACTTTGATACTAAATATCATATCCTTTAAAAATTTTAAATTCTAAAATTTACTAAATACTCTCAATTTAGAATATTTAGAACTCACATTAATAAACTATTTCCTTATATATCTCAACAATTATAACCAACGTTGAATTTATATTACTCAATACTATTTATTTTATTATATTAAAACAATACAATACAAGTACAATGATACATATATAATTATACAACTACATATATATCCGTACAATTTCACAAATTTTATAATATAATAATATCATCTTTCTTGAGTAATCCATTGTTCTTCATACATAATATCTCCATAATTATCTAACACATGAAAAATAAGGATGAGTTAATGCCCAATAAATATTTACATACAACGACAACTTTTAGGAAAATAAGTAAATATTTGTATAAAATTCCTTTTCATTTCACACGATAAAATATCCCGAAAATATTTTAAAACAATATCAATAAAATAATTTAAAATATTTTTATTCATTTATCATCAACATAAATACCTTTTAATCATCAACCACATATTTAGTAAAATATTATAATGACATCTCAAAATTCAACCTCTATAAAAATAACTTAATTTTATTTATTTTCTTTATTTTATCCGATTTCAATTAATTTATTTTATGCGTAATTCTGAGACATTATTTTCAAGAACCGTCACCTATAACTGACCATACGTGCTTTTGGGACATTATTTTCAGGGACCGTCATTCATAACCAACATACTTTAGAAGAACTATTCTCAAGGACCGTCGCCTAAATTTTATTTTTATGGACTTTTACCATGGGATTGAAATCACATCCAAAGTTATCGGTGTTACCATCAACCATGGCCATCACATTTCCATTATTAGATTATTTCAATTCCATATTTATACTCAAAATAACTTTTACAAATTTTAATGAACATAACATTTTTTTTGAAATGATCAATTTACATAAATACAATACATATTTCATATTTTTCTCATTATATTTATAAAATTACTAATATCCACAAAAATATTATTTAACTTGATCAAGAAAATTATTGATTTTATAACACGAAACAAATCACAAATTTTTATAGATATTCAATTAATCCTTAAAATTAATCAAATTCAAATCTCGTAAATAATCTTTTAACCAATTAAATAAAATATAATATCAAATTTTCATAAATATTAATTTAATCAATTAAATCAAATATAATATCAAATTTCATATATATTCATTTAATCTATAAATCGAATTTCATAAATAATCACAAAAAATAATTTATAACAAAACATCATACTTTTCAATTTTAAAATTAAAATTAATCAATAACACATAAACACTTACCTAGATACTATATTTCAATCTTTAAATTTTTGCTAATTTTTCTACTTCTTCCAAAATTTTTTCTTAAATAAATTTAACAATAAAAATAAATAATCATTCAGTGATAATAAATAAAAATCCAAATTTAATTATTTAAATATATATTCTAACAAATTAAATCTATTTTAAACAAGAATATAAATTCTAACCAGATATAAATTATTTTCCTTTCTCTCCTTCCTTTTTCTTCCTTTATTCTTCTTCTCGGTCTTCTTCTTTATCTAATGTCTAAACAAAGAAGGAAGCAAAGTTTCCTATATATGCATATAAGCCTACCGTCAACTAACATTATTTTTATAATATATATATTTAACATTTTATTTTCCTTTTCCCTAAACTTTGCCTTGTCTCCTCCATGTCCCCCTCTACTTGTCTCCACTTCCTTCCAACTAATTAAACAAAAACAAGACTAATATTTATTTATTTATTTATCAATTAAACCCTTCTTCTAACTTTATTTCTTACTTTTTACGTACAATAATATTAATATTTTTTAAATAATTCCATTCTTATTCACAATATAACATATTCATCTCAATTAAATAATTTCTCTATATATATATAAGCATATGCAGTTGGCGTTGGTTTAAATAAGAATCTGATTTGCACAATCTGCCCTCTACTGTACAAACTTTGAACGTTGACCTCCATATTCAGTTTCTTTTGCATATTAGAACTCTTTGGAAGTTCCCTACGATTTTAAATATTTCGGGCAATGGCTATTTAATAATTATGTAATAATATTGTTTGGGCTTCAATTTAAATTTTGTGACTAGTAAGCCAGCCCTATAAACTAAGCCCGACAAAAATGTACAACTAAATTCAATCAAATCAAATTATTTGATTCGATTCTAAAAATTCTTTTTGCTTCGTTTGATATAATTTTAATCGGTTTGGTCCGATTTCAATAGAAAACTATTAAAATAAAATGTAATATTTTATACAAACTCTTAATTTTTATTATAATTATTTACATAAATTTATATAAAAATAAAAGATTCTTATAAATTTTAAACTTTTTAATAATTTTTATATAAATTAAATATCTCAAAAATTATTGAGAAGGTGAAACCAAAGTGAAATCAAACTAGAACTAAATTGTGGAACTGAATCGTACCAAATCCAATTTTGTCCACCCATACTATAAACGAATGTGTTTTATATATTTTAAATATTGTAAACTTTTATTGTAATTTTTTAATTTTTATTATAAACAAATGTATTTTAATATATTAAAATATTTTCAATTTTTATTTTTTATTTTTATTATAATTTTTAATTTCATATTATTAAATGGACCGGTTAGATTAATAATTATTATAATAAAAATAATAAAATAATATTAAATAATCTTATTGATATAATTATATTTAAGATGTTTACTAAAAAGTCCATTCTCATAAAATACAATAATAATTTGATTTTTTTCATCAAATAGTATTATATTGTCCAAAACTTGTTTAATACTTTCTATTATAATTTTGTCATATTAGTTAATTAAATGTATATTTAAGTTAACAAAAATTTTAAGACACTTTTTTGATAAAAGTGTCATTTTTTGTCAATCTAAAAATTCAAATACTTTTATTAAATCTTTTGTAAACAAATCTTTATCTAATTAATTTATTTATATTATTATCTAAACAAAAATTAAAAATTGAATCCAACAATATCAGTTCTTTTAATTTATTTTTTATTTATAATATATCTTAAATTGATGTTTTTTAATTTTTTTAATAAATCACTAATAATATATTGTTAGTTATCACTATCTTTTAATTTATTTTCTTAAAAAAGTAGTTTTCTTAATTGAACTATTTTATTTATTATAGACTATAGTTTAAAAATAATAAAGACTTTTTGAAGTACATTTTTCAATAACTTCTATATAAGTAGAATTGGTAATTGTTTAGTTGTCACAAATAAATAAATTTTTAAAAAAATTGTGTAATCATGTTAATAAGCAAGTTTTTTATATTCTATATTAAACAAATAAAATAAGAGTATTTTAAATAATTTTATTTTTTAAAAAAATTCAAAAAAATTTACAGCTAAAAGTTCAAAATTTTGAGATTTTTTTAATAGCCGTTTTTTAATTTTCAAAAGTCCTTCTCTTGAATAAGCCAAACGATATCTAAAAATTTGAAAAAAAAATTACCATTAAAAATTTTTTTTTAACTAATAAAAAAGCTAAACCAAATGTGCACTTAATTTTTATTATTGTTGTGTGTTGTCTATTTATATTTTGCCCAATATATACTTATCACAATTTGCATGCATGTATATATGGAAATGGTAAATTGTAAAATAATAAAAGACAATATTTAGTAAGATAAAATTTGTGCATGAAAACAAAAACAAAATATACAAATGTAAAGGAAAAGGAAATAAGAGTATTATGTGGTGGAATGTTCATCCACTCATAACAATTTTTTCAATATAAGACCAAACAGCTTTATATCAAAACCGATCGAGCTAGTTGGTTTGATTTAGTCCAATTTTCTAATTTTCCAGTCCATTCTGAAGTTAACTAATAACGTCTTTAGAACTTGACTATAGCGCCTTTAAAACCTCATCAAAAACCATAATAGAATGTTCACAACACAAACAATTACTATGGTTTGTTTAATTTAAAACTTACAAGCAACAACTATGATTTGTTTAATTTAAAATTTTACTCCCTATTACATTAACCTAATGTATTTTAAAATATAAGTTTGATACGAACTTATTCCAAGAGACATGGATCTCTTTGTGCCACCTATTTTTTGTCATCCGGAAGGACCAGAACTATTTTAAACCTCTACTAATATGGATGACAATAAAAAAAGTCCTAATTAGTTTATTATTTTTATCCTCGTTCCCTAATAAATTTAACAATGTGAGGATGGATAATCTTTATGTGTGGAATGAATTTTCCATCATCACTTATTTTTATTATTATATTACAAATTTATCCATATACAACAACAACATTAAAAGTATAAATTTGATAAATACATAAGATAAAAATTATGAATTATAAAGTTTTTTAATTACTTATTATCTACATCTATATTCTTACTTAAAAAATAATATTATTTAATTGTATTTATATTTAATATATTTAAACATAGATAAAATAAGGAATGAGGCAAAGCATACAGTACAACACTATTCTTCATCTCGTTAACAATTTAAGAAATTATGTTCTCTTTTTTCACTTTATTATATAATATCATCTCAATTTTATCTTATTTGGAGTAGAACTCTAGGCAAAAAATTTTACCATCTTTATCTATTAGTTCTTTATTAAAAGTAGTGTAAAAACCAAGAAATGGGGACTAAATTATTAAAATTAATACATTAAATTCTAACTTCTTGTTTCATCAAAGTTTAGGGATGCAAATATTATTATCCATGTGATTTTCTTTTTAAACATTAGCATTCCAACGGCGTCGTTTTGATGTAGAAAAAAAAAAGAACAACTTACTGGCGATTTAGGGCACGCATAAAAAATAAAGATAAAAGATAAAAAATAAAAAATCAAGGCCGCTATAAAAGGCCCTTCGTTTTACCTCCGGCTGCGGCTCAACTCAACATTGCAGAGAGATTTCTTCATGGAGCTCTCAACAGAGATTTCAATTAGGGTTTGTATCTTCGCTCTATCTTCAGTTGACCTCTTTATCTTTATTGTCGAAATGAAAGAGCGTGATGAAATTACAGTGCGAACGCAGCACCATTGCAGTTCAATGGCGCTATGAGCGGCACTTTCCACACGAGATTTCTGACTCTGTTTAACCTAATTTAGTTTCAGATCTCTTTTCTTTTTCAGTAATTTAGGGGAGAGATATTGTTTGGATGCCGGGAAAATTTCAGTATTGGAAGGAAAATTTAGCTGAGAGAATTCATCTTTTCATTTTATAGCTTTTTCTGAAATTGATTTATTTCTTTAAATTAAAATTCTTTTCCGGTTAGAATAGAAATATTAGATCTGAGAAATTTTGAAGTTCAGGACACAACACAAGCTGTTTTGGCAATAGCTTTGGTTGAATATCGAATAAATTTTTTTGTTATATTAATTAATTTTAGTGAAATTTTAAATCGAAATAAATATACAAACAGCAAAAATAAATATAGATAATTATAATTAAGTTCTTTAATAAATATGATGAACTCATATTTATTTTTTGAAAGAGATGATTGTTTATAGATGAATATTTTATTTTTTTTAAAGTAATAAAATTATTAAATAATAAGAATTTTATTATAGGTGAAAAGTATAAAAGAAAAAATTGAAGTGGTCAAATGATATTAAAAAATCAGTTGCCTTCCCTTTTCTCACGTACAGGCGCTTGGTTTTTTCATTATGACTCAAACCACTTAACTTTTGTAACCATAACAAAATTTTTATTATTTAAAAATATAAACATATTTATTTGTAAGCAAATGATCTCTTAATAAGATTTTTATTATTTAAAAATATAAACATATTTATTCGTAATTAAATAATTTTTTTTAAAATAAATATATTCTAGAAGTTTAGTGTTTTACTTAAATAATCTTGAATAAATTAAATATTTTATTTATTAATAATATCTTTAATTTATTAATTTAAAATTTAATATATTAATTTAAAATTTTTTAAAGTATATATATATTAACATATTAATTTTAAAATTTTTATTTTTATAAAAATAAATAATTTAATATTTATTATTTAAAAATATAAGCATAGTCATTTGTAATCAAATAATCTCTTAGTAAAATTTTTATTATTTAAAAATAAAAATATATTTATCTGTAATTAAATAATCTCTTTCAAAATAAATATATTTTAAGAGTTTGGTTTTTTACTTAAATTTAAACTTTGAATAAATTAAATATTTTATTTATTAATAATATGTTTAGTTTAATACTTTAATATTTATATATGTCAAAAATTTAATATATTAATTTAAAATTTGTAAAGTATATATATATATGTTAATATATTAATTTTAAATTTTTATAAAATAAACAACTTAATATTTATATTTAAACATTTAAGATTAACAAATAAATATATTAATTAAATTTAAATTTAAACAAATATATTAATTAGATTTAGATTTAAATTATATTTATATTTCAATCATATTAAGACTTTAGATGAAAAAACAAACATTACATAAGTTGAGAAGAATACATGATTAAACTTTATAAATTTTTATTTTATATTATTTTATTTTAAATATATTATAAATAAAAAATATTGATAATTTAAAAGAATAAAAGTTTATAAGTAAAAAAATATTTATCATCTAAAAGTAAATAAAATATTATAAATAAAAAATATTACTTTTAACAGATTGAATTAAATTTTGATATTGTGAGCGGATTTCAAATTTTTCTATTTAATTTCATATATTAGCCGGCGAAATCTACTGAAAATGTATCAAATTAGCGTGGATTTTAATGCTTTTTTAAAAAAAAAAAGCATATTTCAAAAAAGTGAGTGTATATTTGTTAGTTATTTGTTTCAAATGTCATTACTAAATTTAATATATTTTAAATTGACATATAATTATATATTATTTAATTCGCATATAGAGTATAAACATTTTTTTCTTTTAACCACACCCAAACAAATCTTTATTATACATTTTTTGTTTGGCATAAATGCTTCGACTCAAAAAATGATTGTACAATTTATTGAAGTTGGTAAATTATTTTAAAATAAATAACATAATTTTTTGAAAGGAATAAATAACACAATTAATACTTATATATAATTAATTTTTTTTGAACTATTACAAATCTACTAATATTTTAAGCTAGATATCTACTGGTATTTATAATTAGAAATCTACTGAAATTTAATTGGAAAGATATTAGACAATTGTAAGACACCCAATATCCAGAAAATGACCCAAATATCTTTGGAAAAGACCCCACAATTTGTAGGAGAACCTTGCTTTTGGCAAGGTTCAAAGATTTGCCCTCCTAATGGGAGGGCAAGGAAGGCAAGTCTTATAGCTACTGATGTAAAGCCTCAGTGGTTTATATATAATTAATTTGCACATTATAAAATCTATACAAAAAATTATCAATATAGATTTACAGGGGAAAAGGATGTATAAATCTATAAGATGTAGTTTATTAAATGGATTAGTCTCTTTAACTTCAAAAATACTTATTAATTTTAGTACATTAAAAAATAATTTATTAATATTTCATTATATTGAAAAATAACTATTATCACCATGTACAATAATGATTACTTAAGAAAAATAGCTATTAAACTCTTAAAATTTGATAAAATTTAATATATTTATTTAAAATATATTAGTAAAATAAATAATAGAGCATCAATAGATAACACAATATTTATTAATGTATTATAAATATTTTATTTTATTTATATTGTAGTTATATATAAATATATGTTATTTAAATTATGATATAATATTTATATTTTAAATATATTATAAAATATAATTTTATAATTTAGTTGTAATATATTACTAAATAACGTATTGCTAGTATGTTATAAAATAATAATAATGACAATAATAATTATTATTATAATATTTATTTTTAATAAATATAGAGGTTTAAAGATTTTTTTTTTAACTAACTACTATTAAATAGATTTATAAAAGTCATTGCACTAATCAATTTAAGATTTTAATAGTTATTTTTTAAACCATTGGAACTAATAAATCTAACAGGCTAAACTTTAAGGACTTATATATAATTTTTCTTTGTATTATGTTTAGTTTAATATATTTAAAAGTTATAAATATATAAAATTTAACTTAAATATTATTTTTGTATTTAATAAGAGTAATGCTATTTATTTTAAATAACTTGACATTTATCAAGTAATGAGATGGTGTGATAAATAATTTTAAACAACATCAAACGAAGATAATGGTTGTATTCTTTCACTTGATATTTGAAAACATTGTTCTATTGTAAGTTGTTACATTTTTTAATAATTAATTAAAAATATTAATTATATAAATTGAATATTAAAATATAAACTTAGGGGTTGTTGGCTTTTTAGTTGAAGTCACAATATAATTATTCAGATGTTTAAAAACTATTTATTTTTTAGTTTATGTCTGAATATTTATTACAAATGTTTGAATATAATTAAAATCAAAATTTTAACCTAAATTTAAATGAATAAATGTCTGAATAATTTAATATTTTTGTTTTTCAAGAACATTCCTCTTTTATTAATTTATTTACTAATAAAATTAAAACTCTAATTAACTAATTTTGACATGATTTTTTTTCTATTGTTGGTCTCTCTACTTGTTTTCTCAGTTCTCTTCTCAATTCTCACTTATAAGATAATTTTTTTATTAATTTAATTAAAAAAAATTATGCATAACATAATATATATTTTTTTATGTGGGGTTTTATGCATAAGAATTTTTTGTCATTTTTAGTTTTTCTCATATTTGATAAAATTTAATTTTTTTATTTTTTATTGCTAATTTATTTAATTTTTTTGACGAGATGATAAATTTAGATTATTTGTCTAATTTAATTTTTTAATTTGATTATTGATTGCTTCATCTGATATTTTTATTGAGTTATTTTTGTAAAGAAGATTTTAAGGATTTTTGTGATAATATGTAGTTTAATTAATCAACTTTAGGAATTTTAAGTAAATGTTATCAAATAAGAATGATCGACCTAAATGATTAAACTTTTTTTAACGATTTTTGTCTTTAAGTATAGAGATCTTAGTTTTTTGCAAACTTTTATTTATTATAAGATATTAGATAAAAGGCACAAATAATATATTATTTAAAAGGATATATATATCAAACTGTAAATTTTCATATTTTTTATTATTTAAAAATAAACAACTTAATATTTATTTTTAAATGTTAAAAAAATATATATCGTTTAAATTCATATTTTAGTTAAATTTATATTTCGATCATATTCAAAGTTCAAAAAAACAAAAAAACGCTATTTTAGTATGACACTATACCTAATAAGTCAATGAGAGTATTTTTTTTATACTACATATTACATGTACAATTTATCACATTAGGTTGAAAATCTACTAAGAATCGAGAATTTTGATTAATTCGAGTTTAGCACCCTTGAACATCTGCACCCAAATTTAGGTGATGTTTACTCTCACAAGAGAGGAAATTGTACTTTCAACGAAGAGACAACCTATACACTAATATAGTGAGTTCCACTAATAATCGATAAAAGATCTCACATTTAATGTGAGTCCCATCTATGGTGGAAGAATTCTCTCACCATTTACTTTGTGAAGAATTGAAGGTGACACTCCTCAATAAAGAGTGTCAGCCTCCGGCCACTCGGGAGTATTTAAAAAAATATAATTTAATATATTTCAATTCAATTTAATATAATTAAACTATGCAAATGTAATTGTAGTATTGAATAATTAAACTATAAAGTAAAAAATGATGCCTATTAATACTTGTCATCATGTATGAGCGAAGTATAGAAGAATAATAAAACTCGGAAGTTTTAGATCAACCAAACATATTTGGTTCAATGAATTTTAATTTTTTTTAAATATTAATAATTAGATATGATAATTATATTAAGTGATTTGGGATAAGGGATTAAAAATTGACTTTGGGCTATACTCTATCCCTTTGGAGTAAAGTAAGGGACAAAAAATTGATTTGGGACTTATCCCATCCCCTTATGGTTTTTTTTTTTTTAAAAAAAAAAGATATGATAATCATGTTAAATGAAAAAATATAAAATCCATAGTATTTTTTATTTTATAATCTGATTTAAACCGTCTTAAAATTTTCTTTAAACAAGTTACTAACTCGCTTCCAATTGGGATTGTGAATGCGACATTCCACAAACACTTTAAAACAAGAAAATTAGGGCTTTATGGTTTTGCATTTTCTGTTGTCATTTTTATTATTAAAATTAGATTAAATATTTGTTCAGTTACTATCTTCTGAAAATAAGTTGTAAAATAATAAAAAAAAATTTTACACATTTTAACTAAAAAGTCAAAAACAACTTTTTTTTTTGTGTTTTTTAAAAATAGCATGCAAATAATTATTCAAAATTTATTACTGTTATAATTTAATTGTTATTAATAATAGAATTACATATGAAAGATAAATATTATGTGGTTAAAATAATATTAAGACTATTCTTTACTATATTTTCTTTTATTTGAATTTTTTTAAATACTAGCAAGGAGAGAATAAAAAATAGAGAATTTTTTTTTTCAAATTTCAAGCACGGACAACATTAGAAGCGCCCTTTGATAATGATAATTGTGATTAGAAAGATTTTCCCGGAAAAATTAGAGAAGAAAAAAAAAATCAAACATTATCAACCAAACAGAAGCTTAGAGAAAGGGATTGTCTCTCCAGTCTAAACCTCAACCATACATCTGCCGAGAACCGTTGAAGACTTACAAAATGGTAAAGAGAAGGTGGATGGAGAGGATTTACTTAATGCTAATACCAGCAAAGTTTCAATTCGCTTTCAAAATTCTGCTAGTGAAATATACAAATGATATTTAAGGCATGTTTGGTACCATTGACTTAAAAAACAAAACTAAAAAGGGTATTTGACAATATGAATTTTCGGCAACACCCACCTACTTTTTTTTGTTAGTATGTGACATACTAGTACTTTCATCCCACATTAACTGTGGCTTCAAATTCATAACATCTTACTTCTAGACATGCCCTTAATTCACCTTCAAAACCTTCCTATATCACTAAACCTCAAATGTTTCCATGACTACTGATGAGATTTCTGATAACATGAAAGAAATTCTTCAAGGATGAGATTAGAAAGAGCAGAGGTGATTTTCTTACTGTGATGTCCATAATGTATGCATGGCATGTAATTCACTTAAATCAGTGGATTTCAGTGACATCTTGTATAGCTCCCTGAGCTTTCTGGCATCTCCGGATCGAAGGGAGAGAATTGGCTGCCCGGTGGAAGTAGCTTTGTTTGTGCTTGTGGAAATTGTTATGCTCAGCATCTTTTTCAAAAGCATTTGCAGCTGATTCCAAAATTTGGTATACAACTTGGAATCATTACTTGACAAAGATTCAGAAGAACTTTCGGATATATAGCATCCTTCAAGCAGGCAAGATAGAGCTGATTCCAGCATCTGTAACAAAAGCAAATTAATCAATAAATGTAATGGAAATCACCAGCGTATGCAACCACTGCAGTATTTTGAAAATGAGATAAAATAGCATAGTATTGTGGACAGCACAAACCTGAATCCAAAAGAACTAATATCAACTATATTCGATTTTCTAATTCAATAATAGCGACATTTCTACTCCATAACCGAGCATCATGTGCGCTTTTTTTCAACTAAACTTAAAAGAGTGTTTCATAATAAAAACTTAAGATGAATATTTAAAAATTAAGGGGTGTTCTTCTCAGAAATATGGTGCAAAAGAGTATTTTGTCAAATAGGTCCACCTTTTGAAATTTCATTGGAGACAGGTGGAAAAATTGAACTGAAGAAAGCAGATATTACAGTACATGATAAATCTTGAATATTTGAAAGGACAGTTAGCACAGTAAATCGATTTCATATTAGAAAAAGGAACACAAAACATTGCCACATTGTCTAACAATTAAAATAGTGAGTTACAGACATTATTATTGTTCTCTTTATTGAATATATATGTAAATTGGACATAGGAAATAATAGAGAAATACTTGCATGTCCTAAAAGCAAGGAAGATACTAAAGTTTCAGTAATTTCCTACATGATGGATACTTCAAAGAAGTAAAATGCATTGCTATCTTAAAAGGAAGAAAATGACAGTCGACTATCATTTGTGTAGAAAGTTCAAAATGTGCATGCAACCAAACTTCTAGATGAAAATATGGGCTTTCAGACCACTAGGAGCAGAGAAGTATGGAACATACCACATTTGAGCGTAAAGAGCATGAAAGCTTGAATAAAAGAGCTGATCTATCCATAAGAATAGTCAGGTACATGGTGGGATGTGATCTGGGACCATAAAATTCCATGGCTTTTTGCCAGTTTCTCTCAGCCAAGGAAGCATACTGCTTGATCCTCTGGACATTGTCGTTTTCACCTTTAGGCAAGTTACTTTTTTTATGATCTGATTCCAAAAACTTCAAACAGCAATCCCTTTGGTAGCAAGCAAGTTGAAAATAGGCATATGCAGCCTCCTGTTTGCGTAAATCTCCCATCAATTCATAAATAGATAATGCCTCTCTAATCGCATCATTAGCTGATATCTCATGCTTTCTCATTTCTTTCTTAGCTCTTTTGTCACAAGGCAGAGATGTGACTTCACAGGCTCCGCTTTCATAAACTTCAGCGGTTACATGCTCTCTTGCCAAAAGCATGCCAAGCCTTAAGTATGTATGAGCAAATTGTGTATAGACTTCAATCCTCAAGCTGTTTGACACTGAACCAACCTCTTCCACAAGAGAATTAAGTTGTGACTTTCCTGCCCCATAATATCTGAGAGATTCACGGTATTCCAGTTTTGCAGTCTCAAGTGCTTGTTTATACGCATTGTGGAAGATTGGATGTATTTTGAGACTTTCAATCTTCAATACCATCTCTTCAGCCAATGCTCGTCTGCCGTGGCCCAAGTTGCAGTTAATCAGAATTATATTGGTGTGGTCAGAAACTTCTCTGAATGTGTTTATAGCATCTGAAAAAGCATGTTCAGCTTTGTCCAGTTCTTTTCTTTCAAGCCTGATTCGACCCAGTTCGTTGCAAACCCACCCCTTCTTTTTCAGAACAGACTGTATTTCAGCTGAAATAGTAGGAAGTCCACCTAATGCCTTTCTAGCTTCTTCATAGCAGCTGAGGGCAGCTGAAAGATTGTTTTCTGCATCTCCAACTACAGGACCCTTAAGGAATTTAAATATGCCACCATTTTTCACTTCGGCCTTTTCTCCCAAAGCAATTCCAGCTGGTTTGGATACTCTGGACTCTGTGTTATGTGTTTCCAAAGAGCCCTCTTCAGTGTTAGAATTAGTAGTTTTCAAAGATTCCCCATGTTTACCTGTAATAAAATTAGAACCACCCATTAGCAGGCCACCACCTTTATTGAGTTGCAGATTTTCATTAACAGGATTCCTTTTACTCTCATCCTTGCAATTAGCAGAGGAATCTGCAGGATCTCCCAAAAGTGAATGCGGAGCACTCTTAGCATGTGATCTCTTATTGTGTTTTCTCCCATAAGCAACAGAGAACTTATCTCCACTGCTACTGCTTGCACTGCTGCCACTGCTGGCCCTATCACTCTGGCAGCTGCAATTCACTAAGGAACATGAACTGCAATTCTGACACTGACCAAGCTTTCTCTTCAGCCTTTGCACTTCTTTTATAACCTCAGAAGACATTTTCAACTCTCTGGTAGACAATTTCCTCTCAGCTTGTTGTGAGATTTCTTTACCCTTTATCATATGAAACTCAACATAAACATCTCCAACTAGCGTCCATGCCTTAGCCCAGAAGAGATAAGTGGAAGATAATTGCTCAGAATTAAGACAATCATCATTAGAGCTTGATTTCACTTCTTTTGTATCACCAATAAATGATCTAGTATTTTTACTCCTATCATTGAATATTATTTGAGAAGACAAGCCTTTACTCATTGACGAAATAAATTTTGCACCTTCGCGATATTGAGGCATAGATCCATAAACAGAACAAGCTAATTCCACAATCTTCAAAGCTTGATGCAATTGACCATCCTCCTTATAAGCTTGTCCAAGTGCCAAATAAGATTCCCCCAGCAGAAGCACAAGTTTCCATGATTTGTTATCCAGTTGCGATGTTGGGAGCCATTCCCGAATGTCACAAACTTCAATACAGTCAGCCTCACCACATGCACAAACAGAAAAGTTTGGAAATGGAGGAGGCCTATCATCAACTCCTATTCCCTGGTTAATCAGCTCTGGTTCAGAGCTTTGAAACTGGCGTTTCCATCTGAGAGATTTGATGGCCTGGGAGACATGGTGTACTGCAGCTAACTTGGAGGAGATTGGATCAGCAACTGTTTGAACCACATTAGTTGTCGGAGACATTTTACACACAGCAAACCTCTCATCACCTCTGGAACTTGAGAGATCCCTTTCTTGATCTTTCAATTCTGGGTCACCAGGCTCTATCAAAATCCTGGAAGTAGATACATTTGCCTCCATTGACATCTCTGCAGAAGGTTGTGATACTAGATCTTGGAAAGCTGTTTCAGCTTGATTCAATTCATCCTCCACAATTAACAAGTTTCTTTCATGGACAACTGATTCAGTGAAACTACTGAAAGACTCCATAGATGATTCATCATTATCAGTAACTGTGATTTCACATTCTCCAGGGAGAGATTCAGATGTTAATTCTAGATCTTCCTCATAATTTAAAATGAGTCTTGCAAATTGTTCATGAGCAAATGCACGCACAACCTATTTAGCAACATGCTAACTGTTAGCATTCATATCTGACAAATAGATTAAAAAAAGAAAATAGGAAGTATAACACTTCTATCAAATATCAATCAAGAAAAAATTAGTACCAAATGATCCGGCTCATTCAGAAAATCCAAGCATTTCTTAATGAAACTTGCACACTTTGCCCTATTATCAGGTGTCTGCAACAAAATCATTAACAGTTAGCAGGAAAAAATCACAAGTTGCAAGGTGATGTACTGAAAAGAATACTTATTATTGCTACCCACCGTTGAAAGTGAAAGCCTGTGAGCAATGCGGTACAAAAGAGTCCCCAATGAAAAAACTGAATCACTTCTTCCTCTATGAATTAGAGGCAGGGAGCTTGTGCTGTCATCACAAGAATTTGAGGAATGGTTCTTAGGAATAACAGAGAGAACAAAAAGTTGAATTACATCTTCGCCGGCACTTTTATATAGCTGTAAAATGTGATGTCAGAGAAGCAAAGCAAAATTCACTTACATTAAACTTTAATAACATGAAAATTCACATTAAACAAAAGAGTACAGTACCCAATAAGCACCAGGATCTTGCTTGCAGTTTTCTTGAAGGAACCTCAAAACTGAAAGACCACTTTGTTGGACAACATGAGGATGAAAAGCAGGAGTGCCATCCTCAGAAATGCCTTTGAGTAAAAATATGTCATCTGTTTTTAGAAGCTCATAACCCTGAACAACACCATTTTCATGATAACAGATTGCCAACTCAGGCACACTTGCCATTACATTATCAAGCCAGGCCTCAAGCCAAGTCAAAGGAGTGACCTGCCAATAAAGGGGTTTGAAACAGTTAAAATACTAAATATTGAACTAATTTCCTTTTTAAAAATAAATAAATTGAGGCTTTTCTGTTTGATAATATCGAGCCAAGTCAAGGAGTTTATATGTAGTTGGCTGCAACCTGTCGTGTGACGTCCCATAAATGCAAGCTCACAGCAACATATTTTTCATTACTGAAGAGAAGTAAGTCACTACCCAGAAGCATGCGGAAATTGTGAAATTGCCAAAACAAAACCCTCAAAAACCCTTCATTACCCACTCTTCTATGTTTCTCAGACTCTTGAATCGAGCATCGGGACTTCTCACCAAAATGTGAAGCCTTTTTAACAGGATCATGGCCTTTATTTCTTTTATTCTTCTTACTTTCCCAGATGGAGCTATCCTTTTGGACCTGTGGGTACTCTGAACAATGTTCGGATCCTTCCTTTCTAGCATCATCATCAATCTTTCCCACAAAGTTGGATGCATCTCTCCCAGGAAGAACTGATGTTTTTGGTTGTCTCTCAGATGGAGCATAATGAGTTGGTGGGCAGTCACAAGCCTCCATTCTAACTGAATGCATTGCAAAGTTCAAAAATAAAGATTGATCTGCGCATTTTGATTGATTGCTATGTCTTCTCATCAATTTCTCTCCTTCTTCAACATCAGCCCTGCACTTTAGCAAAAACCCAAGATGTTAAAATATTTAACAGATAATAGACAAAGAAGCAGCATGTGTATACAAACCCGGTATTCAGAACAAGAGTCTGTCCAATGCGGCGAACCGAAATTGATAATCGAGCCTTGGAATATGGTATTTTAAAGATTTGCTTCAAAATGTCAGCCGGAGCAATTACATCTATCTCATCTCCGTATTCAACCAAACCAGTTACAGCAAGGGCTTCACATTTCCTACTAAGATTTGATGCAATAGCACCACCTTCCCAACTTTGATCTGCCAAGTATGAACACCGAATTTGCACAATCAGATGTTACGACCTCAAGAAAGCAGAAATTGAATTATCAAATACCCTTTTTTTTATTTTGTGCTTAACCAATCATTATAGGATCGTCATTTGCATCATTGCATGCATTGGAATGATTTAGAGCATCAAATAATTTCAAGGAACTAACTCTTCGATGCAAGTTTCAAGCAGCAAATAGCAACTCTGAACCCAGTACACAAGAGACTTCGGAAACTTCTCAAACCTCAAAAGCACATACATAATAAAACAACAACCATGTCTCCATCATATTTTATCTCTCTTTCACAGTAAAAGCCCTCAAATTTTAATAATGATAAGATAGTAAAATAAAATGCAATTTTACTATCTAGTAAATCAACTTTAACACATAAAAATGGCTTGAAATAGCAGCAAAATCACAGTATAGCCATGGAATGCTGAATATGCCCATATTAGCTGCTGTAGTAAGACACCAAAATACAGAAGATCCAATGGCAATCATGCCTTATACTACATGTTGAATTATTTAGCTCTTTGAAACATAAGAAACCGAAACAAACGTGTCTCAAACATAACAAACTGAAACAAATGTCTCAACTAGTAAAAAGATTACAAGTAATGAGTGTCATAACAGAATCATGTCACTGAACTATAAGTACTCAGTTCCACGTAAGTATCAAGATACTAACAACAGTTTCAGAAACATATTAAGTTAGAATTAGAATTATATACTAATCGAAGGCTCCTTTCACATGTCTATTATTACTTCTTTGTTATATTCTCATCAACTAATTACCAAACAAAAACTTGAAGTTGTTCAGGTAAAAGCTTAGATCATCAGAGAATTCTGACCATTAATTACAACATGAAACATCAAATTCATAACAACAATAACTTGCATGATAGAAACTGAACCAGCAAATGTTCAAATAAACAAAGCAATTCACCTCCAGTAGCCTTCGACTGCGCGGCACCAATAGGAAGCAACTTCTCCGGAAAATTCGGCGCAAGCGGCGGCCTATTAAGGTCCGTCTCCGTCGGCAGCATCCGGTACCGAGGAGCACTCACTCTAGAAAACCCAAAAAAGTACAATAACAAGTCAAACGAGAAACACTTAAAAGAGATTAACCCATGAAAACGTAAATATGTGCTTACGTTTGAGCAGAGGGGACGAGGGCGGAGTTGAAGGCGGCATCGTGAAAGGATTTGTCGGTAGGTACCGGAATAGAGCCGCAGAGAAAGCCAACGGGTTTTGGCCTCGCAATTTCTAATCTTCCGACGCACTGTAGCTCTCTCGAGCTCGATTGCGGGCACGATGACGATGACGACGGCTGTTTCTCCATCGTTACCTCAGTCGTTGGACTCCGACGATCAACTCAAAACTGGTCTTTCTTCTTCTTTTGGTTTTCTCTCTCTCTGCGGAGAACACGAATTGAATTAAAGGTTTTCTAAAAATATTTTCAGAAAATGTTTTCTAAAGTGAAAATCCTTTTTTGTTTTCTTTTTCTTTTTTCTTTTAATATCAAAGGGGTAAATTCCCGTTTCCCCTTCAGGTTTTTTGCAATACCTCGCTACCTTCATGTATTTTTAAAATTACTTTGTTAGGTCTATTCGTTAAATAAATTAACGAAAAAATATCATTTTGTCCAAAATACCCTAGCTTAATATGTAAAGACAACAATGAGTCCCAGTTGACAGTAAAATAATATTTAATAATTTAATTTTAATTAATAATAACAATAATTTTAGTAATAATATAAATTTTAATAATAATACAATATAATATAATATTAAAATAATAATAAAAATAAGTATTATACAATATTGAATAATAAGATAAAAATTAATATTATATAATAAATATTTTATAATACAATGATATAAGATAAATTCCCTTTTTCTCCTTCAAATTTTTTTGAATACCTCGTTACTCCCTTGTATTTTCAAAATTACCTCGTTAAGTCTATCTGTTAAATAAGCTAACAAAAAAATTCATTTTTTAAAGGCATAATAGTAATTATGCCCTCTATCATTCTGTCTTTCAGCCCACAGTCAACGTAAATCGTACCCCACACCAAATACTTAAGAAAATAAATTAATAAATAATAAAAATTTAATAATAATAAATATATTTTTATTTATATATTAAATAAATAAATCATAAAATTAACAATAAATAATAAATTAACAAAATAATAAAATTAATACATGATTATATTTAGTGTGTAATTATATTATAAATTTATTTATTATATAATTTTATTAAATATATAATAAATAAATAAATCATAAAATTAATAAAATAATAAAATTAATACATAACTATATTTAGTTGTAATTGTATTATGAAATATTAACTATATAATACTTATTTTATTATTTTATTAAATATAAATTAATAAATAAATCATAAAATTAACAAAATAATAAAATTAATAAACACCTATATTTTATGTGTGATTGTATTATGAAATATTAACTATATAATATTTATTTTTATCATTTCATTAAATATACAATTAATAAAAAATCATAAAATTAATAATAAATAATAAAATAATAAATTTAATATATAATTGTATTATAAAATATTTATTATATAATATTTATTTTTATCTTATTATTCAATATTGTATAATACTTATTTTTATTATTTTAATATTATATTATATTGTATTATTATTAAATTTTATATTATTACTAAAATTGTTGTTATTATTAATTAAAATTAAATCATTAAATATTATATAAGGCCTATTTCACTGTCAACTAGGAGCCATTGTTGTCCTTACATATTAAGCAGGGGTATTTTGGATAAAACGATATTTTTCCGTTAATTTATTTAACGGATGGACCTAATAAGGTAATTTTGAAAATATAAGGGGGGTAACGAGATATTACAAAAAATCTGAAGAGGGAAACAAGAATTTACCCCAATCATATATTAAATTTATTATTTTATTATTTATTATTAATTTTATGATTTTTTATTAATTGTATATTTAATGAAATGATAAAAATAAGTATTATATAGTTAATATTTCATAATATAATCACACATGAAATATAGGTGTCTATTAATTTTATTATTTTGTTAATTTTATGATTTATTTATTAATTATATATTTAATAAAATGATAAAATAAGTATTATATAATAAATATTTCATAATACAATTACAGCTAAATATAGTTATGTATTAATTTTATTTATTAATTTTATGATTTATTTATTTATTATATATTTAATAAAATAATAAAAATGATATAATAAATAAATTTATAATATAATTACACAGTAAATATAATCATGTATTAATTTTATTATTTTGTTAATTTATTATTTTGTTAATTTTATGATTTATTTATTTAATATATAAATAAAAATACATTTTATTATTATTAAATTTTATTATTTATTATTTATTAATTTATTTTCTTAAGTATTTGGTGTAGGGCACGGTTTACGTTGACTGTGGGTTGGAGGACAGAATGATGGACATAATTATTATTATACCCTTAATAAATGAATTTTTTGGTTAGTTTATTTAATAGATGGACTTAACGAGATAATTTTGAAAATACATGGGAGTAATGAGGTATTTCAAAAAACTTGAAGGGGGAAAAGGGAATTTGCCCTCAAAGAGAGTAACAAGATTTCATGTCTTCACCAATTTCTTATGTAATATTATAAAATTGAATTATAATATGTTAAATATGTTTGATAGTTAAATAATTGATTAATATATTGTCCTCCAAACTTGTAGAGATCACTCTTGAGGATAATAATTCAACACATGGAGGGTTAATGTACATAAATAGATTTAAATTGAGAAAAAATAATAGGAATAATAAAAGAGTTGTAAAAAAATTATTTTAATAATAAACGGATTGTATTTTGATCACTCGTTTAATAATTAATGAGTTATATTTATGTTTAAAATTTTTATTCACCAATTAATTTTAGACATTATAGTTATTCAAATAATCATGTCATCTCAATTTATTTATGATACAAATCTATTTAAAATTTATTGTTGGAGAATTTTTTTTATCTGATTCGGTCTGATCTAAGACCAAGAGCATCTGATGTAGAGTTTAGATAAGATCAAATCATCTAAAATGAGTTCACTTCAGTTATTTTAATATCACCTCATCTAAAATGAGTTCATGCAAGTTCAACTCCCCTAATTATCCAACTTTTATTTAGATTATCCAGCTTTATTCAAAACATCTAAAATAAGTTTATTCAAGTTCTGTTCAACTTATCCGGCTTTTGTTTAGCTCATTTGACATGAAAAAAAAGGTCAAAAAAGTAATTAATAAGAAAAAAATTACAAATAAATTGCCCATTATCACTCCATAGAAGCTAATAAAAACAATTTCTATTAAAAAAAATTCGACCGTTATTTTAAGAAATCAAATATATAAAAAAAGAGATAATGAACAAAGAGAGGTATGAAATTCTAAACATTAAAATATAAACTTTCTAAATTTTCTTTTATAATTACCATATTATTTTTTACATATCAAAAACCCTCTTCTGACGTAAGTGTCGGAGGATTTTTTCAAGTAAATCCAACTTTTCACTAATCGTTAATTGTTTTATAGATTAACTATATCAGAAAGAAGGAATCGTTGTTATATATCAAGGCTTACAAAAATTGGTATCAACATTTATTATATTTAACTTTAAAGTTAAGTTACATTTTGTATTGAAATTAAACTAATCGAATTTTTGTTTAATTGTGTTGAATATGCTTATCGTATTAATGTTACAACAAAAATACAATCCATTAAGTAAACATATTTCACTATGTCATATCATGATACAATATGAATACAACTCGTTTATTATTTATATCTAATTGTATCATATCATATCACATATTTTAAATAAATAACATAATTAATAAATGTTGTTGGGAAAATTTACTTGATTTATTTGTTGAATTATGATTAATTTGTCTTGACTGTAAGGATTCTCTATTATTGCATGAGTTTACAGTATGTGTCAGAGCGAGATAGCTTTCTAGTATCAATACAAAATAATATAATAGATTTAAGCGTATTTATTGCAATTTTAAGTTGATATTGAATGAACTTGTAGTAATCTCCAATACCCTTACCTGCAACTTGATGTACCTAAGGCTACAAAAATGGTGTTTTTGGAGTTTATTATGACTAGGTTTGACACTAAGAAACACATAACAAATATGAGAATACTATAGTAACATCTAAGTCAGTAAAAGGTGGCTGGTAAATTAGAATGATTGATTGACTTGCCTAAAAAAAAGTAATGTGTTGCGAAATTCTAATTACACTTAAATAAGCATCATAGAGTCTAAATTAAAACTCACAAGTATATGAATCAATTATAATATGATAAGTATTCCGTGAGATCGATTCCACAAAGAATAAGTTAAATTAATTATTTTAAATTAGTAAACTTAAATTGTATGAATGCAAAAAGAAATGGTTGAGTGATTATCAAATTAAAATAAACTAGAATAACAATAAAATAAATGAATTATATAAGAAAGTATAATCAATATCACAAATTAATTAATGATAAATGTATTAAGATTTCAAGAATCTACCACTAATTATCACTTTGATGAAATATTTATGTAATCAAGAAATTCTAGCAACTTAATTTTTTTACAATATTTTTTACATATAATTTAATCATATATATTAGTTTTTCATTGATTATGAATTTAATTTTGGTGTGAGATTTAAATTCACCTATTCTAGAATATATAACAATGTTTGGTGTGGGCTATTATTATCATACCAATAATGCATTAGAATTTATGAAAACAAAAAGATCATGCAATAACAATCACATTGATGTAGTTATCATGTTATCACAATTCATTCATACTAGAAGCATTCAAGATAAGGGATTTGTGTGGTCCTCAAATCTTGCATCAATATATCACACATTTAAATCATAAAAGTTGTAGTCCAAAATTATTTAAATATGCAATAATAATCCTTAAATAAATATGAATAAAAATTACCAAAATTAAGTCTCAAATCTCTTACATTAACATAAATCCATGAAAGATCAAATTAGGGTTTTATCCCTAATCCTAACAATAAATTTAGCTATTAAAATTCATAATAAAAATAATTAAAGTTCATAATAAAAATAATTAAATTACAATAAAGAGTCACAAAGATAAAAGAGTTAAAATCGTTATCTCCTTAAATCAATCTTCGACTTCAAGAAGCTACAACTTGAATTTATTTTCTCTCTTGGTACTCCTCTTTATGACTTGAAGTTAAAATGTGACTTTTTTATAGTGTAACCTTTTGGCCTTGCCTATCTTTTCTAAGTAATGTGGAACTTATTTTATCTTAACTAGAACAAACACCTATTTTATTTGAATTACTGGGAACGAGTCATTTGGAATCTATGAGGAAGTGAGATATCAATGGAGAAAGCCCTGAATGTTTATAAGAATAACATATAAGCACTTTCATTATTGTTGAAATTTTCTGAAAAATATCTTTCATATAAAAATTTATATAAAGTCGTTGAAAAAAACTTTTCTTAAGAAAATATAAGCTTATTATCTTTGAGATTTAATGCTACATTGCTGCTCAATACCTTAGGAGATCGACTTTACTACATAACTTGATATTTAAAGTAAGTTATTTCCCTAATATAAATCTTTGCCTATAAAAAAATTGATATTAATTTATCGTAAGTGAAAGAGATGTTCAAAGTCTTTTAATTGTAATAAGATAATTAATTTTATTTATAATAAATAGGTTATTTTAGATTTTATCCCATTTTTATTGACAATCTTCATAAATAACTTAAAATTTTTAAAAGTCATCTATAATGCCTTTCCTGACAACAAACTGCAGTTATCTTTAACAGAAAATGATAAAAATAACATTTTTGCCCTTATCCAATTAAATTTTTTTATTACAAAGACAAAAATACCAAATTATAGTGGAGTAAACAGACAAAATTAACCCTACATATAACAAACTTAAAAAATTAATTAATAAAATAAATAAATAAATGATATATTTATTATTATTATTATTATCCAATCTCTACACAACACATTGTTGTCATCATCATCTAATCTTTATACAATATATCATTATCATCCAAATCATAATCTCTACACTAGATCATAATCATCATCCAATCTCTTAAAATTCAATTTTTACACTTAAAAGAAAATTAATAATTACAAAAAAAAGATCACATCAATCCTTGGGACCGAAACCATCAGAGGGTTGACATTGTAAAAGTTAATAGAGGATTGAGAGATTTAAGGAATAATTCTTAATGTTGGAGCCAGCAGAAGTCCTGGAACTTGGATAATAGTCATAATTCTTGGAAGCGCAATCTTATAAAATGTACCAAGGCATCCCGAAGATATCATATTCAAAGATAGTAGGATAGTGCTTGTGATAAAAGATGGAGAAATAATTGGGGCAACATTAACGATAGAGGATGGAAAAATAAATATGCAACGTTATTTTGAAATCTGAAAATGTTGGGATATCGTATAACAAGGGTAAATAAAATCAATAATTACAAAAAAAGAAAAAGAAAAAATTGTTCTTTCCATTTGATTTTCAAATGACATTGAAAATCCCACAAAAATTTCTTACACATAGAATCACAATCCTTCCTTGTACAAATCTAATTCAACTTTTAATTTCTTCTTTCCCAAATTTCCATTACTAAATCAAAAAAACACCATTTCAATGTAATATCTTAACAGCTTCAACTTTCAATTTCCTTTTTTTTCTACTAACAATAGAAAACATCAGTAATTTTTTCCCCAAAATTCCATCATTACCATTAATTAAAACACAACACCACTTCATTGCAATTCCTTAACAACAATTCTTCATCAACTTCAACTCCTTAACCTTTTCCAACAAATTACACTTCAATCATCCAAAATTAGATTTTTTCAAATTAAATTAGGGTTTTCAATTACCCAAAATCAAATTAAAGTTTCGAATTTAACAACACCCAAAGATAAATTAGGGTTTTTCATTTCAACAAATTCACAAACTTATAAATAAACCAACAAATCTAGCCCAAAATTAAGAAGGTTTGGAGAGATGAGGGAGAGAAGAAATAACAAAAAAACAAGAGAAAAAAAATTGAGTCATGCTCGCTATCCCGTTACAACTCTATTCGGGGGCCACCATTGCCTTACCTTACCACTACCGTATGAAAGAAGGTTTAGAGATTTGAAGAACTGAGGAAACAAAAGCTGTAGGGAAAAAAATTTCGGAGATTTGAGTAACTCATTAAGGAAACAGAAGCAAAAATCGAACAAGTTAAAGGGAGAGAAAAAAAATAAAAGCAATTTATTTTTTATAAAATATTAGAATTACAGACTTACCTTTAGATATTTTTTTATTTTACAAACCCTTGTTGAATTACTTTTTTACCCTTAACAACATTAACTGTAACGGTGATTTGATGTTAAAAAGGGCACTGCAGATAATTTTTCAAAATTTTAGATTATTTGTGAAAATTATCAAGGGTAAAGTCGAAAATAAACCATAATAAAATACTTATTTTAATTAGGATTATTTTCGATTTTATACTACATTTATTGACAATCTTTATATATAACTTGAAATATTGAAAAATCATTGGTAATGCCTCTATTAACAGTAGATCGCCATTAAAATTAATACTAGCAGACATAAATAGTAATTCAACAATGTTTATAAAATAAAAAACTTATTTAAGGGTAAATTTGTAATTATATTATTTTTTTTATAAAAGATAAATATATTTATTTCTTTTTATTTTCTCTCTCTCCCACTATTTGCTTTGTGTGTACTTTTCGTAAATTTTTTCATTTCCAAATATACAAATGGAGCTACGACAAATGAAACTGCGATAAATGAAATTACAATAAGGTAGTGAGCATAACACACAATTTTCGTTCTTTTTTTTTTCTTTTACCACTTTTTTATTTTTTGCTCCTCTACTTTTCATTGTCGACTAGGAAAGCCATCCAACGATTTTCACCGTAAATTATCAGCATTATCACACACGACTTGTATGGTGGCTTTACATAACAACGCCTTACAAGCCAATTTATAGATTGATTTTGTAGATTAAAGGTTGTTGGTTTAATTTATAGGGGTAAACTTTAAGTCGAAACTTTTCGTTAAGTGAAGTAAAGTTGCACCTAATCACCCGATACTCCTTATGTGACTAACTTACCCTACCATAGAATGGAGGAAAAAGGCAACTACGTCACTTCTTGAGATTTCTATTATCCAACTCAATGATACCAATCTGGGATATTCTATCAATTTGATTCCACCTTATTCATCCATAGTGGCTGGGTAGTTTGGGATTAGGGTTACTGGTCTCATTGTTTTGAATTTCATCCTAATTGATTAAGCATGAAAAGAGCTTTGTTCAGCTGGCGAGGTCCATTATACCTTTGTGGCATAAACCTCTGACGGTGGGGTTGACTACTTCTATATGATTTGGAATGACTGTAAACGACTTATACATGAAATAAAAAACGAAATAGCTTCTTCAGATGCTTTTGAAATAACATATAGGTCCTCGTCAAAAGTACAATGGTTAGTCTCCTTCATCACTGATGCTCACTACCGTCACGTCTCTTTATGCTTCTAATTCCTCTTTTTATATACAATCTTGAAGACAAAATTCACTATTATAATTAAAGTTATGATTCTCACGTAACTTAAGGTATCGGAACTATTTTATAGATAGTATTGGCTTTCTATCACATACCATCCCTTAATTGTTCCTTGATTAATACCAACATATAAAATTATAAAAATGCCCTTAAGTTCATTAATTTAATTATAAAATTAAGTTTACACACTTTCAAATGTTAATCCAATATTAGTTACATGCATAGAACTTATCAGATTACTTGTGAAAATATTGTATTATTATCATACTAATCTAAAGACATTTTTGCCTTTTAATATGTATAAAATTTACATGGTGACACTGATTTCTACCTCATGATTGCTTGGAATCTAACGACAACATTTTCATCAATTTACAAGTATAATGTATAAATTCAAACAAATATATAAGTGCTAACATACATGGTAGCCAAACAAAATATATATTTTATTTCTTTTTATCATAATAATTTGTTTATTCTCATGCCCTAATACTACTTATTCTCAATCCATTGCAGTCAGTTTTCAATAAATAAATTCATAAGCATCACAGTAGCAGCGATCAAAGTTGAGCAATCTCATCCTAAGGAAAGGTAGTCTTGTAACATAATCACAATACACATCATTTTCAATAATCTCAAATAGCTCAGACATAGGAAGAAATTTAAGCATTCAAAAGATAAAACATTTTCAATCACAAGACATATTTTATCTTTGTTACTGTTACTTTAATAATGGGAAACAATTAAAAAGAAGTGAGTCGATCACTAGAACTCTTGGTCTTTGAACAAAAAAAAAAAACTTACTCTTCAACTCAATCAAAATTTGAAGTCGAACTCAAACACTGATGGATGTTTTCTTAAAAAAATACGAGAAGCAGTTGTGTTCATAAGAAAAAAAAAATCGGGGAAGAAGAATAAATCTTTTTTTATTGAGTACATTCACTCATTTTAATGATTTTATCATATTATCTCAAACTAATTTCTACTCTACCTTCTCGAATTTCATTCTCCAGATAACCCTATTTAAAAATTATGATGAATTTCTTTCGACTTCTTTATTTTATGATTTTGTTGGAAATCATATAAATACAATTCTTATTTGATATACCTATCTGCTTAATACAAATTGTGTATACATTTATTATAAATATAGGATATTCATTTATTGTAAATTACTGTATTTATTTGAATTACTTGCAACAAACAAATAATGTACATGCAATAAGAAATGTGTCATGTGAATCAGTGAGTAACAAAACAATCCTAACAAATTGTACTATTTCTGTAGATATAACACATGTAACTATTTTAGGTTTTGGGACTGAAGTAAATCACATTCAAGTGTATATTATATAATAGCAAATTATAGCCTCTAATCAAGGAGCAACTATATAGCTCAATGTTTATCTATAATTAGCAAATTAGGGAGTTCAAAATTAGCACATGAATGCATTAATCACACACACAATCTTTAATATACACATTTACACTACAAACTAATCCAAACTATTAAGCACGCACTCAATTAACAACAGGCAAGAAACAAAATTTTGGCAAGACCATATATCCAAAATTACATTTTAGTTAGCTTCTATTGATCACAGGTATCACAAAAACATAGTTGTTTAATCATACTTGTATCAACCATATCAATCAATAATTTGTTCACAAAATAGTAAGTATAGCAAAAATAATAAATAACATATATCTAAGATTTGTTGGGTAGATGCAAGATGATGCACATCTGCAGCATGCCAGCTACATATGTGATATCTTGCATGCTTTTGATTTATTAATGAGCCATTTATGTGTTGCTAGTAGTTAGAATACATTAAAATTGCTAAAATAAGTGTTCAAGGTTACATTTAAAAACTGATGTTACCTACATGAGTTTTCAAACAACTAAGTCTGAAACTTTAAAGTTGTTTTTGAAATCAACTTGGTAAATTCTTAATAGTACTAATGAAAACTACCTAGCATTATGCTAAAAGAAGTCATCACTTGGCCTCATTAATTAATTGATATTGTTATCAACGCGAAATATAGATTTAATATTTTAGGAAATGAATTTAATTGAAACTGTTCTTAAAAATTATGGAATACTTGAAAAAAATTGAAATACTAATCGATCAATCTATCTATGTTAAAAAGATTTTGAAATGTTTCAATATGGATAATGATCATTTGTTAAGTAACCTTATAGTTGCTCAAATCTATTTCTCTCTAAAAAGATAATGAAAAGATAGTACAAAAGTACTATATCTCAATGTAATTAGTGTATTGGACTAAATATAGCATTATCGATGAAGTTATTAGCTAAATTTAGCTCTATACCTATTCGTTGGCATTAAAATGACATCAAATGCATTTTTTGTTACCTTTGTAGAACAACAAATTTGAGACTATTTTGTTTTCCAATGAGCTAACTTATAATCAATGCTATATTGGTTTTATAGATGTTGACTATATTTCTTATCCTTATAAAGCTTGTGTGTTAACAACTTATGTCTTCACATATAATAGTACAATAATCTTATAGCGATATATGAAGCAAACTCTTGTTGCTACCTTTTTTAATTATTATAAGATTTTAGCATCACTTGAAGTAAGCAGCATAAACCCTACTCGACAAGAAAAGGTATAAATATGGTTGCCATCTGTCATCAATCATTCAAAGTACATACAATCTACTTTCTACTACAAATATTCCAGCAATCATATATGAAGATCATGTTGCTTGCATTGTACAAGTTAGAAAAGGATAATATCAAAAATGACAAAACAAAGTACATCTCACCAAAATTCTTCTAAACTTATAAGCTCTAACAAGGTTACTAGATTGATGTTAAATATATAGGCTACAATAAAAATTTTGTTGATTTCTTCACAAAGGCTCTATCTACATTAACTTTTGAAAAGCTTATAGATAATGTTAAAGTCAACTTACAAGTTATCTAATTAATACAAGCTATTTTAAGATGGAGATCCTTATTAAAGGAAGCATATCATTCCAAAAAAGAATTTTGGGCAGCAAATATGTGCTGTACTTTTTTTCCCTTTGACTAGATTTTATTCCATTAGGTTTTACTGGTAAGATTTATAATAAAGTAGTATAGAGGACATGCAACATCACTTTTCATTTGAAGATTATTTTGCACACATATTTATGTCATATATGTCTTAGTTTGATGGTTTATTCTTGAATTTTATAGCTTTTTACTTGTTCTTATTGTCTCGTATGTCTTTATAAGTAAAGATGAAGAAATGAATTTAAAACATATATTCTTTAAGATTTGCAAATTTCTTAAATTTCAAGATAGTTTTTTAGTATATTTTGACAAGAGAAAAATATAGTAATTCTTTGAGAGAGAAGAAAAAACAATTCTAATCATATTAGGATTAATAGCTAATGTAGTGGTCGCTAAAATGATAATAACTTTCTTTATAGAGCACTAAATTATGCAATATTTTTTTTATTAGAAACTAGATATATAAAGCTTTCTAGTGATACCTTATTTTTGATCAGGTACAAAGTGAGTCAATTATAGTGATTAAAATAATCTACGTCCCAAATTTTGACAAGTCAAAGTGGAGGTTAAATTATAGTCAAAATAGGATTACAAATCTTATTTTGCTTAGAATACGGAGAACTATGTCCATTACTAATTAATATATAAAGAGAGTACATCCTACCTTCAAGACATCAAGAGACAAAAAGACCAAGAAATCAAGACACAAGTCAAGAACGATAAGGAGAATTTCCAAGGAAGCCAAGCTCTAGATGGGTGTTTCCTTCTTCTATCTTCACGACTCTTTCTTCAACTTTATTTATTTTTATTATATTCCTTAGTAGCTAAAGTTTCTTAGTTAGAGTTAAGGATAAAACTCTAACTAGATCTTTTATAGTTTTATATTAATTTAAATAATTCTCAAACTTAATTGTGGTGATTTTCATTCATATTATGCTAAAAGATTATTATTACATGTTTAAATAATTTGAGACTATAATCTTCATAATTTAAGTGTGTTATATTAATACAAGATGTAAATGTCTTGATACTTCTTATATAAATAAATCGTGATAATATGATAACCACTCTAATTTGATAGTTATTGTATGATTTTTTTTTTCATAGTGTTTAATGCATTATTGGCATAATAATAATAGCTCCTGCCAGGTATTATTACATATTGTAAAATAGATGAGTTTAAATCCCACAACAATATTAAATTGATAATCAATAAAAAATTAGTGTATGTAATTGACATGTATGTTTAAATCGATTATTACTATATTAAATTGTTAGACTTTCTTGATCATATAAATTTGTCATAAAAGTGATAATTAATGGTGAATTCTTGAACATTAATGCATTTTGCTTAATTTTTTTCTCTTAATTTGTTCTTTTGACTAATTTTTAACCTTTTATTTTACTTGCTGTCTTTTGACCAATTTTTTATTTATTTAAAACTAACTATTTGATCCTATTTTTTAGGGGTGGCAATTTGGGATACAACACGATTATTCGACACGAATTTGATGTTATTAAATGGATTTATATTTAGAAACCTTGATATGAATAATAATCGTGTCGTATTCGTGTCGATACGATTATTATTCTATCATATCCATGTTTGACCTGCAAGATACGATTATTCATTTAAGACACGATTAGTTAAACGAATAATCATATTTTAAACGGATAAATGAATAATCATGTCTTAAATGAGTAATTGTGTCTTAAACGAATAAACGATTAATTATATTTTAAACGAATAAATAAATAATCGTATCTTAAACAAATAAATGAATAATCGTATCCTAAACGTATATATTTAAAAAAAATTTAAAAATATGTGATAAAAATTTATTTATTACAAATAACTCCTAATATAATAATTGAATTATTAAATATAATATATATTTAATAAAATGTATAATTTATGATATTTTTAAGGACCTCAATAATAATTTCAAATTAACCTAAACAAACTTCACATAAATCTTTGGTTCTCTTTCTTAGAAGCAGCCATCGCTCTCTTAGACTCCACCCACTATCACCGAATACCTAGCAATTGATTTCATCTTCTTCAGCCCCTCATCTTTCTTTAAGGTTTTCGGTTTCAACTGTCTAAATTTAAAATATTAGTCATTTGTTCTTAATAATTTTAATTCATATATCTAGATGTATAACAAATTTATAATTATTTGTTTTAATTTCATAATTTATATTATTTACTTAACATTGCATAACATGTATATATAATAATAATAATAATAATGTGAATGCCTTGTTTTGTGTGTAAGTCTGTTATCAAATTTAAACCTTAATATTTTAATTCTCATATATAAGTCGTACAGATTGTGTATATATATAAACCAACTCTACCATCAATCAATATATTATTATTATATAATGTTTTTGTTATTATTATAGAAAGCAACCGTGCCCAATTGAATGATCTTATTGGAGAGATATTAAATTTGAATATCTCAAGTGCTTCATCTTCAAACAGTAATACAATTCATGGTAGTTCTCAGTTGTTAATTGAGAAAATTTGATATTTGAGTTTATATTTTTTTAGCTTTTAGTTGTTATATAAATTTTTTTTGTTATTTGAGAGAATTGAATTGAATTTATGTTGTTTAGTTTTTAATTGTTGATTTGTGTTTATTTATTTTTGTTATTTAGGATAATTAAATTGAATTATTTTGTTTAATTTTTAGTTGTTATTTTTTAGTTTATGTTATTTTTTTTATTATTTAAGAGAATTGAATTGAATTAAATTTTTGTTGCGTAGTTTTTAATTGTTATTTATGTTGCTTTTGTTCTTTGGGAGAACTAAAATTGAATTTATGTTGTTTAAATTTTAGTTGTTGTTGATTTGTTGTTTATGTTGATTTTGTTATTTGGGAGAATTGAATTGAATTGAATTTTTGTTGCGTAGTTTTTCGTTATTGTTTATGTTACTTTTGTTATTTAGGAGAATTGAAATTGAATTTATATTTTTACTTATTAATTGTTTATAGATGATAGAATATATTATTTATATTGTCATTTGTAATTTAAGAGAATTAAGATTTATATTTTTTATTGAGAAATTTAAATAGATGATGTTTGGTTCAAAATAATAAATTAGTTTATTTTTATTACTTTTGTTATCAAATTAATTGTATCTTAAATGAATCGTATTCATATCTTAATCGAATCGTGTCTAAATGAATAATCAGATTTAAAATGAATAATTGTGTCTAAACGAATAAACGAATAATCATTCTTCAATGAATAATCGTGTTTAAATGAATTTTATCTAAATAAATGAATCGTATTTGGATTTAAAAGAATTGATACGAATAATAAACAAATATTAAATGAATCGTATTCGTGTTGACCCAAATTCAATTCGTTTATCAGAATTGTCACCTCTACTATTTTTTTGCCTTGGATTCATATTGAGATTTTTTTTCATTATAGTATTTAGTAATAAAGAAACATTAATCTAACCTATTTTTTATAAGATCGACCTCAATCATGGAATTATTTATCTTACTATTAATTAATCTATACACTTGCGAATTTTAATTTGGATTCTAAAATACTTAATTTAAGATAATTAAGTATAATTTTACAACATATCACCTCGGATTTTACTGGTAAGATTTTTAATGAGATAACATTAAGAACAACCAACATCACTCTTCATCTTAAGATTATATTTTTCCTTATTGTGGAATGAATTTCACCACCTCATGCAAATAATCCTACATTCTATAAAGCCACCACATTGTTGTGACTATAAATACATGAAGGTAAAACAAATTCAAGATTAAGAGAATCCAATTCATTTGAATAAATAGAATTCAAATCAAGCCTTTATATAATAAGTTATGCACAATATAAAATTTTCCTTTTTCTTTTTTTCTTTTACTTTTTTGGTCATTGATTCATAACAAACTAGCAATTTTATATATAAAAATCTAAATAAAAAATAAAATAACCAAACCAAACTAGAACTAAACTAGAACCGAGCTAAAACTAAATCAAACCAAACCAATTCCAATCGCTAAGTTCAGTTCAATTTGATTTTTAACCAAACCTAAAGTTGCTCACCCCTAAGTGCCCACTTTGTTTACATCTTTTATTCTTATCAATTGCATTGAGATATTTTTGATACTATGCCACGTTAATTTGTATAAAAAAATTTTGGTAAAGAGTTTGTATTTCTAATATTATTCTAAATTTATTTATCTAATGAATTAGTCTATTTTGTTTCATAACTCAATTAGTCAATAAAATAATTAGTTTTATTTTAGATGAAATTAATAATAATACATTTTATTTTATTATTAAAATTTATAAAATAATATTATTTATCTTAATTCAAACATTTTATTATTTTAATTTTTAAATATAAAATAATAAGATATTATACTAATAAATTATTTTGAAGTTATAAAATTCTGTAGCACACAAACTCTCTCGTAATTAATTTATCAACTGTAACAAATAGACTAGTTATATATTTTAATAAATAAGTTTAATGATTCATTAAATCAATAATTATATTTTTATGTCAACATAAAATATTTTAGTTATATTTTATCAAATTTTACTTTGTAGTGAACATGAATATATTTAATAATATTTATATGAAAATTATCATATAATATAATATTTTTTATGAATTTTATTTTAATTTTTATTGAATTTGGTTTGGTGCCATTTGGTTGGACTTATTTGTTAGTCAAAAAGATTATTTTAGTAATAAAAATTATTTTCAAATTCTTTCATATTGTTTGATTGACATTGAAGAAAAGTTTTAAAAAGTCTAAAGTACAAAATTTAGATTTTTAATAATAAAGTTTCTCCAAAATTTATATTTTTTTAAAAATAGAATATTAAAAATTTATCTATTAAAATAATTAATCAATTTTTTTTAAAGTTATTTATGACAATTAAACGATTAATAAAATTTTGTTAAAAACTTTATTCAAAACCTTACAGGTAAAAAATCTATTAAAAAAATCTATTTGAAAAGTTATATGAAATAGAATTTTAATGTAAGTAAATAAAATGTTTACTCCACTCTTCGTGCAAAAATAATTTTTTTACATTAAATTATCTTCAAATAATTAAATTAAAAATTAAAAATACAGTATTTTAAAACATATAAATCTATATTAAATAATTATAAATAAATATCAAAATAAAAAATATTTTAAAATTATCTATCCAATAATTTAATGAAAATTTTTATTTTATGTTGATATAATATTCGTATTATCTGTCTTTACATTGAAAAAGATGTAAATGGTCCAAATTCAAGCAATCAGTTTTTACAAATAAAATCAGAAAGGGCCATTTGTTAATAATGTCGACAAAGACTTTTAAAAATGCATGGGAAACATTTTTCTTGTTTTGCATTTAATATATTTTGATATTTCTATTTACATTCATATTATTTTAAAATTACATCTTTAATCTCTACCATTATAACATAATTATTAAATATTAGTATATTTTATCATTTAACACATTTGTCCTTCACTAAATTAAATTTGTATTGAATTTAAATTAATACAAAAATATATATATAAAAAATAAACTTATTTTTATTAAGACTATAATTGCTTTCATTTTTATTTTTTATTTTTATTTTTTATTTTAATAAATAATTATTGAATAATATTTTTTTAGATTACAAAAAATAATCATAATTAGGTTTTATAAAACATCTTATTCATAAATGATTTTTTATAATAAATTTAGATTTTATTATATTATTTTTAGTTAATTTTATTGTAAAATTTAAAAAAATTCAAAAGAAATAAACTTATTTAGATCTTATTATTTTATTTTTATTTAATTTTATTGTAAAAACTAAAAAGAAATAAACTTATTTATATTTTAGTATTTTTATTTTTATAAAATTTTATTATTTTATTTATATTTGATTTTATTGTAAAAATTAAAAAAATAAAAATAAATAAATTTATTACATTATGAATTTAATATTTTCGTTTTAGTAATTTTTTAATTTGAAATTATTTTTTTATTAAATAATTTTATTCTTAATATTTGTTTGAGTTTTTTATAATTGATATTTATTTTATTTTATTTTTTAAAAATTAGGTGACATCATCACTATTACTATAGGAATAGTAAGATCATTTGCACTCAAAAATTAAAATTTTAAGGTTAGTGTTATAATGGTAGGGACTAAATATGTATTTTTAAAATAATATGAATGTAAATGATAATATCAAAATATATTAAGAATGAAATTGGTATTTTTTCATAATTTTACAATGAGATATTTCCACATGTACCTCTCCTCAGGTTTATGAAAATCTCAATGTAATGTAGGTTTGAGGAAAGAGATACAAACCTCCTCTATAATGTTTGTCTTCTTTTTAAGAAGAGTAAATTTATCAAAATACCCCCCGACTCATTGTAAAATAATATTTGCCTTGCTAATATTCAAACTCGAGACCCTTTAGAAAGAAAACTAACACCCTAACTACTGCACTAAACATACTTTTATGATATATTTTTTAATTGATAATAAATAATTATTTGAAAATATGTATATATATAAAATAATTTCTTTAATAATTAAAATTATTTTGTTCTTATTAAAAAATCTTATAATTATTAAAATTTTATATAAAAGCTTGAAACTAAAATTATTATTATCATTAAAGTATAAAATTTTAAAAATATTATCATTATTTACAATTTTTTTAAATAAAATAATTTATAATTTTTTAAAATTATTAGTGCTAATAGTAATTTTAGAATAATTTTATTTTTTAACAATTTAAATTTATTTTTAGGATATTTTCAGCTGATTACTCTAAGTTTGTCTGTATTTCAACGTGATACAACAATTATTCTGATGCTATATTATAGTATAGAAAGATGACAAATATCTCATTAACCCACAAAACTTTAACGTCCATCTAAAATTCCTAAATAGTGTATGTGCAATTACTAATATATCCTTACATGTTACAAAAAATTATAAATGACAATTATAATCCTAATTTATTTTATTTTTCAAAAATATTTAAGGATGTAAATGAAAAAATTCAAGAAAATTTAAGAATACGAAAATATTTATTCTAATTTAACCTAAAATTAATCCATCGCAAATCATTCTTCCTTTTTCATCGCTTGTAACTTCTCCATCTTAACTTCATCTATTTTCTTCGCATGCAGCTTTTCCTACACCTTCTACCTTCTACAACCATACTACCGTTGAAAAAACACACTTCTTTATTCTGCAAATCTACCTTCATTCTCTTATAGATTACCTAAAAATTTATCAAATTCATAAGGATAACTAACCTTTCAACAAAAAAGATTGAAGAAATCTAGATCTTGAGATTGCTTCAGTTATTACATATTTTAGAGACATGCATAGGAGTGTGAGGAGCGACGACAGCATGGACTTGTGAGGAGCGATGATGGCGTGGGCTTATGAGGAGCGACGACAGCTTGGTTGGTTGATGTAACAAGGGCAAACAACGATACCAAATGGCTGCAATTGAAAGGTGGTAGCTATGTTTTGATTTTGTGACTTAGGGTTGGAAGCTAAGAGCTTAAAGATTTTTCTTTTATATTATTTTATTAATTTTTATTAATATTATATATTTAGATTGCATCTTTATTATTTTATAAATTTTAATTAATATTATATATTTAAAATTAAACCCATTTAATTTTTTGTTATAATTATTTTTTTATTGTTCTGCTTTTTATTTTATTTTATATGAATGTAAAGATGATTTTGTCCATATACTGTTAGAAGTCTTTAGACGGACGTTTAAAATTTGTAGTTCAGTGAAATATTTCTCATCCATCTATATGGCAGTGTAGTATTAAAATAATTATTGTATCACGGTGAGATATAAGTAAACTTAGAGTAATCAGTCAAAAATATCCCTTTATTTTTTAATAATTATTCAAGAATAATGTTTTTGTTATTATTTGATAATAATTTTAATTTTAAGTTATATATAAAATTTTAATAATTATGAAATAATTTTTGAATTATAAATTTTTTATGATAACAAAATAATTTTATTTATTAAAAAAACTATTATATAAGTATATTTAGATGGATTATTTCTTAACAATTGAAAAATATTTTATATAAATGCGATTAGTGCGATGGTTAGAGTATTAGTCTCTCTTCCGAAGTGTCTAGAGTTTAAATCTTAACAAAAGTAATTATTATTTTGCAGTGACTTGGAAGTATTTTGGTCAATTTACTATTTCTTAATAGAAAATAAACGTTATGGGGGAAGTTTATGTCTCTTTCCCTAAACCTTATATTAAATTGAGATTTTCACAAACCTTAGACGAGGTATGTGAAAATATTCTATTTTATAATTTAACAATTTATTTATTTTCTAGATAAATATTCAAATAAATGATATTTGAAAATTACTAAAAAAATTCTTAACACCTTTTATAAATATAAACGAGAACTTAAATTTTGTATTGTTAAATTTAAAGTTGGGCTTGATATGTAACAATTTTTTTAAAAATTGATATTTAGATTCTAAATCGGTAGTTGTTAATTTTACATAATTTCTTACACTATTTTATAGATAGTTGAATTTAAAATTTTTTAATGATTGAAATTAAATGTAATACATTTAATTAATGTACAATAAATACATCATAAATAATATATATATGAGATGTAATCTCAATCGTAGAGAATATATAAATCTAATGGTTTACAAGTAGTATTAGAAATTACATATAATTAAGGAGCCATTGATCCATCTTTTCTAAATATGAGTTTGTAAATTTTCAACCCAAAATATATATATAGGATATATTTTTTTTAATTTTTTTCTTGAATCAAATATAACATCAAAATTTTATTTATTTATTTTTAAATAGGAGAAATGAAAAGAAAAAATTACAATATACATATATTTATTTTTGAACCCTCTTACATTATAATTTTGATTCCACACATTATTTGTTATATAATAAATATCATGAATATCAAGACATTATATGTGTTATTATTGTAAATTTCGATAGATTATTTAATAAAATTATGTTATTTAGTTTAATTATTATAACTATAATTAATTAAAATAAATATATAGATAATAAGGTTTTATTAAATAAACTTACAAATAATAGGTTAAGGAGTAAGAACAGTTTATCTAAAACTTTTCCCTACTAGATGCAAAGGTGCTCTTCGCTGTTTTGGAGATTCTCCCACAAAATAAATATGACCATTCTTGTGTACAAAGAATTATAGAGAGGATTGCAATAGGATATATCTAAACTCCAAGTAGAATTCTAGTTATAATACTAATAGATCTCTAGTAGTAGATATTGTTGTAAAAAAAAAAAAAAACTTTTTCTTTCTATGTTACGTATGAATATAGAGTTACATCATAATAATATAGATAAACTTGTTGGAGTTGAATATTTTAATTTCTCTTTTTCGACAGATATTGGTCCATAGAGTTATTTTTTTACAGTTAAAAAAAAAAACTAACGTTCATATTTAACTTTTTTATTAACTAAAATGAATTTTTTTAATATTAAAAATTAGTTTCAATTCTTTCGGTTTTATTTAATTGACACTAGAGAATACTTTTAAGGATTAAAAAATTATTTTTTTAATAAAAAAATTAAAAATTTAAACTTTTAGTAATATTTTTTTTTAAAAAAATTAAATTATCTAAAATATTATTAATTTATTTTTATAATCTTAAAAGTTTATATATTAAAATAATTATATGATATTTCTTAAAAATTATTTATAACAATTTGATAAATTTTTATTAAAAATTTTATTTATAAAAATTTAAATTTTAAAAAATTACCTTTAAAAAATATATCAAACAAATTCATCGTATTCAAAGCTAGGATCGTTAATAAAAATGATGCATAATTATTTTTAAATCAAAGAAATAGTGACTAATTTACTTTATGCAATTATTTTTTAATGGGAATATTGAATATCAAAAACTTATCTAATCAACTACAACTCAACCATTATGTATTTCACACGTTGTATATGGCGTTGGCCATATGCTATTAATATGTAAGCAAGTGTAGGTAATTAAAGCAAATCCAGACAAATCCAGATGATAAAATGAAATGAAAGATGGCTGACTTCTCTGGACGGAAGCAAGTGGCCTACCTACTTTCCATTAAGATAAACATATCTTAAGATGTACTATTTCATCTAGATCCCCTATGTTTTATTTTATTACATTTAGGTCCTAAACACCTTGAAACCCACAACATAATCATCTCCCTTGTGTTTTAAGACTGGAGTAATAACATTTTCGTCCCTAAACGTTGTTAAAACAATAAATTGAGGCATAATTTAGTAATTTTAATAAATTAATCTCTAAACTTTAGATTTTTTTTAAGTTTCATATTTGTACCACTACACTACAAGTAGGGGTAGCAATTCGGATAGACGAATTAAATTTAGACCAAGATGAATCGAATTTAGACCAATATGAATACGATTCGTTTATTATTTGTATCAATTCTTTTAAATTCAAATACGATCCGTTTATTTAAATACGATTCGTTTAGACACGATTATTGGTTTAAAATTTTATTATTCGTTTAAGACACAAACATGATTCATTTAACTTAATAATTATCATTGAGGTATTTAACATATTAAAAATAATATATTTTATCAAACATAATATATATTTAATAATTAGATATTTATATTAGGTGTTGTTTATAATAAATAAATTTATATTACATATTTTTCTAAAATTTATTAAAATATATTCGTTAAGAATACGATTATTCGTTTAGGACATGATTATTCGTTTATTCGTTTAATTAATCGTGTTTTAAACGAATAATTGTGTCTTGTATGTTAAATATGGATACGATACGAATAATAATCGTGTCGACACGAATACGATACGATTATTATTTGTATCAAGATTTTAAATCCAAATCTGTTTAATGACACCGAATTCGATCGAATAATCGTGTCGTGTCCCAAATTACTACTCCTAACTATAAGGATGAAATTGCTGCAATTGAGCAATTCACGTCTTGAATTATTATTTTAATAAGAAAAAAATGTTATTATTCCTTTTAAGAAGCATGACATTTGTTAGAATTTATTGGTCTTATCTTCTATTTATTAATTTTTGTTAGTTTTAAAATAAATCAATCATCTATGTGAATGGGTTTTAAAATATTTTGAAAATTATTTGAATTTTAAGTCACATACACAAGTTTATGTGATTTTCTAAAATTCTAGAATTTTATTATTTATTTCTAGTCATATAATAAGCTTGGTTAAAATTCATGCGAATCGCCATTTTACCATATCGAATTGAATATTACTAATCTAGATACAATTTAGTTAGCTTATCACTAAAATAAATTTTTGTGCTTATTCAAACTAATATTTGAAATATTATATAGCATTAGAGGTTGTTTATTTTTTTAACTAAAGTTTTAATATAATTATTTAAATATTTAAGTGTTGTTTATTTTTAACTTATATTTGAATATTTATTAAAAATATCTGAATATAATTAAGTTAAAAATTTTAACTTAAATCTGAACGAACAAATATCTGAATAATTTAATATTTTTATTTTTTTAAAATATTCCTATTCTATAATTTATTTATTAACAAAATTAAAACTATATTTAATTATTTTTGACATATGTCTTCTCAACTGCGGGTTTCCTCTACTTATCTTTTTAATTTTACTTATTTAATATTTTAATTATTACAATAAATTTGTATATTTACATAATTACAATTATATTACAATATGACTTATTATTTTTATTTAATTTTTATTGATTTTTATATAACCAATTATAAATTATTTTTTAAAAAAATTATATATCAAACAAATAAATAATGTACATACTAATATAATTTATTTTTTTATATATTATTGTGCTAATATAATTAAAATTATTATAGATATAAGTATATTATTTAACATATTAATTTTCAAAATTTTATTTTGTCAAATCAAATAATTTAATACTTATTTTCAAATATTTTCAAATTAAAAATAAATATATTATTCAAATTCAAATTTAAGTGAAATTCATATTCTAATCATGTTCAAAGCTTAAATAAAAAAATAAACGCTACCTTACACTTTATCGAATGAGTTATTTCACATTAATGAGTCGAGTTGTATAGAATTTTGTTAAGCTTTTTATATCTAATAGATATATTTAAATATAAGTTTTAACTTGTATGTACAAATTAAAAAAATTAAAGCCTTTTTGTGCATTTAAAGAAAACATGAAGGATCTATATTAAGTTTTCAAATAAGAACAATAACAGGAGTTGGGCACTTGGCTACTGAATATTAGCGGTCGGAGTAATAACACGTTTTCTTTAAAGATTCGGAAAATGATAAATAAGTACATAATGTTCTGCAATTTAACAATTTAGTCCCCTTGTTTTTCGCCTTGCTTTCTACAATGTACCCATTGTATCTAAAACTTTTAACGATTACCATAACAGGTACTAAAATATAAAATATTAGAAAACTATGTCCTAAATATTATTAATTCAAAGATAAGGGAAACAAATGTTATTATCCCATTTGTTGTACAATAATTATTAAAAAAAACAATATGAACGATCTTAATGGCCCTTTTGTCTGTATGGCGGTGAGGGATAATTGATTGATAATTATCGGCAAATTAAAAAATAAAAATTAACAAAAATAAATAAATAATAAATTATTAAATTATTAAATAATCAATAATTACAAAAATAGATACAAGTTCTTAAGAGTACTTCGTGAAAACGCCAACCTTCCATTTACGCTGCTTAAGAAAAAATCCCAGAGAGAAATCGAATATACTCTTTCTCTCTGGTTTTCCTTTATCTCTCTCTATCTCTCTCATGGAAGCCGATGTTTCCATTAATCTTTAAACCCTAATCTTTCTCTCTCTCTCTCTCTCTCTCTTTTATGTTTTTGTCTGTGTAGATAAATTTACTGAATCGAAGAATAATAAAGTTAGGGTTTATGTTATTGGAATCGCGAAGATGAAGAATCTCGCGGTGGTGTATTTGCTCTTTCTGTTGTCTATTTGTCAGATGGCTTCAGCCAATGTCGTTTTGATTGGGAACAACGTTACTCTCTCTTTTGATGATATCGAAGCTAATTTCGGTTAGTTCTTTGTTCTCTTTGCTTTTTCTTTTCTGTTTTGTCGCTGAGAAAGTGCGGGAAAATGAAGATTTTTTTTAATATCATATATAGGAGTGTTAAAGGGAAGTAGAAGCTGAATTCAGCTGAGCTTTGGAATGGTGAAGATAAAATAATAATCCACGTTTTTAAATTGTGTTGACTTTTCTAACTGGTTGCTGAGAAAGTGTGGGAAAATCAAGTAAATTTGTTTACGTATTTATGTTCTTGATTGAGAGTGTACGTGAATAATCATGTGATGTTAATTGGGTTTTTTTTTTTAAATTTCTCTAATTTTGGGTACTATCGATAATTTCAGCTCCAGCGATTAAAGGTTCGGGTGAAGCTGGGCTATTATATGTTGCCAAGCCTCTTGATGCTTGTTCAGACTTGACTAATAAAGTTGAAAATACTACGAATAAAAGCTCTCCATTTGTACTGATTATTAGAGGAGGGTGTAGCTTTGAAGATAAAGTCAGGAAAGCTCAGAAGGCTGGATTCCGAGCTGCTATTGTCTATGACAATGAAGATGACGGTGTCTTGGTTGCAAGTAATTTCCTTTTTCATGGTCCTTTGCCATTTATAAATCCTTTCTTACTTAGTAAGTTGTGAAAATCAGAAAGTGACTGATTGCTTATGTCCTTAATGTTGGGCTGGATGAGTGGTAAGTAATGGGTATGCTACCTGCTCAGTTGGGCGTGACACAATTATGATAAGTTTCTTCAATCTGACTAACGATGTACTAAATTATGTTGCTGGGCATTTAGTCATCAGTCCCATTTCTTGTGATCTTTGATAAAGAAGTTTGTCTAAATCATAAGCTGCTTTATTTTGTTTTACTTCATGTCAAAATTGGAGAAGGTTAGTAATGCATCTAAATCACCAAACTTGACCCTGATGTCTGTGTGACCAGGCAATGCAGTGTCTTGAATGATTGAATTACATACTATGTCATTCAAATGAGACTTTAGATTGGATAGGTAGATGCATATATCGATTGTGGATGGTGATGTAAAAGTTAATTGGGCTTTTGGTCATAGATTTGAAATAACCTGAATTTGACATACTGAAGAAAGAAAGCAACTAGGAAAAAGTAGAGGTACAAATTTAAGATCTTTCTTAAAGAGTGCAAGAATATAGTTAAATTCTCATTGGTCAAAAGCATTTTATCTAAACTTACATAGATACCTTTTTGGAATTAAGAATTCTTATTCAAATATTACCAGGATTTGAAACAAATAAAATTGGGAAATTTATACATAATAAAAAAACTAGTGTCAAACTTCAACTTAGTAACTTGTCCTCGTACCCGTTCATTTGATTGACATTACAACTCTATCCTTGCATCCAAAGATGACTCTCTTAGACTATACTTGATGATAAAAATTGAATTATCCCCTACAGGAATGAAGATATTGTAAGTGTGTTAATTTCATGATTGCATCAGATTAGGTAGTAATAACCAACATTATGTTTTTTTGTGATATTCATAACTCACACAAGTGACTTTAAAATTCAGATAGAAAGTAAAAGAAATATGCCTATACTTGTTTATCAAACCTGTGTTCATGTAAGATAAGATATTCTGAGCAAACAGTCCCTTTGTCATGTTTCTTTATATGCTAAATTTCTATGTTATATTCTTTGGTGATCTATACTATATTATTCTGTTCATCATTCCTAAAGAAATGGGAAATAATAGTTAAATATTTTTGTATTATGAGACCTCTGATTTAAACTCCTGGATAATGCAGTGGCGGGAAATTCAGCTGGTATTAAAATACATGCCGTGTTTGTGTCCAAAGCTTCAGGTGAAAAACTGAAACAGTATGCGGGCTTAACTGACATGGAGTTGTGGATAATCCCAAGCTTTGAAAATTCAGCATGGTCAATCATGGCAATCTCTTTTATTTCTCTTCTTGCCATGTCTGCAGTGCTGGCTACTTGCTTCTTTGTACGCAGGCATCGTATAAGACGTGAAGGTCCTCGAGCTTCCCGAGTCCGGGAGTTTCATGGTATGAGCAGGCGTTTAGTGAAAGCAATGCCAAGCCTGATATTTACTGCCGTTTTAGAGGATAATTGTACCTCAAGAACATGTGCCATATGCCTCGAGGACTATAGTGTAGGAGAGAAACTCAGAATTCTGCCATGTCGTCACAGTAAGTCTTTTTTACCCTATTAAAGATAATGTTGCACTTTAGTTTACAAATCTACATGAACAACGCCATGTCTTCATAGTTTCGTTCTTTGTATAGTGTTTTGTTTGATAAAATTATAATGTTGATATGAAGACCTACTTTCTTTTGTTTGGAAGGTTTTATTTCTTCAAGTTTTTTCTGCATATAGTAGTTTGGGAGATCAGTAAAGGAAATTGATATGCTAGCAGGTCTTTTCTGCTTGGAAACATAAATGTCAACATTATGTTTATGGACTTAGCCTTCTTGGGTATATCAATTTTATACAAATGCTGCATCATAATTTGAGCCCTAATACTGTCAGGACAATTAATTTTTCAAACTATTTTAACAGAACTTATTTAATTGCATCACCCTCTTTTGGCCTTCAAATGTCGAAATTTGTTTCTTAAGTTTTTCCCTCCAGAAATGCCACATTCAATTTTTGTATTGATTGAGCTTCAATACTCTCATGGCATCTTTGTCACATAAAAATATCGTTTATTTATAAAGTTGTTTGTACATGTACACTACTAAATCTGATCAACTTACATGAGTTGCAGCAGTCATCTTGCTGTGCCTGCATTGCATTTGTTTGTATATTGAGTGCAGTGGTCATCTTGCTGTGCCTGCATTGCATTTGTTTGTATATTGAGCTCCAATGACTATAGTTGCATCTTCTGTCACAAAAACCTTGTTAAAATTTTGTTTATATGAATATGCTTTTTGCCTATTGAGATAACAAATGAATTGTACGTGGAAGTTAATATCCTTACATAATAACAAATTGAGAATTTTGAGTTGTGTATGCTTATGCTATCATGCAGTTTTGAGCAAGGACTTACTAAATCTAAACGTGCACTATGAGAATAGAACTTTTAAAAGTGAAGTGCTTACAATAAAATAAATTTTCTTGTATGAAATTAACATCATTATTTCAGGAGTGAGGAGGATTCAATTGTAATAGGAAAAATCATATCGAACGACTGTGCATTCCAGTATTGCATACAGACAAACATGAAGTGTTATTTGTTTTCTTTATTGAGATAACATTGAAGCTTCAAAAGGATGGATGGTGTTATAGTACTCAATCACTGGTCTTTTCTTCTAGAATATCAAATTTCAACTCAAACAATTGTTTGGTTTAAGCATCTAGACTTTTGGTTTTCCTTTTTGGGTGATTCAATTTCTTTGCTTTGATACAAGTAAATTGTTTGCTTTATTAATAAAAGTAATGAAAATATCATTCATTGAGGAATTCTGGATTCATGTGGAAAATCAATTGGATATTAATCTGCAGAGTATTTGCAATTTGAAACTATCTCTGTTTTCTATATGCATGAGATAAGTCATTTGGTGATGTGTTGCAGAATATATGCTGTTTGGAAGTTCTATTGCAACATATAATTACTCTTTTTTTTTTTAAACCTGGTTACAACAATTGCTTAAAGTCTTTTTTGGACTTGGATGTCTAATTGTTGTCACTGGAATATCACAGAATTTCATGCTTTCTGTGTGGATTCTTGGCTCACATCATGGAGAACATTTTGCCCAGTTTGCAAGCGAGATGCGAGAACTAGCACCGGTGATCCACCCGCGTCAGAGTGTACACCATTGCTTTCACCAAGCCCATCCTCTTCTGTACTTTCATCTTTCAGGTCTTCACTAGCATCATCTTCAGCCTTACATATACCCTTAGCAGTATCGCAGTCACCGTCAGTCTCTCATCTCCACTCTCTTGCATCTACTTCATACGTTCCACAATCCCTTAGGTCCCATCAGCAATCTCCTCCCTTAAATGTTAGTCGAAGCTCTGTTGATCTCATACATGCATCTTCCCAAAGATCTCGCGCTTCTTATTTGTTGTCATCCCACTCACTTGGTTACCCATCCATATCACCTCATAACTCAAGATACATGTCGCCATATCTTCCAAGCCCAAGCAATGCCTCACCAAGTTTACTTGGTTCTTCCGGTCTTCAGCCACGTCCCTTGCATTGTAGTGAGTCAGCTGCAAGTTTCTCTCCTTTTGCCTCGGCCCAATCTCTTCCAGAGTGTTAATTTGAACATTTGGTATATTATAGAAAGAGAAAATAGGTATCATGCACCATAGCTCAGAGGGACAACCACTGCTGCCATTTTCAAATCCTTTTGACCTCTACTTCACATCATACAGCGTCATGTATGTTTGGTATCTATCTAATGCGATGTACTGCTTTCTGACTCCCTTTTTAGCATTGTATGCTGCCGCTTGATTGTATATTGTAGCATAAGGTGTGATTTATTTCAAATTTCAATGCCGATAGTTGTGATTTTTTTTTTGAGTCGAGAGTTTACAAATTTGTATACAAAAGTTGAGTGTATCAGTATGATGCTGTGTTGTATTTTGTTGACATCAATGTTTTGATGATCTTAATGGTGAGCACACTGACCGCTAACCATTGAACTTTTGAAGTTTCTGTTTTATTTTTCTTGGCTACTCCCTCCATTGATTCTGATATTTGAAAATTTTATTATATCGGACTTGGATCTGATGGAAAATAATTGTTTTTTTTTTTCAGGTTCAGCATTATAATGCACACTGATCATGACACATCACAATGTTATTTTATTAACTAAATAAAAATATAAAGTTAATGTAATTATTGAAGATAAATAGTGTAAATTATATATTAATTACTAATGCAAATTTGTATTCTTAACCATAAAAATTGCAACCGATAATCTCCTCCCTTGTGGGATAAAAGTGTCACATCCTTAACTTAAAATAGCAGTTGGACTTAAAGCAAGAAAGGTTCATATGATTCATTTATCTTCCAAAGCCAAAAGACCGGCAGCAATTGATACATTTCTCATAAGATTATCCAGGGAGATGGAAAGAAACTTTATACACCTCTACTTAAAACTCAACATCTATTCTACACAACATAGTACTAGTGTGAGGTTGGTTCTTAGATAGAAATGCACGGGTGCAAATCAAAATATGTGAGAACAGACCATAGTCTACAAAAAGCATGGAAATCCAGATAGCAACTATATCCATAATACTTCTACTGAGGATGTATCAAAATGACTATTTGATTTCCAATAGTCCCAACCAGGAGTTTCGCTTAATCTTCCTTCTCTCTGGAGCTACGATCGTCAGTTTCAGGCCCGGTGACTGTGGTCTGAGCATGGTCGCTCTGGTCTGAGGTGCCAACCCTAAGAGGTACGTCGTCTTCTTTACCAAGGGTTCTGAGAAGCATTAGCATTGCAACCATAAATACAATGATGTACACAGATCTAATGCCGATAAGAGAATTGATGTAGCCCATGAATGATGGACCGGAAATCTTTTTCTGTTCTGTCCGTCCTTCTCTATATCCTTCAAGGAAGCGTGAGATTTGAGAACCCTGGTCTTCCTCATCAATGCTTTCTGAACCAATAACCTGTAGATAGAATAATAGTATATGAGTACATATTCTATTCCAATTGTGCAAGGAAAAAGCTTGAATGCATCACAATAAGTATTTTGTTCAGCTACATATATAGCACAATTCATCAAGCAAAACTACCGGGAAGGACACTAGCTCACTTGCAAAGCATGTCTAGACTGTAGACTGCACACTGTCCATAAGGTAAATGAGGATTTACATTACAGTATACTTCTGAATTCCTTTGAACATATGTAAACGTCAGAATCACTTTTTCTCATCACAAGAGAAAGAGAACTGGGATATAAACCCATTTAAGGGATGAGAGTAAGATCTTCTCAAGTTGTGTGCTATTACCCCAAATGAGTCTTCGCTGAACCAAGAGAAAACAATTTACAGATAGCAAGTGTGTTTCATATGTGACTGCATTGGGGGCAGGATTGATGAAATTGGTTTAAGCAATTCCTTTCCTAGGAGGATTGTCTCTCTATTCTATCACCATCTTATTAGTGAAGTTTTCAGTAAATTCAATATTCAAAACAAAAGGTTCTATCTCTTTTATTTTTAACAAAATTTTAGAAACATATGGTGTTGAAGTTAGCATGAATAACCAAACTCTTTTTCAAAAAATCAATACTTACAGTAAAGTACTCTACATCTCCGTCCCAAACAAGCATCTTTGGCAATTTTGTCTTCTTATTGGCCTCAAATGTATCAGCAAAGTCTTCCCACTGTTTAATCCCAACATAGGCAAAAACCAAGTCACGATTTGCAGATGCAGCAGCCTTCAGTAACTTGATCAATTTCTGTGACTTCTCGTCTGTTTCATCCTCCACAAGTGTGAGGACAATCTTCCTATTATCATCTTTCAATAACTTCAGCGTGTCATGGTTTATAGGCACAGAAAGAGGAAGGAAATTCTGTTTTATAAAGTCTTCCAAAAATTCCTCTGCATATTTAGAATAAGAAGGTGAGAATGCTGTGGATTTGTGCACAGCTAAAAGAGTTTGAAGATGAACAAAAATCACAGTACTCATTCTACAATACTTTGATAAAAGCAGTAAAATCCATAAGAAATGTGGACTTACTGTTATGTACCAAACAAATCTAAACAAGACTGAGGTAGTTAAGGGCATCATTGAAATTGCTTAAACAATTATTGTTTAGTGAAAACATTGAAGTTGGATGATTAGAATCATTTGGGTATCAAACAAGAAAAGCAAAGTTAACAATATGGGTTAAATAAATCGATGTTATGCCAAAACAGCAATGGTGACAACCACATATTTAAAACATCTAAAGGGAAAAGTTTGCTACTTATGAGATTTACCATCCAATGAGAAAACTGATCAATTTAATTTAATTTAACAAAAAAGAAAAGAAATTGGAGCTATTGTGTACTCAAACCAGCCGGCAATTAAATGATAGGCAGAATATTATGAAGCATTCCTTTCAATCCAAGAGAGTTTCTATGGCCAATCCATCTTTAAGGAAATCATTCATGAAAATCATATTTTAGCTGATTGACTGATGAGACTTTTGAATCACTACTTTTTCTGTCAAATGTAAGTTGGGAGTCGAAGTTCATCTAAGTTCCAAGTTCAAACTTTATCATGGGACGAGCTAATATTCATTATGGTTCTATAAAAAAGAGGGACTAGGTTATCCATTTACACCCAATGGAGTTTGAAACACAAAAAGGATGGGGAAAGGTCAAGAGCATAAATCAACTATTTCTTCAGTGTCCTATAGTTTTGAAATGTAAGGCAGCTGACATGGGTTATTCCCAAGTCTTGTGTATCTGTATTCTTAGAGGATTTGTGTGCTTTGGTGAAATGCTAAGGTTCTATAAAATCCTCATTGCTGGCAGTCCTTTGGATAGAAAGAAAAAAAAAACATTATTGAAGTCCCTATATAAAGCAAGATCATTTTGCTATAAGGAAAAATTTGCTTCTCAGCATCACTATGGGTTTTGGTTACAAAAACATTTCAGGAATCTCCATTGTTTTATTTTAATTTCCCTTTTAGATCAAATGATGGGCCTCTCATCGATCTCTCTATTTTTGGAACCTTCTTTTCATAGAAGCACAATTTATGCTGCTTTGAATCAAGAGAGAGAAAAAAGGCCAAGTAAAAGATAACATTGCTTCCAATTTATATACCCTTGCAAAACTCCATACAGCAAAAGAAAATTTTCTACTATGCCTTTCAATAGCACAAAATATTGTCCATAACATAGTGGAAGATTAAAGGCCAGGCGGATCACTACTTGGATGACAAACAAGGTTCCTTTCCTGGTTTGTAAGCTATATAAGCTATACTTTCTTATACCTTCCTGTAAAACTAGCATAAAATATCTTGACTCAAATTATTTTTCTAATTGAGTCAATGGGGGGAAGGTATATATATATATATATATATATATATATATATATATATATTTCTCAACAGATATACAGGTGAAAATTGGCCAAATAAACTAATTTTGCAGACTTGTATAATCAGAATACCAATATAAATTGTAAGCAATCAGATATCATTGGAAGAGGCCGCCTAACATACATATGGAAAAGATTGCACAGTCAAGTCAAAAACTTTTTTCCCTACAAATTTATGGTTCCACTAAACCAACCGGAGCCTACACACAAATGAGGCCAAACATCAAGGACACAAATGTGTCATGCTAAACCATTAAAACAACGAGCTATGGAAGTATGAACACATATTTATCAGACAATGTTCAAGAATATGAATGCAGACTAACCTTCAAAGGGGCCATAAAAAATGCTGCGCTCATTGTAAGTTGGCTGAAGTGCAACCAAGGCTGGAACTTTGTCAAAATCATACAAGACCATGACATCCTCAGAGAAATCCTTAGCCACAGCAAACCATGCCTTTTTCTTATACTTTAAGGCCAAGTTTGATATGATGGAGTCATTCAAGCCAAAACCGATAAATATAGGAAAGTAAGTACCAGCATCTTCAATAAACTCAGTAATGGCAGCATCGGAATTAAGAACTGAGACATCAGGAGCAACAAATTTCTTGAGATAACGAACAAGCAAATCTGCTTTTCTTGGACCAAAATATTCCGTGGGAATACCATGCATATAGATCTTCAGAGTAGGAAATGCACTACATCAAACAAAACACAGGAAAATAAGACACTGCCCATGAATTATAATTCCAAAACAAACACAAATTAAAGGTTGTTAACAAATTCTCGAAACCAAGAGATCATGTCAATCAAAATTTCAACTACAACTAATCCTTCATCAGCAAAGTTCTAACAAATGCATAAACTTTTATCCAATAATGTCATGTGGGTAAGGCTAATAATAATATAATAGACAGCATACATACTCAATCTCATGTTTGCTAGCAAGACGGCTGTACTTATCAGCATCTATTTTTGCTATAACAATTGGCTCCTTCAATGCAGCGAGAATAGGAGCAGCTTCATCTAACTACCAAAAAGAACACACCTTTATGTCAATAGGATGATCTCTACAATACAATAGAATAAAAAATTCAATTAGAATCGAAGAAGATTCGGAAGAACTGAAGGAAGGAAATGGACCTGAGGAGCAAGGCGCTTGCAGTGGCCGCACCAGGGAGCGTAAAAGTCGACCAAAATGTAGTCAAAGGATGAAATAGCGGAATCGAAGTTGGATTCGTCGAGCTCCAAAACTTTACCATCGATTTTGAATTTGGTTTCTTCTTCAGAGAAGCAGAAGCCCATCAACAGCAAGATCCAAACTATGCCTGTGATCACATCTCGCATCATCTTCGAAACGCCTTCCTCTTCGCAGTACTGCGTACTATTTTGCTTTAAAAGACTAAATTAAAGCCGAGGAAATTGCATTTGCCTGGAAGACGGGCAAATTCTAAAAGTATGTAATCACTCTTTGAAATTTCTTAAATAATGATTAATGAGGATTTAAAAGTCAAAATTACCCTTGAAAAAGAATAAAATTAGTTAGACATCTTTTGGTTTGAATTTTTTTATTAGTTAAAAAAGATTTTTTAAATGTTAAAATCAATTTTCAAAATTTTGGACATTATTTGATTGTTACTCATAAGAGTTTTAGAAATTAAAAAATTTGTTTTTTTAATTCACAGCAGAATTTTTATAAAATAAAATTATTTAAAATATTCTCATTAATTTAAAATTATACAAAATTTTCTTAAAATATAATATTAAAAAACTTATTTATTAAAGTAATCACATATTTTTTAAAAAAAATTATTTGTGACAATAAAATAAATAATAAATTTTTGTTAAAAATTTTACTTATAAAAATCTAATTGCAAAAGATTAATCCCCATAAGCTCCACTTTAAAAAAAGTTATACCCCGAATATAAATAACCATAATACTTTTAAATTTAAACTTTTGGTTAATAATTACTCAATCCTTAATAAAGGGTTTCTCAATCCTTTTTTTTCTTGTTTTTAATATTACAAATCTATATATAATTTATTAATATTATATTCAAAATTTATTGAGAGTTAGAAATCTTGATTAAATTTACTATAGTGCAACTTACAAAAACATGATGAAATCCCATCAAAAATCAAAATCTTAGTGGAATGCAATCAAACGTTACCTTGAAAATCTACAATTAATTAACGTAAAATTTATTTTTAATTTTGAGAGCAAAATATCTTATTTTGGAGGATTTTTAGATGAATAAAAAAAATATTTATTTGCTTCTCTCTCGTAAAGATCTAAAAGAGAGATTCTTTTGAGAGAGAAAAGCAAATAAAAGATCTTTTTTATTCTAATTTTAGAATTTTTAAATTTTCAATTGAAAAGATAAGGGTATACTAATATTAAGTATACAAGATCAAATAAAGTTAAAGAAAAGTTGTTAATCACTTCTTAGTTGGAGTGGTTGATACCTTACTCTTAGTTGAAGTGGTTGATACTTTCATCTTATCTTTAATATTTTAAGGGCAAAATAGTATTTTACATAATCAACTTTGGCCAATTGTTAAAACTGACAGAGAAGACTAACGGTATGGAGTCGTGTTTATATATTTCAAAATATTGGGTGTTGATTGAATATTGTGAAAACATCCTAGGTAACATAAAATTAGCCCTTCTACTTTTCATTTGTACCCTTAAAAAATTTTAAATATTAAATAAATAAAAAATATTAGAAATAAAATAATTTTAACTCACACATATATAAAAATTGTATTAATATTAATCTTGTTATAATTTATGATTTTGTAGGAAAAGTAATTATACTATTTTTTTAAATTTGTAAGATAACATTGATAAATCTATATTTACATTAAAAAAATAAAAAAGATTTATCACAAAAACATGATAAAAATATATTGATTACAAAATTTGACATATAAATTTAAAGGGAGAGTGCACAAAGAAACAAAAAATAAAAAGAAATTGGTATAAGTTTGATATGAATAATATTGTAAATAAATTAATCAAATAAGGATACTTATGAAAAGAGATTTAATTAACTTATTTAAATTTTTTAGATTTAGGTAATATTTATTTTTTCTACCTAAAATCTAATTATAATTAAAATCTAAATATATATCAAATTAATGTTAGACTTTTTATTTTTTGATAATATTATATAAATGACTTAATTGATTAAATTAGAAAAATATAAACTTTTTTGAAGGATTTAATTGATAATATTAAAAATATAAGATTTATATAATTATTTATTAAATAATATAAATATAAATATAATTTTACAAAACAAATTTAAAATTTTTTCGAAGTCGGGGAAAGGTCGGGGAACGAGGGACATCCCCTTTCCTGACCCGTTTTCAAATTGGGGATGGGGATAAAAAATTGTCCTCGAACCCGATCCGATCCTTGATTTTTTTTAAAAAATTTGTCCCCCAATCCTTGACACGAACGGGTCAGGACCCTTATTTTTTGCCATCTCTACATACTATAATATTTTCGTTTCATTGACCGTGAGTTGACCGTAAATTTTTGGGTATTTTAATAAAACCACTAAATATTAGGATCTCCTCCCCAAATCCCTGACTTTAATCTACCCCCATTGCTGCCTTTTCCTCCCCCTTGTCTTTAAATCTACCACATCCATTACTGCTATTCTCCCTCTCCGATCTCCCTAGAGATTTTGGGTATTACACGTAGTAGTTTGGCAACTAAATTATTTTTTATATTGTTTGAATTGGTTGGATTTGGTTTTATTAATATTTTGAGTACTGGGATGGTTAATTATGTGTTTGATTTGCAAGAGAATTATTTCTTTAAGAACTACGAAGAATGGTGGTGATAACTGACAAGGAAACTGTTGGGAGGATGAGGATAAGAATGAAGGTGGCTTTGGCACTAGGAGTTGTGATTCTTTGGATTGGAGTTGGTGTCACTGTTAAGCATTCTGTTGAGAACCTTGGCTTGTTGGCTTCCTTTTATCTTTCAATGTTTTTGTTTTTAACTACTTGTTTTCATTGTTTTTGTTTGAGAATTAACCGAAAATACCCTTGTTATTAAATAAAAATTTAAAAATACTCACTGACATATAATTTAATCAAACATGCCCAATTTTAATAATTTCAGACAAAAGTATCCTCATACCCACATACGCATTCGAACGTCGCTTAAATAAAGGCTGAGTACCGTCAAATAAGATGAAATTAAGCCTTATTTGACATTAAGGTTCGAGTAAGATGAAACTTATTATCGAGTAAAAAAATTTTTTTACCTTACTCGAATCTCACTATCGAATAAATGTTAATTTTACCTTACTCGAAGGTAAGTTCGAGTAAGGAAAAATTTTCTCCTTACTCGAAGGTAAGGTTCGACAGACCTCCGTTTTTATTCGATAGAAAATAAATTTATTTTTTACACGAAAAATATATATATTTTTTATTCAGATTAACTATAAAAACAAACTTACCGTAAATTAAATTTGTCAATTAAATCAAATAGATTAATTGACAAATTTAGAGAATTTGTGCGATTAACTCAATTGCAGAAGAAGAAAAGAAACAAAGAATAAAATAAAGACACAAATATGCAAGTTAAATGCGTGGGAATGGATATTTTTGTCCAAAAAACTTAAAAAATGGTATGTTTGATTAAAAAGTTTAAGGACGAGTATTTTTGAATTTTTATTAATAAATATAGACATTTTCGGTTAATTTCCTTTTTGTTTCTAACTGTTTGAAAATTAAATTAAAATAGAATAAAAGAAAATTCATCATTATTAGATTCTTTAGAATGTCTTATGCTTTTGATTGTTTAAAATGTTTGTTTCTAATTTTGATAGTTCTATTATACTTGTAGCAGTTTGTTTTCGAAATCAGCGTTTGGCTGATTCAGCATGGAACATTTGCAGCAAGAGGATAACGTTAAGGGTAGTTTGGACCTTTTATATTTTCACTTGGTCAACTCGCAGTCAAGAAATGGAAACACTGTAGAAGAGGAAATAAAAATATCCTATAATTCAAAAACTATTTTAATAAATTAAGATACAATTCAAAATTTTTGTTATCATATTTAAGAATAAAATAAAAAGAATGTTTGTTTGGTTGAATAAACTTTTAAAAATAATTTTATATAAAAATTTTAGAAATAACTATCAGTGAATTCCTCCAACTATTATTTTAAATATATTAATATAAATTATTATAAAAAGTAACAACATTTTCATAAATAGGTTGTGTAAGTCATCACTAAATTCAGTAATTTATTATTAATTCAATAATAAAAATGAAATCTTATGTACTCGAAAATTTTACTCAAATTATATAAAGTAATAATGTCTCGAAACTAATAACTAATTTTTTTTTATTAGTCACTTGTTTTTTTCTTTTAAGAACTTATAAAACATCATATATATATATATATAATTTTTTAATGTAAATTAATTAACAACAAATTATATGTAATTTATTTGGATAAATAAACTCATAATATGAATAAATATTTTAATTAAAATGTATCAATATAATAAAAATTATAAAATATTTTCTAACATATAATAAGAGCTTTTAAAAAATAACTAAAAAATAAATAGAAAGAGTAAGAAAAATAATTAATAATAATTTTTTTTAAACATAAATATAAATAAATATTGTAAGTAAAATATTTCAAAATTTAAAAATTGAGATTACATATATTATAAATAAGAGACTTTTAAAATTAAAAAACCTTTTAAGCTTTAAAAAAAGAAATTGTATTTGAATTCAATTAAAATACTATTAATTTTTTTTTCGTTTTCTAATTTTACACTAACTTTAAGAATCTTATTTAAAAATTATTTTTGAATAAAATCTATACATAATTAGACAAATGCGTTTTCTTATATTTTTTATTTTCAAAACCTCAAAATACTATTTAAATACTAAATCAAATGGGTCTTAAGTTTAAGTACCAACAACTCTAACCTTTACCCAAATTAGTAAACCAATGATACAAATATGACAAAATACAAATCAGTAAACCAACAACTCTAACCTTCATCCAAACTATAATGATGGTTTCAATTTCAATCGCACTCAGAAAGTGTCAAAACTAGTTTGTAAAACATGACTAAAAGGATATTTAGTGTAAATTATAATTGTTTAATTAAAGATGAAAATAATTATGAAGATGGCCAAAGATAATTAAGGTAAAAAGGAAGCTAAAATACCAAAAACGAAAACCTACAATCACACACATATGCTTATTTATTGTTCTAAATATATAAAGGTTATTTCTAGGTCAGAATTCATCATTTTAACTCTTTGAAGAACTAAAATAAATAAACCAATAATGTTATTGAAAACAGATCATTACAAATCCCATGATCATGTTGAGATTGGCTTTTACAGAGAAGAAATTAGAATGCGGTACCCGTTTTTAGTGAAAAAAATAAATATGCAGACGATTATGCCAAACTACTGACTATTAAATCACTCTAAACTACAAAATTTTAGTACCTAATATGAGTCATATAAAACAGATTTACAAAATTGTTAATCAGAATGTTAGCTTAGAATTTTACCTTTCTTTGCCCTTGAATGTGATAGCTTCCTTTCCACCAATGATTCCTAGCTGCAAATGTAGATTCCAAGCATTTTCTTGTAAGAACTTGGCATCCACAACTCCATCCACATTTAGCTTTAAAATGCTTATCCAGCCCCAAATCCAATATATAAATATATAACACAACCCAATGGTTTTAGATGTATAAACCAGATTGCCAGTTACTCCCGCTTTACACGCTTTGAGTGTGTTTGCTTCATCCAGTCAAAACATTCCTCTGCAGTTCCAGAAGGATGGGCAAGCTGCCATGCAAGCAGCTTTTGTTGCTGCAAAGTAACAGTTGAATTAGCATTTGAAATGCAAAATGCTTCATTTTTATTTTTATTTTTGGGGAAAAGCCGGAGGAGGGAAGATTGATCTAACATGCAAGAAAGAATGCCTTACCCATTCCCTAACAAGTGGTCCTCCAGATTTAAGTTGCAGAACATTCATAATCTCTTTTCCATTCACCAGTGGTTTTAGATCCCATACTTTATCAAGACCTGCATGTGTCAACAAAAACAAATGAAACATCAGACAAGACATGCAAAGATGATGCTCTAGGCTTAAACAAAGGATTGACTTCAATATGTGAGTCAATGTATAGACATATAGACCTTTTTTTTTTTTTCCAAATTTTACATTACATGTTTCAGCTTTTATATTACATGTTTCAAGTTTTGAAGTTTCAAAATTACCTTAAATTTCCAATTTTATGTTAAGAGTTTTAACATTTATGTAGCATGTTTTAAGTTTTACATTGCAAAAAATAAAGATGTCATAATACATCCAATGTTTTGTAGCCAAGTCCTTGAACAAAATTTTAGAAAGCATGATGTTTTAAACTAGATTCAAGAAATCAGTATGCAGCAAGACCCGACTACACTTTTTTAGCACATCTCTCTCACTTGCAAATTGGACAAGCTCACGAAATACCCCACCTATTTCTCTCAAAAGCTCCCTCTTTCATACTTTACCAACCATCATGTGTTAACTAACTATTCATGCCAAAGTTGTAAAAACAGAAAAAAATTTTAGTTGGCTACAAGCATCTAGAATTATGTTCCATATCAAAGAATGATATCAATATTTATAACTGGATTCAGTTATAAACCGGCACCAAATGCGCCCAACAAGTCTAAAGAACAATAGAACTAAAATGAAGTACAGAAAGGAGATGATGATCATACCTAGTTTAGTAATGGTATCCTCAGCTGCCTGAAACAGATCTCGCTTACTGTCCAGTTCAAAGCGCTTGTTCAAAATATCGTCTGTGTGGTCAACATCAGTTGGATAAAGCAAGGTAGAAGTCAACAAGGCAACTCGCCAAAAATCTTTGATTTCTCTGAGAAGAAATCCTGGATAGGTAAAGAAATAAGAGTCAGAAGCCATCTGATGATTATGCAAAAATCCAGAGGAGCGTTTCTTCTAGAAGGACTAGCTTAAATTTCTCATGCTTTACACATGAAATATCCTGAGAATGTACTTGATTTATCTGTAAAACCCCAAATCCTATATATGACAAGCACATATTAAGACATTCAAATCAAACTCTCAAAACATATACCAATCCAGTCCAGACATCAACTAGTAATCACATCAAAACATATAGCATCCACAAGTAATTAAAGCATTAATGGGAAAACATTAAAGTGCTAAGACTTACTGAATTTTTCAAGAAAATTTTTGCTCGACAATTTGATGGTTAAAGCACTAATTAATCCTAACAAGACAACTGAGAAAAAATAAGGAGGAGAAAGAATAAGGAGAAAACTGGGTGGTCAGATTTGTAATTTATTAAGAAAATGGCTAAGGAGTTACTGTGAGTTACTGTTATAAGGAGTTATGGAGCTGTCAAAGAAAATGGCTAAAACTACTAATTTTTTCTACTTATAAAAATAATCTAAAAATTAAACAAGATGGCAGGTGTTACAGTATTAGTTTAAATTGTTGACAATTGGCTCATTTGAAGGCATTTCATTTTACAAAATGCTAGAAAACATAACTTTATGTAATAGATGAAATCAACAAGAAACATGCTATCTTGCTTATTCAACTGCCTTGTAAGTTTAAACTAAATTATATCTGCAGTTGGGCATATGAATATATTTATAATCTTGAGCAACATATAATTGATTATATTCCAATTTAGTCTTCCTTCAGCATTCATATGTTAACACCATATGCTAAAAGTGTGACCCCATCTGCATACTCATGGATCATGATGCATTGATATGTCAACGTCAAAACTAGTAAGATTTAAGAAACAAGGAAATGGGGGTAGATTTATCAAAAATTCAAGTACAGTTGCAGAAAGTTTTGCACATGACAATTATTACAGATAATAAGCAAAAGAAAACTCAGTATGCAAACAGAATCAGTAATATTAAATGCAATAGCAAACCTGTCAACACACGCAGTTGTGAAGGAACAGCAACATCAACCAACTCTTTGTGCCATTCATCTTCATCAAGTTTAAATTCCTCAGGGGATACAAGAGATGGAATCAAGGATAAGAATTTCTCCAATGACTTGTGGATACTCATTACCTAGAAAGAAGAGAAAAATGCCACATATAACAGAGCTGCAAACTAGTAAGTCTTTAAAAAAAATCACTACCAACATTTGAACGTGCAAACATGTGAAGCTAATAAACAAGAAGTAGATCTAGACGGACTGTTTCAGCATCACTAGCTTTTCGCTTAAGAGAGTCTCTGAAAATATAGTTGACAACAGGTATCTGCAATGAAGGATTCAATAGTTAGTTTAAAAGCAGCAAATAAGAGATGCTCCATTATTTCACATTCAGATGGAAAAGCACAGAAATCAAGATAACATTTTATGCCCATCATTCCATTGCAGAGCTAACCAGATACACTCCATTATTTCACATTCAGGTGGAAATGCACAGAAATCAAGATAAAACATTTTATGCTTTAAATTTTTAATTTTAATATTATATTAATTTAGATTGATGTCTTTATTAAATGAAAATCGATTGAGTTAATTTTACGATTACTTCAGATATATATATATATATATATATATATATATATATGAAGTTTGTTTACTAGGAACATTGATGGCCATATATTTGTATATGGCACAATACTTTCATGTTTAGGAGGTGGATTGGTAGGGTATCAGTTTAAATTGATATTGCTGCAGTTAATAATTGTTTCAATGATATATATTATTATTGTTGTACATGTGTTTATCAAATGGTTAAAAACATAAAAACTTTAGGACGAAAAAGAATAAATTCTTATGTTGCAATCTGGGTCTGGGTACCCTCATGGGTTAAACCTGCCTCAGATTTTGACCCAAGTGCAGGAACAGTATTTTTAGCACTGACCTTGATCCAGGGTCACTAAACCTGACCCAGGGATTAGCCATCCCTACCTAGATGTAGAAATATTGTTGATAAGCCCAAAGCACACATGTTCAGACCTTATCACACACTCAACATGGAAGATTATACTTAGAAGTCATGCACACCAAAAAATTAAAATATTACCTTTTTTCCTTTATTATCCTTGTATGTGGTCTTTCTCAATGGGAGAAATAAAGCAGCATACATGAGAAGCCTTCTTTGTTCATCCTAAATCCCAATGGAACAAGAATACATTAATTCAAAGCCTAGAGATAAGATTCTGATCAGAGCATAACTGCTGACAAATGAATGCTGTAAAAAGGGAAAGTGACTCTCACATTGAAGGTTGAATGTTCAATTAATTGAGTAAGGTTCCAGGCAGCATCCAAGTAAGCAATGCAAAGCCTATAATAAGGTAAAAGGAAAGGTTATGACATGATACAGAATAGTCCAGAAAATAGCGGATCTACATGATGTAAATTTCTAATGGCACCCAAGAGAACTTATACATAGGAAGTATTATGTAAATTTTCTTGGCATATGGAATTTGGTTTATGTGGCTAAAGCCAAGAAATCCTGAAAGTAGATAATGTAGCTTCTTCTATTTTCCTGCTATTTAAACCAAGACATTGTACTAGAGATGCTAAGGTCTCCTGGAATCATGCCTGAGGTAGAAGCTTAAACTGTATACTTCCGTCATATAAATCTATAGAACCCTAGCACAACGGAAAGTTGAATTTTCACTCCAACAAAAACTATTGAAGTTCGATAAATAAAGTCTTGTTCAAGAAAGTACATTAAAAAGGATTCAGTATTCTACTCGATGGAGCACCATAAAGTAGAAAAACGGTAAGACACACCCAAGAAAATGGATCAAATAAAATCTTGTCGGCAATCTGTAGTTCCCACTGTCCTTTGAATATTCTAATCCCTTACCATCCCAAAAATTGAACAGCCACTATGCCAGCTTCCACAATGTGAAAGCATTACGCACAAGCATAAACAAGATCACACAAATGTAAGCCACAGCATTGGAAGATAAATTGTTAGTATAACCGTGAATGAAATGCACTGAAGAAACAAATTCCAGAAGAAAATAAGAAAGGACGCCATGTGGTACTATGTTTGAGCTCCAAGCTTTTGTTTCTAAAATCGCACACAAAGTATTCAAGATGCAAGCTCCCAAACAACAACCAAAAACCAGGAAACAATTGGAAAAACAAAAGGGAAAACATTGATAGTTGATACAATAATGTGGGTAACATTAATGAAAATTTTCAAAAGATGAAAAAAAGAGAGAAAAAAATCTGATACAATAATATCCAATTGACTCATGCTATACCCCTTCAACTGAAAATCACAAACTCGGATATCCGATTTAGCATTCAGTTTGTTTCTCAACTTTAATTTTGAAATGTTCTATTACTGTGAATGTAAAATTTATAGTTCCAAACCAGAAATAGAACAGGCCTTGTGATATGAGATAATATTGTTCTAATCATACCTATCACATCCTTCTGATACTGCAGGGTCATACTGTGCAGGAAGATTAAAGACAATCCAAAATAGTTTAAAATTACAAATGTAGGCCATTGCTTTAACAGGTTGCTTGCTGGAAGTCATGAGATCAATCTACATAAAGAATGCCAGTGATAGTTAATTTCACACCATAAATGAAACCAATAAAGTGTCCCATGTGATCAACATAAACAAGTTGTCCCAGAAATCAAATAAATCCCAGCAATCCATCTGAAGGTAGATAACAAACATACTTCAGTTCCTATGCGCTCTCTGCTAATTTTGGCTGCAAGAGCTGCTTTCACCTCATCAGAGGCAGCAGCTTTCTTTAGTTCTTCATCCAGTACAAACCCAAACCGTGCACCTAAAATGGAAAAGGATGAGCCAAGGATGGTGTATGAAGCAAATATAGACGCATAAACAAGCAAAGGAACACAAAACTGGAGAAATCATTTAGCCAAATTTAAACAGTGGGATGTCATAGGTATGCCAACAACCTTATGCTGTTTCCCATGATGAGCAATCAAGTGCTTAAGGATAAACTCAGGCAGGCATTCACCCAATGATATAGACATGCAACAGCCTTGACTTGCTACCATGCACCACCAATCAAAAAAGCAATTATTGCAATAGCCTTAATTAAGACCAACACTAGTTTTTGTCCTTTACAGGCAATATTCATTGGGCTAACTTTGAATCACTAAACTAGAACAATTTCCTGCAGTTTGCATCCCTATTCTTTGATACTTGTATATTTATGCTTCTGCATCTCAGTCTAGTAAATAAATAAAAGCAAGGACAGCAAGGAAGAATAAACACTGTCGAGAATAATGCAAAAGACTCTTGCGGAATCCGAAATATATAATCAGAGGTGATGCAAGAGTATATGATCGAAGAGACAAGATATCCCAAGGTGCTCCATACTACAGGATGTCGGGCAGTATGAGTTATGGCAACATATAGATAATGACATGAGGATATTGGGCAAATACAAAGTGAAACGAAAGATAAAGTTAAGAATGAATACATTCATGAGGAACTACGGATTGGAAATAGGTGCACAAGGAGGAAAAATTGTCAATATGGTTTTGTTATGGCACATTGGGGAAAATAGTTCCTATACAATCAAAGACTGATTAAATTAAAAATTAATTCACAACAGTGGTTTGAGGAAGGAAAAAAAGAAGCTAGGCAAAGACCTTAGCATTATGGCATGTGATTAATTGATAAGCCTTTCCTTAGAGAGAGCTGAAATCTGTCAGAGAAAAATGGAATAGTGGTTCTGATAACTAGCTTATAAAATTATCTGAAGAAAATTGGCATGTTTTACAAATAATGACTTTCAACTTTGGCTGAAAATAATGAGGACCAACAGACTTACATTATATATTAGAACAAGGAAAATAAGAGAATAAAACAAAACATAAAATAACAAGTACCAAAACGAATAGCTCTGAGAACGCGAAGAGGATCATCCAAAAATGTAGCTTTTGGAGGTAATGGAGTCACAATTTTTCCGTGTTTTAAATCCGCAATTCCTGAAATTAAAACAGAAAATAGTAACAGAGTAAACTTTTGACTCCAGGAGAAAATAGTTCCTGAAAAGAAAGAAGAAAATAAAATGCATAATAACCTCTTCCTGTAAGATCTTCAACTGAGCCAGTGTTGATATTGTAGAACAAACTGTCAAAAGAAACGAAATGCCCATCCTTACATTAATGTTGCTGAACCAATAATATAAAATTATTATTAAAGAATGCAATAAGAGAAGTCCAGCAATGTGTATAAAAATAAACACATGATTTACAATAGACAAATTCTTAAGCATTCAACAAGTTACACCAAGTAAAATTAAAAAACCATCAAGATTATCAATTTTCAAAACCAGCACAACCACCATTGTTTCAAGTTTTCACTTTTATAATTACGTCATTTATTCCACATAGCAAAATAAGATACCTATTGATAGTTAAATCCCTTCTGTATGCATCTTCTTCTGCGGTGCCAAACTTCTGCAATGAAGCAGAGTAACTTAATAATTTCATTATAGTATGTTATTATGAGTAGGGGAGATATAGCACCATACACAACTTCAAAATATTGAACATCCACAACATAGTGAAGCTTACAGATAACTTTCATAAGAGAAACTGAAACATTTTTAAATTAAAAGATTTACTAAGTACTTCATTCTCATCTAAACCCTCATGGAAGCATTTCCAAATAGGGAAACAAAATAATAGGAGTATAACATTGCCAATTGTTAAACAAGTAAAATATGGAAAAAACCCTTGAAATAAAAAATAAAATCATTTAGGAAATATGTGTATGAAGAAGAGTAGTGTTAACTTGTAAATGAAATGCAAAAATAACAGTTTACCATGGTTGGGATCCGGCTATTCTCACAATAGTCTTCACATCTTAGGTTTACAAAATCAATCCATAAATCATCAAGACACATCCTTGCAGTCTCCAAGTGTTTCGACTGGTCAGGATTGCTGCAAAGCAAAATTAGAGTTTACACTGAAAAATTACCACAAATAAACAAAAAATAAACATCACAAATCATAAATACTCAGAAAAGCTACTAAGGTACGTTCAGTAGTGGTGCCTTCCACTTAATGTTATAAGCAAAGCCAAAAAAGTGTTTCACAAGCACCAACTTCTAGCAGGAACACTCACTTCTCCACCCACCATAGCCACAGTACCTCCATACCAAACATACCTTCTATAAATTATTATAAAATATCCCATAACTACATGAAGTAATGGGATTTATAATATCTATCTATTGTTACATATCTTTTTTTCAAAAAAAAAATTGTCACATGTTTCATGTTTTGCAATTTTTAAAATTTACCTTAAATTTCAACTTTTATGTAACCTAAGCAGGTGTTAAATTCTATGTTGTAAAAGTAATGGATACCATACATCCAATGTATTGTATCCCAAAGCAATTCATTAGGAAAACAAACTGCGTACCATGGAATAACACCAAAACCTGATGGGCGATTTTCTCCAGTAGATGGCAAATACTCTGCCACTTTATTGGCAAATTCACTGCCCACCATGTTGTCCAGAGCGATATCAATGTCATAACAATCTTTGCCAAGCAGCTGCAGCAAATAATATCAAAATTCACAAGCAAGTAATGAAGGCAAATGGAAACTACATTCAAACTTAACAATGCATACAAAAACAACAATAGAAATGTCTACCTTGTCGCGAACCCATCCACCGGCAACGCGGAGCTGTGTTGTGAGATTGGAGTGGCGTAGAGTGTTGAGAAGGCAGTCGAAAATCTTCTTCTCTTTGTCTGTTAAGTCAATTTTCTCCTTCAGTTGAACCACCACCGGCTCCGCCATTGTTGCTCCACAACGCAAAATCCCTAGAGCTTTGATTGGGGCGGAAACATTTCGAAACGCAAAGTTGTTGTGAGGACGAAAGGTAGTTGAAGAGAAGACGCTGAGAAGAGGGTTGAATTTTATAGCAGCAGACGAAGAAGCTAGTGCTAGCCTCATGACTTGTTTGGTTTTTCTTGCTTGAGTAAATAAAAATAACAATCATATGTTTAAAAATGAAAAATTAAATTTCATTTCCATTTTATTATTTTGAAATATATTTTCAATTTGATCACATTATTGATATTATTCTTGACATTTACCTAAAATATATAAGGGTCTATTTGGGACTACTAAAGAGAAAGTAATAATGTGCATAGTGCTTAAACTATTTTTCCTAGCAAGTTTTGGAACAGTAGTTAGAATCTAAAATTGATAATGACTTATTGCATCAGAACTTAAAAAAGAAAATAATAAAAAAAAATTAAAAAATATATATATATTCTCCCTAAATTGAGACCTACCCAAGAATTAGCTATCCATAATAGAAAATCAAAATAAGACCGAAGACAGCATTGTAACCCAATCTGCATAATATAATTTAGCAGTGCATACCTTAGCTTAGTTAGAAATCTTAACACAAATGCTGACTCAACTGAGAATCTACAAAATAGCAATAATGCAAAAATAAATTAGGGAACACATCTTAATAAATTCTGCAAGGAAAAACCTAACCAGAAATAGGGCATAAATCAGAATAAGCAACTGAGAAATGATAACTAATCCCAAATGGAGATAATTAAAAGCTCTCAGGATGTTGAACATTCAACTACAAATGATAACAGAGCACAGTCAGCATTTAATTATTGCAATATAATTTTATTAAATCTGGTGCAAGTGAGTGCAATTATCCTTCAATCATCATCAGTAAAGCAGAATAGTATGCACTGAGCAGCCTTCACAATCAGACATATATGTATGTATATATTCATCCCTCTGCTTTACAAACAAACAAGTTCAAGGAGTCAAACAGTGCCAACACAAATTACGATTAAAAAGAAAAACCAAAGCAATCCAATTACCATAAAAGTCGAAACCCGATTTTACAGGAAAATTTTAAATTTGACAAAAAAAATTGAACTAAACATTGTGAAATATAGATAGAGTCGGTACCAGAAAATTGTTGAAATGAATTCGAAATGAAATATGGACAGAGTCGGTATGTGAGTTGCCCGGCGGAGCGGAGAGACGAGAGAGGCAGCGAGAAGAGAGATGATATTAGAGAATCATGGAACACACGATTGTCAGTTCCAAGTAGCTCAGGGACATTTTGGGAAAAACAAAATTTCTTTATGCCCAGTTTTATCAGAAACTGATAGTACTCAATTGTAAATGAAGGGGTATTTTCTCCACTTGAGGTTTGTAGAACAGCCTCTCCTACTATATGATTTCATCTTGTTGACCAACTAAAGATATGAAATGTTCAAAAATACCCTTATTTTATAAACAACTAAAGATCCAAATCGCTTCGCAAAATTTGGGTTTAGAAATATGCAAAGTATCATGTAAATCAAAATTTTGTTACATTAAGATGGTTCCAAATGCTAACAAGAAAAATTATCCATGTTCTGCATTTTAAAATATAAAATAAAATACAAAAATAAAACCTAATAAACAAAATCTGTGCATTCCAAAATCCCAAAAAAAAAAAAAATTATCTTTTATACTAGATGGGATTAAATTCTAATTCCAAACAAACAAAACCAACAAAATTGTAATTACATTATAATTTTATATAAAATCAAAACATAACATGCAAGAATCCTAAACACATAATTTCAAAGAACCCAAAAAACTGTGTCCAAATATCATTTATCTTTAACATAATTGAACTCAAAATTACAAAACTATAATTCAAAAACTAAAATCCAACAAAATTCATATGACACCATTTTCATGAAATATATAGTATAAATGAGCTCTACAAATGCGACCCAGATATTCTACTATTATTCTATTATTAAGCATTCACAAAATTGATAAACTACAAACAAATTATTCAGGTACAACAATCCATTTGATTCAGCTCTATTCACCAACAACAAACACTTATTATTAAACAAACCCCTAGTCTAAACAAGCAATTTTTGAATCCATGGATAAATTTATAAACCTAGGTAAACTAATAAAGGGAATAGAGATGGTGATAGAGATAATAAAAAATTTTGTACGGGTACAAAGCTACTGCTAAATACCAACTGCTGATGGTTGCCCAGGGTAGTGCTAGTGGACGTGTGTGAGTTGGAGCAGTGACGACGGCATGCGATGAAGGATTCCAAGAGTAAGCAGCGATGACGGCGTCCTCGAAGCAACTGTTAATAGCGGGGTGGTGGGCGATCAAAAGGGCCGCCACTATTTGTTTTTTGGCCAGGCAGAGAAGGGCGGTTACTGTTTATTGTGAAATAAGAGGTTGCTTTTTTCTTGGGATTTAACCGGAAATGACCAAATTTTATCCTCCAAATTCAAAATAATCACATTCATAATTTTCAATCAAAACTGACTACTCTCACAATTTCTAAACTAAATTACCCTTAACTATTCAGAAATAAAAATCCTTTACAACCACGATCTCGTTTTCTTTCGTTCAACTTCGAGCAAGGCATTCATCTTCTTCTCCAACTTCAAATACTATACTCGTCCTGCCTTCTCTATTTCTTTAATAGTACATGTCAATTTTTAATTTTTTAATTATACCAATATGAATGCATGAGAGGTTGATATAATTAAGAATGGTAATTTTTTTTTTCTTTGTTCGTGTAGGAAAGGGGGAGAATCTTCCCCTTCCTGAAGCGATGAAAGGGGGCAGATTCTACCTCTTTGTAAGTGCAGTTGCACTTATCAGGGGGTAGAATCTGCCCCCTTCGTCAGTTTGGAAGAGGGGCAGATTCTGCCCCCTTTCGTTCGTATGAGAGGGGGCAGTTCTTCCTTTTGCTGCACTAATGAGGGGAGCAGATTCTGCCCCTTTGTTCATCTAAGAGGGCAGATTCTGCACTCACAAGCGAGCAGCTGTATGTACTCTCGTAGAGGTTAAGGACCACCTAGAGAAAGATTTAACAACTAAGGTTACTCTCGTGGAAAAAAGAAAAATGCATAAGCTCGGGATGTCGGTTGAAGCTTCGTCAACCTCTCATATTTATGTCACGGATATCATTGCCGTGAAACAGGATAGATATGAGCATTTAGTTCATGTAATCAAATCTATGGAGCTTTCGATAAGTCGGGAATGGGTTGATTTAGAGTTAAAGGTAGACAACGCGAAATTCCTTGCTTTGTGCTCAGAGATGAGTCACAAGGTAAGTTGACTTTATCGTTGTGTTAGCTCACCATTCTCTATTTTTTAGCTACACACGTGCTTATTTCCATGTATATTCTATTTTTACCTTTTGTAGCTAAACTTCTTGTTATCTAAATGTCGAGACAAGTAGATATCATATATAATGCAATATCTATTTGAGATGCATTATAATTGTTATATCTAATTTTTTTTATATATATTTAATATAATATATTAGTAGATTATGATATAATACTAAAAAAGAATTAATGAAGTTAAATATTGAATAAAGTAAAACGTCAAATTTTTATTCTAATAATTATGTTGGATGCATCTATGTAAGTTGCAATATGATGATTTGATAACAATTTTAAAATAAATTTGTACTAGGTGTTGTTGAATTGATAAACAATAATAATTTAATTGAAAAAATTATTAAGTTAATTTTTCAGCACATTATTGTGTTAAATTCAGTGTTTTATAGTGTTAAGTATATTTATTTACTTATACAAATTTATTGGTTGATGAGAGAATTTGGCAATAACTCGACAAGTTACTGGATGCGGGGTACATTCAACCCTCGAAGGCTCCTTATGACGCACCAATTTTATTCCAAAAGAAGCAAAATGGATCGCTGTGAATGTGCATAGATTATCGCGCACTCAACAATGTCACGGTGAAGAACAAATACCCCATCCTTAACATTGTTGATTTGTTCGATCGATTGGGCAGCGCTTGCTACTTTACAAAACTCGACTTGAAAGCAGGATATTGGCAAGTGGGGATTGGTAAAGGTGATGAGACAAAAACAACGTGTGTAATAAGGTATGGTTCGTATGAGTTTCTAGTTATGCCATTTGGACTTACGAATGCACCCGCTACCTTTTGTAATCTCATGAATGATGTTCTCTACGAGTTTTTGGATAAGTTTGTGGTTGTCTATCTAGACGACATTGTGATGTATAGCAAAAGTTTCATAGATCATCTCAAGCACTTAAGGCGTGTGTTCACGAAGCTGCAAGAACATAAGTTATATGTTAAGAAGGAAAAATGCGAATTCTATAGGCAGAAAATGTTATTTCTCTGTCATTGGGTTAGCAACGATAGCATTCGCATGGACGAGAAGAAGATCAAAGCCATTTTTTACTGGACCAAGCCTAAAAAGGTACCCGAACTCTGATCTTTTTTTTGGTTTGACTAACTATTACAAAAAGTTCATTGAGAGCTACTCCAAAAGAGTTAGCGCGCTCACTAACTTGTTGCGAAAAGATCAAAAGTGAGAATGAACTGAGGCATGCCAACACGCATTCAACAACATCAAAGGTGCAATAGCTTCCGAGCTCAGCTATCGGATTTCAGCAAACCTTTCGAGATTTATACAGATGCGTCGGATAAGGCAATAAGTGGCGTGCTAGTACAAGAAGGACACTCGATAGCTTTCGAAAATCGAAAGTTAAAGGATACTGAACAACGGTATTCAACCCAAGAGAAGGAGATGACAGCGATAGTGCATTGTTTGGCAACTTGGCGGCATTATCTCCTTGGGATGCTCTTCATGGTAGTGACATACAATGTAGCAAATACATACTTCCACTTACAGAAGAAATTATCCCCGAAACAAGCAAGATGGCGGGAGTTTCTTGCTGAGTTCGATTTCAAATGGGTATACAAGCCTAAGAGGCAAAACAAGGTTGCAGATGCTCTCAGTTGAAAAGAAGTCGAGGGCTATGTGGCGGCCCTAACCTCAGCAGTTTCGAACTTTATTGACAAGGTACAGCAGCATGTCGAAAGTGACTCTACATACTGCCAACTTCGAAACGAGATTAAGGAAGGGCTCGTATGAAGATTTTGGCTCGAGGATGAACTGATTTATGCACGTGGAGGAAGGCTCTATATTCCGAGTGGCGGGGAATTTAGACACACATTATTACGAGAGACACATGACCCTCAATGGGCCGGGCATCCGAAGGTCGAGCAGATGATGACATTCTTAGAGCGTGCTTATTGCTAGTCAAAAATGGAAAAAGACATACGCTTGTATGTCAAGACTTGTCTCGTGTGCTAATTAGACAAGACAGAGAAACAGAGACCAATAGACCTATTACAACTATTACCGAATCTGGAGAGACCGTGGCAATTAATCTCAATGGATTTTATCTCAGGTGTGGCAAAGGCGAATGGGCAGAAATTGGTGTTAATTATAATGGACTGTTTCACTAAATATGCAGTATTCATTCTCACACCTCACGTATGCACAGCGAACACATTAGCGAAGTTGTTCTATAAGCATGTGATGAAATACTTTGGGATTCCAAAAGATATTGTAAGCGATAAAGACGCTTGTTTCACGGGCCGATTTTGAACAACACCCTTCAACTTGATGTGGATTGAGTTGAAGTTTTCGACGGCTAACCATCATTAAACTGATGGGTAAATGGAGAGGGTGAATGCATTACTTGAAGAGTACTTACGACACTACGTAACAGCCAACCAAATGAATTGGGTGATTTGCTCAATGTGGTATAGTTTTGCTACAATATACATCGTTCCTCGGCAACGGGAATAAGTCCAGTGGAGTTAGTCTTGGGACAACTGCCGCTTACTCCACATGAAGTGGCAAAACAATTTAATGGAGGAAAGTGCCTAGCAGTATATAGATTCGCACGAAACAAGCAAGAGTTATTAGCACAAATAATCGATAGTTTGGCCAAAGCATCTCAACGAATGAAGAAGTACGCAGATGCTGGAAGGAGACCGTTAGAGTTTGATGTGGGCGACAAGGTGCTACTTAAGCTCACACCTCAAATATGGAAGAAAATTAGTAGCAAAATCGTACACCGAGAGTTGGTGCCGAAATATGATGGACCTTTCGAGATTATAAAAAGAGTGAAGAGAGTAACATATCGGTTAAATCTACTCGAACAACTAAAGGTTCATCCCACATTTCATGTAAGTTTTCTTAAACCCTTCCATGAAGACTTGGTTGATGATGGGCGCCGTCAAGCCAAGAGGGCTCCTCCTATAATTCAGAAGCAATTTGATAAAGAAGTAGAGAAAATCCTTGATCATTGAAAATGAGGCGAAGCAAAAAGAACCGACACACAAAATACTTGGTTCAGTGGAAGAATGGCAGCGAAGCGGATGCTAGCTGGGAATAAGATGTCACTTTGTGGCAGTTTAAGAAAGAAGTTAAAGCATACTTGGACACCCTTTCCGACGAGGACTTCGGACTCTTCTGGTGGAGGTAGTTTGTTATACCCTTAAACATGTAGCACGCAACATACTCGATGTTGGCCTTACATCAAGTGAGAAAGTTGCAGGAAGTTTCCTAAGGCTGCACAACAAGTCTTGACGAATTGAAATTAGGGAAAGAGACTACGTTGCGGAGAGTGTCAAGAGACATTCGAGAATAGATTAGTGTTGTGGGAATACTAAAAGAACAGCCAGAATAGTGGGCATGCACCCATCAAACCCGAAAAGCAGTTGCAAGCGAGAATGGTATATGCAGCAATTGGGCAGTAGCTGAGCTATGCAATGGGTGTCAAAAATGAACATTGCGGGTGAATACAGATGCAGGCCGTGAGTTAGAAGACTTAAGGCAGTAGCGGGAGTATTCGATAAGGTCTCAAACGGGGTGCACTTATTGGGATTCAAGTACGGAAGACTTGGTCTTGATAAGGTGTCAAGTAAGGACTAAGTCAAGGTGATTTGGTTAAGTAGTTCTTTGGCTTAAAGGAAGTGGCACACAAAGTGACTTTAGACTTGTTAATTTAAATAGAAAAATGGTGTAATGACAGCATGTATGTGAGACATGTGGCTCTAGCAACTAGAGGTGTTGGTTGCCTTTGTATGTATATAAATTACCTAGTGAGAGTGCTAGAGATCATCAAGTGATCAAGTGAGGATCAAGTGAGTTGAGTAAATCTCTAGCACAACAAGGATTGTACATTTGTAATCTTTTCTTTGAGAAATAGAAAAGTTGAAGAGCGTTTTCTCTTCGTAAAATTGTGCAAGTGTGTTGTGTTTATTTTGGCTCACAAAAAGTTTCGAGAGTTGAACCTCCATTACAAAAGTGTGAATTTACTGGCTGAAGTAATTTGGCGCAAGCGTAGGGTTGTCGCATTCATAAAAAATCCCCTGTGACAACTATTACAATGGCTTTTTATTAAATGCATTACGCTCTCTTTTGTTTGAATTCTTAAAAAGTATTATAAAAAGTAACTCAAATTCGTCCGCTATTAGATATGAGCAAAATTTGAATCCTGAATTTTTTGTATAACTAAAATTTTGTTATCATTCAATTAACTAGCACTTACACATTTTAAATTTCTACATTAGAAAGAAAACTTTTTGTTTGTTTTAATTAGTTTAACACATTTCTAAAAATAATATCAAATAAATTATAAAATAAAGATTTATTTAGTATAACTTTTCAAATATAATTTTTTAAAATAAACTTTTTATCTGTAAAATTTTAAAGAAAAGTTTATTAATCATTTTGTTATCATATAACTTTCCAAAACATAGAGTAATAATTTAATAAAAAAAATTTTAATGTTATATTATAAAAATAACGTAAAATTTTAAAATAAAGTAAAAGTATTTTAAACAATTTTATCATTTTAAAAAATTTGAAAAAACTCTATTATCAAAAATTCAAATTTTAAATTTTTTTAATGAAAAATAATTTTTTTAATTTTTAAAAACCCATATTCAGTACTAGCTAAACGACATTCGAAGATTTAAAAAAAATTACATTAAAAATCTTTTTAGTAAATAAAAAGTCAAACAAAATAAATATTAAATAATGTTAAATGTGATATTATCAAAATTTATTACACATTCAATCATTTAATTTACACAATTAATACGACATTATTTGGGTAGAAAATTTGGGTAGGTATCTCGGGTTACTCCTCTTAAAAAATCAAGCATAAAATTTTGAAAATTGAAATATAAAATTGTAACTTTCGAAATCTAATACAAAATCTTAAAAATTCAACAAATATATTATTACAATCCATATTATATATAATTAAACTCTTATTTTATTTATGGTATGTTTAAAACTGAGACATTCCATAAAATCATTAGTGAACAAATATAAATAAATGAAACAACAGTTACTAAATAGTTCATTAAATACTTTTAATTATTGTACATTTAAAATCAAGAAAAATACAACGGTTACAAATATAACCTTAACTTCTTTGCATCATTTTCATTAACTACTATTCCAAAAGAAATAATGAAGAAGAAGGAGATAACAAAGTTACAAGCAAAGACTCTTTCATTCGAAGAGAAGAGAGAAATTGCCAAAAATGAAGAAAAGAATTTGGAAAAACAAATACAAGATCTCAGAAAATGGGTACTTTCTACTTCTCATTTTAACTTATTTTTACCCCATTTTTTAATTTTCTTATATTTTTATTTTTGTATTTGATTTCAAAACACACTTTTTTTGTCAAAAATTTAGTTAAGATTACTTTATTTTATTTAGTTATTTTGTGTGTTTTCCTTTTGCATGATAAGATTATGAAAAGGGCATTGACTTGTTTGTAAAATATTATAATTTAGCAAAATGGGTTTAAGAATTATTTAAATTTGAAGGCTACTTTAATTTATTGCTCAAAAATAACTTTTTAAAATTAGGTTAAAGACCAAAATTTTGAATTATATTCTTAATACCTATACTATCTAACCTTTTTTTTGAGAAAATATGTTACGTATAAATTTTTTGAAAAAATTTCTTTAGATTTTTATTTAATATTAAAAAATTTTAGATTAATATATTTTTAACTTTTTGATAAAAATTGACGGATAAGAAATAATTTGAGAAAGTTCAATTATCTTAAATGAACTTTTAAATCCGTTGATTTATCAATTATCAACTTTTAAAAAAAAATTCTTCTCGACAATTTTATTATGCATGAGCAAAAAATTTATCGAAAATCTTTTGATTATAAGTTACAAATTATTGCAAAATAAAATTCTGAAAATTTTAATTTAATTTAATTTAATTTTTTATTTATTGAACAGATGGAGGACATAGAAACCATGAACGATGAGCAATTGAAAGAATATCTTAAGAACAGACCTTCGGAACTGAAAACTCTGAAAATCCAAAGCAATGAAGATAGGCAGAAGGTATTATTTTAATGGATAAAATGTTAAATTCTTTTTAAGACAAAACAAAAATACTTTTCAAAATATGTTTTGTTTAGTTTTCAAAAACGTATTTTATAATTATACTTTCAAAATTATTATTTTAATATTTACATGGTAATTTATTTATTTAGTCTCTATATTTCTAAATACAAGTTTTGAAAAAGATAAGAATTGTTTAGTCAATTTTTATTCATTTATAAGGATTTAGCTACAATACATCCATTTATAAATATAATAATAATTATACCAAACTTTTTTTGGTTTTTATTATTTTAATAACACTATTTTTAAAATATTATTTTATTTTAAATTTTTCAATAAATAACTAAATATACCCTCATTTATAATATTGGGTCATGCTTTTCTATTTATTTATTCATTTTTATTTATTTTTAAAAATAAAAATGTGTTTGGTTACTTTTTTTAAAAAAAAGTTTAACTATAAAGTAAAAAAAAAACTCTGTTATTTTTATCATTTTTAAATAATATGCTTTTAAAATTAATAACAGTTTTTTTCTCAAATAACTACTTTATTTATTTTTAAAAAGAATATCAAACTTGTTCCATTTTAAAAAATACATTTTCAATTCTTAAAACACAATTTTAAAACATTATTTTTGAAGTAATTTTCAATTTTATCCATTGTTTTATTGATAATTTTCACAAATAACCTTAATTTTTTAACAATACTTAGCAATACCCTTTATTTTTTGGTAAGTCATCAACAATATCCTAAAATAGAATAAAATGACTCATTTATCCTTATTGTTATTAATATTATGTACATAAAGACAAAAATAACCTTATATAGTTAAAAAATAAAATTTAGCTTATATATAATTATTAATCTAATATCTTTATAAATATTAATTAATAATTAAAGTATAAAATATCAAATTATTAATTGGTATCTTTATAAATATTAATTTATTTATTATAATTAATTAATTAATTAATGATTACTATTTATTTTGATATATAATTTAATTTAATTTATTTTATTTATTATTTAAGAGAATATTTTACCTTAAATTTAATATATAATTAATTCATTTTTTCTCAAAAAATATAAATTATTAATTATATATAAGCTCAATTTTATTTTTTTAATTATGTAAGATTATTTTTGTCTTTATGTATATAATATTAATAACAATAAGGGTAAATGAGTTCTTTTATTTTATTTTGGATATTATTGATAACTTGTTAAAAAATGAAAGGCACTACTGAATGTTATTAAAAAATTAAAGTTATTTGTAAAGATTATCAATAAAACAATAGATAAAACTGAAAATTACCCTTATTTTTATAATTTTTAAAATAATATTTTATAAAAACAATTTTATCATCACAATTAATGTTAACAAAGGGTGAATGTTTATAATGCAGGTTCAAAGGGGTAGTAAGTCCAAGTATACTGGAACAATGGCATCAGTATTGAAGTTTCATAAAAAAGACAATGAAGATTGCTCTGCTTCTTCTTCTTCTAATGCTTGAAAAATCTTGTAACCAAATTAGGGTTTAATATCTCAACTCAGACATTTTGTATTTTAAGTTACTTTCAGTCAATTGTATGCGTAAATAAAATTCATTTATCTCTTCGTCTTCTGAAATGTATGCTTGAAATTGAGGTATTATGTTCACTATTCCCAAACTAAAAACCTTAGCAACAAATTTACTCGTATTGTGAGATAAAATCACTAAACAATTTGGTCGACGAATATGAAACAGTCACAAACATATCAAAGAAAAACTGAAGAATACAAGAGAAGAGAGAACATTAATTTGAATAGATTGTATCAATATGTTAGGTTTCACCTAATAATATTTGTATTCCTTTTTTTAAAAAAAAAGTCATATATTCTTTCAGAATCTATCCTGTATACACCTGAATCAATCCCTTTGAATGATAACACAAAATTCAACATATCAATGGGCCAAAGATTCAACGCAAATGAGATACCAAAGAAGAAAAAGAATAAATCACTTAGCTCATTGCGTTTCTCCCACCTTTTCTACTAACAGCTTCACACAACCTGCATGGCAATGTGTCAAGGCTTGTTGCACGAGTCTTTCCGTAGTTACCTAACAAACCGCATCTTCTCCACGCATGGTACTCTGCATAGGCTACGGGGTCATTAGCAAGGGTCTTCACATAAGAAGCCAATTCTTCCATGGAGCTAAATTTGGACCCATCTATTATTGAATGGGGTGGGATGAAATCCCAAACATTAGGGGCACCAAAATAGATGGGAACCGCACCAGAATCTAAAGCATAGAATAGCTTTTCTGTCACGTAACTCTCGGTCACGGTGTTTTCAATAGCGAGTACAAACTTGTAGTGAGACATAGCACAATGTAAATGATCCCACCATTTTGGTGTGACAGTAGGATCATTTGTGCACTCGGGATAGAGAGAAAGGGCCATGTCTAGTCCACCAACATTATTTAAACACTTGCCAAATGAATGGTGAGGCAGCAAGCTGAGAAGACTTCTGGCTAGCCGATTTCTTTGAGGAAGACAGCGTGACGAAGACCAGTAAACAAGTGTATCCTTCAAATAAAAATATGTACGTTTGGTGGGAAAGTATTGATAGGAAACATCAAAGAATCCAAGGACCTATTAGCTCAATACTTACATTGTTCTTATAAGAAGACACATGATAGTTTCGACCATTGTGAAACAGTGCACCAGCATAAGTCGTTTGTACATCATCTTTGGCATGATAACTAATAAATAGATCCTCAAGACCCGACCGTTTCCTACCGGCCTCAAGATCCATGTAAACACGAAGTGGATCTCCCTTGCTTCTCTAAAAAGCACAAGGAGAATTAGGTTAAAATTTGCTAAAGTTAATAGTAACAAGAATATAAAATGGGAAGCAAAAGATCAATTTGTACAAACCATTAACATATAAAAAAAGGGAAAAGCACAGACAATAACTGCATACAGAACATGATGATGATAATTACTGGTGGATTGTTAGCAAAAATGCTACCAAGATACCAGGATAGTGGCCATACTCATGCTTTGCATAGACCCTCTTACGACCATCTTATCTCATCTCTGACATTTTCCAAATTTTTCATCAACCATACATTTAAAACATTGAAAGTGGGATGAGTGATTTCTTTCTTTGATTACTCAAAAATGCAGTAGCAGTATCTCAAAACTTAAATCAATCATCTTCTCAATAAATACAAGTATCCCCAGAATTATACAACCAAAACCAAGCTGCAACAAGCAATACAATTTAGATTAGACTATGATTCAAAAAATTCATCTATTGACCACGATCTACCCATATCAAATGCATGGAAATTATGACCAAGAAAATGATTACAATATTAACGTGTATGTCTGTCTCTATTCAACTATTGACATATCGATGTATAAATAACACACATACACCGACTGCTACTGCATAGAGAGTTCAATGTCACTTCAAAAACTCTTTTCAATGTTTTGCATCCACCCCAGCTCTCCTTTCACTCTTACCCAGTACTAATATATTAGTGACTTATACTATCATTCTCTTCCTATTGAGCCAAAAGTAAATATGATTTTGCCACGCAAGCTGCCAGAACATGATGTAGGAAAATAGTTAATGGTGGTTCAAGTACAAATGAGAAGCTAAACTACAGATTATCATCTGTCAAGATTCCAGTATATTGGATCCTCCCAATAATTGGAAAAACATATTTGTTGCAGTAAAAACTTTTGATGCTCATACTAGTCTCTATGCAAGATATTGCTCCACAACCACCAAAAAGGGCAATATCAAATCCTCCCAATTGAAGCAAAAAGGAAAAAAAGATTATAATTTGGTCCAGTCCAGTTTCAAGGTGTGTGATTATAATGCTATGGGATTTCACTATGTAATCAAGGTGTGTAATTCATCAAATCAACCGTACACCCATCCATGAAACCCCTCCACAAAGTTAACACCCTCCACCCAAACAAGTCCCATAATAAGTAAAAAGAAATCATCTTTCAGAATATAGTCCCTATTTATTTAAGACCAGGACGTAAAATTTACCATGGCGCCTGCATAGTGAAATTTTGAATTGCTATACACTCAATGTTCATCTAAATTATTATGCAAATATTTGTCCCTTTTGTAGCTATCTCTAACCATATCATATTGCATAATTGCTCGAAAAATGCCTACACATCTGTCAAACAGGGAAAGGCCATCTATACTTCTAGAGAAGGCCCAGTGTTCAATCCCAAAAAGGTAAACAAATAAATAAATAACCACTCAGTATGCAAAGCCTTCCGCAACTTACTAACAATTCTGAAATTCCAGCATGTCCATAGACATTTTATTTAGTTTTATCTGACACTAATCCATACATAGAATATAAAGCTAAAACTTTCCATAAGCAAGACCAGAACTGCATCAATCCTATTCTCACTTAATTAAGCTTCACCAATTTTCCAACTAATATGAAAAATCTAAAAAGTAAAGCTCGTAAAGGATTGCCAAATCAATTTACAAACAGACAAAGCCTCAAAGATGGATACTACTATCCGCCAACTCTATAACTTAGGATAATCAGCAGGATTACATTTAGTCAAAACATTTAGGACCCAAACAATTACTGAGGTTTCTACTCAGTTGAATTATTTGATCTGAAATTCACTCTATATATACAACAGATGACAAACAATATAAGTATAGAAAAATGCATCAACGGCAAAATTTCATTTGGTAGCCAGCTTATTATCAGTCAACCATTAAACTTCGGAAAATTGGAATGAATAAACTAAGTATGAGGAAAGATAACCTGCAGCGGCGGCGTAGTGGTTTCAAACAGCAAGGCATCAGGTTTATCAGCAAGAACAGGAGATTTGGTCCATAAACAGCTTAACCCACATCGACAAGAATACAAGTTATCCATGTTATCAGGAATCCAGGTCCACCCTTTAACCAAAATACTAACATGCTCAATTTTCAACTCCCCACAATTACCATCATCTTCTTGCAAAGAAGCATTAGACCCAGTTTGGATCAATCCCTTGTGCTTCTCTACGAACCGAGCACAACCCACCTGAGAGTCCCATTTCTTGAATGCAGTTAAGAGATCAGTAAACGGTTCTGAAGCAGATTCGGTGATGGGCAATCTCGAATTCGTACCAATGGGTCGTTGTTGTCGGATTGCTGTTGAAATAGACGGAAATTCCAAGAAGCCGGAAAAGAAGAGGATCAAGAATGTGAAGAACAACATGATTGTGACGGTGAAGATGTTTAAGGGCTTCAATTGCATTATGCTTCCTCTCTAACTCTCCCAATTAGGAAATGTTAACACGGCAGTTTTAATTTCTTCTTACATTCTTTTGTTTGATTGGAAAAGAAAATTCCAAGTTAGGTCAGAACAGATCCAATGACTATCTAGTGGAACGCTTGTGTAATTGGAAATATTATAAATGAGTACATCAATTTCAAGTTTTAATTATTCAAAATGATGATTATAAAAAATTGAAGTTCACGAAAAACTCTTTAAAATAACCTAAAATAAAATGTTAACAAGCGTTATGTAAAATGGGGAATTAATATATACCGCCCCTAAAGTTTAAGAAACTCACATATGAACAGACGATTTGAAAACATTTACTTATGCCTCTCCTGGATGACCATAATTGACTCTTCATAATTATTATTATTTTTAGATAAAATTTCTCTTAATATCAAAAATTTACTCTAATATCTTAATTAATTTTAATAATTTAAAAAATATATTTAAAATTTTTATTTTATTAAAAATAACAATTATATTCTTATATAATAATAATTATTTAAAAAAATAAAATATAATATATTTATATAAATATATTAATTAAATAAATAATATCATTTTTTCAAAGTATCATTAATAATATAAATATTTATTAATATATTATAAATTTATTTATTTATTATTTTTATTATTTTATTAATATTTTAAATATATAATATACGTAATTCAAAGTAATTCAAATATTATACAATATTTCAACAAATAATTTAAAATATTATAAAAAATTGCATAAATAATTTAAAATATAATATTTAAATTATTTTTAATTATTTAATTATTTTTTATGTAAAATTAAAATTTAAGAATATTTTAATCTTTTTAAAAAAAGATTGTTAATTAACGATCCAAATAAGATATGTAAATTTTTTCAAATTTTTTATATATGTGAGTTTTCTAAACTTTAAAAGAGGTAGACGTTATTTTTTCTATACAAAAATTATACAATTAACTTGAAAAATATTTTTAAATAGCTTAAAATTAGGTTATTTTTTAATATAATTATCTTATAAACTTACTTGATTTTTAATCTAAACAATCCATTAATTCTTTAGCATTGCGTGACCAAAATACCCTCGTTCGGCTACAATCCATTTTGTCACGTTGACTTTCCTTCACTTTTTCCTAGTAAACTAGAAAACAAAAGGCAAGACAGGTCCATTTGGTTTTTGCCTCCAACCCGAATTAGCACCTTACTTACACACACACACGTGCGAAAGGATCGTGATGTTTCATTGTGTGAGTAGTGTTTAACTTTGAAGGGTGGGTCTATGTCTAGTATGTATTAATAGCCTATTTTGTATAAAAAAAATTTGTACAATGTTTGGCAATGGTTTTTTAATTGTACTAAACTGCATACAAATAAAAAAATATTGCGGTGGTATGGCTGGACTTGACCCAAAACCGTTTGGGTTATTATAAATATTATTAAAAAAGTTGTTCAACATTCTATATAATGATATTATTATTATTGTCATTTTAGTAATAAATTTTTAGTAATTAAAATTTATCTTCATACTCACGACTAATGATTACTTAAACGACAATGAAAATAATATCATTACATAAAGTATTATTCAATAAAATTTTTAATGATATTCGTAATGACCAAATAAATAACAATTGGTGGACTACTAATTGCCAACGACAAGGAATGAACGAAGACATCTCTCATACATAAGTTAAATTAAATTAAATAATTATTAACAAAAAATAATAATATATGATTAAATAATTAACAAATAATTTTTATGCAATAACTATTTTATATTACTATTATAGATACTAAAATTTGTATTGTATTATATTTTGTCCAATACAATTTATTACAATTTAATGAAGTTTGTTACATGCTACCAAACACACCCAATGTACTTGACAAAACGATCATGTCTTTTCCTACTTTATTTTTTTTTAGTATTACAAGCTTATTTGCTATTTATAATCTACCCGTATGTAATTCACAGGAACTCTGCGAGTAATGCTGGGAAGATACAAACACTGTTGTAGCACACCCAACACCATTTTAATATAACACTTCTTCTCTATTGTAATTTGCTTTATGGTTTGGTCATAGGCATTAGACTATAAGGTGGGATTCTTTTCATCAAATGAATTATACAAATGGACCTGTCTATAAGTTGTGCTAGAAATTCTTCAAGGTATCCTTTTTCTCAAACACAATTTAGAATTGCTTAGCACAATCACACAAGAGCTTTTGTTGGTTAATGCTCAGCGAGGTGGCCGAAACTTTAGCATCCAAGAAAATGGTGAACAAAATCCCCCGAGAACATGCTGAAAACCTGTCTATTTGTGGCATTTTTTAATTTCCTTGGCAATGATGCATTCTTAACAATTATATTGTTATAGCTTCTCACAAAATTATATCTTTTAAAATTGAAGTTTCCGATATCATAATTAAAATATTTGGTGTAAGTACCAAGAAAAAATCAAAAAACAAATCTTCATTTAACTTCCTCGCTTAAGGTGACCTGCACAAACACTCTGACTGCCATGATAATGCCATTCTCTTAACTTGAAAAGAAAGTGTACGAAGCAAATCGTAACACTAAATATCTCATCTAAAATTCATAAAGATCTTTGAAGTTGAAAGAATAGATGTCATTAAGATAATGGAATGATTGTATTTGATGGTCCTACGTTTCTAACTCACCATAGGCTAAGATAAATGAAGATATCATAGTAATTCAATCATCATTATATCAATCGAGGTCCTGACTTCGATTTTTGTCATTGTAAATAATAAGAATTATTTCTCACCTAGTATAGGTCTACCCACTCAATAGTGTGATCTACCATATTAAAAGTGTGGGTAGACTTCTTTCTATCGTGAAAGTAAATATCACCCAAAATTGAGTGTAAATGTTCAGGACGGCACTAAACTCAACACATTTAAGACTCTCGACTTCTAGTAAATGTTTAATGTAATATTAGTAGATTATATATGTAATATATAATATTAAAAAAAATTACCATTATATCAAACACCACCATGTGTCCTCTAAAATTTTTGATTTTCTATTATGAAAAAAGAGATCTATAGAACCTTGTTTATCGTGCCCAAAACCCCTTAGTCACCAATAGATTCTCTCTCATAACCTAATCTCTTATCTTTATTTGCCTACTCTTTTATGTTTGAAAACCTATCAAGGTTTACACTGTTTAAAATGTGTTTAAAAAGTTATCAATTACATTTTTTTAACAAAATTATTCCTACTCGAAATTTTATTTTTGAACATGAAAAAAAATTAAAATTGATCATTTTTAAAAAAATTTAAGTTGATCACTTTTTAAAAATAAGTATTAGTTATTTAAGAAAATTAGAAATCAATATTAGTTATTATTGAATATTCTACTTTACTTTATGTTTCTTAGTCTTTATATCAACTAACACCATTTAAAATCATTTTCTTTCCTAATTTAAACATCAGAGGATTATCGTCGGCTACCTTATCAGCATCATTGATAATTTTCGGTTTTCACAGGCAAGATAAAGGGATTAGAGACATATTTTACTAATGACAATGAAAGACTACGTACCATCATGATCTAAGCACATAATTCATACCTATTAAATTAACAACATTTTGCTGTTTCCATAACAGTAAAAGATTCTTATTCCTCCTCCTTACACATAATCAATTCCTTGAACTGGTTTCATTGGATATTTTCTTCCTTTTAAAGTTTATTATACATGCTCATTGTACATTAATCATTCGAAGGGCAATTGAGGTATTTTATTATTATTATTATTATTACAATCAGAATTATTTCAAACTAAGACCCGACTTCCTAACCCATAGTATTATGGTACTAACAAGCATTCTCTCCCACAATTTAAGTATTGGAGAAAAATATTTTTAAATTTGTTATTTGATTTTATAAGTTATATATTATAAATTGTTATAATATATATGGTGGTAACAAATTTTAAATCACACCATTAATCTTATTCATTATTTATTTTAATATATGAGTTACAAATGTTTTATTTTTAATATTTTATTTATTACTTAAATTATTTCATTTCTATGAAAAAAGTGTTTGTGTAAAGTAAGACTATCAAAATTTTATTTTAATATTGTGTTTTAAGCAGTTATAATATTAGAGACTTGACATTTATCTTATAGTGGTCTTGTTTCTCTCTCGTTTAATGTTTGTTTATTTTAATAATCTTTGTTATATTCTTATATTTATAATTACGATTTTAATTTACATATGTTTAATAGATTACTTATAAATATATTTAGGGATGAAGTAAAAAATGAATAGTATAACTAGAGGTTAAAATAGTTAAAAAGTAAAATTAGTAGGCTAATAATTTAAAATAATTAATAAATTAAGAGATAAATAAATAATTTTATAAAATATAAAGTCAAACTATATATAAATCTAGAATAAGAATTTAAAATATAAATATTATAATACAAAATTTTAAAAAATGTGGAGTCTAGAAAGTCAAGCCCCTCAAGCTCTAAGAACGCACGCTGAATATAGACAACAATAGAAATAGTCAATTTTGCAATCGAATTACAAGCCTACCCATGACTTGTGTGCGCATGACCTATTTATAACAAATTTGGCAGAATTGATAGAAAAAAAGGACCAAATATTTTTAAAATAAATTTTGGCCATAAATAATAAAAGAAATGCTAATAGGCATAATTCAATATAGCAGAAGTTTCAAATATTAAAATAGCATTGAACTGTAATGCTATTAACCTTTTCAATTACTAAAACAATAAAAAACTATATTTTTCATGAACAACTTAGGACTTTGTTATTTGAAGTCTGCATATAATTTTTTAGATATTTAATAGTCGTTTATTTTTTAATTTATATATAAATATTTGTTAAAATTATCTTAATACAATTAAATTAAAAATTTTGATTTAACTCTAAATGAACAAATATTTGAATAAGGGGTATTATCACATACCTCGTTGAGATATCATAAACTATCACATAGATAGAAAGTATTGTCTTTATATCACTACTTGTCCTTAACCGTAATTTAACTTACACCAATATATATATAGTTACAAAAATGCCCCTAGCTCATTTTCCTTGAAAAATAGTTTATTTCTCAACTATAGCTTACTATTTAGTAAGTACTAAATACAATGTACTCTACTTTTCGACAAGAAAATTTATTTAATAAACTTCTCAAATGTTTTAATGGTAAAAAATGATTAAATTTTGATGTCTTAGAGTAACCCGATTAAGGGAAGGATGAGTTTTTAGTGAAGAATGAGTTTTTGGTAGTGGTGATGATAGTTATGGTCGGAGAAGGGAGTTATAGGTATGGAGGATGAGGATAAGATTTTGGTGGTGGTAGTGGTGGGTATAGGTGTGGTAAGAAGAGTGGTGGGTAGTATAGAGGAAGAGGATGAGTTTTTGGTGGTGGTAGGTATGGTTGGAAGAGTGATGGTTTAAAGATATGGAGGTAGTAGTCGCAGGTATGAAAGAGGATGCATTTTTAGTGGTGGTGGAAGAAAGTGGGAGGTAAGTGTACATATTGGTAGAAAAACAAAAGTCAAAATTAAAATTTTTTTACGATTATACCCTTAAAATTGACGATCAACCAACGATCAACTATAATATCAGGGGACGTATGTGATACAAAGCTAATATTTTCTATCGATATGATAATTTTTAGTACTTCAAGGAAGGTCCTGTTTGAATAATTTAATATTTTTATTTTATAAAAATATGCATATTTTATTAATTTATTTATTAACAAAATTAAAATCTTAGATAAATATAATAAATTTGTATGTTTATATATTTGTAATAATATTACAATATGATTTATCATTTTTTTTTAATTTTTATTGATCTTTATATCATATGAATTATTGATTTTATATTGTTTTTTACTAAAAAACTTAAGCAAATATAAGAAAAGAAAATATATTGTATATTTAATAAGGGAAGAATATATAAACTATTATAATCAATTAGAAATTATTTAAAAAAAAAGATATATCAAATAGAGAAATGATGTATATACTTATATGATTTATTAAATAATTTTCTTTTTTTATATATTATTGTGTTCATATAATCAAAATTATTATAGAATATAAGTACATTATCTAAAAAGATAAATATGTCAAAATATCAATTTTCATACTTTTATTTAAATAAACAACTTAATACTTATTTTCAGATAAATTAAAAAAATAAATATATTATTTAAATTCATATTTATGGTAAATTTAGATTTTAATTATTTTTAGAATTCAGATAAAATAATAAACGCTATCTTAATGAATAAAATCATAATTGTTGTCATTTCTTTTATACACAATTAATTTGTTTGTATTAATAACAAATATCAATATGCCAAATAATAATAGAGTTTCTTAGTAGGGCTATTAAATACATACCAAAAATTGTCATTTCAATTGGTTTGGTTTTTTAACTTCTTAATTTATGAAGAAAAAACTTGGGCTATCTTTGGACTTTATATGAAGGCATATGATCCCTGTAGCAGTAATATGATTGCTATAAAAATTAAAGAAGCCTTGTTATGTTTTATAATTTATAACATTTTACTTGTATGTGAACATTTTTGGAAACATTATATTTTGCAATGATAGTGGAAAATTTATTCATTTACCTATTTATATTACTAATTGAAGATATTTTATTTTTATTTTTTTGGGGGATGTTCTATTTTTAGCACAATAATATGCTGTTTATTCAATTTTGTTATTATACATGATATTATATCTAGTAGTTTAAGCGTATTTTATTTTTCTGTAACATAAATTTCATAAACATATTTATGCAGAGTTAAATAGCATATTAAGAATTTTTATTGTTATTTGGCATATGAAAATTTATTATTAATGGAAAAAAATTAATTATGTATAAAAGAGATTTCATTAGTTATAAATTTATTCTTTAAGTCATTGATGAAAATAAATATATTATTTCATTTAAAAAATGTTAGAAATAAAAATATTATTTATTCAAATTAAAATATCAACAATTAATTTAGATAAAATTATATACTATAATGCTACTAACCTTTTTTTTAACTTTTTTAATATTTATTATAAATTAAGATATGAATTTTTTAGTATTTACACAAAACTAAATTCAATTCATAGATTATAATTTATTAGTTTTATTTTATTTTATTTTTTTTAATATACTATAAATACACTTAACCCAATTGTTTTCTTGTCAAATAATTATTTACATTTTTTCTACTGGTTCTTAGTATTTTAACTTGAATAAATAATTTAATATTTTTTAAAAGTCAGGAGAATATATGTATAAGAATATCTAAATAAATTGGGGTAAATCTACATAAATATTTTATGATAAAGGAGAATAATAGATTATAGTAAGTGAATTCAATTTATTATTGTGTGAATAAAGTAATACAAATTTTGAATAAATAATATTTTTATTTCTAAATTTTTAAAAATAATTAAATAAAATATTTTTTTATATCTAACATTTTAGTCTCAAATATATTAAAAATAAGGACTGGATGGCTAATAATGAGTGAAATATATTTAATTTTATTAATTTACTAAAATTTAAGTATAAAAATGATAATATTTTAATAGGTCAAACTAATAGAATTTTAGGTCAAGGGGGTATCTTCTTATTTTCTTAAAACACATGGGTATCTTCGTACTTTCTCAAAAGTCAAGGGTATTTAACACTCTAAAATTCTATGGGGTACTTACTCTATTCTCTAAAGTTAGGGAGTATATTACAATATCTCTTTATTTATTTTACAATGTATTAAAAAGTCAATATTAATCAAGTTAATCAGTCAAAATTTTATAGACTCATATGTCATTAATTCTTTTTCAGAATTTGAAGCAATAATGAGTATCATAATTAAAAATAATAATATTAAACTAAAAAAATGGATTCCAGAACTGAAAAATAATTCAAACTAAGATTTTTACATGTCATTAATTTTTTTTAGAATTTAAAATAATAATGAATATCATAACTAAATATAATAATATTTTAAACAAAAAGAATGGATTCCCCATCTAAAAAATAACTCAAACTAAAATTATTCATGAAAATGTAGAATATATAGTAGTACGTATAATAGTATTATATCAATTTATAAAGTTAGATTTGTATATGTAATTAATTAATATGATATTTTTTTATATATATTATCATTTCAAGTTTTTATATATATAAAATAAAATATATCATTATTTTAATATTTATCATTAATTAGGAGTTGAAAATAATTCTTTTTAAGTACTATTATATAAGGGTTGATTATTAGTTTCTAATAAATTAGAACTTTTATGGGTATTATTAATAATATTAAGACTATTTAAGTTAATAGGCTAAACTTTAAAGATGTATATTTTATTATATTTAACCCTATCAACTAACATAAGAGAAGTTCAAGATATTATTAAACAACAAGGGGTATCGGGGTATTAGGTTAAACAATAGGGGTGAATCGAACATTCTCCCTTTTATGATGTTACATTATTATATTCGCATATTTATTTTCCTACATCACATTGTGTTTTAAATCATATATATGAGATTAGCTATACTTTTGCTAGTTATTGAATAATTTAAAAATATTTGTCCTATGATAGAAACTAAATTTAAAAAGTATTGGAAAGATATTCTAAAATTTTTTATATATACATCAATAATGGATCCTAGGATTAATTTCAAAGGTGTAATAATATTAATAAATGAAAATATCAAAAAGTTGAAAATTACATGTGATGTGGATGTTTCAAATATTGAAAAGTTTTTGTATGATATTCATATTCGGTATCAAAATTTAAGAGAAATAAATGTACCAATTTATAATTATTGTGATGAACCAATAGTTGATACTCCTTTATGGAAAGTTTTAAACACTTCTACTTCTTCTTCTATTATTGGTTCTAATGAATCATAAAAATATATTTCTACTGATTATAATAAATTATTAAGTCTTGAAGAAAAGAGAAATTTTGATATTTTATAATGTAGAAAATAATTGAAAGGACTTTTCCTATATTGTCTATTATGGCTTGTAATGTATTAACTCTTCCTATATCTATTGTAGCATCAGAATCTGCTTTTATGATAGGAAATAGGGTATTAGATGAAAGGAGATCAAGATTATCTAAAGATTCTTTAAATTGTTTGGTTTGTTTGAAAGATTGGAAGAATGTAGAAGATAGAATTCAAAATTTTATCAATTTGATAGAAGTAGAAGAAATAGAAATAGGAATAATTCTTTAGATATTTTTGCTAGCAAGAATCAATTAGATTTTATATGTAATTTAATTAAATTTTTAATTTTTAATTTTTATATAAAATAAATAAATTAGATAAATTATAAATGATATATAGTGCAATATATGCTAACCTAGTTGGAATGTATTGTATCTATAGTGATGAAAATTTGTTCAATTAGTGCTGTCATTTTATAAATTAGAATTTCATGCTTTTAGAAATTTTATTTTCTTAATTTAAAATTTAAAAGTTTAAAATTTTTATTATTTTATGTTATTAAAAAAATCAACCGAAAATTTAAATTTTATCATTTTATGCAAATTACAATTAATATAAATAAATCAAAAATTAATAATTAATAACATATAGTATTCATGAAAAATTAATAAATGGGCCAAACGAGTTGTAATAGTAAAAAATTTAATGTGCGACCCGACACAGTATGGCACATAAATAGTAAAGGGTCGGCCCAATATAGCACGATACTGTTCAACCACAGGCCGTGATAACTTAGCCCGAGATAGCCCATTAGTTGGTCGTATCGTATCGGACTGTGAACAGAATCGTACTATGTTGAGCCATGTTAATTTTATTCATAAGCCGAGCCCTGCTCGTTTTGCCAATTCTAACGCTGCACATGACTGTGCGGAGCCATGAACAGCAGGATCAAATAATAACTTTTATTTACTATTTGCATAAATAGTTTAGAATATTTATTAGTAAATGCTCACTAATTTCATTGTTAATGATTTAAATAGTAGGCTCAAATAGTAGACAGCACAACCCAACTTGTGAATATTGTTAGCACGACCCGTGGGCTTTTTGTCTCGAGCCAGCTTATAAATAGTGTCGTGTCGTGCCAATTCACAAGTTGGGTTGTGACGGCCTCAGGCCGAGTTGCACCGCTTTACCACCTCTACTTTTTAATCACATTGGCTAAATCCAATTATAACTTGCTATCTAGCTAACAATTTTATAGTAATAGCGTAGAAAAACAAGCCACAAAACCTACTAAACAAATAGAAAAAAAAATTGATGGAGTAAAAATTAAAAAGATAACATCATCATCTTCCTGCCTAATCACTCAACTACGGGATTATAAATTTAAAATTACAAATAAGTAAAACTCACAAATAAATTTTTCAAAACTCAAGAAAAAAAATAAATAGGAGTATATTTGTTGTATTACTTGCAAGAGGAGTGAGCTACCAATAGAGTTGAAGACAAATAAATCTTTGTGAAGAAACAAAAAAAATCTCAATTCAATTTTTAGGTTTCTTATTGGTGATATGATAATAGAAGAGATAGATGAGAGAGCTAAAAGAAAAGAGGAGAGAGTTCAAGAGAAAAAGAGAGGAAAAAGAAAAAGAGAGGAGAGTATTAATTTTTAATACAGTGCAACCAAAACACTACCATCTTCATGGGTCAAATTTTGAGGAGGTTGGGTTGTATTAATTTTAGTCTTAATACACTTCAGTCCCTTGACTTTTTGCAATAAACACCGCATTAAAATTTTTTTTATCTAAAATAGTTAATTAATGTAAGCCAAACCCGCCTACCAGACATGCCCAAAGCAAATAAGTGTTCAAATAAGATATTACATTCTAAGGTTAATTAACATGAATGCTCGAAAACTAAGTGATGGATTATTATGAGCCAATTAGAAAGGGCTTATACCAAATAATTTCACAAATGAGCGTAGAACATGCAAGCTAGCTCACATCGATGAGCATTCTCTAAAACGGCTATAGAATGCTAGAAATCGAAGAAATACTCTTACGAGAGCCAAAATATAAGCACCCTAGCTAGTAGGAATTTCATAAATATTTCGTCTTTATCATATACTAATGCCTCAAGATGTAATTTTGATTCATGTTAATGAAGAACTATTATTGCTTGGCTCTATTTTTAATTACAGAAATGAATTCTCTCGAGGTTTTTTGGGAAAATCCAAAGGCGTATGGATGTTCAAGGAACTTCATCAAGAAATTCAAGAACATATTTGCTATCTCTTAAGAAATTCTTCAAAGTCTTTTGTGAAAGTCTAAAAAGCACAGGGGTTGTTCAAGGAAGTTCGTAAACGAAGTTTAGAAACACATTTGCAATTTCCTATAATAGTCTTGTAGTCTTTTAGGAAAGACCGAAAGACATAGGACTTCACTCAGGAAGTTAGGAATAAGCCCACCATCGAATAAAAACATTATCAATAATTCTTTGACAAGATTTCAATCGCATAGTAATATTCAAAGAACTTAAATTCAGGAACACATTTGCAATCTCTTAAAAGAATTCTCTAAAGTTCTTTGAAAAAGTTACAAGGGCTTTCTCAAAGGCACAAGGGTTATTCGATGAATTTCAACAAAGAAGTTCAGGAATGCATTGGTCATTTCCTTAAAACTCTCTAAAATCCTTCAAAAAAAAATCCAAAAACACAAGATTGTTCGCAAAATTTTGTTAAAGAAGCTTGGAAATACTCCTTCTCTTTCAAATAGATTCTCTTCAAATCTTTTTCCAAGTAAAAAAGAATCAAAAGTATCATGGATTGTTTTTATTGAAGAATTATATCCTTTAGAGTTATCGCCACTCGTTTAACCCCCTCTTTATGAATCTGTAAATTTTATCAACAATGTCACCAACTCGATTGTTTTATCATAAACCCATAGCTTCTATTAGCGCACCATTTCCATCACCTAACTTTCATTGTCATTACTATCATCATAATCCTGATGAGCCCATAGCACCCTTTTATCATCATCATAAATTGGATAATGTTGATCGCATTACTGACCTTAATATCACACAACTCTAATTTTGATGATCACAAAATACGTAGTCCAATCAAAAAAATTAAAAATACGTTTCAAGCTCACTTTATAAAGACAAGGCACAAGTGAAAAAGACAATAATCTACATATAATTTATTTATTTAGGCTTGTGTTTTTGTAAGTGTGTCATGCATTAATTGAAGGCTCAAAATATTTTAGGCATGTTATATGTTTCATGAAAAACCAGGCTTAAATGCAAAGTCTTAAAACCTACACTTTGAGACTTAAATACAAAATTATCAAAATTTCAAAAAATCGATCCTTGTTTAGGAATCGGGTACTACTGAATTCGGATTTACGATAAATTGAGTTTTATGTTGAACCAGGCTGCGTTGAATTTTTTGTATGGAACGGTGTATTGTTCATCCAGTCAACCTAAAATACAATTTGGTTGACTAAATTTGTGATAGAGTGTTTCTTAAGTTCGGGTGCACATCTAATCAATCGAATTTACCACCCGATCGATCGAATTGCATGAAATTTGAATGTTTTGGGTTTGTAACAGCTAATTTTTTAAAAAAATATAAAATTATATATCATTCAATAAGCTTATTTTCCAAAATCCTAAGATTACAAAACATCATATAAATCCTTTTGAGCTCTAATTCATGATCACACATTAGGATTTTCAAGAACATTTAATTTCATCATCTATTCTTGAGGAGATCAATATTGTAAGTGTTCTTTTCTTATTCTTATTCAATTTTATTGTAATAAAGTAAAGAGAAAATATCAATTTCATCCCAAATATATTTCAATATTACCACTTATATTTCTATTGTTTTAAAATTATACTTTTAGTCCCTGCTGTTATAATATGACTGTTAAATGTTATTATATTTTATTATTTGATACATTTTTCCTTAACTAAATTAAATTTGTATTGGGTTTAAATTAATATAAAAAATAAACTTCTTTTTATTAAGGCTCTAATTGCTTTCATTTTTATTTTTTATTTTAACAAATAATTATTGGATAATATTTTTTTGGATTATAAAAAATTTACAAAAAAATATTCATAATAAAACTTTATAAAAATGTCTTATTTATAAATAATTTTTACAAGAAATTTAGGTTTTATTATATTATTTTTAGTTAATTTTATTGTAAAATTAAAACACTCAAAAGAAATAGACTTATTTAGATTTTATTATTTTATTTTTATTTAATTTTATTGTAAAAATAAAAAAGAAATAAACTATTTAGATTTTATTATTTTTATTTTTATAAAATTTTATAATTTTTATTTTTATTTGATCTTATTTTAAAATTTTAAAAAATAGAAAGAAATAAACTTATTTATATTTCAATATCTATATTTATATATGATTTTATTGTAAAAATTTTAAAATAAAAATAAATAAATTTATTACATTATGAATTTAATTTTTTAGTTTTAGTAATTTTTTATTTGAAATTATTTTTTATTAAATAATTTTATTTTTAATATTTGTTTGAGTATTTTGGAATTTACTTTATTTTATTTTATTTTTTAAAGATTAGGTGACATTATCATTATTACTATAGGGACAATAAGGTCATTTGTACTCAAAAAATGAATTTATAAAGTTGGTGTTATAACGGTAGGGACTAAATATGTAATTTTGAAACAGTATGGATGTAAATAGTAATATTAAAATATATTAAAAATAAAATTGATATTTTTTCTAAAATAAAATAAATGGGTCTTTTACTTGGTTGAGTGATTTATGAGTATTTGGGGAGTATAAACAATTGTATATGGTTGTTGGGAGCTAAAATCCTAAGTTGTAATTGTTAAGTCTTGTAGAAACCAAGACTTGTTTAGTAAAGTTAGAAGGAGTGAATGCAAGCCAAATGATTACCAAACCACTTGAGTCTTCTATTCTTCTCTTGATTCCTTAAATTTTTATATCTGTATTTAATTTGTATTGTAGGCGTTTGGAATTAGAACGAAATTTATTGTAATTTGTGATTAGAAACCTAATTCATCTCCCTCCCCTGTTGTTTAGGACTATTTCACACATATCATGGAAGTAGATAGGTACAAATGAAATAATAATAATGTATTATTTATAGAAAGAAAAGTTAGATCATAATCACGTTGTTGCAAAGCTACTGCCTTTGGGCATAACTCGAGTAGTTTAGGGTACATTTGATATTTTTAAATCATTATGAGTTTAAGTAATAATATAGGATAAATGGTTGATATTTCATGAGTGAGATTTCTCACTTATATCCAAATTTTTTTAAAAAAAATGTTGCAAAATTTTCAGCAAAACCAATTAAGATTACCTTTTCAATATGTAATTAATTACTCATAACCTGCAATGTTTTGTACCCTCTTTACCTGAAAGAACATTGCTCTTCTCACTTCTGTGCCTTAGACAACTATTTAACTATTTAGAGATTTTTTTAATTTTAGAGATTATTATTTAGTTTTGACTTTTTTCTTTCTTAGCATCCTACTAAGTAGATGTTTATTGCTATAATCACTCCAGATTTTATATAAATTTTGAATTTTAGAATTTAAAATATTACTATATGTTTTTTTTAGATTTCATGGCCAAATTAATTATTTTATGCAAAAAAAGAAGGTGATAATAATGGGAAAATAATCTTATATATATGTTCCTATTTCTTCCAAAGTTAGGGATATCTTTCTATTAGGAGAATTTTTATTTCTCCTCTATTGTTAGACATAATATTTCATGACCCCTATTGTTTAGTTACCCAATATCCCCAAAGATTATTTTGTTAGCAAAAATTATTCCTTTTCGAAGGTAATTAAATAATTTGATACGATTATGATATAAATGTATATGAGTAACACGTGTCATCTTTCTATTGACCAACTTACAGCTTGGTTGACCGCCGCCACCAACCATTATTGAACATCATCTATTTGAATCACTATAGATATCATTAGAGTCCTTAGTGAACGCTCTATAAAACAGTGTCATCACCATAGTTGTTTAAACAACCGGTCATCATAGATATTAAGTTAAAGTTTTGTTACCCAAAAATTCAATTTTAAATTTACATCAAACAGTTGCTTAAAAGATAATGGTGATTGTGTCATTGTGTAAAGTGTCAACAAAATTTTTTATGATATCTACAATGATCCAAACGAATGAAAGTTGGTGGTATTGATCATTGGCTAGTAACGAGATGAATGGCAACAACTTTTGGTTAACTATGATTTGTTTAGGTCACTATAAATATCATTAGAATATTTGTTGAATGGTCTATGCAATGGTACCATCATCGTCGTTTGAACAATCGTTCATCGTAGATTTTAAGTTAAATTTTTAATATTAAAATTTCAACTTCAAATTTACGGCAAACGGTTATTTAAACGACGATAATAATAGTACTATTATAAAAAGTGTTTAATAAAAATTTTAATGAAATTGACAGTGACTTAAATATATGACATTTAATGATAATCAATGTCAGTCAGTGGTGGTCAGCAATGGTAGTCAACTCAATTATAAGTTGTCTAATGGAAATATGACATGTATTAAGGTCACGTGTATTTTTTTTGTAAACTTTTGATGCAATTAGGATGATAAATTAGTAATTGTCCTAAAAAAATTAATAATTTTCAATAACAAAACTAATGTGAGGGGGTGATAGAAATATTCGACAAATAGCATGAGGTAATAGAGTATTAAGCCACTCTCCCCTTCCTATTTTATCAAAAATTAGTGGGGTACTTAACAATACCCCAAAACTCAAAGGACGTCTACTGTTAGGGTTTATGTAGTACAAAATATTTCCCACAATTAAGATAATAATTAGTGGGGTATTTTTTTATCTCTTTTAGTCATTTCACTCGAAAATAAAATTTTGGCTACAATAAAAATTAATAAATTGAGTGTTAGCAAGCTTTATTGGACCAAATCCGGCCCACTATTAGGCCTAAATATAGTTGTATATCCATCTGGACCGGACCTAGGCCCATCATAATCATATCAACTTATGATCGCTGGCTTTTGAATGAACTAAATTCACTCGTCTGTTTTTTTCTTAAAAATATTATCAACATATAATAGACTTTTTTAGTCCTAATATACCTTAAAAAATATATTTAAGTTTTTTAAAATTCTTACAGTTTTTCAAAATGTTTTCCTTGAATTCTCCTTAAATTCTCATAAAATTTATAATAATTTTTTTAAAGATATCACTAATAAAAACTAGTCAAAATGCGATTATGGGTATGTTATGATAAATTAAAAAATAATATTATTGTCTCATCATAATAATAAAACTAAAAAAATCATAGTATATAATAAATTTTTATTACAATTTAATGTGAAAGTATGATGCATCAATATTTTCTTTATATTATCTTTAAAAATTAATAAATAAATAAAATGATTGAAATGAGAATCAAACTAAGGGCACAATTTTCATGTAACTTATAATTTAAATATATTTCTCATGACCTTAAAGCCACATCAATCAAATGGATAAGATCTCCACCTCTATTATTGGTCATAATACACACACACACACACACATATATATATATATACACAATATTATATTGTTGGGTTGTTGGTTTATTGTTCTTCAAGGAAAATGTTTCCCAATTTTGTGTTAAATTGTTCTTGTGATTCACAAGCAAACTTATATATCACATTTGTTTATGCATTTAAATAATAAAAAAAAAAGATACATCACACTTTCACATGTGAATCATTTTTCAATTTTATATATATACATATAATTTAGTTACTAACTCAAGTTAACGTGCCAAACATATCGTATAATATATCTTCAAGTTAGATTAGAATTCAATCCATTTAATATTGTGTTAATAATTAAAATTTTTACCTAATTATTAGGTGGAATACAATGAAATTGTCCACCTAACATTTTTAATATTTAATTGTATCTATTAAAATATGCATAGTACTAAAAATTAAAATATTAATCAATTTATTTTAAATAAAATTAAACATTTTTTTTAAAATATGATAAATATAACTAAAATATTTTTAAAATATAAAACATATAATAAATACTTATTAAATTATAAAAGAATTAACATGATATGATTACTTGAACAAATAATGGAATTATATAAAATTCACATGTTGACAATTTTAAATTCAAATATGATGTTATTATTAATTATATAATATTTATATTATTTATTTAATAATTGTGTTAATTTAAATTAATTCGTAAGTGTTAATTTCGTGTAAAGTTAATGGATGGTGTTATAAACTGTTGCCTATAATAATATTTTTTAAATATAAAAAATAACGGGGGGGATTATTGAGATGTAACCACATGAAAGTTTCTCTCTTTTCCATGCTTGGAGCCTTTTACTAGGTGATATGCATTCCTCAAAACATTTTCTACTTAATTTTGTATGGGAAACTCAAACTAGTCAAATTTATAGGACTTCACAATCAAGATTTAGTTGTAATATTGATTTGAGTGCAAGCATTTGTATAATGGATTAGGCTACAATACTTGTATCTATTGTTGCATCTACCTTTTTTATAACATCAAATAAATAAAACTAATTTAAAATTTGAGATAAATTTTGAAAATTAAAAATATTTCATATAAAAGTTAAAATAGTAACATAAAATTTGATAAAGAAAATTGTGTATGCATGAAAAGTCGATTTCTTTGTCTAATTAGTAATTATCATGATTGATTATAGTAGATATTTATTTTTAAACTTTACATTAAATATTTCAATTTTTTATTTAATTAGTAATACTTATTTATTGTAATTTGGAAAAAAATTTACGGTTTATATAGTAGATCTTTATAAGGTTGCTCTTTATTTACGATGTTAAGACATAGTTTACGTTTGAGATCATCTTTCTATTGAGGTAAATTTTTTCGATGAACTTTCATCATCAATACTATTATCTTACTCATAATGAGATTTATTTACGGTATTTTAATTTTTTTAAATAAAAAAATTATATGATACATAATGTAAGTAGTATTCTTTGTCATTTCCCGTTTAAATTTTTTTCCTTAAATTTTCTTCATGAACTTTTCCGAGAAAACAACTCTATAACGAGCCACGTGGAAAGTCCTCAGCACTCCCATGTATTTCTTTTTTAAAATTTCCTTCATAAAATTCCTTTGCAAATTTCTTTAAAAGGGAAAACTATAAGACTCACAATGTAAGTAATCTTTTTCACATTCTCTCACGTGATTTCACTTACAAATTAAAACTATAACATTCAAAACGTGAGTAATCTTCCCCACACACTCACGTGATTTCATTTGTAAATTATTCCACGTGTCATTTTTAATCTTACCACACAACACAAAGCATCAATAGAAAGAAAACAATGTTAGAACTATTTACAGTCAAAAAAATTTTAACTTGGCATTTATCCATCAATGTTTCCAAATGGATTCAACAATTTAATAATTTAATTTTTGTTGTTGTACTTCCTTACAATATTATATATGATGAATAATAATAAATAGTATTTGTTGATAATTAAAATTAAGGGATATTATCACATTTCTTTCCTGAAATTTGAGTTTGTATCACTTAAAGAGAAAGAATAAATATTGTATCACATACCTCCTCTATGGTGTTAGTCAACTAACTTCAAATAATAAATTTACTCAAATACCCTTAATTATTTATTTTTATTAAAATATATTTTTTAATATCTATTTTTGATTTGTTGTGTGTTAATTAATTCAAATATATAAAGTAAATAAAATATAAAAAAATTAAAAAAACTTGATTTGAAGTATAATTTTTTCAATAAATATTTTCTAAATAAAATATGGAGATACATATAGTTAATAAAATTGATTAAAAATAAAGAAATTCTTTTTTGTTTCTTTTTTATTAAGTAAGAATTCAGAAAAATAAAAAAAATTCTTAAGAGAAAATAATAAATATTAAAAAATAATATTTTACATATTTACCCTTACATTTAACGGTCAACTAACGGTCAAATATAATGATAGGAGAGATAAGTGATATATTTTCCATAATTTTTATCTAAGTGATACAATTTCAAACTTTGAGAGAGGAATGTGATAATATCCCTTAAAATTAAAGGTACAAAGAATCAAACATCTGTATTAGCATATGCTTTTGTTTCGATGTATACAAAATCTATCCATCAAAAACACTAAATAATATCCCAAAAAAAATTATTTATTTTTTCTATGAAACTATTATTTATTTTTAAATATTTTTTATTAAATATATTATTAAATGCAAGTAAATGTTATATGCCTATACTCCAACTATTATATTTTTTAAATTATGTATGAATACAATGTATAAAAATATACTTTCAAATTTATATTTTATATTAATGAAAAGAATCCTTAAATAATATTGATTAGTTCAACAAATTAAATTTATCACTACTCAAAATTATAAAACTAAATAAATTTAAGCGTTTTAATTTTAATAAAAACAGCATTACGTATCTTGAATGTGTGTAATTTTAGTGAAAATAACATTACGTATTGTACGATATGTGTTATTATTTTAATTTATTTTGATAATTTTTTTAACTAACGTACAAATAAAGGTTTAATTTTAAAATCCATTCTTAGGTAAGTCTTTTCTTAAAAAACAATAATATTCTATTTATTGAGGTATTAGATCCAAATGGGTTATTCTCATTCAAATCTAAAATTTTGGTCAATGATTCTAAAAAAATGAACAATTTAATTAATTTATTGATATTAAGCAATGGAATATTGGTGATGGTTTATGAGTGGGGTTCCTTGATGTATAATATTTTTTAGAAGCAAGAAAGCTTATTATATAATATCACATCATATTACATCATATGATATGAGATAAAACAAAATTATAGGTGAGTTGTACTATCAAAATGGTGGAATATGTTAATTAATTATGGTGTGATACATACGTGTGATTATATAAGCTAGCACATGATGCATGCTTATCACATATTTCTTTTAAAAATTGTAAGAATATATATCGTCGAGAGGAACATATTTATTATACAATATACAACAATAAAAATAGATGAAATTCATAAAATATTTTATAATTAAACAAATTAAAACTCAAAAAAAAATAAAAAATTTGAATTTAAGTTTGTTAATAAAGATAATAAAAAAATTTACTTTTAAAACGCTTAATTATTATATATTTAAGTAAATATTTACATTGTAGTTATCAAGGGGTATTGTCTTTTTTGGTGTTCGATTCAGCTTCACAAGCCCTCTTAATATAAGAGGAGTGAGTCCTTTATTTATATATCACATGTTAATATCGACTGGGAAGCTGTGTTAAAGAATTCTACATCGATTGAAGTTGAGATTAGCCTGATTATTTTTTGAAGTATGCTTTTTGAAACAAATTTTTGCATTTGTGACCAATAAGAGGTATTGTTTATTTTGACATTAGAAGTAGTCTTATAATTTTCTCCTCACAAGAGCCCTCTTGATATAAAATATGTGAGCCCCTCTTTTATATATAAATAATAAATCTCTTTCCAAAACTATCAAAAGATATAAATAATTAAAATGAATTTTTAATGTTAAAAAAATACTTTTAACTTATTTAGAAAAAAATGTAAAACTAACTAAAAAAAGACAAATTTCAAAATGTATCTAAAATCATTTGACTTCTTGTGTTAATAATTGTACAATACACTAAATGCATTTTCTTTATTTCATCTAATTCTTTTATTATAATTTTTAACTCTTTTATTTTTATTCTCTAAATTTTTATTTCAACACCCATCTTTTTTTATAAGTTAAACATTATAAAAAAAGAACAAAATATTATATTACATAAATTAAAAATATCACGAAAAAAAATTAGAATTTATGTATATTTGAATATACCGCAACTCTCATATTTATAATTTTTAACTCTTTTATAATTTTTAATTCTTATGAAAAGTAGAGATAAGTTGCGTATTAAAATAAAAATAATTATAAAAAAGGAAAAATTAGAAATTATAACAGAAAATTGAATAAAGTAAAGTAATGTGTGATAGATTTGGGTGTACCAAATCCTTACCCCATTTTATATATAAGTTGACGGATGAAAATGATCCGTCGGATCAGAGTCAGATCCAACTCATTGGCTAAGATAAAGGAGATTTTTTCTTTTTCTTTTTTAAATAATGGTTGGTGATTTCATTCATCACAAGCAATACAAGTTTGACCATTTTAACTTGCAATTCCACAATTCATGCTTCCAATTTTTTATAATATTTATCATCCACTTGACTTTGACAACAATCAAAACCTTTTTTTTCCTTAAATTATTATTTTATAATAAGTTATTGAAATATAAAATTATTTAATTATTTTTTTGAAAAATAATCACATGTTGGATTAGGATATGTGTCTTATAAAATAAAAAAAATTATAACATTATTCATGTAAGCATTGTTGGTTGTCTAGAAGGTATTTATACTGAATTTCTTAAATATGAAGAAATATAAACTATATACCACAATCTTATAAATATATTAAAATGCAAATTAGTTGTTCACACGGTATTTATTTTATTTTATAAAAATATTAAATATTTTAAAGTTATAATTTTTATTGTAAATTATCATTATTAATTATATTCACATTATTATTATTTATGAAAAAAAATCTTATTTACTGTTTATGGAATCTAACATATGCACCGACCGTAGGGATAAATAAATTTTTATATCATTTAATTAAAAATAATAACTCTAACAACTATTATGAATAGTGTTTGAGGTAAAAACTCTCTAAATAAATTATGAGGTATAAATTAATTTGATATTTTTATATAATTATCATGTAATTTATATTTTTATTCTTATTAATTGTATTATTTTATTTTTTTATTAAATCATTAACTAGAACCATTATGTCACATTAATTTATATAAAAAAATTTGTATTTATAATGTTATTCTTATTTTATTTTTGTTTAATTCATAATCATTTTAGATAAAATTATAATAAAATAAATTTATAAAATAAATTTATAAAATATATTTATATTTTTATTCTAGTCCTTTTGAGGTTTGAGATAGATGCAAATTTGACATAGTCTTTATAAATATATGTCAAATCTGAACGAAATTTGTCTGCATTTAAAAAAATTTATTATAACGTTGAGAAAGGTGTACGTTACCGTTATTTAAAAATAGTAAAACAAAATGGTGATTAGGATGAGTGATTGATGAATATAAATGAGGAATAAAAAAATCTAGCTCAATACAATTAAAATAAGATAAATATTTTAATATTAAACTATTAATGAGTGATTTATATCAATATGACCTAAATTTTTAATGAATATTGATGAAATATGAGTAATTTTAAAATAAATAAATAAATAAACAAACATTGTAAGGTAGCGCCGCGAGGCCACTAATGTTTGTAACTTTGCTTTACTCCTAAGGAGGCAAGCCGCAGCACCTACCAAGCTTTACCAATATTCTCGCCCTTTGCAACAGTTAGTCAAAATCCAATATTTTTATTTTTAAAAAAAAATATATTTTTATTTTTTTATTTTTTTATTTTAAAGCAAAGATTTCCTGCCAAATTACATTATTATTATTATTATTATTATTATTATTATTATTATTATCATCATCACCGCCACTTCTTTCATATAAAATTTTTGGACTTAGAGTATGTTTGTTTATCTTTTTATCTTAATATTTAATTATTTGAATTTATTTATTTTGGATAATTAAGTATTTTTTTTAGTTTAAGAACAACTTTAAAACACTTGTTCTATTAGGTAAAAGATCAATTTTTTTACTTTTGACTCGGTGTTTTTTTTTTAAGTTTGAATATAGTTCAATTTAAAATGTTTTAAATATATATTTTTTTTCAAATTCAACACTAAAAACATAATAATTATGTTTGAATAAAAAAGTTATTTTAATTTAATATTAAAGTTTGAAATTTGAATGAATTTTTTATTTATAATAAATTAAAAATACCTAATAAATTTTTTTTAATATATAATTTTTTATGAATATAATAAATAAAATGACTATTTTTTAGATACTTATTGATATTTCATATACATTTAAATTTCAGTTAAAAAAATTGATTTTAAAAATTTAATTAACTTTAATGAACCATAAAAATTGTTGAAACATTAAAATTTAGTAAAAATAAATATATTATATTTATTTAATATATTATTTAATCTATTTTATTAATGTATCTTAACTACATATATCATATTACTTAAAATTCTTATATTTTATTTTTTTTTTATTTTCTTATTTGGTAATAAATATATTTTAATAGTATTATTCCTACCTGTTTCTTGGGCTATTATCTCTACAACTAGACAGAATCTCAACAAATCTCAATCAAATCAATACTTGTATTTATTAATTTTCAGAAAATTAGTTAGTTCCACATTGATAATTTTAAAAATTAAAAAATAAATAAATATTTTAAAAAATAAAAAAAGAAAGTCAATAAACGTGTTCCAATGCGCGCATGTTAGGTGGTACGTACACGCGTGGATCAAGTTGTGTTAGTTGAGTTCAATGCCTCCCATTAAAACTAGACTAAAGTACAAGTCATCTTCTTGGTATTGCAGAATTAAATTAATTCTGCAATTGAAGGGTAAATTTCATCTTACCCTATTATATTATGATAATTTTCGAATTCAGCCTCAAAGTTTATGAAAGTCATCATACTACTCCTACCCTAACCTATTAACTCCTACCGTTATCTTTAACATCTAAAAAGATAAATTATAATTTATACTTCTAAATTGATAAAATATAATTCATTTTTTTTAGTCTTTTTTTTCTCTTTTTTCTTCTAATAAGAAAAAAAATAAATTAATAAAATAAAATTAAAATAATAAAATAATAAATTTGTTTCTTTTAAAAAAAGAAGAAAGGTTATGGTGGTACGTGGGATCATTTTATGGATTCGGGAAAGATTCTTTTGCGAAGGTTATTTTGGTCATTTGAAGAGAATCTTTTTCTCTAGATTCCTCCTCATATTTTGGATTTACCTAATTCTCAACAATTAATTAAATAATTAATGCATGGTATATTCTCTGTATATACCATAAGATTGGATTAATTATTTTGCCCCGCATCGGAGGAAGTGAAAAAATGGTATTAATTTTAAATTACAAAATCAAATGCTGTTAATAAATATTTTATCAAAAAAAATGTTAATAAATATAATGCAGTGATTCGACATTTTAATAGTGTTATTAATTAAAACATAATATATACTAAATTTGTCTTTAACCCTAATGCGGTTGGAAATCAAATTCTAATAATTTTGTATCACTTTTAAAAAATTTATTAATTATATTAGTTAAAATTCTTAATGACGTTAATTATGTGTAAGTTACATACTTATAATAAAATTTTAGATGAATAAGTCGAATTTATTATTTCATTTATGAGTTCATTTAAAAAGTTAAATTCATGAAGTTGATCAACAACAAAAATGAAGCTACATTAATGTTTAAGGGTCCCATAACTCATATGTCCGAGAAAAATTAAGTCACAAAAAAAATTTATTATTATATTTTTTATTTTTTAATTTCTACAAACTTTAATTATTAAATTATGATAAAATTTTGCCTTTAAATTTTTTTAATCACGCTGATTATTTATCACATTTATGTTTTAATCTCTAATTTTTTTTCGTTATAACTTTTAATATTCAAATTTTAGTTAAGTTCTTAATTAATAAAACAATAATTTAAAAAAAACACACACACACACATATATATCAATGTAAAGTTTAATTAACTCAACTAACTATGGCTGGCTTTAGAGTTGAATGCAATTATGCAACTTTTTTTAAGTCTAACTAATGGGACAGAGGTTTACAAGATAGATTTCAAAAAGTATTTTTTAAAACATTTTTTGGCAACAACTTGTAATGTAGAAGTACATGACACCCCCAACAACTTGGTAGAGGTAAATATCTAATTAATTAATTAACTAATTAAATTAAATTAAAATGCTGCAAACTTGGACAGCATAAATTCAGCTGTCCAGAAAAATATTTCAATTAAATCCCAAAAAATAAAAAAATTCCCACCTAACCCTCTTAATTAATTAATTGGTCAAATCTCAAACACCACTAATTCTATAAATCCAAAACCAATTTTGATTTCCGAAACGGATAAAACAAGTTGCCTGTTCAGACTCCAAAATATCAAAAGCAGACAACCAAACGCAAAGCAAAGGTGGGGCAAACGGGCGCTGCAAGAAACGGTGTCGTTTTCTCCACGTGGATCTGATATTCTTCAAAATTTCCTCGTGCACTTACCGGCTACTCCGGTAAAAATTGAAAACTCCCCTCTTACAACATTAGATTTGGACTGTACGTTGTTTCTTTCGTTTGCTTGGTTTCTAAATCGCTATAAATACCAGCATCCGCTAATGTGCTCTTTTTTTCCTTCTTCTTCCTCTCTCTCTCACACACGCACTCTCTCTCACACAGCGATTTCTTCAACTGTTTCACTTCTTCGCCTTCGCCGACCGTTGACCGGCGAAATCGCCGGCGACTTTGTAACACGTCGGAGAAAATTAGTCTCTCTTTCTCCGTCGCTTTCCGAGGTTTGCTCTTTTCATTTTCATTTTCATTTTCGTTTCCTTTGCTCCTTAATTTACTTTTCTCCAGATCTAGACGTTTCTTTTTAGCTTAACTACACGGCTCAATTTTCGCTAAACTGAAAATGTTTACCTTCTGAAGTATAGATCTTGATCTATGGTTGTAAATTATATGTTTTTATTTTTTTATTATTATTTTCTGAGTTATTTTGCAATATCAGTATGTGCAATGTAATGCATTTGGTAAAATAATTAAAATGAATTTTTTTATTTAATTTCTTAATGTTTAAATATAAAACTTAATTGATTAGTTAAAAACTTTCCATTTTCGAACTCACCGTTATTTTTTACAGTAAATTACAAACAGGACAAATAGAATAGTTATATCAGCTTGTAAATAAATTTATAATTATTTTATTATAAGTTTAAGTAGACAACTTTATTATATTTTGTTTAAATTTTCTTTAAGGCTTAATAAAGGATTTATTTATTATTTTTCATTAAAATACTATTTTGGCTGATGGCTAAGCAATTAATAGTGCTTATAAATGGCCATTTTGGATATCTGTATCTGGGTTTATATTTAATTTGGTTTTTGAATCATTTGCTGTATAGATCCTTTGCTGTGGTAAAGACTGGTTTTCTGAGGGAGAAGGGAAATGGATGGGCCAAAGGAGGTGTTGGGACTAAGAAATGTGAGCTCACATTGTTCCATCCCTGAAATGGACGATTATGATCTCTCACGCCTTCTTGATAAGCCGAGGCTTAACATTGAGAGGCAGAGATCATTTGACGAGAGGTCACTTAGCGAGCTCTCCATTGGTTTGTCACGTGGAGGTCTTGATAATTATGAGAGTACTTATTCGCCTGGAAGGTCAGGGTTTGACACACCGGCATCCTCGACTAGGAACTCGTTTGAACCCCACCCAATGGTGGCAGAGGCGTGGGAAGCTCTAAGAAGGTCCTTGGTATATTTCAGGGGTCAACCAGTTGGTACCATTGCTGCATATGATCATGCTTCTGAGGAGGTTTTGAACTATGATCAGGTAAAGCTTCTGATTATGCTTACTATGAAGAGTTGTTCTGGTTTTGCAGATGTTTGTTGGTTTTTTAGATTTGTTTCAAATATGATAGAAAATATAATCATGCCAACTTTCAGACAGATCATTAGAGACTGGAAAAATAAACATTGAGGAATGTTTTATAATTGAAAACTCCGATTCAGGTTCAGGAAAGTGGTAACTTTGATCAGATTAAACATTAAACCATGTATGGAGGAGAACCATTATACTATGGTTGCTGATGATATTGAATAACATCTAGGTTCAAAACTTTTTTGAAGTTAAATGGTGTCCTAATTATGATATGGTGAAATATCAAACTGAAACTCCACCCAAAAAAGCAAAAAAGAAGGAAAAAAGAAAGAAAGAGAGAGACTGATTGAATTGAATAACTAATAATCAATATAATTTTGGAGTTCTTGATACTGAAATCTGAGATCCACTGAGATCCACTGTACTTCAATTAGTAATGTTACTGGAATTCTTATTTCGACTTGATATTTGGTTTTATTCAGGTCTTTGTACGAGACTTTGTACCCAGTGCCCTGGCATTTTTGATGAATGGTGAGCCTGATATAGTGAAGAACTTTCTCTTGAAGACTCTGCAACTTCAAGGATGGGAAAAAAGAATAGACCGATTTAAGCTTGGGGAAGGTGCAATGCCTGCTAGCTTCAAAGTTCTTCATGATCCTGTTCGAAAAACAGATACTATTATTGCAGATTTTGGTGAAAGTGCAATTGGAAGAGTTGCTCCAGTTGATTCTGGATTCTGGTGGATTATTCTGCTCCGTGCATATACAAAGTCTACCGGGGATTTATCTCTGGCAGAGACACCTGAGTGTCAAAAGGGGATGAGGCTCATTTTGGCTCTGTGTCTTTCGGAAGGATTTGATACATTCCCAACCCTGCTCTGTGCTGACGGTTGCTCAATGATTGATCGAAGAATGGTAAGTTTTCACCATGATTTTATTTAGCCTAGTGTCAGCTGTGCATGTAGTTGCCGGTTTAGTTTTTACTTGGTAAATATGCTACTACGGAATTTGTTGTAGTGCCAAGATGAAGTGAATATAAATCATTGAACTTGTAAAGCATTACAAGTTTCCTCACCAGAATGCTGCTAGCTGATTGAGTACTTGGATTGATTCAGAACTAACATTATCTGTTAGAGAAGTATGAATGAGACTCAAATCTCTTTGATACTTACCAATTTAATGATTAATAAGCCAAGTATAAGGAGCAGATGGTATAATTACTTGATATTAATAATAAAGCTTTTCCTCTGACAAATGACAGTCACTATGAATAATGAACACTAATTCAGGTTGACCAAAGACCAGGTTGTGCTTGTTATTGTACCTGATGTTTGTTGATAATTTACTTTCTATACCTTTTATAGTTTTGTTTCTTTGCTACTTTATTTCCTCCTCTTCTTGTGGAGAGAGGAGCCATGTTTAAGAGAAAAGAGTAGAATCTAAGTTCAGAATCTTTGTTTTGTATATGCATCCATAATGGTTTTCTGTACAGAATTTAATTTTTACAGTTATGTACATTTTTCAGAAATTCTAGATGAAAAAAGATCATATGTTGGATCACCATACAGTAGTTCTGTGGTTAATCTTTTGGAAAATACTATGCATGTGTCACCTTAGGAGATGCGGTATTAATTTTTCTTGCTTTTTTTGCACATTGAATTATATAATATTAGGCCTGGATGCTCATATTTCATGTAAGAACCTGTATGATTGTAATGTTGTGGCAAATTTTTTACATCATGGTATGTCAAACTTAGGGTGGATGAGTGGTGTATAAGTTACAACTATTTCCCCTACCACTGTGGGGGCAAAAGAGGGCTTAAAACATTGTTCTTTTGTGTGTCCTCTAACTTATGATGATTCCATGTCTAGTTCTCTTTCTACAAACCTAAGAGCCATTGTTAAATTTGTTAATGAAAAAAAATATTTTATTGATTGTGATCAAATAATAAGTATGGGGAACATGCTTTTATATAGGCTAAGGTACTGATACTGCTTTAAGAAGAAACCTATTTAATAACATTGAAAAGCCCTATTTTAGTTCTACCGCTCTACCTTGAACTCAAGATGGGGTTGTAGAAGCAAGCTTGAGTTTAGAAGCATGAGAATCTCAAAGTGGTCGTTGTAGATGCAAGCTTGAGTTTGTAAAGTTGAGTATCTCAAAGTGTTTGAGAGGAAATTCTGGGAGAGCCAAAGGATTTTGGGATGTGGATGATAAAATTTAGGAATAATGTTCTGTGGTTTCTAGCTGATAAATACCATGGATTTAGATGATAAACGTTTCAAGTGGTAGTCAACTCAAAGAGTGAGTTGAGTGAGAAAACTCAGAAGGATAACTAAACTACTGGCACAAAACTAAAGAGCTTGACAGAAACAGATGATTGGGCAGATACGATAGTAAAGAGCATGAATAGGATGACTGATTGATGGTGATTGATGACACCGGCCGTGTAGCAAATGGACACCAGAAAGTGGCAGATTGTGAGACAAATGGAGGCCTCATTTTGTGGTCTTTTGCAGGAGAAAATAACTGAGCAAATCAAGAAACTAACACCAAGGATAGCATGACCGGCATGTGTTGAAAGATGGTGTCGGCGGTGTTGTGAACTGAAACCGGAAAAAGCAAGATGGGAAAGTGAATTGATGGCGGATATTGTGCTTTGTGGAAGAAATGACCCATCACCACAGATAGTTTTGCTGGCAGTTGCTGAAGCTGATGGTGCTGGTGGTGTTCAAACAGCTGAATGGATGAGATGGCACAAGAATCCCACTTGTGGCTGGTGATTGTGGAATAAGGATGGCGGCAATGTTTGTTGCTTCACCTGAAGAGGTTAAAGGTAGTCTGTTGATGGTGAAAGTGATTCGAAGCTGGCAGTTTTGATCGATATTTATGGCAGGACTAAACAACTATATATTAGTTCTAATGCCAAGTTTATTTTAATTCTAACAAAATTAGTGGAATGATTTTTCTTTTGGTGGGATGCTTTTGCTTGGCCTTTTTCGAATTTGTTTACTAAATTTTCTCCTCCCTATTTTATGAGCTGGAAATCTTTCTTTTAGAAAGTAAAGGAAGAGTAAAAATTTATCTGTATCCTTTTTATGGCCAAAGGAAAATCAACTTCTTGTTACAGACCTTAGTCCATGGTTTCATACAAACTAAAATGTAGTTCAGGTCCTGTAAAACTTAGTTGGACCACATGCTGTCTGCCTTCAACCTTCCATGCTAATGCTGCTCTTATGTGGGAGTTCATTATGATCACTGGAAAATTAAGTTTTAAAGGTGTGCATTGAAATGACCAGAGCACATTCTTTAATTGACTTTTTGCCATTTTTTCTTGTTTAGAGGTTGAGACTTTTTAGTTGGGAATCCTGTACAGTCTAATTGTGTTATCTGGCATTCATATGTTCTTGATCGTGTTGTTTATTCTTGAAGCTCTAGTCATTTTGTGATTAAGCATGATATTTTTAGACGTCTTTGAAATTTAACCCAAAGTCAATGAAAATTAGGTAACAAAACACTACAAAAGTAACCTCTTTGCTTCAACCATTTTACTCATGAGTTCCACTTCATAGCTCATACAAATCTCTTACTGATTACTGTTGAAACCTAAATAGAGTAGCGAATTCTTATTTAAGTCATTTTGTTTTCATTAGGAATCTTTAATCTTAGCCTATATAAATAGTGTCCTACTCACAACTAGAATATATTGAAATGCTCTCTTTTTTTTCTTCTTTTTTATCTTTCTCTACGTCTCTGTTAACAATTACAACCACATGACTTACTGTTCTATGGATCAGCAATGTTCGTAAAGCAGTCATTTTGGTTTCATATGTCTTGTTTGTCATGATGATCCTTCAATTTCTTTTTTTTTTAGTTTTTTATGTTTTTTCTCATAAACATTTCTTAAGAATTTATTTTTTAAATTATTTCGTGTGGTTTATCTTTCTTTACCATGTATAGAAACTACATCCATTCTTTTGTCATGCCACAACTATCATGGACTTCTCAGTGTCTCAGTTTGCAGAAAAGTGTCATTTATTAGTCGGTTATGTACTGTTTTTGTATGAAATGTGAAAGTCTGAATGGGTTCACTGATTCCAAATTTTGTCTCTTTCTAAACATTTATGCAACAGAAATCAATTGATACAATAATGTCTACTTTCGCACTGGACGCAATGTCAGTTGTCTTCTATCTTTACCATGGAACTCTTTTTTTATGTCTTTTCTTGTTTCTGCGATACTGCATAACTGAAGCACATATATCAATGGCAGTTATCATTGTTAAGCCAAAATATCAACATTGATTAGAAGAATTTTGCAACTACAAGCTTAACAAGTTTGGGATAATATCTGCCATAAACTACAACATTGATTAGAAGAATTTTGCAACTACAAGCCTTACAAGTTTGGGATAATATTTGCCATAAACTGTTTGTTTTGAGTAATAGTAAACTTTCTTGCCATGCCTAACTTTGTCATGAGAATAGATCATGTAGAAGCCAGATTTTTCTACACCATGCTGTAGTCTATTGTTGATATTTGAGATAATTTATTCCTTACCTGAAGAAAATGGAAAAATAATGCACCCTCTTATCTAATATGTTATAGTTCTTTTATTTACTACTATGACTTTTTAAGTGTTATTTGATGAGTTTTCTTATCTTTTAAGGGTTCAACACAATTTTACTTTTTCTCTAACTATTTTAATTTCATAAATGTATTTTGCAGGGTATTTATGGTTATCCTATTGAAATTCAAGCACTTTTCTTTATGGCTCTAAGATGTGCTTTGTCGTTGTTGAAACACGATGCTGAAGGGAAAGAATTTATTGAGAGAATTGTAAAACGTTTGCACGCCTTGAGTTACCATATGCGAGGCTACTTTTGGCTTGACTTTCAACAACTAAATGACATATACAGATATAAAACAGAGGAATACTCTCACACGGCGGTAAATAAATTTAATGTCATTCCTGATTCTATACCTGAATGGGTTTTTGATTTTATGCCGTGTCGTGGTGGGTACTTCATTGGCAATGTAAGTCCTGCGAGGATGGACTTTCGTTGGTTTGCTTTGGGTAACTGTGTTGCAATTCTATCTTCTCTTGCAACTCCAGAACAATCAATGGCTATTATGGACCTTATCGAAGCTCGCTGGGAGGAGCTCGTGGGTGAAATGCCGCTGAAAATCACTTATCCTGCTATAGAAAGTCATGAATGGCGGATTGTAACTGGTTGTGATCCCAAGAATACGAGATGGAGTTACCATAATGGAGGTTCTTGGCCAGGTTTGTTACTTCCTTTTCTGTAATTCTATTTGATTTTACAATTGAATAGTAGGACGAGAAGTTTTTGAGTCTATAAAATGGATCAAGATAGATATTTTATTGTTTTCCATTTTGGTTAGGTTTTTCTTGGTCAGAACATGTGAAAGTGAGTTGGATTTGGATATGACAGTGAAGCTGGTGGGAAAATAATTGCATTCAAAATGCTCTGAAAATTGAGACCAAATAACTAAGGCTGATCCAGCTTTAGAGTTCTCAGTGAAATCCTAATAGACTGAATGACTTCCATAAACAATCAGCGGTTGTGTTTGTTTATTTAGATAATCCAGGCAGATTAGTTAGCTTAGTGTTCCACCTACCTCCACGATTAAGATTTTGAACGTTTTAGTTGCAGAGTTATGCTTCCTTAAAATCCTGAATGTATGATAAGATTCTGATGATGCTTAAAAATTAAACCAAGGAAAAAAACGCTGGTTCTCTAGTGAGACCTTTCGTTTTCTTTTAATTTTTTTCTTAATCTATTTGAATATATACTTTCAACCACTGTTAAGCACTTTTTGATCAAAATGATATTGCAACTTAAGTCATCACACTTTGCTCATTATCACTTCAATTGCATTACTCTTTTTGTTTTTATTTTTTATTTCTGTTTTGTTCTTATTCAAGTTGCCTCCCATTGCTTCCCATTCAATTTCTCCTACTTATAGTTGGCATGATTGATCCTCTTCTCTAGATTTAATGCAAATATTTCTATTCATGCTATTCAAGTTTTTCCACATCTGGAGCTCCTGTTTTCATATTACAATAGCTTTTGCCTTATTTTTTTTATTGAATGCAGTGCTTTTGTGGATGCTAACGGCTGCTTGCATTAAAACGGGACGACCACAAATTGCAAGACGAGCAATTGATCTTGCCGAGACCCGTATGTTAAAAGATAGCTGGCCGGAATACTATGATGGGAAACTTGGTAGATATATCGGTAAACAAGCAAGGAAATATCAGACATGGTCAATTGCCGGATACCTGGTGGCAAAGATGATGCTCGAGGATCCCTCACACTTGGGTATGATTTCCCTGGAAGAGGACAAACAGATGAAGCCAGTGATCAGAAGATCATCTTCCTGGACTTGCTGAAAATAGCAGCAAGAAATAGCAGAAAAGGAATAGGCACAAAAAACACTGGTAAGACAAAGAGGTCTTGGAATTTCTTTTCTTTTATAATAACCCTATTATTCTTTGGCATCCGTCCTCCTCGTAGCTCTGATTGGAAAAATTTGGTTTTCTGTACAATAGCATCTGCTAAGACTGTCTTGCTCTTCAAATAAAAGATACATTTTGCTGTTTTGTGTTTAAAAAATTTTGAATGGCATCTTGTTGATGCCCCATGCCTGTTAAACTCTGCTAGCTTTTAACGGCCGAGAGCCGGAAACGAAAGCAAAAGTTGAGTTGCAATGTTCAGGACTTGGATTAAAAGGAGGGGATAATACTTTATCCGTGGACTCTGTTTATTCAGTCTCTTTATTCTTTGCCTTAAACTCCGCAGATTTTCTACATCTTTTGTTTTCAGTATTCAAATCGTGTTCTGTATTTTCTCCTCCAAAGGTTCAAGCCCGAACCTGCTGTAATCTTCAATACTAATTGAAAGCTTTTCAATTTCCTGTATTCAGTGCTAGGTCCGTCTATTCCACTGATCAGAAGCTTAAAGACAACTTAATGCATGCTTTGGATTGCATTAAATTGTTACATAATGACTTATTAACAATTTAGCACAAAAATTATATGTTGTAATTGTTTTCCAAAATTAAATTAATCTTATTCTCAATGCTTTGGATTGCATATTAATTCTCGAAAGAAACTGTAGGTAAACTTGTCATAATTGATTATAACGTTGGATTGATCAATTAGGTGAATTTTTGAACAAACATTAATTATATTTAAGGGAGATGAAAGTCTTTTTTCCTAAGAAATTATGTTTAACTGTCTCTTTAAATTAGTCGGTGGTGGTTGAAACTCTCTTTTCTATACAGATACAGAAACACACACAAATTTCTCACTTTTATTGCTTCTCTATTTTTTTTTTGTTCGCTGTCCAATAACTTAAAAGAGAAAAGCTCTTCGTATAATGTATAGAGTCGGTTTAAAGCTGATTTAATTTTAAACTTTAATTAACATGTTTTTGACCGAGTCAAAAACAACACTGATAAATAAACTATTCTCGTATGATTTTAATTTTTTTAATTTTTCATTCAGGTTCTTCTAGAATTTATTTATTTTTACGCTTAGTTTAAATGATTGAAGCATAAAATTTGGAAACAAGTATTGTTTTTGTCATAAAAGGGCTAACATCGAGATTTTCAAAGCAGTCAACAATCCAAATAATATGCTTGTTACATGCACAACAAGAAAATGCTCATGGTTTAGTTGGTGGAATTCGGATGCAAATGATATCAATTTGCATGTGATTTCTATTATAAGTAATGACAAAATAAAAAAAAAAAACATAAATATTTTAGAGGAAGAAGGATCGAGAAGATTGAAGACAATGTACACGAGTTAGAAAACTTATGACAATCACTTTAATTATAGTTACAGTAAATTTATTGTTATTGTTGTCAAAAAATATGTAATGCATTGTAATAGTTTGTCATTTCATATTTATAACACATACAAAAGAGCCTTTTATACATTTTCGTAGCCATACAAAAAGTGTAAACTGACAAAAAGATACCATATGACTTCACAAATCATAAATACAAACAACTAGATATCATAAAAATGTTAAAACACATGCATTCGCAAAAGTAAATTCACAAATTTTCTCATTACTATTACTATAAATTTCGAATACTTTTTGCAACTGTATTTCTACTCATATTGTTGTTGTCCTTTCCCATTTTTGTGCTGTCCTTCTCCCTTTTTGTGTGTCCTTTCCTTTTTCCCTCTTGGTGCATTCCTTCCTTTCATTGGACCAACCCTGCCACTCCTTAAACCAACATGATAACTAAAATAACAAATAAATATATGACAACTTTAAACCAATATTATATTTGATAAATTAGAAACATATGCAACATTAGCAAATTATAAATGAAAACCAAATTATAAATGAAAACCAAATAATAAATAATTGCAATACAAACAAACACATCAACTGGAGCACAATCATGTACTAATAAACGGGCTAACTTCTGCATCTGACGATGGGCCAGCTTGTGAATCAGTAGTAATTGAAGTTTGGTTGTGGGACACTTGATGATACACTTGCTCCTTCCTACCAAACAAACACATGAAAACACAGATTATAAATTTGCTGAATATATATTTATGAAAACATATCAACAAACTAGCAAAAGAACATTAATTTTTAAAGAAACATACCACATTGCTTTTAGTGCCCTACAACTTCTTTTATTGCCTGAAATAATTAGGCAGGACCTTCTATTATGTCCATTTTGTTTTCATAGGCCACATCTCAAATTAACTTTAGCTTTTTGTCCCCCAGTTGCCTCACTTCCTCTTTTTTAATTTTGGCATTCCAACTTTGGGGATCTTTGACGGTTCCAGCTAAAAATCATCAATTGTGGGCTAAGCATTCTAATCTGTGAGAGGTTTAATGCTTTACTCATAGGTGGAAAGATATGTTGCCTTCTTGAACTTCTTATAAATATAATCAATAACATCATACCCCACATATGCAATGCATAGCAGTATATGATTATAGGACAATTCACTCACTTGATATACCCTACAATTGCTTATCCTTTTATCCAAATCAACCACAAACATTTTGGTCCCTTCCTCTAAAACCTCAAACTCAATGTCTAATACTAAGATAACCCTGCAATATCTACCTGCCTTAGCTGTTGCCTCTAGCTTTCCATGCATATATGGTGGACATTTTGTACTTCATTTTCTTGCTTTAGTTAATCTATTTTGCATCATTTTCATAACCTTTCTTTGTATGTACTCAAGCAATGCAAGAACTTTCTTGACTCTATGTATACCCAGCCAACTATTCCAAAACTCTACCAAGTTTTTGTTACATGCTCACACTTTAAATCGTAATTGAATGCATGCTTGAACAAAAAATGAGAAAGGATTTTCACTAACCAGTTATAAGCTTCTTCTTTTCAAACTATCCATGTACTTGCTAAAATTAAATTTACTTATTGATCTTGCTACTATTGCCCAAAAGAGGTCCTTTGAAACCAATTTAGGCCATTAACTCCCCATATTGGCATAAATGTGTCTAGCACATGTCTGACATGGACATCCATAGTACTTAGCTAGCTTTTTATCACTCTTTTATGTCTATCAATCATAAAAGTGACTGCTTTCTTATTTCCTATGTCAAGGTGGTCACCCAACTATTTAAGGAATTAACTCTATGACTCCAAATTCTCGCCCTCACATATGCAAACAACTATTGGAAATACTTCACTGTTTACATCGAGTGCAATGACAGATAACAAAACTCTCTTATGTGATCCTTTTAGATGAAACCCATATAATCCTATAGATCTCCTACACCTATTGACAAACCCTAACTTCAAAGTTGGAAAACTGAAAAAAATTCTTTTAAACCTGATTATATCTTCCACATGGTAGGTCTGCAGCTTAACCATTGACCTTGGGTTTCTCTCTTCCAATATTCTTACATAACATGGCAACTTTGCATATGACTATGCAAAGTCTTCTATGCTCCTGAATAATGCCTTTGTCTTAGTCGTGTACAACTTTCTCTTTTACATATACACTTTAAACCTATGTGCAAGTTCATCCTTCATTGCATTTACACCCATTTGAGGGCTATAAGTTAAATATTTTTCAAACTATTTGGATACCTATTATTTAGTGGCATCCATATTTTTACTATGCCCAAAACAATATGCTTATCATTGAGCTTTTTGATGATGAAACTTAGGTCACCCTTCTATGAAGCTCTATAAAAACTCTAAGGACAGTTAGGATGCTTGTATTCACCAACAAACCATCTCTTGTCATTTCTTTTCCTGAAAATCTAAAACCCTTCTTTTAAAACATGCTATTTGATTTCTGCTCTAGAAGCTTCAATGGTTAGAAATTCATGAACAATCTTGAACTTGATTTCTCCGCCAACACATTTCTTGTACATTTTCCTTCCCGTTACCTTTACCTTTTGTAGTACTTTCTTGTTTGTCAATTTATTATTTAATGATATTACCAATCCCTTTTCTTTATCATCACCTTTACAATTAGATAATTGCTCACCATTGTCATCATTAAAAGCTTCTTCCTCATTACTATCAATTAGGGCATTAGTACTAATAGTAGTTGTATCTTTATCATCTTCACCATCTGTGCCATCATCAAACCATTTAACCTCTTTAGCATTAACATCTCCAATAAATGTGTGTTATTGGTGGTAATATGATTTTTCACTTCTGTCTTGGTCAAATTTTATATCTTATAGTTTTGTAGGTGATGTTATTGTGGATTTATGTGGTGTATGATCAATTATTATAGACTCTAGTTGTGTATACTCAATTATTATGAACTCATATTGTGTATGCTTAGATGTTGCTATAGGCTCAAGTTATGTGTGCTCAGATGTTGTGGGCTAAGATTAAGTTGTGTGAGGTTTCTAACTTAGAAATGAATTGGTTTGTAATGGACTATCTAGGCTATGGATGAGGATCCATTGAATTTATGGATTAGAATGAGGTATTGGTTGATACTGTTGTTTGGGCTTGTGTTTGTGTTTATAGTTGAATTGTTGTGTGGGGTTTTGTCTAGGCTTGTGTTTATATTTGTGGTTGAGCTGCTATAGGGTTATGTCTGCTCATCAAAATGTTTTCTTTTAGTTGTGTTAAAAATTATGTGGGGTAGGGTCTTGAGGCTGTTTAAATAGTATCTTTGGGGTGATAATTTCTAAAGGTAAATATTCATCTTCGATCTTTATTTCATAAAATCCATGTTATTAAATCTTTCGATGATGTCCAACAGTTGTATGTTAGTTACAATCCTAATTTTAACATTCTCCCCAAACATAACAATAGAAGTCTTAAACTTCTCCCCTAACAACAACTCTATGTCAAATACCTATTCACTCAACTAATTGTAGATGGTGACCAAACTTATGTAGTTTAGGTAAGCCAAACCAAGATCATACTCCTTTCTTATAAATCTAGTAGTCAACCTTATATCTTCATAGTTTAGGTCAACCATTTATTGAATGTAATCCCCACCAAATCATTACAACAATAACATGGTAACAATAAATTGTATTGCTATATATAACATGTAGAAATTTGCAACATATCACAAACTAAATATTTGTAAATTTTGATACATGAAATAACTTTTATTTAACAACACATGCATTTTTGTACAAACCATAAATAAGGGCTTCACCAAAATGGATAACTCTTATTCAACAACACATGCATTTACAGCCTATGCATTTGTAGCATATATTCAACAACAAAAATCACTCAAATAATTGAAATACACATTTACATGATATTTGAATGTTTAACAACACATTATTGCAAAATAAAAAAACAAGTTTACATTGGACACATACCAAAAATTCATGAAACAAGTACATGTTAAAAAATGGGCACCAAACTCATATTCAACAATAATTATCAATCAAATACAGTTAAAACACACATTTATAAGACAAATGCATGTTAAAAAACACAATCTCTCACAATATGCAAGTGTACACCAGAAATAGAGTAAATAAACCACGAAACAAATACACATTAAAAAACAGATACTAACCTATATTCAACAGTCACAATCTATCAAATATATAGAATACTTCTTTACAAGACAAATGCATATTCAAAAACACAATCTTTTGTACACATAAGTGTACACCAAAAATAGAAACAAAACTACTTTTAGAGTTTTTTGATTTTTTAGATAACTCTTGTACTTTAACCATGTTAGGAAATCTTTTTATTAATTTTTATACTAAAAACAACGATTTACACATTCATTTTATTGTTTTAAAAAAAAAAAAAACAGTAAGCACCTACTCGATGGTTAACCAACAATCACGAAAATACCTTTGATTTTCTTCAAAACCAAATTTCTTGTTAGCTTTTACTCCAATTTGTCAATTTTGATCAATGGTTACGATAATGAAACATAATTTTAGGGTTGAAACGGATATGAGAATTAGATGGTTTTGAGTTTCGTGGGTTTTAGCAAAACAAACTTGAAAGGTTGCTTCTATTTCATTAGTCATATAAACAGTTTTGATTACATCTTATAATTTTAATAGCTTAGATCTTCTCCAACTAACACCAATTTAGGTCTACCTACTGATATACATTTTATAATTTGTTTTATTTTTTTATTTACTTCAAAAGCTATATAAAAGTTGTAACACCCCAAATTTGACATACCAAAACATATGACAAATTTGAAATAAAATCCAAAACTCCAAAATTCTTAATTATACAATTAAATCACCAAAAGAGTAAATAAATCTTAGCGTACAATTACAATACTTAAAGATCCAAGATAATATTTCTTCAGATTTAATACAATACCCAAAATTCTACTTGATACTAACTTCAATCTTTCCAATAGTCTAAGCTCAATTGAAAATCTTTATTATTTCACAATTCGAACTTCAATCAACTGTAAAATATTAATGACGAAGAATGAGTCGTCAACTCAGTAAATAAATCTGTACATAACATTTATGATTTATTAAAGACTTATATTTATACATAAATCATTATTCAAAAATACGTAAGCATAATTATAAATATTTATTTAATTCAATTATTAAAGCTCACGTCACATAAAATACAATTAAAACTGTAGAAAGTATTTCGAAGTTCAATAATCAATCAATAACAGAACGATAATAACCATAATAGAACGATATAACAATCGTAACATAACGATAATGGTAATCGTAACAGAACGATAACAGTAATCGTAACAGAACGATAATAGTAATCGTAACAGAACGATGAGTAAAACATTTATATAAATATATTTCTATATTCAAACATTTGATAAAATTCTCATTATGTTGTACATAAAATATTTAATGATTATGAATAATTAACAAATCATTTGTAAACAATTTAAAGGTCTAAAAAAAATATAATTTCCTTAAGAACATAATTCATGAAATCATTATGTTTACATAACAAGTTTTCGTATCCATTTAAGAAGAGCAAAAATATATTATGCACATATTTACTTACCTCAAATTATTGTAGAATGCTATATACTTCTATGTTTAACCAAGGTTGACCAATGCTTCAGGAACAAATAGAAACTAGAATTTTCAAAGATCATCAATAATAGTAAGAGTCTAGAAATACCATGAAAGAAAGGGAAGTACTAGCTCCTATTTATAGCCAAAATTTTACATTCAAAATTAAAATTCTATCTTTTCTTTTCTAATTCAAAACTTAAAATTTAAAATCAAATGAATAAAATCTCAATCCATTAATCTTTAAATCCTTAAACTTAATCTTTCAATCTATAAAATCAAATTCAAAATTTAAAATTTAAAATTCAAATCTTAACAACTTCTAATCTTGTAATCTCTATAAATAGGTGGTATTACAAAAGTACTATCTTGTCCTTTAAGAGGCTAACGAGAACGAAAAATTCTAACAGAAGGTATATCACTGTCAAAATATTTTCGGTTTGGATACCTACTTAACAATTATTTTTAAAAATAGGTACCCCACTGTCATTCTCCCTTTACAAATATACCCTTGTACAACTAGTTATAAAAACGCAAAGGTTCTACACTATAGGATGTAGGCCATAATGTAGTGTGTTGTGGGACTTATCCACAACCATTTGAAAATGAAAAAAGAAATTTAATTCAAAAATTTTATTAAAGGAGTGAAGTAACAAAAATTCTCATGTGAAAGATAAAAAGTAATGTGCCAAATCATTAAAGCAAAAGCAACCAAACAAAAACAAAAATGTTTGTCACTACTTCAATAGTTAGAAGTTGCACTATATAAAGCAACAAAAATGCATTGTAGAAATTCATTTACTCTTACACCAACCAAATATTAATTAAACTTAAATAACTCCAAGAAGGAATTTTATCCTAGAAGCCAAATTAAGCCACCACCCTTTAACATATCAAAAACCAAACAAAAAAATTTTGACACACATTCAGTGGGTGCCAAATAAGTGATGGCATTCCAATAAATAGGGGAACTATCAAGTTCAAGAATAGAGATTGTTTCTGTAAAAAGAGGCTGGGGTAAGAATATCCAAATCGAAAAAGAATCCTTACAAGCTAGACTTTTTCTATTTACAGGAACCAACATGTATTCCATATTGCATGCAATATTTATCCTACCATTACATACAACTAGTTATTTCATTTTGGTTTCGCATGATACATGTCTTTATATGGTCATGCAAATGTCTTGTACCATTTGTTCTCTGTGCCATCAACTTATTTTTACAATATTTGCATATTGCTTTTCGAATCCCATCAATATCAATTTTATCAAAATGTTCTCACATAATGGACCTTAATTTTCTTTACCTTTTGTAGAATTATTATCATCTATTGAATCATCACCTACAACATATACTAATTGAGGCTCTTCACTTGATGTTATTTCCTATAAAACAAAAATCAATATGAATTTAATACAACACAAAAAGAATCAAATCAGCATAATAGAAGTTACAAAATTATATTTTTCTTTGTTATTTCTTGGTTGCAAAACAACAGAAACATAAGCTTATTTGTTTATGCATTTGTTGCAACATAGCAAATAAATAACAATAAATAGACTTTTGTTTGTTGCTGCAAAACAGAAGAAATGACAGCCAATTTATTGTTGTTTCTTTGTTGTGAAGCACCAAATTAGCTGCTATTTCTTGGCTGTAAAACAACCTCCTATTTACTACTAGTTTTGCTACGAAATAGCGTAGAAGCAATAGCAAATAGGCTGCTATTTTTTTACTTCAAGACAGCAATGAAACAACATCAAATAAGCTAAATTCATAGAGATATATACATATAAGTTGTAGCCTAAAACCACTAATAATTTCCAAAAGGTAAAGAATATAATAATACAATTTCCAACCCCTAGTGATATATACATACATAATTCAAAATTTATTAATTTCATTCTATAAAAGTGAGCTAAAGTTTTTTAGATATGTATCTATATTATGTTATAATTAGAAATTCTTCAACTATTAATAAAATATTGAATTATGATTTTTGGAAGCTTCTCGTTTGTACTAAATTAATCCAATCCAATCAGTAAGGACCTTAAAATACGAATGCTTTGAATCTAAGACATGACTATTTGGTTTACATTATCGAAGAACGGCATGTATATGTGACATCAGATTTAGAAGAAAAATAAAGCATAAGAATGATAGAATACTAAGATGTTAGGGTACTCTGACAAACAAATGGGGGCTAAGACTAAGTTAAATTTTGTACTATTATTTATTACCTTAAAACACATTTACACCAAGTGTTTCCCCAATTCACTTAAAAGTTTATTTTAAAGACAAATACTCCAATCATATTACCGGTCCATTAAATAGTTCGGACCAACCACTTGAAAAATCCTTTCCTAATCACAAGGAACACAATATTGTTATCATTATCTTAGGGGACTTTGGCTTTTACAGATAAAAATCTATTCAAAACATATCTCTTTGTCTCTTACATCAGGCTATTGGAACTTATTATAAAACACTGCCAGTAACAGACAATCAACTTAACTGGAACCTTTTTGTTTATATTTATGTTCATCACCCAAGACGAACCTTCCCAACCTCCCCTTCAAGGCTGATTTCCCATTAACTAAAGTTGGCACAAAAATTGCTCATAAGAGATTAATTTAGTAAATAAGTAACCATTGATTCATAGTTCTAACATAATAAAGATACATATTCAGTTGTTGGAACCTAGATTACATACGAAAAATTTAAAATGAAAACCAAAAGATAAATTTATAGAAACAATTGAAGTAAAAAATCAATTAAAAATATAATCGCTTAAAGATTTGGGATGTTCTTTTAATGCTCGACAGAGTAGTGATCGAAAAGCAATATGCATTAGGGTATAAAATTGAAAGGAAAAGGAATACAATTTTTTTGATTTAATTAAAATTTTCTTATTTTTAACTTAAAGAAACTAATTAAAATTTGAAAAAAAAATGTTTTTTGGGCTTTAATTAACGGGAAAATGGGTTAGGGCAAATGAGTATTTATAATCCCTATCCATAGCTCGATTTCAAAACGAGGATGGGCTTTGTCCCTATCTCGACCCAATTCCCCAGTAACTTTAAAATGTCCTCCCTGTTCACTGGTCTAAATAGGTCAGGCACCTATAAGCCCCTGACCTTGTAGGGAAAATTGTCAACACTAGTTTGTATGTAATAATAACCTTTACAAATGTAACATGAAAATAACAAAGGCAAAAGAGAATTGATTTCCTAAAATGCATAATATATTAAAGAAAACCAAAAGTTTTTATGGTTTTAGAATGACCTTTCGTATGTATACATTGTATTCAAGTATTCTCATCTATAATTTCAAGTCCAAAATATAAACTGAACACATTTTCATACATACATGGCTATTGCATAAGCCATGACACAAAAGTATAACAAAAAATTTAGTATAACTAACAAAAAATTTACATGTGCTAACCACTATATGCATTAACTTTGGCATTGGCAAATAATTTGAAATCTTCAAAATACATATACAAAAAGAACCTTTATTCACAGTTACATTATTGAGTATACATTATTGTAATGACATAATCAGTGAACATAAACACTTTAAAGCATCAAAATACCTTTTGATTAGACTGCATAAGATATGGAAGTAGTATCTGTTGTAAATCCAACAATTGATGCCTACATTATGTTTTCATATGGTTAGGCATGTTGTTAAAAATTAAAACAAAACAAATTACATTTTTTGTATTGGAAATTTTCTTACCTTTCTCATTATATACTCTCTTGTTATGGTTCATATTCTTGTAATAGCCACACTTTAAAGTATACCTTATCACTTCTAGTGGCTTTTCCTTCAATTCTCTTATTACGTTTAATTTTGGTCTTCTAACTTAAATTTGTTTTACTAGAGGTTGAAGATGGGGCATGTTGCATTTTGGCCAATTTGTTCGGTCTGGTAATAGGGAAATGATGTGTGAATAAGTTAGCAAATAAAAACCTTTTTTCACAGACTTCTATCAATATATTCCATAGGATCAACATTGCATTGCATGATGCAAGCTAAAACATCTTGCATAAGATTTCGCTAGTTTGACAGCCTCCACATTCAAAGTAAACTTGCCCAAGATCAATAACATAAAGCCTTTCTCTATCAATCACTAGATCAACAACCTTAAATTCAATTTTACTTGCGTTGATTATAAGCATTTTCTTTGCTGACTTTGTAATCTTGCCAAGTTTTGCATACAGCTATAGTGATATTATCTCCTAATCAGCAACCTTTTCCTTTATTCTAAAAAGTATTTTCATTACCTTTAGTTGGATAAACTTAAGCAAGTCAATTATTAGCTTTCTTTTATAATCATTCAACACTCCATTTTATGACTCACATGTTGTTTGTAACAGTGTCTGACTTGAAGAATATGTTAAATGAGTGTCAACTCTATATGCTTGGCCCACTATCCACTAACCATTTGTGTAAATTCATCATATTTAATTGACTCCATAAAATGTTAAAGTCAAGTTGATTAATAACTCTAATAGTCTTCTAGAACTTTTTCCTCAAAATTTCTCTCGAAAACTTCTTCTAGAAATTGACATATACATGCTTAACACAATATTTTATTTTATCATAAGGAAACTTAGTAGCATATACAACAATATGCTTTTTTGTCATGTTAGTCAGAGCCATTTCATCTAATAATCCTAAATGTTCCTTTCAGAGTGAAAATTCAATGCCAATTGTTCTATTCTTGACCTCACATATAAAAATAACTACGTAAGAACTCAATTGTTAGCATTAATAGCTACTACAAACAACAATATTATACTATACGCAGTTTTTATGTGATAACCAATCAACTATAATAATTCTTCTACAACTCTATATAAAGGCCCTATGTAGTGCATCATAGCTTATGAAAATTCTCTTGAAATAATGATTTCTTGCCATCATATCTTGTTTAATTTTGATAGCAGAACCATTATTCCTCTATAACAACACATGAGCATAATCCTACAATAATTTGTAGACTACTTGAAATCTTCCTCAGTAATATATAGGACTTTCTTGTTGGCTTTGTATAACCTTTTCTAGTAGTGATGGCACCAAATTTTGTCTTTAACAAGTCTACCATAGTTGTTGTTTATATATTTGGATTACTTTTGATATAATTATACATCTTCTTAGCTATCTATGAATTAGTGACCTCAAGATTCTTCAACACACTAAGCATTTATGTACATCTTCTATGCTCTTAATTATAAATGTTACTCTATCAACCAATCGTGAATTATGAATCCTCCAAGAACAACCACTTATCTCACAAACTACTTTCACCTTATCTTTTTCATTCTTCATCCTATTCAAGTAAAAGCACTATTGAATAACATAATCTTTCAATACGCTTCTAAACTTATCAACAAAAGTAAATGTTTGACCAACATGCAAAATTGATGGCCCTATCACTTATATGACAAAACATCTTATCCCTAATATCTTTAGCCATATTAGTTGCAAGAGTTATTTCTTCATCATCACTATTTGCATATACACCAATACCATCATCACTTGTATTACTACAATCTAAAATTCCATTAAACGCATCATTAGAAGCATCTATTACCTACTCCATAATCATTTATCTTATAATCATTGCCTACAATATCCCTGATGTCATCATCAGTCAGATTAATAGAATATTTACTTAGAACTTCATCATCTTGTTCATCATTTGAGATATCAGTAAAAGTTGTTAGCCTACAATAGTTTGCTATAGGTGACTCAGTTTCTTCTACATTATACTTGTGACCAAATTCATATGCTGTAAATAGTATACTAACATTATCAAGCATCTATTCATTGTACTCATCAGCCTATTTCTAAGCATCTTTTCACCATCTTTTCCTTTTTTTCATAGGATGGTAAATGTAACCTTGAAGTGTTCAAGGTACTTATGTCTTTTGTGTACAAGTTGTATTTTGTCATTTATAATAGCCACTAAACTAAGTAGATCCAATTCAACATACCAAAAGTCAACTTCTTTCCCACAAAGAAACACCGTTATGTAAATTACGTTATCCTTGAATCCTCTATTCATAACCAAAATGAGAAAAAAAAAGAAAAATAGTTCTAACCACTTTCAATTTGGTCAAATAAATGTAATGAATAGTATAACTTTATCCTTACACATATAACATAAAAGTGCAAGCAAATCATTTTTTATTCATGGTATTCAACTCTTTTAAGCCAATTATCACAAATATCCATTTCTGGAAACCACAATATTCCACCAACAAGCAAAAATTTAAATTATCTTAACATCATTAGCATGCCACAAATCCGATATTAACAACATATACAAAACACAAAACACAACCCATTCAAGCACATCTCTACAAAGTCTTATATTCCTCATCCAACTACTAATTTTTAAACCCATTTGAAACAACGAATATCTTTATACAAATCCACGAAAAATGCACAATAAATACCCATTTCATTGACAAACACTTTCTACAAATGAAAAAACTCATTTTTCAACAGTTGCCCAATTATATTCATAAACCAAGCAACCTTTGCCACCATATGAGACCAAATCTCCCATAGAGAGTCATAAAAAATAAACAAAACATATAACACAACATGAACAATATACAACAAAACCCACATTATCATTACCCACAACAACCAAACCATATCACTCCACATGAACAACCATTCAATCACCAAATACTTATATAATGGTAAATAATTCTTTGATTTCCCCTACTTTGTTAAAAACAATTAGCTCTTCACTTTTGATGTGTTTTTCGCTTCTGTTATGCCCTTCGTTTCTGCTACTTACTTTTTTTTCTGCACAAAACCAAGGTTCTTCGCAATTAGTATTTCTGAATACAAACTAAAAGTTGCTTATCTACTATATTCGGTTTTCAACTAGGGTTACACTACTGTTATTTATGGCACCAAAGATTTGAGAGGGAGGCGACCATATGAAGCATCGAACGAGGAAAAACCTTGGAGTCAACATTGTTCTTTTTTTTTCTTCGAGATTTGGTTTGTCTTTTCACTTACACAATTTAACTTTACTCACGTGTTAGAGATTTTTTTAAAATTTAATATTTTATGGTGTAAATACCATTTTGCCCCCAAATAATAATTTTTTTGTTAATTTGGCTATTAGTTGAATTTAACGAGTAATTTTTTAAAAAGTGGAGAGGTATTAGGTAATTAGACCAAACCTTAGGAGGGGTATCAACTCTTTTCCCTATAATTTATTCCAATAAATCAAAATTTCTAAATATTCATGATCACCACGATAATCAAATACATCAACTTTATATATCAAATATGCCATAATTAGAACTAAAGTAAAAATGGGCAAACACACCCATTGAAATATATATTAATGGCCATGTGAGTGACTATGTGAAAATATGCATGCAAGCGGTCATGTGACTCTCACATGACCAACTTGCAACCTTCCCTTGTGCCTCTTATTTTATTTTAATTTGAAATATGATGTATTTGATTTACAAAATTAATATATTTAAATATGGTGATAATTAATATACATAGATAAATTTTAATTTATAAGGGTGAATTTTAGTTTGTTAGAATTAATTTATCTAAATAATTTGATTAATTTGATTTATGGAGAAATTAGAAGAGTAAAAAATTTAAATTATGAGAAAAATTAAATAATAAACATAAATTAATTATAAAAATTATAAAATAAAATATATTATACATTTTTAGATATTTTATTTTATGCTTTTAAGGTACTTTAATATTGATATTATATAAAAAAGATAGAAAATGTGAATTTAGAAGTAATGTGCAAACTTATAGAATATTTGAGGATGATTTGATATTTATAAACAAATATAGGTAAAATGATTTGATATCTTTTTAGTTCGTATGGGAAAAGGACATGAAGGGAAAATAATATATAGGTGATTAAGGTTTAACCTATTGAATTGATTAGTTTGGGTAATTTTAAAAATGTCCATTAAAATTTTAATTTTATTAAAAAATAACAATTTTAACATTTTTTAATGACAGATAGTTAAGAAATATTATTTTTAAACTCCTAACTAAAAATAAATATAACAATAACTATAAATACTGATAATAATATATTCATTAATAACTATAACCAAAGTAAAAATTTATTTATTTTTCAAAATATTTATAATAAATATTTCTAATTATATTAGAATTTAAATACTATATTTATATACAGCTAGAATATAAATATAATAATGAGATCAATATATTTAAATGTATTAATAAATATTATATTATCAATGCTCTATGAAATAATAACATTATTTATTTTATTAATGTATTTGAAATAAATATATTGTATTTTACCAAATTTTAAAGGTTTTGTAGTTATTTTTACTAAATAATTGTTATTGTATAGGAGTTTAATTATTATTTTCTAATGAATTAGAACCTTAATGTGTATTTTTAAAGTTATTAGGACTAATTAGTCTGATAGGCTAAACATTAAGGATATGATTATTGTGTGGTTTATTTATACCACAATATGTAAATAGTAAAAATTAGTATTCTTATTGTGACTTGAACGCATATGAAAGAAAATCCATTTATGTATGGAATAAAATATGCAATATTTATAGTCAAAGTTATACACTTATTGGGAAAAAAAATCTATAAGGACAAAAATAAAGCATTGGGTTTAGGTCAAACTCTTTTTTAGTGTTAAGGTAATATATATGAATAATCATTAACTTCATGATAAATAGAAGAATGAAACTTAGTATAGGACATAAACATATTACAGATGTATGATCATTATGCAATGAAAAGAAGACTTATTTTGAGCACGATTTATTTAACAAATTGAGAGTTAAATTAATAATTTTAAATTATTAGGATTAAAATGCATATATTAGGCTGTATTTTAGGAATTCGGTAATCCTTTTCCTTGTAAACTATAGGTAAAGACACTTTTAATTAATACTAACATTCTTCTTGCAAATATCATAACATTAACCATCAAAACTACCTATCTTAAGCTTAAGAATTTTTTTTTATCAAACTCAATTTCAATTTTTCGGACAAAGTTTGATTACATATTTTATCCAATAATTATCTACTTTTTTTTTGTAATATAAATGATAAAAAATTATTAACGGCTACTATTTAAATATGAGAAAATGATAATGCTAATAATATTAAGGATATAGACTTCTATATTGCATAAATTTTATTCTTGCAATTCTATTTCTTTTAGTATAAACTTTTGCTTTCTTTTCACTTTTGTGAATTTTCATTTACTTTCCTAAAAATGCATGATTTTTTTTAATATTACACAACATATGTATAATCTATTGACAATATACTATATATATTAGAATTTTGTTGAGAGTAGGGGTTTAGGTAACTACTGTAGTTATGATGCTCTCCATAAATTTATTCACATAGTATGAGACTTGAACTCCTATCCTTTAATTGGAGGTAAAATCCCTTATTGCCTAAGCTGTGACCTCGGTGGTATACATGATATGATCTAGACAATTCTTAATTTGCATGGATGCATTTATACACCCAAAAAATATTTTTTAAAAAAGAAATATTTTCAATTGAATATTCTAAGTTTTGTTATATCTCCTTGTAATACAATAATTATTTTGATGCCACACTATTATACAAAAAGATTGAAAATGTTTCATTGAACTACAAATTTTTAATGTTCGTCCAAATTTTTTTAACAATGCTAGTGCAATGGCCAATACTCTTATATATTACAAATACCCTTAATCTATTTTGTCATATAATTTATTGAGATATTTGACATCTTTATAGACTATAGTATAGCATCCTAATACTTATTGTCTCACAATGAGATATCGTCAAAAGGTGAGCAGTTATATGAAATTATCCCAAAAAAATTAAAGTTTTGAAATATATTAAAAAGCTTAGTCCTAATTTTCTAGTTGGATTCAAAACATTAATTTTAAAATAAAAGTTAAAAAATAATTAACTCTTTTATAATTCTAATAATTCCACCACCAACAGCAACTATTTGCCACACCGTGAACGTCCTTGATCGCCAATGATTTTATCAATACAAGAAAATTAACTTTTAGCAACAACATAATATTTGTCGTTACAAAATGATTTAGCGACAACATTTTCAAGGTCGTCTCCACAAAACGAAGAAAAAAATTAATAATTAATATTATCCTTTGGTGACGACATCTATTGTCGTCACCAAAAGTAATGGCGCCAAGTGCACGGCGACAAGATGATAACCTTGGGCGGTGACATTACCGTGTTGTCACTGAAAATTTATATAGCAGCGATTTGATGTTATCGCAGAATATTATTTTGGTGTCGAAGTTTTACATTCTTTTTGCGGCGATAGGTTTTGTTGCTGAATTATCTTTTAGCGACAAACCTCTGTCGCCACTGAAAATGTTTGTCGAATCTTTTAATACTATTATATATACAATAATAGTTATATTGTTAATTGTTATAAAATAATTTAGGATAAATAGTAATCAAATATAAATAATTAAATCCTATTTTACACATTTAATTGAAGTTTAATACAAAACTTGGCTAAGAAAGACATGAAAATTTTGTATTAATATTTGTCTACTAATCATTATTATTATTATTATTATTTATAAAAATTAATTGAACAATCATATTAAATACTTAGTATTAGTAGGGCGGAAAACAACCTTATATATTTGTCCACAAGTATTTCAACGTGTTCCCCTTTTTGATATTTTTTAAGTACTAGAATACATATATGCAATTTATATTTATTAATATTATTATTAACTAATAACCACTTTACATCATCAAGAAATTGTATAGTTTTTACCATTTTGTTAAAATTATAATTAAATTTAGTTTTAGTATAAAATTATAAAATGTGATAACTTTCAAGTTTGTACTTATTAATGTTGATATAAAATTATCGATAGTTAATTATTATATTGAAGTGCCATACTTTTAATGAAAATATGACTAATACAAATTTATTACATTAAACTAACATAACATTTGTGCTATTAAAATATCAAAACAGTAATAAAATAATGTGTTAGACCAAACTAAATAATTTATTAAATTGTAATATTTATTGAAATAAAAATAATATATGGGTCTTTATATTATTTTTGTTACGGTATGTAATAAAAATATGTGTGTGTGTGTGTCATAACCTTATTAAACAATTGCCACCCAAATAATTTACCGTCCCTCTTTCTGCCACCCCATCCACCGTCTTCTCTACCTGAGTCTTTTTGCTGCTCCTCGTATCTTCTCTCTGATGAGCTCTTACTATCATTCTTACAATTTATTTTCATTATATTCCATTTTCATTTCCAATTTTTGTTTTGATTTGAAATTTGCTCGAAAGGTAGTTTGAAAAACACAAATCATTTCCTCAATGCATATAACTTGTTTGAAAAAATTACGCTTAAAAGATTTTATTGTAGTCACTAGATTTTGCATAATTATTTTGTTTACACTTGCTTAGAATTATTTGCATTAAAACACGCTTTGGACAGAAAATTTTAATCCTAATTATGCTATTCTAGATTCTGTTAAATCCTTAATTGCTTTTTTTCAAATAATTAATTCTATTGAATGTTTTGTTATGGAGTTTTTTATTTTAATTATATATAGCAACTAATTAATTAATTCTATTAAATGTTTGAAGATTCGAATTAAAGCTTCTTAATTTTGGGAAGAGAGAAAATTTGCAGAGATAATTAATTCAGGAGAGTTCATCTTTTTCATCACTCCTTAATTTTACAATTAATTCTTCAATTCTTAGTTTTAAATATAATTATGTCTTTGTTGAATCCTAACATGTGTATTGAATTCGTAGTTTGAAATATAGTTATGCAATATTGCTATTATCAGCCTATGTATAGATTGTGGTTATGATTGTGGTTATGAATGGATCAAATGATCTTAATATTGCTACTACCATCCTGTGTATTGACAGAAAATTAGGTGTTGAATTTCTTTCGAAACTAATTTAAATTCCATATGTATTTAAGATTAATTTGTATTTTGAACAGTTTATTGTGAATTAATTATTAGTAATGACCAGTTTCTGATTGCTTTATAGGATAATCTGCTGTTACACATTTTATTTTTAGCATATATACTAAAACTCAGCACCAAGGTAGCTCTATATCTGTATGAGTTGAACACTTAGTCTTGATAATTTTCACAACACATATACAGACTAGAGAGATAAAAAAACTCATCAATAATGAAATATATATAGAATTTAAAGCACCTTTTGGAAGAATGTTAAACAATAATTCTTGATAAATGTTCTTACTCAAGATATATTTTACAAATAAATAAATTAATTTTATGTTTTCGAAAAAAGGATATGAATGAATGGTGATCGATAATAATTTTTCTTTTTAAGAAAATAAATATTTAGTACATATGTACAATGCGTGTTTAATTTCAGCCGTTCAAATATTACATACATACACCATTATTTCACTTTCACGATCATTTTGCAAAGAAGTGCCTACTTTATTATTGAAAAAAGCTTACAATTAATTTCAAGCATTAAATAATTCAGAGATTTAATTCAATCATCTTACCAAGCTTCACATAAATTAAATGTTTGCCTTTGTGATAGTTGTGGATATAGCCTCTTCAAGGTTTAATGGAGTTGTTTCCACTAAAAATTCAGCCCAAGTTTTGTGCCTTTTTATTATGGGCTAGATTTTGGGATGGATATTTTTTGCAAGCCATGTGGCCCAATTTGATAAGATGTTTCATGCGGCTTAATTTGCAGTAACATTAATCCAATTTGTTTATCATGATTCGGGTCTTTAATTTCCTTCTTTTGTCATAACATATTTGGATATAGATAATAAATAGTTAATAGTGTTATGATAAACATAACGAAAAATATAAATTAAAAATTATGGACATAAGTAAGTAATTTCATATAAAGTCGATATGAGTTTAAGCAATGACGTATATATAAGAAGATGTAACTTTGTATAAAGTTGAGTGAGCGGAAAGTAATAATGATAACGAAATAAATATATAAATATGTGTATAGAAAGAATTAAGTAAATTATATTATAAATTTTGTCGTAGAGTGATAATAGACATTAATTACTATTTATTTCTTTCAATTTTCGGCTGAAACAAAAACAAAACCAATATCATGCATACAACTCATATATAGTCCCATGCTCCCCCCTCCCCCTCCCCCTCCCTTATTCTATTCTAACCTATAATAAATGTATTTTTTATCAACAAATTTAGCTTTACTTACAACATAAAATGTGCACCAAATTAATAAAATATAAGATAATAAAGCAATCACCTTACAAATTAGAATAAGAGGTATATACACTAAATTAATGAAATATAGATATTTAAGCAATCACTAAATTAACTTTAAAAATATATGTTTAGTTAAGTAAATAAAATTATGCTAAATAAAAATAAGCTTGAGTAATCAAGTCAAACACATAGACATTAAACACAATTTAAAATAAGACAAAATAATGTTTATCTACTATTTCCTTTAAGCATGATTTGTGTTAGTTCTACATTTTTATAGAGAAAGATATTGGGAAGTCGAATTGATATTCAGAAATTCAGTGGGTAATGTATTTATGAAATTAAAATAGTTTTATTGTTGTATTTATGATACATATTAGGATTTGAATTAGTTTAACGGTAAACTATTGAATTATGTATTTTTATAGAGTAGTGCGGTAGTAAGAAATCTAGAGGACCCAGAATTTTCTAGGGATTGAGCGATTAAGCTATGAGTGGATATATTTTTAAAATATTATAAACTTATATTGTGTTTAAATATTTAATATAGCATGATTGATCTGTAACGGATGAATTAGATTGTGATGTATGTTACCTGATATTTAATTTACGCGTGATGTCCAGTGATTATCTAAAAGTGAAGGCTTTCTATTTGAATATTGTTTATGTTTGTTTGAAGTATCTCATGTGTACCCATCCCCCAATATTATGTAGTAGATCCTTGGAACCTATGGAAATATATGTATATGAATGTGAGCTCCCCAGGCAATGATACAAGGTCGTCGGGTTGAGCATGGTCTTTTCTTTCTTGGGTGTTGGGATCCCGCCAAGCATGATATCCCCTGGGTACTTGTTGGGTGCTATATGATCTGTTTGTAATGTTATGCATTCTTAGTATGCAAGCGATGCTTAATGTAAGTACGATTTTAGTACGTCTTACAGTGGTTGTATAAAAATGTATATATTTTTTAAAACTATGTCCACTCACTGAGCCGTAAACTCATTCTTTTTCCTTTTTTTTTTCATTTCTCCCTAAGTCACACAGGATTCCGTGCAAAGTGCAGTTTTGTAAATAATGTTGAGACCACTCTACGTATCCTGCATGAAACATTTTGAGCATGTCATGTATATATGTGAATATGTATATATGTGTGATGAGACATGAAGTCTCAATATATGTTAATGATAGAGGCCTAAGGCCATTTTTCTTATCCATGAGTTTTTCTATGTAATGTTTATGATAAATAACATGTAGCATGTACATGTATTTAATAGAATTTGTCCCAGACTTATGAGAGGAGTCGGGGTAGGTCTTGTCATATAAGGTTTACAAACTTGTGTTTTGTACACATTCGTAAATCTTGGTCGTGTACTTGGAGAACTAAGGGGAGATGCTGAAGGAATTTATGGAGTTTGGAACATCTTATAGAACTACTATATTTGGTATGGAATATATATTCTTGAATGGGATAGGGCCTTACCTTTATAGGATGGAGAAAGAGATAAATTTCATATTACATGTCTTCAATTTGTAGAATTTTGTTGAAATGATAATAAAGTTATGTTGTTAGGAGGTTATCAATGGATAAGAGTTGGATGCAAATTCAAGATAGACTTTCTCGTGAATACCTTGATGGTATCAACTCTTTCATGGAAGTAGTAAAGAAATGTGCAGATGCTGTTAATTGCATTCGATGCCCATGCATCAAGTGTTTTAATGTACTTACACATTCCTTCGACGTTATTAGTTATAATTTATACCAATTTGGAATCTCCCCTACATATCGTACATGGGTTTATCATGGTGAAAATTTTGAACATATTTCTAGAAATGGAGAAATTCTAAAAATATTCATAATACTACCCTTGAGAATGATGATGTTTTTAATTTGTTGCATGATCTTTATGGTCTAGCAACATGGGATACATCTAACTTCTACTCATAGAATGAAGGAAATTCTGAAATCCTTTCTCAAATAGAGCAAGCAAATTGTGATTTTGTGTTTGATTTGTTAGGAGAAGCCCAAAAAATGCTTTTTGTTAAAGCACACCTAAGTTCACTGAATTTCATTATAAGGCTGATGCATATAAAAGTCCTTAATCAATGGAGTAACAAATCAGTAGATATGTTGCTTAAATTGTCAAAACAGCTTTTCCCTAAAGGCTCAGAAATTCTGAGTTCATTATATGATGCAAAAAAAGTGTTGAGAGATATAGGGATAGGTTATGAGGCTATTCATGTATGCAAGTATGCTTATGCTCTTTTTTGGAAAGAAAATGAATTTTGTGATAAGTGTCCAGTATATGGTGAACCAAGATATAAAATTTGTAGTCAAGGAGGAAAATACCACAAACGATTTTGCTGTACTTTTTTTAAAACCTAGACTGCAACGTTTGTTTATGTCCCGACACACAGCAAGTGATATGAGATGGCATAAGAAGAAATGCTTGGGTGAGGAAGGTATTTTAAGGCATTCTATAAATGGTGAATCGTGAAAGGAGTTTAATAGATTGTATCCTAAGTTTACAGAAGACCCATGTAATGTGAGGTTAGGGCTTGCAATTGATGAATTTAATTCTTTTGGTAACATGTATAACTCTTATAGTATGTGGCCTGTTATTCTTGTACCATACAATTTGCCACCATAGAAGTATATGAAAGAGTCATTCTTGTTTATGTCATTACTTATCCCTGGACCACATGCACTAGGGAGAGATATCGATATATACTTAAGACCGTTAACTGATGAATTAAATGAGTTATGGGATATTGGTGTGGATACTTATGATGTAGTGACAAAGAGTAGAGTTACCATATGTGCAGCATTATTATGGACAATTAATGATTTTCCTGCATATGCCATTTTATCCAGGTGAAGTACGAAAGGTTACTTGGCATATCCTGTGTGTAATGATCAGACTTCCTCGCAAATGTTACGAGATAAAATATGCTACATAGGACATCATCAGTTCTTGTCACGTGAACATCCTTTACATAGAAGTATGAAAATTAATGGCAAATGAGAATTAGGGTTTGCGTCAAGATTATATTCTGGAGATGAGATTTTAAAACAGCTTGAGAACCTCAGAGAATCAAAGCCTAGGAAAAATGTTAATAATAAAGATAGAAAAAGGAAGCAGACGCCAATAGAGTTGAATTGGACTAGAAAAAGAATATTTTTTTAGTTGTCGTACTGGGAAAATTGAAATTGCTGCATAATCTTGATGTGATGCATATAGAGAAAAATATATGCGAAAGTGTTATTGGGACATTGATGGACATTGATGCGAAGACAAAGGATATTGTAAAGGCAAGACTGGATTTGTAGGATATGAATGTTAGGAAGGAGTTACATTTATAACTATAATCCAATGGATTCTTAAAGCCCCATGCTTGCTATACCTTGATTGCAAACAAAAGGATAGAGTTTTGTCAATGGTTAAAGTCAATTAAGCTTCCTGATGGATACGCATCAAACATTGCCAAATGTGTTAGTGTGAAAGATGGTAAGATATCTAGTCTAAAAAGTCATGATTGTCATATTTTACTAGAACGACTACTTCCAATTAGAATATGTCCACATTTAAGACAAGATGTGCACTCTGCAATTGTAGAGTTGAGTTACTTTTTCTGACAATTATGTGCAAAAACTAATGAGACAGTAATTTTTGATGATCTAGAAAAGGGAATTGGTATTATTCTTTCCAAGTTTAAGCGCATATCTCCTCTAGCATTTTTTGATATTACGGTATATTTAGCTGTCCATGTACCTTTAAAGGCAAAATACAGTGGCCCAGTGGCCTTTTGATGAATGTATCCAATTGAAAAGTAATTGTTTATGTTTCATTTCGATGCATCAATTTCTATACACTCAAATGCATCAATTTCTATACACCTAATCTTATTTATGTAAAGAATTAATATTGTTGTTTAATAGGGCATTGGGTAGATATAAAAAATATGCGAAAAATAAGGCACATTTAGAGGGGTTAATTACCGAAGCATACATTGTTAATGAGTCATTAACATTTTGTTCGATGTATCTCTCGGAGATTGAAACAAAATTTATGCGCCCTGAGCAAAATGATGATGGTGGAGAAAGAGAAGGGGAAATATTAGTTTTTTCACAAAATGCTCGGCCGTTTAGATCCATGGGTTTGAAAAAGATGTCCAAAGAAGAAATTAACAATGTTCATTGGTTTGTACTAAATAATTGTAATGAGGTGGAACCATATTCAATGTAAGTTAATATCTTATTCCAATATTCATACTATGTATTAGTTTAATAAAAACATGTTTTCTAAAGTGCGAAACTTATATCAAGGAGCATAAGACTCTAATGCAAAGAGATGGGGTAACTAATTTGAATGAAAGTCATAAATTATTTTTTCCAAAATGGTTTAATTCATATGTAAGTAGTGTCATTTATTATTAAGTACTTTTTTGTTTGCTTTTATGTTAATTATTTGTTTATTATACAGATGAAACAGAAATATCGTGAAGGGTCATTAAAAGATAATCACCCATTATATACATTAGTTTGTGTGCCAGACATACGGGTGTATCATTATTCAAGTTGTAATTTTAATGAAGTACAATTTCACACAAAAAAGATGGATGAAAGACTTGTTACCTAAAATAGTAAAGTAGTAGTTTCTGGTGCTCATGATGATGACACATTAGATTTTTATAGTGTACTAACAAATGTCATAGAGTTAGTGTATTTGTCACAATATCGCGTTGTTCTTTTTAAATACAAATGGTTCAATATTGATCCTAAGAAAAGAAGAGTACATCGAGATGTGGATGTTTAGAGAAAGCTTTTATTTTGTTTTAGTTAATATTGCTAAACCATAATCGTTTTTATGGTGCATATTCAACTTGATATCAGTTCATAAACCAACTCAGCTTATTTGTCTAATTTAAGACTAAAAAATAGTATACATCAGTAATAAGAAGTAATGAATGGAAAATGATATGCAAAGCAAGTCCTGGAAATTTTGGTCTAAGAAGCAACATGCAAGACTTAAGTAGAGGATCAATTAAATAGTGATGAAATTAAATTTGTAATTTCACTTTTGACCCTCTGTCTCGTATTCTCCAATGAAATCAGATTTCAGTTTCTATTCTCATATTTTAGAAAGCTTTATAGCTTTCTCTTTCATATCTTCCCTTGTTATTCCTCTGAGAAAGTAAGTTCTAGAAAATTTGGTTGTGTTAAAGAAGAAAAATAAATTTTTCTTTGGGATTATTCTATGCTTCTCTGTTTTTCCTTTTGAGTTCTTCAATTTTACAAACTGCAACAGGAAAAACAAAATCAGTTATACTGTGTTCTTTTTTAAAAAATTATGGGAATGCAACACGTGTTTAATTTGATAATTTATAACAGGAAAATTTGTACAATATATGTTTCAAATCCAATTTCCTGGAAGGTTATAGGTTTTCATGACTAAAAGATTTGGAAATAATGGCTTATGTGTTAAAACAATGGGCTTCGATATAGCTAAGAATTTTTTAGCTTTTATATGTCTTTAAGTCACTGCATGCATATGAAGTTTGTACTTTGTTCAAGCGAGAGTAAAAAGTATCATTCTTCTTCATTTAACATAATTAATTTGCTAATTAGCTTGTTTTATAATTAGCCTAATTTTGTAAGAAATTGATCAATTTCTAGCATACAGAATTCAGTGAATCTTTGCAGCGTCTGGGATATGCATGCCTACAATAATTCAATAGTATTGTAGCTAGAAGAGAATAAGTATATATTAAATGCTTGTAATCAAGGTTAATAAGTCAATGCTAATTCATTAATAAATTAAATTAATTAATTAAGGACATGATTTTAAATGTGATGTAACTTTGTATGAAATGCCCGTTAGGTTGGTCTACAAATATTCTCTTTTTCTTTGAATAAATCCTCTAGCAAAGCTATGTATATAGAGGAATTAATAGAAACAGGTTTATTGCCTTTTAAATATATATATGTATATATATATAGCCAAATCCTAAGATACTTGTAACGAATTAAAATGAGTATAAAGATTAAAGTAATACATTAAGCAAGTTTACGTGTCTTTTACATGTTTTCTCATAGAAAATTCAATTTGATAAGGTGCCTGTAAATAAGCCGATGTTCTTTTATGATTAATACAGTTAAGCTAATGTCTTTCATCTTTTTCTAATATGACTAAGCTGATGATCTCATGTTTTTCTAATATGAGTGCAATTTTTGTTCTGCTTCTGGGGATTTGTTGTATATTCTTAATCCCTTTTAATTTTATATTCAAAAGCTTTCTTTATATATTTGTAATATATATGTATTAAATAGCTATTTTGCTGGCTGTGCACCTTACAAATTGTTGTCGATATGTTTTCTTCTCTACTAAACTTATTGTGATTACTTATTATGATTACTTGGCTTCAGGAAAGGTGCCAAAAAATACTAAAAATAGAAGTAAACTTTCATTTAATCATCAAGCTAGATTGAAATTCTTTTACGCACATCGAACACAAAGTTCTCAGGTTGTCATTATGATTTACAGTTTTTTTAGTATAAAATTGTATAAAACTTGACAACTATTAAGCTAAATATGTGATTTTTTTTTAAAACCTTTCATTGTAATAGAGTGGCAATTCAAGTAAAAATCAAAATTTCGCAGTTCATTTTCATGCAATGCATTACAATGAAAGAGATAGGTGGATTAATTCAGAAGCAGAAAAGGTGCATGAGAGTTCATTATTTATTTATTTCATTTAAATTAAATTCATTTTTCACCCATTTCTTATTATTGTGTTTATAATTTAATAAATTTTCAAATAGGAAAAAATGATAGAGATACAACAATTATCACTTGAGGAGGGATCTCAACCAATTAGTGACGAGAAAATTTAGCATTAAGTATTTGGCAATCAATCACGCTATTATAAGGGACTTGCCAAACCGAAACGAGCGCATATGATGGATTGGGGTTCTCCTTCTAATGATGGATATTTACGTGGTGGGTTAGAATTAACTCGACTTGAGTTACAAGATACAAGGTCTCGCTTAGCTATTACTAAATATATGTTACAGACTTACGCAAGTGAATTGAAACATGCTAAATCTGTCTTGTTAGAGTTAGCAACAGATCGATTTGCTCCATCACATTTTTAGTTATATTAATACTTTCTTTATTGGATCAATTTTTTATGATGATATTTACATTGTGTAATGAATTTGATTTTTTTTATTATGTTAGTTAATCTTTATGTTTAACATTAATCTATTTAATTTCATTTATTACTGATTAATTAGATTCATATAAATAAAAATTTATAATATTATAACAGCAAATATTAAATACTATAAATATGAATTAATTGAATATTGAAACCTAAATGACAATCAAAATATAGATAGCAGATAATTTTTTATACGCATAACAATTTGGAAAGCATAGCAATTTCAACACAAAGTGGATTTTAGCTACAAAAATTGTTGTCACTAAAGTTCTTTGTCGATGAAATCATTATGCTAATTGAAACATGAAATCGCGACAATGCGCATTAGTGCCGATATGATATTGTCGTCATAGGGCTTTGGCGACGACAAAGTAGTTGCAAAAAAAACTTTTAGCGACAACTTCATGTCATTGTCTGCAAAGTTATTAGCAGCGAAATAATATCGCCGCTACGCTAATAACATTATAGGCGATGATGGAATGTTGTTGCCAAAAGGTCTTATTCTGTTGTCGCTTATAATGTTATTGGCTGTGATATAATGTCGTCGCTAAAAACATCTTGGGCGACAATATGGTTGGTCGCTGGTACTCTCTACATGGACGACACGTTGTCTTCTCTAATGTCTGTTTTAACGACGACATGCTTGTGGTCACTGGCTCTTTTAGTGGCGACATCATATTGTTGTTGCTAAAATCTTTAGCGACCAATGTTTAGAGACAAATCTGGCAACGATATTGGTTTCGTCGCAAAAACCTTTAATGACAAAATATAGGCTTTTGGCAACGACTGTTGTTGTCGCTAAAAATAGTTTTTGTTGGATAGCATGTATTGGCGGTAAGTTCGGCAGTGATTTCGGAAGGAGTATGAGGAGTTAGATGGTAGATGATTTGAGATTTAAGGAAATGAGAATAAGAGACAAGGAATATAGTGCTTTGTGAAGAAGAGTGAAGAAGGAGAAGAGAGTTGGTCTGTATACACGGAGAAAAGAAAGTAGATAGGGTGTTTTTTAGTTAAGGTAATGGATAAACTTTGAGATAGACTCAAGTTTAGGTTAAATCGGGATAATACTATTTGTCTCTAAATTTTTTTAATTTGCATCTCTAAAGTTTTTGAAAAAAGTAAAAAAGAATTTTATTTTGTGTTTGATCGAAAATTCAATTTTACTCTCTCACCATTAAACGTTTTTAAACGGATGTTACAAATCTATAGTTCGTTGAGATATTTGTCATATTTATAGACTATAGAGTAGTATGCTAATACTTATTGTAGTCAGATAAAATTATTCTTTTTTGTTTTATCAAAAAGACTATTTTTACCCTCTCACTGTTAAATTATTTTAAATAGAAATTACGAATCGTAACTTGTTGAAATATTTGTCATCTTTATAGGTTGAAGTGTAGTGTCAGAATAATTGTTACAGTACAATAAAATACAGGCAAACTTAAAATAGTTAGTCGAAAATATAGCTTTTAAAAAAAAAATTAGTCTAAATACTATCAATTTTGACAAATACTCTTAACATTTGAAAAAAATTACAGATCGTTTAAATAATTTTAACAATGGTTAAAATCAAGTTGAAAAAAGTTTAAAAAAACTTTCGTAATTTTTATTAATAAACATTTTGTTTCATAAACTCTTAATCATCATCATCATCTCAACTGTTTGTTGAATTAATAAACAGTTGATAGTATTTAGATTGTTATTATTCCTTGCCTCATAATAGATATTTTGCTAACTCACTGGATATTTACATTAGGGATGGCACGGTCTGATTCGCTCCATATTTCTCCAAAATCGTATCTAAATTGAAAAATTCAGGATTTTATTTTAGAATCGGATCGAACCGAACTAAAAATTAGAATTAGACCAAAATTGGACCAAATACTATTTAAGTTAGATTGAATCAATCAATTAAGGTATGATCTAGTTCGATTGTTTAGATTTTTAATTTTTTGTAATTTTTTAGCAAAACAACATTTTGATTATAAAAATATAAAAATTGTGTTAATTGTAAAAAATTTACAGCATATAAAATTTGTTGTCAAAATTTATTAAAAATATTTACATCATAAATTATTCTAATTAAATGATCTATTTAAAAAATTATGTATAATTAATACTATAAAAATTAGTAGTAAATTTGAAAGAAAAAAATAATTAAAGGTTAAAATATTATTATGACTTACAAATTTAAATATTAAAATAAAATTATATTAGTTATTACAAAATAAAAATAAGAAAAATATAAACATTTTATATATGTTTCTAATAGTTGAAGGGTAAATTAATCAATATACGATAATAATAATCATTTAAGAGATATTTTCCTATTTTTTCTAAAGTCTAAGATATCTTTACATCTCTTGGAAAGTTAGAAAGTATCTTACATATACTATATACCCAAGGATAAGTTACTTTTATGCGCAAAAGTCAGGGTAAAATATAATATCCCATACTTAAATTGTAATTAAATGTTAATAAACTTTTGAGTAATTTTTTCAAAATTTAAGAAAATAAATGCCTAATTTTAAATCTCTAATCAATTAACTGAAAACTTTTGCAAATAAAAAGGACTCAAGTAAAAATACATATCTTAGAAGTATTTTAAAACCACAAAAGAAAATTGGTATATTAGATTCAGCATTTGTTTTGTCTTTTTTTACTTAATTCTAAATTAACCTATTCAATTTGAATAGTTTACTTGTTCATTCTTTTATCTTTTATTGAAACTTACTTTTATAACTCTATTTTTTAAAAATATATATAATAGAATTAGTTAAATTTTTTAGATTTAAACAAAAAGTAAAAAAAAAATGACTTTCTAACTAATAAAAAAATGTATTAAAATTCGTTAGGCTAAAAAATTAATAAAAATTTCAGCCAATTAAATATTAAGAAAAAAAATCTCTAAAATTATAAGAGAATATTAACATATTAAATTATAATAATAAAAATAACTAAAATTAAGTTTATTTATTAATAAAGAAAAATTTACAAGTATCACAACTCAAATTGTAGCGAAAACTTATGAAATGAGTTTATAACTCAAATGACTATAGTTATAATTAATCTTTTTAATACTATAACTACCGTATCTAAATTTTAAAAAATGCGTAATGTATATTGTAAAGTTGTAATATTAAAAAAGTTAATAATAAAATAAAAAATGAAAAAAAATAATTTCTCATGAAAAAGAAATCATTAATCAAGATAAGGTGTGAGCTGAGCATACATAGAACAAGCCAAATTATCTGTCAACAACACAGATTTAATTGGAGAATGTTAAATACAACTGTACCTACTGAGAAATCCCATATTCATTACAATTTTTTGCATTTGATTTTGAACATCAATAGCAACACTACTACTGTTAAAAATCATCAGCAGCTAATTAAGTTACTAGCTTTTCTGAAGCAACAAGAACACATTTACAATCACGCTTGGAATTATGAAACGACAATTAATTGTGAAAAGGGTTGGAATTATTAATTATTCCTGAGAATCTTCTTCTCCGCTATCACTAACTTGGTTGTTTTCTTGATGATCTTGTTCTAAATTCATGGCTAAATCAGCAGCTCTACCGCTATTACTATTACTGTAAGCAGCAGTAACGCCGATATTATTGCTTTGCTGACCTCCGATTTGCTGTTGGTTTGCAATCAGCGATCCGAGTGAATAATTCTGAGCTGCCGGAAAAGTGCTCCACATCTGCGGATCAGACCCTGCGCCGCCGCTTCCGCCCACCGGCAGCATCCAGAATGCGTTGGCGCCGGTGTTCGCCGCCTGCGCAACCGCCCACATAGCTGCTGCTGGCGGCATCACGTTATGATTATTGTTATCGCTGTTGTTGTTGTTTAGCCGAACTGATGAAGAAGAAGTAGAAGTTACAGTTACAGCAGAAGCCGTTTCAGGCGCGTTTCGCTGATGATCAGACGATTCTTTGAAAAGATCTTCCCGAAACGAGTAGTGATGATGATCACCGGAATTCGCTTGATGTTGATGATAGAACTGATGATGATTATGATGAAAAGCAACGCCGAAGCCGCCATTGTTGTTGCTGTAAAGAGGCAAAGCGCCGTGGAAAGACAAAGGAACGGATTTGGAAGAGGAAAGTGAAAGAGAAGAAGAGCCGGAGCTACGAAGAGAGACATTAAGAGAAGAGAAATTAGCAGGAATGGTACCGGTTCCAGTTGCAGCAATAATGGAAGGTTCAGCTTGTTGAAGAAGCCACTCGATAGTTTCTCCGTCCGACTTGTGACCTAATTCTCTCGTCAACTGAAAAACCCTAGCCGCACACAGCGCCGGCATCCGTATCCGCCGCCCCCTCCCGTCGACCTTCGTGTGGCGGTCCTTCGACGGCCTTTTAGCTATAATATTACTATTATTTGTAGTTACAGAAGAAGAAGTGCTGTTGCTATGAGACTCCATGAATGGAGGAGGAGGAGGAGGTGGTGGTGATGGTGCGTTAGATTAAAGGGAGAAAAGAAAAGAGTGGGTGACGTGAGAAAAGAGCATCAATTGGAGAGAGTAGAGATGGTCCCATACCATGGGTCCCACAAGGGGTTCAGTCAATTATGACGAGTAGTACAGGTAGTACCGGTACCCCACTCGTGGGGGCCTGTGAGAAGGAATTTCATTTGGATATGAAAGATTTGCTGTATCTTTGCTTCTTTTTTTTTTTTCGTTTGTCTGCACTTATTTGTCTGCATCTGATTGCCTCGAATACAGTCCTCCTCCTCATTTTCATTGCAACACAAATTGTACGTTCATCTTCATATTGTAGTGCAATTGTCTACCCACGTTTACACAAATTAGTAAATAGTTTATTTTTTTAATTTTTATTGATAAAATTTAAATTTAATTGGTGAGAGATTCATAGCTCTATAACATTAAACATATTTTTATATATTTATAATAATTAAAATTAAATATAACATATATATTAATTATAATATTTAATTATTTATTAATTAAATGTATTAAATTTAATCTCAAAAGCATATAGATCCAACTATTTATAACTGCTATGAGAATCTATATAATTTTAAAAATCTATTAATTTGTCTCTAATTTAATTTATATAATTAGATATATAAGATACAATTTTAACCATTTAAAGAGTACAAATGGCCACTAGGCCTTTGATTTGGTGGTAGCACAACTCCCTCTATCTCCCCACCAATTTGTGTAGACAGATTCCCATCTTGGGCAGATACCTCTCCCATTTGATGATAGATACTTGAGCAAACAGAAATAGAACTTTCCCACTTAAAATGTGAGGCTCCTAAATTTGAGGATAAATAGTACATAGATGTCTATAACTAATATATTTAGACTCACATTAGACATTTGATGCAAGGCTAGACATTAAAAATTGGAATCTAAAAATACCAGACTGAACTGGATCAGAAATAACAAATTCGGTCTAATTTTATATAATATTCGGTACTATTTGAGTTCTAAGTTTTAAAAATTGAAATTTTCTATCCAATTTTAATTTTAGCTCAAAACATCTTGATTGAATCATATTTAAATAAAATTGAGAGCAAATTTGCATCGAAAGATCAACAAATTTGTATAAAAAATTTAAAAGTAGAAATAAGAATATAACTTTTAAATATAAATATTACAATGAAATTATATTAGTAATTACAAAATAAAAATAAGGATAATATGATCATTTGATATTTTTTTAATATTTAAAAGATAAAATAATCTATTTATGATAAGAATAAGCATTTCAAGAGTATCATCTTATTTATACTACAATCATAGGATATATTTATATTTATTTAAAAGTCACAGGTATTTTATACGGACTAAAAATTCAAAAGTATCATATACCTTTAAGTTTTTATATGTTAAAAAATTTCGCATATTAAAAAAATTTAAATAGTATTTATTAATCTATTATCTAAACATGTAACGAGTCAACGAGAGTAAGAGACAATGATCTAAATAGATAAACAAATTATTATTAAAATTGATACAAAATAATAATGTTTGAAACGTATAATATAGTGTGTTTGAATATAGTAAAAATTAAGCAATTATAGGGTATTTAAAATTGAGCTAGACTCAGTCAACGACAAAGTTCAATAATGACTTGAAATTAATTCAGGAAAATAATAATTTCGTCCCTCAATCTTTTTAAAATAATGAATCAGTATATAGTTTGGTGATCTTAATAAAATAGTCATGTATTTTAGTTATTTTTCAATTTTATATGGGTCTTTATTGCTACACATAAAATTGTTGCATTTAATTAAATTACATTCTGATTTATTATTTCAATAAAATTTAGGGACAAAAATATATCATTATCCTAATTTAAAATAGTTTTAGCCATTATAAATAAGGACAGAAATTAAGTTACTTACTCTAAAATTCCAAATACATCAGTTGGGAAAAATTTTAATGCGAGAATAAAGAAATGTCTTGATGATTAGAGTTATTCTAATGAAATGTAACAGATCGAAAATAGTTAGGTATGAGCCAAGAAAATTGAACGGTTGACCCTTAAATGGGAGCATTTGGAGTACTTCATGGGTAACTTATTGCACAAAATTTAATTTGGGTCCATGACAATTTGGTATTAGGGTTCCATTTACTTGGTGCTATCTAGAACTTTATCTTTTATACATTTTTTTTTTTATTTTAGTACAATTTTTCGAGAGACAATTTGAAAGAAAGAGATGGGTGTTTAGAAATCATTCTTGATGTTGTTCTACTCATCAACATAAATAATTTACCAGTGCAAGGCAAATTCACCAACATTTGGGTAGCAAAGTAGGGAATTTACCTAGGACTTGGACAATAAGTTAAATTCAGTAACAAAAGACGTGACCTCTTTTAACTGGACATTCAGTGCTCATTGAAAGTATAACTTAATTGAAAACTGGGGGTTTAGTGTTTGCAAAGATGACCTCAGGTCAAATTATGGTCAAAACCGATCCACTTGGGGTGAGGAGATTTAAGGAATCGTATAATGTTATTCAGGCAGGTCAAGTCAGACCATACGTACACCTCAGTTCAGATCAAATTACCGAAACGAAGGTCATAAATGAAGAAAATTAATGCACAATATGTGGACAGAATCGTAACTGGCAAGAGAATCAAGTAATTCTGGCCATATGCACAATTATGAAATCCAATTAAGAAATACGATCGCTACTCATAAAAATTCAGTATAAACAAATGACAAAAAGAGTAAAAAAGCATGCAATTTTATAAGAATGTACCAAAACTCTCTGAAAATTTTATCTAACATCTACTTAAACTCAAAACCTTTTTTAATTTAAGCATTAGAGGATTTTTAAAGATCGATCTTAGTTCTAGGAGAAAGAATTGATACGTTGTTGTTGGGTATCGAGACTGGAAAAATTCCGTATCAACACTTACAACATTTATGGATAACACTATATTCGGAAGAATTTTGTCCACGCTATTGGTGAGATATTAACACTATTTGTGAGTAACTCTGTATTTGATGGGGTTTGAACATACTCCCTTCCTTTTATCACTAGATCAAGACTACGATGGCAGGTATTCTGTATTTTTTATTTATAAGGACGTGATACATAAAATTACTAATTTTTATACATGTATATTTTAACATGATAAATAAAAAATAAACATATTATTCAAAATTATTAAAATTTATGTATTATTTATAATCCACTTAATTTTTAAATAGAAAAACAAACAAACTGCTAGTTGATATAACTTAATTAAAGACAAATGTGTTTTATTCTTAATAATTATTAATTATTAATTATAACGCATATTTTAATAAATAAAAATTTATAAGATAACCTTCATTTTAAGTAGCTGAAATTTTACTCTTAAAAAATTCTAAATTAAAAATGTGAAAAACGCTAAAATATTCTTCTTAAGAATCAAATCAAACCGAAATTACTTTACTCAAAATTTAATTTTATTATCTATTCGATTTGATTTTACTTAAATATTATTATATTTTTCTCACCACATTTTACACTCTAATTCAAGTCTTGTTAAAATAACTAACATTATGACTTTCAAATAATAATTTTTGGGTCCATTTTTTCTAGTTGCATAGGCTTAATATTCTACTTCAGTGAGTAAGTTTACATCATTGGTGCCAAAAATACTCAAAAAAAAAAAGATGACAAAATACTTTTACATTATATTACACAAATAGATTTGGATTAATATTATATAATATATTATGATTTGAGTCGTGATGCCTGCATTTTTTACAAAATGATAACCTAAAGCTCTCTCTACTATAGTGCAAGTATGATTTTGAATATTAATCTCTTTAACTATCTTAAAACAATGTATCATTCGAACCAAACTATTTCTTTCCTACTAACAATTTTTCTCGTCTTGTCAAACTAATTAAGACCAAGAGTGTAGCTTCATCCTCTTCATACTCCCCGTCTCCTAATAAACTTCAAGTGTCAATACAATAAGAATTTCTAATCTCTAATACACTATTCTTTCCCATTCACAAATTTCAATAGACTTATCAACCAAAAAGAGTGTAGCTTCATCCTCTTCATACTCCCCGTCTCTAATACACTAATAATCTCTTTCAATAGACTTATCAACCAAAAAGAAATTGTAACCCACATATTATGAAAGCAGATCTAGACTCTGCTTTTTCATACTTTCTTATTTTGCATTTATATTTCCCTTTCTTTCTTGTGCCACCTTTTTATCAAAATTGTAGCCAACATAGAATGAAACAAAACTAGCCGGTTATTGATTTTATAGTGTTTATAAGAGCATAACAATTATGATCTACCACCTTTAAAATATGCCAGTCAACATTCTTCTCGACTTAAGCATTCTTTAGTGTCTCTTTACCTATCTCTTTATTATGCGGGAAGAACTGGCACCCTAAAGATATGAGCAACAGATAGGTTGTGTTCTTAGGCGATCTTCCTTCACATACACATTATGATTCTACCTAGGATTGGACAAATTTCAATTCGGTTTAGTTTTTTAGAATCAAATCGAACCGAATCAAACTAGTTCGGTTCAGTTTCATAGTTTGGTTTCAACTTCTGATTCCTAACTCTAGGTTTGACTCTTAATTTTAGAGATATTTTTATATAAATCTTTAAAATGTTTAGAAATTATAAAAAAGGGAAAAGTTCATAAAATTTATAATAATATCCCTAATTTTCTATACATTTTTGTAATTTTTATAAAATATTTATTTATTTATAATTTTCATAAAATTTATGAGCTTATATAAAAGTTTACATTCAATCTTGATTAATTTTTAAATCAAAATTGAACTATTCGATTTCAAAACTGAATTAAACTAAACTGATATTATAAACAAACTGAATTGAACTAAGTTGTTTTGTTCGGCTTTTTTGCCCAGACCTAAGTCTACCTTATCGTTACCAACACAAAGGCTTGATAAACAACAGAAGTAAATTAGATCATTAAGCTCTTCATCCTCATGACCATAATAATCTTTAAAATATACTCATCTACATAATCATTTTTAAAGTTATGTTGATCCTCCATATTTAAAGTCTAAACCACAAAGTTGTACGTGATAAGTAAACTAACTCTTTCCTCGAACATGTAGTTCTCAATGCCATGACACCGAATTCAGTAATTAAATTATACACACTAACACCATGAGTAAAACATTAAAATAGAAGATCAAAATAGTTAATAGGGATATCGAAATTTACATGCCATCAAAAGTCCGATGAACATTGAGTTAGTGGTGTGGGAAGAGTTGAGTGAAAAACTTTTGATGCTACGTGAGAAAATTTTTTGTCTAAAAGTCAAAAAATAATTTTTATTTTTTTAGAGGACAAGTAAAGAACAAAATCGTTTCATATTTTGCTTAATTAAAAAAATTAATTTGTGTAACAATGTTGATTTGTTCTAAAAAATATAGTCGAAATGACATCGGTTTGGTTGATGATACTACAATATTAAAGAATCTTGATACTCGTTATTTATTGTCAATAATTTCTGTTATAATTCTATCCTTTATGTGAAAAAAACTCTTTCTATACATTGGTCTGGATACTTTTTTAAATAATATAGAAAATTTCATATTAATAATAGTCATTTTTCTAGCAATGTTGTCCACTCGAGTAAAAGAACTTTTTTTGAGAGAAGCATAAGTTTGACCTTCAATAAGTGACGGTAGAAAAAAGGAAAATAAATCCAATAAAATTGCCCATGATTCCGTAAGGAAGAAGAGTTGGAGGTGCTTTATATGTAGTGAACTGCATCAGGTGAGAGATTGCTCAACTCTCAATACCTTATGGAGATGAAGATTCTTAGTAATAATATTCTCAAGCTTTTTTCCAATTAGTTTGTTTCATAATTCCATGCTCTTATGTTTTTAGCCATTGAAAATGTGTGTTTGATTTTTTAGCAGTAATAATACTATTGTTGTTCAAAATTAAATGCAGAAATTAACGAATATTGGAATTTTTCAGTTCAGTGGAGTTGGGATTTTAACATTATCCAATTAAATTAATTAAGTTTTGTGTTCACTTTTCCAAAAAAAGAAAATTCTGTGTTGACGGATGGGATTGTTAATATTGACAGATAATTCAATGTTTAGATTCCAATCTTATCTTGATTTCCTTTTCATTATACCGGACAAATTAAATTAAAGCCTACAAATTAATAATGCATAGAGATAAATGTACTTAAAGTAGGTAGATGTAAAAATGCTTAATAAACACTTATTTATTTTTAAAAAAAAGTGTCATCCAAATACAAAAGTTGGGTAGAATTTTATGTTATTTGGGCTGGGCCTTAACCCAATCTAATCCAGATCAAACTCACAAAATCCAGTTACTTTATCAGTCGAACAGACCCGAATTCAAACCCGACCCATATCGAACTTTAAAAATAAAAACCCGTGCATAGTCCAAGTTGACCTGACCCTGAATTTAGGGTAGGGTCATACTAAATTTTATTTTTTCAACATTATATAAAGATGTCAAGGTAAGCCCTCATTGGCCTGCAGCATCTGTGAGGAAAGGGACCCACAATATCTGTCAACAATTTTTTGAAAATTTAATTAATATTCTTTTTATTTTTTTTAAACTTATTAAAAAAATTTAATTTTATTTCAATTTTTAAAGTTTTTTCTAAAAAAATTGATGACTATAAGGATACAAGAGAAAAGATTTGAAATTTATATTTTAAAATTTTATTTTCTTGATAATTTATATTTTTTTTAAAAAAAGAAATTGATTACTATATAAAAATAAGAGAGATTTTATTATTTTTTAAAAATTAGGATATGTTATTAAACTTAACTTCTAAAATTGTAACCACGTCATTTTTTTAATTTTTATTTTTCTACAAAATTACGTTTCAACTTACATATGAAATCAACGTGGAAAAAGCATATGCATAAATTTAACCTCGAAAATCTACTACCATACTTCCTACATACAATGAGGATTGTTCATCAGGGATATTGTGTATCTTTTTCAGTTTTTTTAACCCTAAATATAGGGCAGTTGTTCTAACATATTTTGTTTCTAACCTTCGAATGAGATTTAAAGAGAAGAAACCAAAGGAATTTCTGTCTAGAATAAGCAAACAAGCAGAGAAGCAATCAACTATTTGAAAAAATGCTAAGAGAACATAATTCCAGAGCAAGAAATATATAAAGAAGTGCTTAGACTAAATCACAAAGGAATGATACCATGAAAGAAACTCAAAGTCAGCTAATCAAATGGCTTTATATGATTTGTGGTTGAATTTGTTAAACAAATATTTTGTCCATACTCAAAAACCAGGGACTATCAATAACAACTTTGAAGACAATAATTTTGTTGAAAGCTCCAAATCTTTTTCAGAGATGGCCAGCCTACAATTATCTCTATAGAAAATTCCTTCACCACCTGCCTAAAATTAGAAAGGATCTATATATTTCTACACAATGTCCATGAGAAAATCAAGATATACATTATATGATTTTCATAGCATCTAATATTTCATAAAGTACTAAACTTTAGAGCATGTTAATTGTACAAAACAATCTCATAATTGTTAGTTAACTAACTTAATGGTGTCTGAAATGCCTCTTCCATCGGCACCATCCCTCCTTAACAAAAATGACCAATAGTGCATAGCCAGACAACTCAGACAAAAACTCAGTAGAGCCTCAATCATAGTTGATGAAGGTCATATCTCTAGTCCTATATCACCAGTCTAGGTCCAACTACAGAGAAGTGGATTGTAAATTTCATTTGTGTTTCATTTATAATAAAGACTTTCTGATGATGTTTTGTAAATTTTTCATGAACTAAGCAACTAAAAAAAAATTGGAAATAACATTTCAATTCTAAACTGAACTACATGGATATAATATTAGAGTATCATACTCATTTCCACCCACCTACATCATGATAGGATTCATTATCATTCATTTTGTTTTAACAAGATGTAGAATAAACTTCTATCAGTCCCTATATATTGTGTCAAAAGCAACATTACAGCAGAAATAAGATGTGATATGGATTAGTTTTAACCACTATTCTAGAATATTTTGAGTACAGGCAAAAAAAGGTTGATGCAACAACTTTAGACCAAGTTTGCACTACCACATCTATGAACAACAATGACACAGAAGCATTCAAAAAGAATACATCAAATCAGAGAAGAAACTAAAATAATTTGGCATGCTTTAAATTTGAACAACGAAGAACATAATCTCACCAAAGCCACATCATCACTTTCATATACATAATGGTCAAGATGAATCCTTTGGAACATCTTATCAATTATATCTGCAACCATAGATACAAACTTAAAGGATACACTAGTTCACCATCAACTTTCAGTATAGGCCTATTCTTTGTAATCAGACCGTTTAAACTTTCTTACATTAACGAGGTTGATGTCAACAAATTTATAAGGAATTTTGTTATAATCTAAGAACACTGACAGAAAAGAACAACTTGAAGAAGAAATGTTTGTATTTCTATCTTGAATTGAACTATGTACAAGGAGTCCTTAAATAGACTTACAAAAGGAAGCATAATAATTACACAAACATAAAACATAATAGTGATAAAAAATAAACAAACATAAAAAAAAAATAATTCTAAGAAACTTTCGGCTACTTTCAACTACTTTGTGATTTCAACACTCCCCTCAAACTGGTGTATAGATATTTTGTAAGCCTAACTTGTCAAGAAACTTTGTAAATATTCGGGTTGAGATAACTTTTGTAAGAATATCAACAAGTTGATCTTCTAACTGAATCTTGAAAAATTCTGCAATCTTTTCTTCTAACTTCTCATTGATGAAGAACTTGTCTACTTCGACATGCTTTGTACGATCATGTTGAACTAGATTATGACAATGTCATATGCAGTTTTGTTGTCACAGTATATTCTAAATGGTTCTTAAGGTGGATAACCTAAATCTTGTAAGAGAAACTTAAGTCATAATGCTTTACAAAGTCCAAGAGCTATGCCTCTATATTTTGCTTTTGCACTTGAACAAGAAAATACATGTTGCTTCTTACTGCTATATGTGACAAGGTTGCCTCTTACAAAGGTAAAGTAACTAAAATAGAGCGTCTATCATCTACTGCTCCAGCCCAATCAGCATTTATATATACATCTATGCCCTAAAAATTTATATTCTTGGAGAATAAAATTTCCTTCCCAAGTATAGACTTCAAAAACCTTAAAATCTATATTACTGCATTCATATGTTGTTCTCTAAAGTTGTGCATAAATTGACTAACAATACTTAATGCATAGGCAAGGTCTGGTTTGGTGTGAGCCAAATACGTCAGTCTTCCAACAAGTCTTTGATATCTTCCCTTATCAACTGGGACTTGATCAAATTTAATATACAACTTTAGTCTTTCTTCCATAGGAGTATCAGCTGATTGGTAAGTTAATAAACTAGTCTCGTGTAATAGATTTAAGGCAAATTTTCTTTAAGACAAGAAAATTTTTTCCATAGATCGTGACACCTCAATTCCCAAAAAGTATTTTAAATGACCTAAATCCTTCATTTCGAACTCTTTTGATAAATAACTTTGGAGAGCTTCTATTTCTTTGGTATCATTTCCTGTAACCACCATATTGTCCACATAAACAATGAGGGGAGTAATCTTACTCTATTGCTTCTTTAGGAATAAAGTGTGATCTGAATTACTTTACTAATAACCGAAGTCTATCATTAGGGGTGACAATTTGGGACATGACACGATTATTCAATACGAACTCGATGTCATTAAATAGATTTGGATTTGAAAAACTTGATATGAATAATAATCGTATCGTATTCGTGTCGACACGATTATTATTCGTATCGTATCCATGTTTGACATATAAGATACGATTATTCGTTTAAAACACGATTAATTAAACGAATAAAAGAATAATCGTGTCTTAAACGAATAAACGAATAATCGTGTCTTACACGAATAAAAGAATAATCGTATCTTAAACAAATATATTTTAAAAATTAAATAAATATATAATATAAATTTATTTATAACAAATAAACCCTAATATAAGTACCTAATTATTGTATATATCTAATATTTGATAAAATATTTTATTTTTATTATTTCGAGGGGTTTTATTGAAAATAACTAAATAAAACCTAATTGCCATCCTTACGGCCGATTTGGAATCTTCACATTTCTTACCTGATTTGGAATTTTAACCCCCACTCCAAGCTTCTAAAACCCATATTTCATATTTCAATTGTAAACTCTAAAGCACCGATCAAGCTACGAAATCTTCTCTATAGTTGCTCCTGTGTAAGAAATTTTTTTATTTTTTAGGTTTCATAAATATATTTATATATTTTTTGTGATTTGTACATAAATTAATTTATTGTAGAAAATAGAAATTATCAGTCTCTTTCGGATATACACATGCACACAGACATAGTTATAATAATAAGTGAGAAATTTGATGCTTCTTGACTTGAAAAATCAAATTTAGTTAACCGCAGTTTAGATGTTTCAAATTTTCACAAGTTTTTGTTAAAAAGTTGTTGCAAGTTTCTTACTTGAGCCTGTAATAAATCAATTTTCTAAGACAACGAGTAAAGATATGATTAATTTATGTGATTATACCACAATATTTTTTTGCAAACAACGATGCGTTCCATTGTATGATATGGGTTAAGCATGGTAAATTCACGTCCGATGTTTATGTTATCAGTTTATTAATTTCTGATACAAATTATGCTTGGTTTGAAATTGCGCCTTCTTCCACTTACAAACATTGTAATATTATGATGAGCCATTAATTATACTTGGCAACTTGTGATTTGAAAAGCTATTATTTAGATCTTCGTGCTTCCACTTTTTCCATATTTTTGTTGCAAACATAACTTATGTCCTTAGACTTATTATCTTAACAGAAATAATGATCAATCATGGTCATATCTAACTCATATAATTCAGTGGCATTCACTTATTTTATTTTATTTTTCATTATAATTTATAAGAAATAAGAATTATGTTAACTCTATTTTTATAGTTTATAGAAAAAATATGGATTCAACTGAGACTAATATGGTTAATACTTCTGTAAGTATTGGAAATGATGAAATAGACAATATTATTCAGCTGCGGGATGATATTGATAGAAGTTGCTCAGAACATACTGGAACACGCAAATGGAAGCTTACTTTAGAGGTTTGGACATTATTTGAGAGATTGCCAATCGATCAATTTTCAGATGGAAAACAAAGAACAAAGTGCAGAAAGTGTGGCATTGTTTATATTTGTCCAAGTACGAGTGGTACAAGTAATATGAAAAAACATATGATTACTTGTCCTAAATTATCGATGCCACGTGATCCTAGACAAAATTTGATCATGCTTATTGATCATGCTTTAGGATCTGTGTCAGTTCGTGATCCAAAATTTGATCCGAATGTATATCATCAATTATTATGTTCTACTTTGGTGAAGCATGATTTGCCTTTTCAATTTGTTGAGTACGAAGGTATTATAAATGTTCATAAATATTTGGAAGATCGGGTGCCAATAATAACTAGAAAGATTGCAAAATCAGATGTGTTAAAGATGTATAAAAGTGGAAAGGAAAAAATCATTTGCATGTTGAAAGATGTTCCTGGTAGAATATCTTTAACTTCTGATTCATGAACTTCTATTGCTATAAATGGTTATTTGTGTTTGATGGCACATTTTATTGATAAAGAATGAAAACTACAAAAAATAGTGCTAAATTTTTGCAATATGTCATCTCTATATATTGGGATATGTTTAGCTAATAAGATATTATCATTGATATGTGATTGGGGTATTGAGAAAAAAATATTTTCATTGACTTTAGACAATGCTTTAAGTAATAATGTTTGTGTTCAAATATTAAAAGATCAATTGAAAATAAGGAGAGCATTATTGTCTGATGGAGATTTTTTTCATGTTCGTTATTGTGCACATATTATTAATTTGATAGTGCAATAGGGATTAATAGAAATTAAGGAAGAAGTGGAAAAGGTTCATGAGAGTGTGAAATATTTCAAAGGGTCACAAATGAGAAAACAAAAATTTTTGGAGTGTGTTAGACAAGTGTCTCTAGATAGTAAGAAAGGATTAAGGCAAGTTGTTCCTACAAGATAGAATTTTACTTTTCTTATGCTTGAAAGTGCTTTGTATTAAAATAATGTTTTTTTATCACTTACAATTAAGTGACTCTAATTACAAGCATTGTCCTTCTGAAGATGAGTGGGAAAAGTGATTCTTATATGTTTTTTATGAGATTACTTGCATCTTTTTTGGCACAAAGTATCCTACTTCACATTTGTATTTTTCAAAAGTGTTTGTTGCTTATATAACTTTGAAGCAATTGATGGAAGGTGAGGATGACTATATGAGACATATGGCAAAAAAAATGATGGTTAAGTTTTTGAAGTATTGGTCGGACTTTTCTACCATATTAACAATTGCTCTTATCTTAAATCCTCGATACAAGATGTCTTTTGTTAAGTTTGCATACAAGAAGGTTTATGGTCAAGATTCAACACAGATTAAGCATGTTCGAGATAAATTGTTTTCTTTGTTCAATGAATACATGGTTAGTTCGTTTGAATCATCTTCTACGACTACATCCATGATTTCTACGCAAGCTCGACATGTCGGTTCAAATATAGCTTGTAATGATCTTACATTTAATAAGATCGTGGACATATTGAAGGTAAAATCTATCATTATTTATAATATTTCAATTATTTAATATTTGTTTATGACTTGTATATGATTCTAATATAATTATATTTTGCGTAGGAGTTTGATGATTTTAAAAGTATGGATTATAATAATTCAAATCAAAAGACTCAATTGGAGCTTTATTTGGATGAGCCGCAAGTAGATAGAAATGAAAATTTAGACATTTTAGATTTTTGGAAAGGAAATGAATTTTGTTATCCTAACCTTGCTTACATGGCTCGTGATGTCTTAAGCATTCCTATATCTACTATTGCATCTGAATGCGCTTTTAGTGTTGGTGGTAGAATGTTTGATCAATTTCGAAGTGTATTTAAGCCGGATACAATAAAGGCATTACTTTGTATAAAAGATTGGTTGTACGGAGAGAGTGATAATAAATTTTTTATATAATTGATTTAAATTTTCTTTTTATTGCTTATAAGTGATGATATTTATAATTTGTATTTGTTATTGTTACAGAAAATATGGGTTACCAATTAAATGATCTCACTGCAGAGATATTAAAACTGGAATATCTCAAGTGTTTCATCTTCAGAAAGTAATACGATTCCTAATAATTCTTAGTTGTTGCTTAAGAAAATTTTATATTTGAGTTTGTATTTTTTGGTTTTTAGTTATTGTTGTTATGTTAGTTTTATTATTTAGGAGAATTTAATTAAATTGAATTTATGTTATTTAATTGGGGTTGATTTGTTGTTTATGTTATTTTTGTTATTTAGGAAAATTGAATTGAACTAAATTTATATTGTTTAGTTTATTTAGTTGTTAATTTATTATTTATGTTATTTAGGAGAATTTAATTTAATTTAATTTATGTTATTTAATTTTTAATTGTTGTTGATTTGTTATTACGTTGATTTTGTTATTTGAGAAAATTGAATTTTTATTATTTAATTTTTAGTTGTTATTTATGTTGTTTTTATTATTTAAAAGAATAGAAATTGAATTTATGATATAACTTGTTCATTGTTTGTGGATGATAAAATATATTATTTATATTGTTATTTGTAATTTAAGAGAATTAGAATTTGTGTGTTTTTACTTAAAAATTTAAACGGATATTGTTTAGTTGAAAATAATAAATTAGTTTATTTTTATTATTTTTATTATAAATTAATTGTCTTAAACAAATTGAATTCGTGTCTTAAACAAATCATATTTATATCCTAAACGAATAATAGAATATAAAACGAATAATCGTGTCTTAAACGAATAATCGTGTCTAAACAAATCGTATCTAAATAAATGAATTGTATTTGAATTTAAAAGAATTGATATGAATAATAAACGAATCGTATTCATATCGGCCCAAATTCCATTCATTTATTCGAATTGCTACCCCTATCATCATAGACTTTGTAAATCTTCCAAACCATGCTCTTGGAGATTGCTTGAACCCATATAAAGATTTCTTCAACTTGCACACCTTTTGATACTTCTCATATACTATACATCTTGGAGGAAAATTCATATAGACTTCTTCAGATAATTCTTCATGTAAAATGACATTTTTCACATCAAATTGGTGCAATAGCCAATTAAAATATGTAGCTAAAGATAATAAGACTCTTATTGTGTTGATTTTAGCTACAAGAGCAAACGTGTTTATATAGTCAATCTCATAAAGGTCTGAATGTATTCTTTTGCTACTAGCACTGCTTTAAATCTTTCAATGATACCATTTACTTTGTACTTCACGATGTAAATCCATTGGCATCCAACTGTTTTTTTCTTGATGGAAGATTAACAAGTTCTCATAATTCATTATATTGAAGAGATTTCATTTCTTCATTCATATCAGCTTTCCATCTTGGGTCATTCAAAGCTTTTTACACACTATTGGGAATATATACAATAGATAATTGATTTACAAATAACTTATTCGATTAAGATAAACGATAATTAGACACATAATGACTCAAAGGATAGTTGATTTACTAGACAAGTTAGGCTCATATGTCTGTTTAGGAGTACCTCTATTTTAATGTATTGAAAGTACTTTTTTTACTAGATCGGATATTAGAGGAACATCTTCAACAACTGATTAGTTGGGTATGTCAACATCTTGTGGTATAGGAAATTCGTATTCAAGATCATGTGAAGTTGTTTCTGGCACTTCATAGAAACTTAATTAATCTTTACTTATTTCTTGACTATTTACTCCAATTAATGAGTCATTACCAATTGAATTCCCACTTCTTTCATTTTGTGAATCAATTCATGTGAATTTTTATTAATTGATTTTTTTATGAGGACAAGTCATATACGAGGGTTTAAATTTCATGAGGAGTATAACTAGACAAATTTTTCAGACCCTCTTTAAAAAATAACATCTATTGTGGTGAATATTTATTTTGTTGGAAAATGATAGCATCAATACTCTTTCTGATAAATGATATATCCTACAAAAACACAACGTAATGCTCGAGATGCCAACTTGTCATGTTGTTATTTATGTAAGTGAACAAATATTACACAACCAAATACTCGGGGAGATAAGTTTAGAATATTTGGTGCAATAATTGCTTCATTCATAATTTGAAAAGGTATCTAAACGTTAGTAGAACTTGAAGGTACTTAATTGATCAAGTAAGCAACAAAGACAAAAGCTTCTTCCTTATAGGATAATAGTATATAAGCTTTGATCAATGATGCTCGGACAACTTCCAACAAGCGTCGATTTTTTCTTTCAACAACTCTATTTTGTTAGGGTGTATCTAAACAAGTAGTTTGATAAATTATCCTATGTGATTCCAGGTACCATTATAGTTCAGAACTCCTGTATTCTCCTCCATTGTCATTATGCAAAACTCAAATCTGTGTGTTAAATTGTTTATGCATCATTTTATAAAAGTTTTAAAAGAATGAGTTTACTTTTCATTTGGACTTCATCTAACATATCCATGTCATTCTACTATAATCATCAATAAATGTTACAAACCAATGTGCACTTCCAAAAGTAATGACTTTAGATAAACTCTACACATTATAATAAATTACTATGAAATGAGTTGAACTTTTTTCAAGTTCAATGGAAAGGAAACACAATGGCTTTTAGCTAGTTCACAAACATCATACTTCAATTTCAAAACATCAATACATTTAAATAAACTGAGAAATAATTTTTTTAGATACCCATAAGATACATGTTCGTGAGATTTTGTATATAATGTGCAAGTGTACACAGTCACACAAGTAATATAATGATAAGTGAGTTATTGTCTCCACAGGGATTGTTCAAGTGATAAATTGTCAAAATCAACTCTAAACAATTCAGAAGTAACCAATGAGTCAATTGAGATCTAATGGAAATTTAATCAACTTATGAATAAAAATAACATAGAATAAAGAACTCAAACTATAACTACCCAAATATCAGTAAATGATATGAGAACAATGAGCTAGAGTCGTGAATTCCCCTAAAATGTAAGGTTGGTAAAAAAATGCTACAGAGAAATGTTATAGCAATCTGGACTTTGTCAACTGGGAATTCTATATATGTTCATAGTCTTTTTCCAAAGTATTTATGATTTTAATTCCTTCGTTAAACTAACATATTCCTATGCCAATTTAATTTTAAGAATGCAGTAATAAGCTCCAACTCCATTTAGTCATGCAAGGTAATAATATATTCCTATATTATCACAAATCAATTTCAAATAGAAAAATGAACTTGCATTAATCAAGTTTTAGTCCATTAAAATTAACTCTTCCAATATTAATTTTAATTCAACAACTCACTAATGATGGCCAAACATAAGCAAACATTAATCAATAATTTCACAAGATTGAACAAAGTTGAACTACTTTAACATTCCTTGCAGCAAAATGTTCCAATTTATACTAAAGGGTTTATCAACAACTCTAGCTACCAAGAAATTAGTTCATATTCAAAAGCTTAAAAATATTCATATACAACTTAACCATTGATCCATAAGAGTTTAAGAGAAAAGAGGATAAAAATACTAAAGATAAAAGTAAGAAAAATCAAGCCCAAGGTTGATGTCTCAAGTTGGACCTTCTTCTCCTTCTTCCTTTCTTCCAAAACAGTAGCAAAACAATAGCCCTTTTTCCCCCAAAACTCTCCTTTCCAAAACTTACTAAAAAAATGTGAATATCTTTCCCTTGACTTCTGGCTCCCTTTATCTTTAGTTAGGACAGTGCCCTAAAAAGGAAATTTTTCTTTTTTCTCCCTCCACATCATTCTATTTTGTCTAGCTTATTAAGTGATTCAATTGCTCTCCACGTCATCCAATTCATTCCACCTGCTGATTTCTTTTGCTGCGACAATAATGCTGCAGTATTTTAGGAAGTTCCTTTTTTCAAGCCCTGTTTCAACGTTTCAGCATTAACATGAATAAAATGAAATAAAATAAAATAAACTTGGACTCCTACATAACATAAAAGTAAAATTAATCAAATTGAGTATTTACAAACACAAATCACTCTAATTAAATGACTTTTCGAACTCAAAAGCATCTTAAATAACTCTATGAATATAGAGTTATCAATACATGTTCTAGTTGTTTAGGCCATAACCATAATTCTAATTCTTTCTTCGTCCTCGATTCATCTGCTACCAAAGTTAGACTTATCTTGTCAATACTTGTCAATACCATATCCAAATAATACAAATTTCCATGATTAATACTATAATCAATCATTTTTTTTTATGTGAATGTCCTAAAAAACACAAAATTCAGACAAAAAAATTATGCCACAGGATAAAATATTAGTTATTTAAGAAACAAATAAAAGATTAAAACTTAAAGATAGAACATTTAACACTGAATCTAAATTTGAATTATTAGTAAAGAATAAAAATCTTCATTAATAATTGGTGTTGAAGTACTATCGGCTACAGAGATAGTCTTTTGTGAGAATGGCTTTAGATGTAATATTTGTCTAGAATCAAATGCCATATGATTTGTTGCCTAAAATAATTATCCATGTACTAATTAAAACAAGTATGGAAGTTTTGAAAGCCTTATCAATATTTTCTGATGTCGCAAGCATTGCTGAGGTGCTTTCCCTAACATCTTAGTCTGTCTTTTGTTTTAGCAACAACTGCAGCTAATCCTTGTTTAGACATTTTCTTTTTATTATGATCTCACTAGTCTGAATATCATACAATCTCGAAGCATCAATCTTTGGTATATCCCTTTTTATGACAATGGGTACATTTGGTACATGACTTATCGATTTTTTTTTGTCTTATTGATTTTAAGCTTGTCAGTTCTGAGCTATCATAGCATAAATATCTAGGTCTTTAGTCTTCACCTTTGCTTGACATTTTGCCTTCGTCGAATCTAATAATAACATTCTTTTAAGTCAGGAAAGGTTTATTTTCACAAAATTTTTTCACAAACTTGCTCAAATTCTCCATCTAATCCAGTAAGGAATATGAATCCTCAATCTTTCAATAAACTTTTTATATGATGTTATATCATCTAGATCCTTCATGGCCTCCTTATCACGATGATCCAATTATCTGAATATTTCTATTAGCTCTCCATAATACTTGGATAGTAATTCTTCCGTTACAGTTGGTAGTGAAAGCCTTTTGATTCAAGTAGAATACTTGTAACTCATCACTTCCATTATAGAAAACTTTTGGCAAAGTACTTCAGATTTCTTGAGTAGTAGGTATTCGCAAATAATGCTTCATAATCTTTAGAGTCATAGACATAAGTGATCATCTTTTTACTTTTTAGTTTTCAGCAAACTATTTCTCGTATTCTTGTGATGATTCCTCGAGTTGTGTTTTTTCTTGAATGTAGGAGAGTTTCTCTCGTTTAACAAGATGCATTTCAACAATTTAAGACCACATATTATAATTTATTTTAATAAGAAAAATACCAACGTTGAACGTACCTTCAAATTGAATAATAACCAGAATAATCTTCTTCCAGATGTTTCTTTAGTCATGATTGAAGATGGATATGATGCGAATTCGATAGATTCAAATAGGTCAGTTTAAGTGCGCCGGTTCAGATGGTCTAGTTTGGCTAATCTGATTCGATTAGACTTGTTCGAATTTTTTGTTGAATTGAATTTTAATACAACCATATTTGGGTGAACTAAGTTCAGTTGGACCATGTCGGCTCAGATCGAGTTTAGATGAACTGATTTAATTGAATCAAATTGGCTAATTTGCAAAAAAAAAAATAAATGAAAAAAGCTAAATCTTATAGAATTGGGAGGCCTAAATGTGTTTCTCCTAGTTGTCTTCAACCTTAAGAAAATTGCACATTCAGAATGTTTGCAGAGTTTCTATGAAGCATAATGGCATAAGGCAATATTTCTAACTTCTTGGAAAGTTGTAGAATACTTAGAATTTAATGAGATAATTTTGAATGTTTTAAAATTTGAAGATAAAATATGTGTTTCAAATATCAAAGTCTGGAGATAACTAGGATTTTGAAATAATCGTTTATTAGTGATCGTAATAGTAATGTGGTTTTAGAAGGTGAAAGATACAGGAGAAGTTACATGTGCAAAGAAAATAGAGGAAGAGAATCGAAGAAGTTGCAGGCGGCGGCATAGAAAGAATGCATTTGAGATGGATTAGTTTTAGGTCAAAATAGAATATTATATTTGCATCCTTGAATTTTCCTAAATTTTTCATTATCACCCTTGAATTAAGTTTTTTCATTTACGTTCATACAATTTTTTCATTTTTGTCCATACAATTTTTCATTTGCATCCTAAAATCTTTTTTAAAAAAATTAAGGTTATAATTGTCATTTACAATCTTTTGTAATATGTAAGGGTATATTAATAATTATACCTACACTGTTTAAAACTTTTAGACGAATGTTAAAGTATTGTAACTTAATGAAACATTTATCATTTTTCTGTATTGCAGAGTAACGTCAAAATAATTGTTGTATTATGTTAAAATACAAATAAACTTAGAATAATCAACTGAAAATATCCCTAAAATATAAATAATAACTCTAGAAGTTTCTTGACTTTCTCCAAAAACGTAAAATATTACTTTTTCAAAACTCACAAAATATATTAATTTTCTCTCAAAACTTAGAAGTACAATATGTTTTTTTTTTTCTATAAATGTGAAATTGTTATAAGAGCTTTTATATTACACTCAAACTTAAAGAGATGATATTGATTTGTCTACTTCGTTGCCTTCTTTAGAAATTTGCTTGTGTTTACACGAGTTTGAGATACAAGAAACTATTGACATATATGTATTACATAAGAATGATATTTGACATTTACAGTCTTCACAAAATGTAGTCATCAACTCAAGTCCATTGATATGAAAATAAAATTCTCATAATAAAACTTGAAGATGAAGAGTGAAGGTTATTTTCAATCGATAATGGCACCAACATTGGAAATTATTATAACATGCAGTTTCAAAAAAAAAATCAATTCAAGATTTAGACATTATAAAAACCAAATATGCCCTCAAATAAAGCCAATAGCAACAGTTTGCTAAAGACACATTTCAAAGTTGTTTATGTTATTGCAACCAAGAAACTGTGCATTATGTCTTAGGCAGAAGCAGTCTTTCTCTGCTGGAAAATAACAGCATAAACAGGAACAGCAACACCGATGCTGAAGGCAGTGAATACAGCAAGAGGCATCTTCAGCTTCTGATGTTTCATCCTATCCAAGTTATACATGTGCTTTGCATGCAAGTAATATGGTTCATCATGGGCATGCCCATGTCCTCCCCCCATCCTCTTCACTCCCGTTGAGTGGAAAACCCTTTTCACTGTCAACACAGAAATCCATTTCAGGAAAGTTCATACTTCAACTTTTGTCCTCAACAAAAGAAAAGAAGTTCACACATCGACAAACCAACATAAAAGACAAAAAGAAGTTTTTATTTGAGCCAAAATCAGTTTTTAATGGTGATACAGAAGTAATAAATATTCTATTATTTTAGAATTAAATTTTTAGCTTGGAAGCAGATTTAAGACTTGTGGCCCAGAGACCAGAAGGGAACACTACAAGGAAATGAGAATAATTCAGTCTTCCACATTATTCAGAGGATCCTGCAATCACCGATCTATAGAAGCTATTCCTATCGAAATTTTAATTACCCCCAAAAAATATCTGTGTAAGAGTTGTGATTTGAACACCCTTGTCTCAGTGCTGACTAAAAAGGACAAAAGCAAAAAGCATCTGCTAAAGGCAATAAGCAGGCAATAAACATATACTGGATATTCAGCAGGAATGAGGTCAACTAATTTCAAAGAAATACTTCAACAGTCAGGAAACACAAAAATAATCCCCACAAACATACATGCATGCATGCATATCCAGAGTCTCATGATAAATCAAGCAAATAACAAGATAAACTATAGTGTGCCCATTACTAATATAGATTTGATTTTAAACACAAAATCAAGTGGCAAACAACTCAAACATCTGTCAGAGATGGCAAGTTACACCATTAAAATAAAGTTTCTCTTAAGAGTGATCATATATTTACAAGCATTCTTAATTATTGCCTTGCATGCAGCTTAAAATAAAATTGGACCTGTCTTTGGGAAGAACCGCTCGATTACTTTTAAAAAGTTTGAAAATCAGATACAAGTTGAGGTACAGATATTCATATGTCATTTGACAAAAATCATTTCTATTTATGGCCATAAAAGAGAAATACGGCTGCAAATGAACCATGATGCTTATGAACAATTTAAGCTTGGCCTTCATTTATTTCAATCAGTTATATTAGCTCATGCAGAGATTTGAGACTTGTATGAGCAGAGCTCTAAAAAGTTGATATTTTGGCTCTTGGAAAAGGCTCACAAAAGGCTCCTTTTTTGCTTGCTTGGGCTTTATTATAAAGTAGTATATACAATTTCATATTTGAAAATTAAAAAGAAAAAAGAAAAAGGAAAAGAACTTAAATTTGTAAACCAGTTTGAACAAGCTTGAAAACAAGCATATTCGTATCTAGACCCAAGCTCCAACAAGTTATATCAGAACTTGATTCAGGCTCAAGCTTGAAGATCAATAAATATAACAAAACAAATCCTGAGCAATCCAAACCTCAGTTTAAGGTTTCATTCGGTATTGTAGCACTTTCAACGTGCTTTGAAAGTAAAGTTAAAGAAGTGTTTACTAACACCAAATTTTAGCATGACTCTGTTCCATTAATATTTGATATATAATGTTTTCATCCCACAACAATTGTAACTTTAAAACCATCATATCTCAATACCAAAGAATCCTAAATCTACATGTGCACAACACTAATGATAACAATCTTTGCTAACAGTCAGCATATACCATTTCCATAATGGTTCAAGCATAAATACTAGGATTTAAAAAAAAAGGAAAAAATGAGGTTTGGATATAAAAAATGCCGCATTCATAAGGACTGACAATTTGAATCATAACCAGTTCACCATGAAAAATAAAAGCTAGGACCCGGCATACATACTATAACATAACAGCTCAAGTCATTTGGAAAGCTTTCAAAATAATTAGGAGGATATAACAAACACTTGTACCCAAACCAAAACAAAAAGACATGAGAAACTTTCTTCCAGAGCAAAAAACATAACCAATAAAAGCACGATAAGGGTTGGTATGGCTTCAAATTACTTCATTCGCCGCGCATAAAAAATCCCAGAAGGTTGAATCCAAACAGGTCTTTACATTGGTTTAAAACATGAACCCTAATTAAATCCTAATTCGAGAACAAAGCGACGGAAACAGTACACCATTTCTTAGCATTACTGAAGAAACCCACTTCCAAGACTAATCCAATCTAGACTAATAATCATCGAAAAATGTCTTATGATTTACAGCTTAATCAAAAAATGAATGCTAAATCATGTAATCAGCAATCCAGCGAAGAAAACGAAAGTTCCGCAGCTTTAATCAGATCTAAATACGGGGAAATCCAAGACCCAGAAGGAAGATGAACTGACCTGACTTGGGTACGAGCGTTTCGGAGGAAGTGAGGAGCTTTGAAACTGATCTAACCCCGTTGTTCAACGCCATGGTTTTCGCTGCGCTGGGATGTGGAAAGAACTAAAACCGATGTTTTGTTTTCTGTTCTGCTGTGATGGTCGCTCGACTCTTCATAGGGTCTGCTGAAGCGTGTGAAAATTTCACACGTGCTACAAATCTGCTCAGTATTAGGTGGGCTTGCCCCGGCCCAGTTTTGACCCATTTTCGAAGGAACCTTTTCTTCTTCTTTTGGCGTCCCTCAACTTTAAAGTAATAACAAAAATAACATAGTTTTCTCAATTTGAACATTGTAGTCTCCGGTATATTTTCTTCAAAAGAGTTTAGGATCGCTGCCAATTTTAAAATAATTTGGTTACGTTGTATTATAGAAAGAATAAATTTTAAAAAAAATCAGTATAAATATTTAGTAAAATTTATTTATTAAACTATTGATAATTTCAAAATCAATTTTATGTGTTTAATAAATTTATTATTTAGATATTATAGTAATATAAATGACTAAAATATACATAATAAATAATAAAAAAATAATTATTTTTTATTTTTAAAATTTTAATATAAGACAAAGTGATTTTGTCAAAAATAATATTAAAAAAATTTAACCAAATATATAAAACAACAGTTAATTCAAAATCACTTTTACTTCATTAGCAATCCCAAAATATATACAATAGCGCCATCTTTGTCAAGTTGTAAATGTATTGCATTGATTTAATTCATTTTTTGATTAATTGTTTTTTTTATTTTGTGTTATTTAACATTAATTGCCAAATTCTCTGATCAACCAATAAATTTGTATGAGTAAATAAATATACTTAACACTATAAAATACTGAATTTAACACAATAATGTACTGGAAAATTAACTTAATAATTTTTTCAATTAAATTATTATTGTTTATCAATTCAACAATACCTAGTACAAATTTATTTTAAAATTGTTATCAAATCATCATATTGCAAGTTACATAGATGCATCCAACATAATTATTAGAATAAAAATTTGACATTTTACTTTATTCAATATTTAACTTCATTAATTCTTTTTTAGTATTATATCATAATCTACTAATATATTATATTAAATATATGTAAAAAAAATTAGATATAACAATTATAATGCATCTCAAATAGATATTATATTATATATGATATCTACTTTTTAATTATTTATCTCGTATTAGAGGATATCATGATAATAGATCCTGTCATTAATCATTAATAAAGTGAATATATATTTATTGGTGAGAGGTGAACCTTATAATAAAGATAATAAAGAAGAAGGTAGAAGTATATGTTTTATGCCAACATATATGTATGTTTGCTAAGGGTAATTGATAAGATTCGCGGACGTTCTTATGAGAAAATCTTTATGATATTAGAACTCATACCTTATTGAGTATATTATCCCATTTTTAAATTAGTTTATTATGCAACAACAAACGATTTTAACTCCACAAATTTATGTTAGTTTATTTAACTTAATTATATTTAAATAAAAATTAGTTAAAATATATAACTTAAATTGTCTAAAATCAAAATAAATTTATTTAATTGTAAGTTTAAAAATAGACTAATAAATTTTATTTATTTTCTAATATATAAAATTTTTTAAAATTATTTATAAAATAACGATGAATATCATATTTTCAAGTTTTGCCGCCAAGCCAAAGCCCCAAGGCCAATCTATGCATCTTTCCCAAGGGTTTCTCTTCAAGAAACCAAACCAAATCAATGGCGTCAAATAGTTTTCCTCTCCAAATTAACGATGCCGACGACGACGTAAGTCCAATTGGTATTCTTTTCTGTCATTAGTCATTTCTCTCGGTACACAAACTTCAGTTCAATCCCTCCGTCTTTACAGGAATTTGATTGGGAAGCAGCTGTTCGGGAAATCGATGTGGCGTGTGAGAATTCAAAGCCCTCTACTTCAAATTCAACTAATTTATTTCCCAAGGACATTAGAAAGCCCCCGTTTACTTCCAAGCAATCTACGCTTGACAAATTTTTTGGCAATGTTGGTTCCAACTCCGAACCCCATTTTCATGTGGGATGTGATGATGAGAATAAATGTTTCATTCCAATTGATGCCGACGCAGCTAAGACTTGGATATATCCAGGTTAGGGTTTCTTTTTTTTTTTTTGAATTTTAATTTTTGCATTTTGGTTAGTTTACCATGCTATGGTATTAGAGTAAAGGGTTAATATCTGTATATGTTTATTGAATACTAGAGGTTGGTAGGACAGTTAGTAGCTCCAGTTTTCATACCTTATGCACTATGCTGAGAGATTTATGGGTTCTTAAAGAAAAGATTATACATTCTTTTAATTTATTTTTATGTTTAATTTCTCTGGGGTAAATGGGTAGGGCTCTTTTCCTAACAGGAACAATAAAAAAAAAAATACCAATTGGCATTTTCTTAGCTTTTCACCCAATTCTGCTTCTTAAAATTGTTTCAAGAATTTTCTTTTGGGGTCAAAGGGGTGTCTTAGAGTTTGTTCTTATGTATTCATATTACACTAATAAACAGATATCAGATATGTCCGCATCTTCCATTTTTCTTATTTTATTTTGTTTACGTTTCATACAGTTAATATTCCTGTTCGTGACTACCAATATGCTATAACCAAGACAGCACTTTTTTCAAATACATTGGTGGCATTGCCAACAGGACTTGGGAAAACGCTTATTGCTGCTGTCGTTATGTATAACTATTTCAGATGGTTTCCAGATGGTAACACAATTTTATGTCTCTTCTTTATTTGAAGATTAATATCCTGGAACATATTTAAAAAATGGTAGAATAATTATATGAATTTATGGTTCACAAATGTTCTCTGTATAAGCCTTTTTAGAAAATGATGTTTTCATGGTGTTGCTCCCACTTTTGCTCCTGTATCTGTCTTGCATTTAGGTCACATAATTAGATTTCATAAGAGGGTTTATAGAAGTCAGGTCATATTAAAGCTTTGGAGTTGTATTATGAAAACAGGAGGTAATATAACATGCTTCATGTGTTAGAATGTGGCTTGTTGAATAAAAACTTGTAATAGACATATTTAATTAACAACCTTACAGTATTCTTGATTTTTCAAGTTGTTTTACATCTTGATCAACTGATAGATGGTTTGTGGAATACAGTTCAACCTTTTGCTTTACTTTTGGGCTTTGGCTCCAGAGGACTTTAAATATTGTTCAATTTATTGCTATGTATCTTAATTGTCAATGGGATTGTGTTAATTTTGTATGGATTTTTGTTTAGCTAGGGGAGGGATGGATTCTCTTTGAGGGTTTTGGATATTTTTTGTATGGATTGTTTTCCTTACCCCATTTATTTACTTTTTAAATCTATGTGGAATAACTGGTTCTCTTCTGTATTTCTTATCTTTCTTTAATCAATAATAAGAATTGGTTTCTTGTGAATTATTTTTTTTTTAAAAAAGAAACCTGATGGATGTGCTAAATTTGACTCTGATGCTTTGTGACTTCCCTGATTACTGTGTATTTCTTTGGCTAACATATACTGTCACTAATGATTGAATTTTAATACATGGTAATTAAATCTCACTTTTATTTCAGAAGCATGCATCCACATGCACAATCAGAAATATATTAATGAGGTACTAGATACCATCTAAATTTCAATTCCTCTGATTAACAAGTGCAATTCAATATTTACTTCTTCCTATATTTCCAATTGTTTCTTTTTTTATTTACGGAAAAACAAAGGTTGTATGGTTAATTTCTATTTTTTTTTTAATTTTTGTACATTTTGAGAAGTCTAAAGAAAAATTATTTGGAGACATCAGTATCTATGCTGAAGTTAGAAGCTCAACTTGTATGTCTGAAAGTATTTACTAACATTTTCAGTTAATTGCTTGTTTTCCTTACATTATGTATTTCTTGAATTTAGTTTTGGTCACTGATTAAATTGATATTTAGGTTCTATGACATGAATTTAGGACATCAGAAACTTGGTTTTGAATTACTTTTGGATAGAACCTGACATGTAGTACTTTCATGCACTGTGAGTTTCTGTAATTTAGTCTGGACCTTTATCTATAAAAATGACAGCTGCTCTTGCTCTCTATGTGGCAGGAAAAATAGTCTTTGCTGCTCCTTCTCGACCTCTTGTCATGCAACAAATAGAGGCATGCCATAATATTGTTGGAATACCACAAGTAAGTTGTTGATTTCCTTCTTATCACCGGCTGATTTGTTGAAGACTTATTAACATAGTTTGAGAAGATTCCGAACAAAACTGGTTGCAGGAATGGACGATTGACATGACTGGTATGATAAGTCCTCCAAAAAGAGCAAGCTTTTGGAAAACTAAACGAGTTTTCTTTGTTACTCCACAAGTGCTGGAGAAGGATATCCAGTCTGGTGATTCTTTGTTACTCCACAAGTGCTGCAAATCAGTCATTGTGAATGTGTTAACATATGAAAACTATTTTATGTGGTTGCTCCATCTGTTGCATCATTTTCTGCTGTATTCCGTCACATTTTTTGCTCACGAAGCAACTTCTTGTAGGCACTTGCTTAGTGAAACACCTGGTGTGTTTGGTCATTGACGAGGCTCATCGTGCACTGGGAAATTACTCATATTGTACAGCAGTTCGTGAAGTATGTCATACCGAATCTTTCTAATTTTTCTTAATTTCACTAGATCATTCTGTCTATAGTTATTTGGAAGGGACTTAATTATGATATATTTGCTGTTGAAGATACTAATGATTCTTGAAAAAACTTAGTTGATGTCTGTTCCAGTGCAACTGAGAATATTGGCTTTGACTGCAACACCGGGATGTAAGATACATTAATCTGCTTTAGTTTAATGACTTTTTCTCCTGTATCTTAAATCCTTAACCTAAATGTACTTATTATTCAGCAAAGCAGCAGACCATCCAGCACATTATTGATAACTTGCATATGTCAACACTTGAATATCGCAATGAAAGTGACCACGATGTCAGCCCATATGTTCACAGCAGGGAGATAGAATTGATTGAGGTATATACTGGTTTTTGTCACCTAAAATCTGTTAGCATTTGACTTTAGTTTCTAATAGTACAATGTTCACAGGTTGAAATGGGGCAAGAAGCAGCAGAGATAAACAATCAGTTATGGGAAGTTATGCGTCCGTATGTGTCCAGGCTTTCTGCAGCTGGGCTTCTCCAGAATAGAGACTACCAAACTGTATGGCTTCACAGTTTTCATTAATGGTTGAACCTTAGGAGATTTATGCTTCTATATTGCCTTCTGTTGTAGTTAGTATTATAGTGCTTAAGCGCCCTATGTTTGCTATAGTAGAATCTGCATCGTGGAGAGAAACATGTGGATCATTTCCTCTGTCTAATGCCTTTCTGTATTGTATATATCTTTTGATTATTTATTTTGTTATCATGAAAGGGATCATTGACAAGGCAAATGCAGTTGTCTCAAAAGGTTGTTAAATATTTGGAAGCATGTCCAACAAATCCTAATTTAAATTTGTGTGATAAGATATGGTGGAACCTTTGCAAAGTTAATGTAGTTAGTTAAACACCAGGAGATGTCCATATACAAATGAGAAAACTTTTTTTTTTTTTTTTGAGTAAATTTACAATTTTATTGTACTTGTCTGCATTTCCTCAGTTAACCATTTCAGGTCATAAGTATGGATTTTCGGATATCTGTGACTTTGAGGGAATTCAACATGTCTCTTTTTGCCAGTGTTGTGATTCTTCTCTGAATACTGTGACCAAAGATGATATTTGAAACCTTACTGCCTCTGCTGGGCATTGAGATACTTGTTTAGATTTTAGCTGCTATTTCTTTTGGGCTGTATTGCTATTTGAACTCCATGGAGTTAGTACCAAATGAGATCATACTTTCTCTTGTTTCTTACTTGCATTCTGTATTCACATTGGACAGTTGAGCCCAGTTGATTTACTGAATTCAAGGGACAAATTTCGTCAAGCACCTCCACCGGACCTTCTCCACATTAAATTTGGTGAAGTGGAGGCTTATTTTGGAGCTCTTATTACTCTTTACCACATCCGCAGGCTGCTTTCAAGCCATGGAATAAGGCCATCATATGAAATGCTGGAAGAGAAGTTGCAACAAGGGTATAATCTTCTGCACTCTTCTTTTAGCACTACTTTTATTAGTTAAACAGATTCCAGGATGTGTGATGCTGCTCTCATTATTATGCAACAACTTGTGCTACACTTTTTCGTGTTAGTCTATTATCAATCTGTTTAACAATGAAAAATTTGTGAACGAGAATTGCTATCTAGCTTTTCACAGAAAAGCATCCAAGTTTAGTTTAACTGGAGGGATTTTTTCCTATCTGGAATCAGAAGCATATTCCTTTTCACCTTTAGATGTTAAATTTTGATTGTTATCATTTAATTTCAGAACCATATCAACCATGGACCAATAATGTATTTGCATTGTACAGTTGATAGTCATTGATATTTGATTTGAATTTGATCTGTTTAAAACATGGTATTTGAGTTGGGTTTCTGATGTGATTGTCTTCATGCTGTGTTCGTCATAATAAGCCTGATGATTTGAACATGCCGGTTCAGTTTCAAAAGCATTTTATTGTATCTGAATTTGACTGTTGCAGGTCATTTGCGAGATTCATGAGTAAAAATGAAGGTATTCGGAAAGTGAAGCTCTTAATGCAGCAAAGCTTATCTCATGGCGTACCAAGTCCCAAATTGTCAAAGATGTTGCAAGTACTGGTTGATCATTTCAGTATGTGTCATGCATCTTACTCTTCCTTCCATGAATGCTGTTTCTTATTTGCTTGACCAATCTAGTTTTTCCTTTCTGCTGCTTCTTAATGTTGATATTGTTTCCTAGATTAATATTGTGAACTTATCTCTTATCACTGAAGTGCAAATATTCAATAATTCTTAGACGTATTGCAATGAATCTTTTATTTATTTATTCGTTTTTGTGGCAGATCTTGTAAATATGAGGACTTACGGAATTATCTTTACTTCCAATTTTTTGTAATGAAACTTGTTTGCAAATTTTCTTGTTTATTAGGTAGGAGATCCAATTTGAGAACCATATTTTATATCCTCTAGCTGGGATTAACTTTCTGCATATTTCTGTTCTCAAATCTTGCTAGGCTTGCTGTTCCATTGAACATTGAAATTGTTTGGGCACTTATCAGCCAAATCAACCAATAATTTGTTTTGCCTTTTTGGCTGCATGACCATTCTTGATCATTGATACTTAGCTATTGCCAACTGGCCAACATAAAACTTGAAAACTTATTTTTATTGTAATTCAACCACTTATTAGTTGCATTTTAATTTTCATCCAGACTTACCTTGTGGTTGGAGATTCTGTGGCTGATTTGTTGTTTACATCTAAAACCTTGAAGAAATCAGACCCATGCATTCGTAAAATTATTTATGTAAGCAATTATGCCTCATCAATAATTGCAATAGTGCAGCTTACTGGTCTTTGTACCAACCAGTAATGCAGAAATTTTTAAAAATGCAGCATAAGGCTTCAACAAACTGAATTTTTTTATTTGTCTTCTAGATCATTTTTTGTATCTTGCATTAGACAGAATAAGAACATTAAATTTTACATACTTATGTTGGCTGGACTGCTGCACTGACTTACTTGTTCAAAGTAACAGCTTGGTACGCCATACACTGTACCAATTACTCCAAGTGGAGTTCACATTGAATTGCTTTACGTAATACACCTTTTGCATTGATCACTTCAACTCTTATGTCTGTTTTCTCCCTCTTAGATTTTTGAAAAAAGTATTCTCTCATTTCTCTTATCATCTCTGCTCCTCTTTCCCTCTTCCTCCCGGGTTTCATTAAAACTGCTGAAAGTCTATCCTCATTTTCCCTTATTATCTTTGCTTGTCTCACCTACTCACTCTCAAATTTTCAACGAAAATACCTTAACTCAAACTCTGATGTTTCTTCTGTAACATTCTGTTCTTCAATTGTATTAGTGTACTGCTCAATTTATCCACTAGTTTAGCTATTTAGGTCTTTTCCCCTGGGTTTCTCCCCAAAGGTTCCATATTTCAATATGGATGCTTCCATGTGATGGGAGTTGTTGGTGCTGTAGGCACTGCACTGCTGTGTTATTCATGGTGCTACTACAAGGAACACTTTACTTGATGATGGTCATAGTGCAAATGCATTATCTGCTTTTAATCCTAGCAAAATAAACTTATTTCTGCAATCATCCCTACCAATCTTCGATATAACATTTTCCAACTTTAATGAGATGGTTGAGCATTTATGTTAATTTTGCTCTACTGCTTTTAATGCACTTAGTGTTACCAAATTGTTGTTTGCAATATTTTTAACTTATTTATTATCTAAAAGAGCATAGTCCAATATGATTATGTACTGAAAATGATATAGCCCATCAATTCTCTCAACCAATATAACACCAAACACAGTGAAGTACGGAGTAAAGTCCAATAATTTAGTATAGATTAACAGAAAATAATTTAGTACAGGTATTCCTGCAGAATATGCTTGAAATGACTTTTTATGCTCAGATCCATAGTTCCAATTATTATTGATTTCTTTTTTCTTAAGATTTTCTAGGAGATCGATTGTTAATTATGCTGAATTTCATTCGGAGATCAATCTTCATCCATGAACCATGTTTATTGCCATTATCTGATGCATACATCTCGTAATTAATTGTGATTGAAAGTAATGGAGAATTATGTGGCTGCAGAAACAAAGGATCCAAAACATTCAAGAGTTATTATTTTCTCAAATTTTAGAGGAAGTGTCAGGTGCAAACCTATTTCTTTACATCAGTATGTTAATAATGGTTATTATCTTTTTGCATGTCTAAATTAGTAAAAACTTTGTGATTGTACTTCCATTCAGGGACATAATGAATGCATTGGTAACCATTGGGGATTTAGTTAAAGCAACAGAATTTATTGGTCAAAGCTCAGGTTTGTAGTTCTGCACTCCATATTTTTCCCCTATTTGTTTTTTTTTCTTTTTTTCTTTCCCCAGTAGGAAACCTGAGATGTAAGCTCTTAAATTTTTTGTGAAATCTATTAGCATTACAGTCGAATAGACCTCAAATTCATAGATTCCTTTGGAAAAATTTTTCAATTCGATTTTCAATTTGTCACAGGAAAAGCATTGAAAGGCCAGTCTCAAAAGGTTCAACAGGCTGTTCTAGAGGTAACTATGCTACATGTTGTAGATTTTTTCAGTTCTATGTGTTGGCTTATTTCATTCTTTTACAGAAATTTCGGGCTGGTGGATACAATGTGATTGTTGCCACATCAATTGGTGAAGAAGGCCTCGATATAATGGAAGTTGATCTTGTAATATGCTTTGATGCTAATGTGTCACCTTTGAGAATGATTCAGCGAATGGGAAGAACAGGAAGGAAGCATGATGGACGAGTTGATATCCTTGTTTCATTTGATTAACTCAGTTAATGGAGGATGTACTCAGTCACATTGAAATGACCTTACAGCGTTTTCCATTATGTCAGTTTATTTACTTTTTGAATGCCCCAAATCTCTTCACTTTTCATGATTTCCAAATGTTTATTCCAGTGTTCCTTGATAAGTGTTACTAGTTTTAGCGTGTAAAGGTTCAGAATTGAAAGGCTATATGCGAAAACAAGCCAGCAGCAGGACTATCAAGAAACACATGCGAAATGGGGGGATGAACAGCTTCAATTTCCATCCTAGTCCAAGGATGGTAAGATCTACTCAAAAAGCTGTTTGGCCAGATCATTTATTATTATATTATTAATTAAACTTATAAATTCTATTATGTTTGGTTGTAGATTCCTCATATTTTCAAACCAGAAGTCCAATTTGTAGAGCTGTCAATTGAACAATACGTTTCTCGTGGAAAGAAAGGAAAAGACAGTCATGCTATTGAGACACCTGTTTTCAAAGAAAAATTAACCATTGCTGAGACTGATTTAATTGCTAAGTATTTCCATTCCACAAGTGGCAGCACTTGGAGACCATCTCTTATTGCCTTTCCTCACTTCCAGGCATTACCCTCCAGAGTGCATAAAGTAATGCATTCTTATAGAACGGGGATGCTGATTGATGTGATGCAACATTTGCAAGGACTAACTTTTTGTTTGCATGATAGAACTTCAATGGTTGAGGTTTGCTCTCTATAATTTAAGTGAGACTAGTTTTTGCCACAATATTCTAATGCTGTTGCTTATGCTTTATGAAATGAATTCAGGACAAGGTCTCTTCAAGTAAGCATTTGGGAGTTCCAACTGTTGAACAATGTGAGAATGATAATAGAGGTGAACATTTTGCTCAATGGTTTTATACAATTCTAACTATAGGTGAAGTTATATTTGCCTTCCTTTTTTGTCACCTACTGTTAGTTCCAAACTGATAACCTCCGTACAGATCTAACCAGAGGTCAGAGCCATTCAAAGTTTTTCCTCTTTCTTGCTAGTATTCTGTAAAATATAATTTGTTTGCTTTGTATCCTATCACTTCTGTTATAGTTTAGGAGATGACTGTATTGTTGGTATGTACACTTTCTGAATGCCTAAAACATTGTCCACTATTTCTTTTTGGGATTGCTGTAAATTTACATCTCATCATCTGAAGCATTTGATGTTTTTTCTTTAAAATGTGTTTTCTCAAAGTGGATAATAATTTAAGGATGAAGGAAAAATTGTCTTCTAATCTACATTTTTTAAGGCTAACATGTCATGCTCTTCAGAAAATTTCTCAGGATTTTGGCTTAGATTTTTATATCCTTGAATCAAAATTACTCTTGTTTATTTTCATGATAACATGTATATCTACGGTACTGAATTTTATTGACTGCAGTGGGTTAAAGGAAAAAAATGAAGGAGAGAACTTCACCTGTTAACTGATATATGGATTACCAAATTATAATTTTCAAATAGTAAGCTTCTTGATTGATGAAGTATTGTCATTTTCTTTCTTTAGCTCCTTAAGCGAAGGTTTTGTTTTGATAAAGAGTTTTATATTATAATACGAAACACACTTTGGTCATTACAAATATTGAGCATGTAACTCTGGTTTTTGGATTGTAACTTAACATATTTAAATCCTTTAAGATTGCAAACCAAATGCCACCAATACTTTAACCACTCGTAAAAATCGTCAAGTCAAACCAAATTTTGTTGACTCTTTATATAATTTTATATACATAACATATGGGTGTGAGATGGTTAGGAAATAGTAAAAGATAGAAAAACATTCTCATATTGAATTTCAAAAATAGTCAGTGATTCAGCTTGTTGACTGCAAGAAATGAGTTTGTTCTTAAGATTGAGAAGGTCATCCTCTTACATGGGAGGCCTTCAGCAGCCTGCCAAGGCTATCCATCTATCATAAATATAATGCATGCTGGAATTTCTATGCCTGTGGATGTTACCATGTCGTGAAGTAGATGACTGTATGTGAATAATCAGATGAAGTTGTTTATAGTCTGTTGTCAAGATTTTGCCTCAGGTTGTAACGCCTAACAGCCAAATTCTTAGTATGAGTTAAGCTGTTGAATGTTTCATTGTGATAGAGGCATTAAGAATTTATTTCTTGTCCTCTTCCTTTAGTGTTTAACTCTGAAGTTCATGAAATTGAATTGGAACTAAGTATGCTAAATGTCAACTTCAGTTCAGCAGCAATGTACCATCCTTGTTATCTTCTGCAAACAGATAATTTTCTAACATTTTTCTAGATGCATGCAATTGCTACATGCTTTTATAAGTCTAAAACTTACTTTCTTGGAGTGCTTGTGCAGACTCTCTTATTTTGGATAATTTTGGAGGCACCCAGTCATTGAGAAAATTAACAGATTCTGAAGCAGTAACTGTCACCTCATTGAGAACCGAGGAGAAGCATAGAATGCCTGATTTCTTCAGCAAAAGTCCTGCAGCACACTCCTACCTTTTTGGTTCTGATTTCGTGTCGGTTGATGCTCTAGGAAAGGTCCTAATTATGTCTCTCCCTTCACTTTCTCTTAAAGGATTATCACCTTCTAAGAAAATAAGGGCTACAAGTACAGTGCTGGTAAATCACTGGAAGCAAGATTCTTTCCATTCGAAGACTTCTGATAGAAATTCTGATGAACTTACAATGCAAGCTAAAGCTGTTGAAGAATTAACAACTTCCCAAACAACATGCAAAGGTGATGGTGCTGTTTCAATATCCAGATTTTGCAAGTCTGATGCCCTGCTGGCTAAACCACTCGATGGATTGGAGAAAATCTTTGAAAGTCCAGTGTTAAGGAGAAATCAATTACAGCAAGGAGATTCCAATTGTGAGATGCTCGATGTTGAAATTAAGGAACCAGTGTTGCTGGTTGATGAAGACAACGATGATCTCCAGGATAGTGAACTGAGTCCCAGGTTAACTAATTTGATCAAGAGTGGTGTTGTACCAGAGTCTCCTATCAATGAAAGTGGTCAGCATCCATTCTTAAATAAGATCTTATATTTTTTAAAAGTTCACAGTTACTGAGTTTGGTTGACTTATCCTTGATGAATAAACCTTAATTTTGCAGGACTAGCAAATAACAAAGGAAGAAATGCTCTCATTCCAGATCTTGCTTCACCTGTCAAATCATATTCTGCACAGCCAGGCAAATCTTCAAGTCTAGGGCAAAATGAAAGGGGCAGTGCAGATGATAAAGCCAGTGGAAGGGATGTCCTACTTTCACCCGTTCATAAAACAATGCAATCTCCTTTGCTTAAGGTGAACCATATTGCCTGCATAGGAGGATATACCCCTCCTCCAGTTGCTGCAGAAACCAAAACTCCCTTGGCAAACCTTACGAACAGTAGCTGTAGCAGAGATTGGCATTTAAGCTCTGGAGACAAGTCAGAAAATGATAAACCGGCACGCAGATTCAAAAGATTGTGCAAAGTTGTAGATCATGGCAAAAAAAGGAATTCAGAAAACATGAAAGAAAACACTGTAGTTCCAGTAGTGAACCTTGCAAGATGTTTTTCTGGTACCAGTCCTCTCCAAAATAAATATGGCAGAGGTAACTTGATTATATGGGTTCTTTTATTTGTTGTTTGTTCCTTTGTACTCTTGTTCATCTGTCTGTTTGTTACGGACATTTACGTTTGATATAACTAACTATTTGAGTTTGTTGTTGAGATCTAATTCTTCTGAGACTGAATTGTTCTATTATTATTTTTGCTTTATTAAAAGCTTGACTATGATAGAGTTTTATCACTTTTCCCCTTCTGTTAAAGGAACTAGACATTCAAATGGATTTGTAATTGGTGTTAATAACTGTTACTGGATTCAGGTGAAAAGAAGCCTGCGGACGATGCAAGAGCATTCATTGAAGAGGAAGCCGAGTAAGATTATGCTTTTTCAATTGAATGTTGCAAAATTCTTATGTTTTGAATAAGTATCGTAGCTAGTTATTTTCAATGAGTATTGTAAAAATAAAATTCCCACTCAAAAGCTTTCTGCTTGGATGTTGATATCAAAATTCTATTGTAGAAAAAAATGAAATGATATTCAATTACTTGACAAAGATTATCAAATGTTAACATGGTCTGGAATATCTTTTTGCTGGCTTCTCAGGGTCTCTTTAGAAGCTGAAATGTCTGATGATGATGAGGATGACCAAGATGACAATTCATATGATGATAGTTTCATAGATGACAGGATAAATCCCACAGCAGCAAGTACACAAGGTGAATCTAGTGGAGTTGACATGATGGCTATCTACAGGTTCTTACCTCTTTCTCTCTCACACACACACTACCATTGCAATGTGGGTGCGGTTGTCTAATACCCTACTACGACCAGGAGGGGATTGTGGCCTTGAAAAATCTTAGATTGTGACCTGACTGGAAAACGTTTTTGTGCCTGCAGTAGGCAAGTCACATGAATGGAGAAAATAGCAATTTCATTGTCTTGAATACACAACCATGGACCATGGTTTATTCTGGAGAAGGCTTAACATTTTCCTGATTTCTTACATATTAGGAAATAGAAAAATCAATTAGTGATCAAATGACAAAGCTGGAAACCTTGTTATTGGTTCCAAAATGTGCATGAATACTCATGTTTTCCTTCTCTACTGTGCACTTGGGTGTATAAACTTGCCTCTTGGAAGTAGTTAATAATTTACAGAAAAATTGCATGCATCTCAGCTTATGATTGAATTGCCATTATTATGCATCATTATTTTAGACAGGAAAATTTAATGTGATTTGATATCAAATATTATATTCATGGAACTTACTTTAAATCTACCATCATAAAAATCTTCCCTTCTGGAATTAAGATCTTGTTGTAAAGAGGCTAATATGTTGCAAGCCAGTATGAGATTTCTTGGAATGTCTGGCACCAGTTCATCATTTCGTCTAGAATTTACTGTGTCCAGTACAGGGTATCAGTTATATCATGGATGACTAATCTGCTTTCATATGAACTATAACTATGACATACTATTTTATCTTGGGAATCATAGAGTACATTTGGTAGAAATTTTTAAAATTATGTTTTTGAAAAAACTATAAAAATTATGCTTCCAAAATGGTGTTTTTCATGATAGAAACGTGTTTGGTCATTTTTATTAAAATAAAATGGTAAAACAACAAAAAAGTGTTTGGTATTATTTTTAAAATGAGTAAAGTAGTTTTGGGAACAAAGTTATAATTAATTTTAAAACCACATTTTTTAAAATGGTGGAAACAATAAAAAAGCTGTAATTAAGTTTTAATTAAAATGATGCTTTTGAATTTTTTTGTTTTTCGAAAATGAATCTTATGAAATATGTAACGAACATGTTTTGTGCTATTTTTTGTTTTGAAAATGGAAAGCTATTGAAAATTTTAACCAGACGCCTCTGAGGAACTTGAATCCTGTACTGAAGTTCATCCTCTTCTGTCTGGTTGGCTTTGTTGCAAAAACATGATTTCATATAATTATTTATTAAGTTGCCTTCTAACATCTTTTTTCCTCGTCAAAGTGATTGTTTCACTTTCTAGTGGTGAAGCTGCTATTCGTAAACTAACTCATTCCTACAATAGGCGTTCGTTGCTCAGCCAATCTCCATTTGCAAGGGAGCCAAATTTTTTTGCAACTTGTAGTCCTGATTGCACTGGTACCATGTCCAGAATAAGTGAAAGCCGAAGTTCCTCAGGAAAGACATTAAATTCCGTTCAAACACCTCATAGTGAGTCTGCCTGCAGAATTTCAGAATCCATGCAAATAAATAAGGAGCAAACCACCTCAAAAGCCATGACAGAGAACAAAAGGAATATGGAAAGTAGGAAACGAAAATTGAGTTATTATCAGTCCAATTCCATATCTGCAATGAACCTGGAGAGAAAATTCTCATTGGAGTCAGAGGACAACAGCAAAGAATCATGTCAGCAAGGTCAAGCTGACAGCACTGATGCTGCAAATGCAGAGACAGTTGATGATGATCAATTTTATGAGAATCTTGATCTTGATGCTGTGGAGGAACATGCTGCCTTGCTTCTCAAGCAGAAATCCGAGTTCTCAATCCACGAGCAAGAGGTAATTCCCGGTGTTCATGGTTCTCCGTCATTTGATCTTGGGATATAATGACTGGAGGGATGGACATGTTTGTGCCAAAATTAATCACCAGAAAAGCAAGAGGTAAATTATTGGCAACAAGCTACATTTTTTATCTCTTTTTTTTTTTTGAGAATTTATGTGAATAGATGTGATCTCTAGCATATAATAGTTAGTTGTGTAAAGTCCATGTAAATGTACAGAAGAAATCACATAAATAAGTTGATACGATTATGCTTACAAGTCACTAAAGCATCAAGAATAATAATATTATATGAATATGAAGAGCTTAAGTTATATATGTTGGTAAAGCAGCATTGGAATAGATATAGATGATGTGTTTGATTAGGCTATGGTTTCCTACAATATTACTTGACTGATTGTTTTAGCTTATTTCAGTGTAATTACCTACCATCTTCTTCTATTAGAAGGAATAGGTTCACAGCCCCCACAAGGATATCATTTATAGGGAAAGAATTCCAACATAAGAGAATAAAATGATACCCTAAATAATAGGGATTAAATTGTTATAATTGAAAGAATTATATTTTAGTTTATTATTTTATTAGAGCTTAAGAATAAGAATAATAATAACTAATAAATCAACTATTGTTAGAGTTAAGAGACTATTGTCTATTTTTTCTAGTTTGAGGGGAGTATTTATCAACTCTCAAATTCTATGTGCATACAGCTTATAGAATTTTTATATACTCGTTTTTTAAATATTTACATCTTTAACATTAATGAATATTATATTTTAAAATAATTCAAAATTTTAATTAATTTTACATAATAATTTTAGAATATTTTCCATTTTTACCACCTTCCTTTTTACCTTTTTTTAATTTTAATCACTTAACAAAATGTTTTTCATTTTTTTACCAGACTCACTATTTTGGAACCAAAGTATGTCTCATGACCAACTTAACAAAGTAGTTTTGAGCACAATATTTTTTGTATTTTTGAATTTACAAATAAAGTATATGGTTCTGAGCACAGTATATAACAGTAACTTTCGAATTTAAAGTGCTACAGTAAATTTCAAGTTTAGCATAATTTTACACTTTTGAAATGGGGTATTATCAGTTTTCTCCCCTGAGATATTGTTTATTATCAATTAGATGGTTAAGAATGAAAAAATAAACAAACACTTCCCCTAATTAGATAATAGTGCTTTTAATTTTTTATTAAATAACCGAACTGTTCACAATTTCTCATGGATTTCAACATAAACAGTGAATTAGCTTAACAGAAAAGAAGGCAGTTCAGTCATTTAACAAAAAATTAGAAGTACTATTATCTAATTAGAGAAAGTGTTTGTTTATTTTTTCATTCTTGGCCATCTAATTAATAATAAATAATACTTTAAGGAAGGAAACTGATAATATCCCCTTTTAAATTTAGAGTATTTTTTAGTTTCAAGTTCAATATATTTTTATACTTTTAAATTTATTATATTTTTTCACTTTCGAGTTCAGTGTATTTTTGTGCTTTGGAATTTACTATATATTTTTCGAGTTCAGTGTATTTTTACCGATTATTTGCTTGTATTTTCCTCAAGTGGTCATGTCATGAGGGACAAAACTGTCCAATTATTGATTGTTTGGTTAAGCTTAAAAGAAAAGTTCGTTAGGTGGTCAAAACTAAAAAAGTGGAGAAATAGTGGTCAATAATGGGAAATTTCACAACAATTTTTCAGTTCAAAATGTCTTAATTAGCTAGATATTATATCAACGATTTGTAATTATTATCAAGTCTTAATATTTTTGAATCCTAAGCTTTCAAAAGAACTTTAATTTAATTATATTTTGCTTTAATTGTTCTTCGGTTAAGAACAATTTAAAATAATATAATTTTGTTTAACAAGTTAAAACAGTAGAAGACAAAAAAAGATTTCCCAAAAATAAATAAATAAAAGAGAGAATCATTTGAAGGGCCATTGGGGTCTATTGAGAAGATGAGAAGTAAAATAAATATCCATAAAGATTATGGACTTAATAAGTAAATAGAAAAATTAGAGAACAGAATAGAGATGGGAAGAATCATTTTTCACATGAGAATTCTCCTGCTCCTGCTCCTGATCCTGCCCCATTACCATCCCTATTCTATTCTGCATTCGTTTAAAATAATTCCAGGCAAAAGAAGATTAAACTTTTAACACTACATTAAACTTTATAACATGAAATCAGCAAAGCATCAAAGCTTCTATCAGTCACAACTCTCTCTACATCTCTAATGGTCAACAGCTAAAAAAGAAAAAACAATTTTATACAAGCAAAGAGGAACTAGACACAACTTCACTCCCAGAGACACATCAGAACAAAACAGATACCCATTGACATGAATCTGGTATGGGGGAAAAGAAAAAAAACCCAAATTACTGGCCAGACATGACTGACATGGCTCGTCTGAAATCTAGAGATTTAAGGGCTGATTCTGGGAAATGTTTCCCATCCGGTAACCAAAATCCGCCTTTGTGGGGTAGCAAGACCTGGGGCTGGGGCTGGGTTCCGGTCATACCACCGTCTTCAGCAGATTGAACTTCTTGCTTTTTCTTCACAAATTCAAAAAACTCGGCAACTTGGCGTGCATACCTTCAAAAATCGTAATGTGAGCATTAGTCTACAAGCATACGGCAAGTAGGACTCAATTATACTGACAGTACACAAGGAATCTGGTACCAAGGCAGAAAAAGAGAATATCAAAGAGGTGCAAGCAATGCAAGTGATAGCATGGCCCTAAACATTCCATTTTATTAAATTTGATATATGGGAGAAAAATGTTCTCTACCCCCTGCAGCATTTTTTTCAAAATTCTTTTTTAAAAACCCATACAATAACCTCCATTATTTAACTTAGCTAGTATCCAGAAACAACAGTCTCATCTTTTATTGTCTAACAAAAAACGCTGAAGATCAAGCAGCCACTGCACAACGGTCAATAGCTATACATACATGATTCTAGATGGAAATGCCAATGAATGACATACCATAGAGGAATCCATCCTCATAAATGCAGTAGCATATAGTATACCAACTGCAACATGGTAATACTTATGCCACAGAAACATGATGCACAAAAACTGATAAAGCCAGCTTATTAGTCAGTTTCATGAAAGAAACTACATGCAAAATCATAAGATCGAACAACTTTTAGAATCTTTAGACCAAAATAATCAAACCACCATGACTCGACAGAGCACGATCATATAATATCTACTGTAAAAAGAAACAAAGCCACAAAATAATACTAGTGAGGGAAAGCAAATGCAAGGAGAGATATCGTCAAAATAAAAAAGTCTGTCTAATCTAATGCATGTGATATTAGATAACTCGGGGGGATGTTTTCTTACTGCTGCTTTGCTTCAATATCTCTGGTGAAATCGATGTTTGGTTCACAGTCAAGAACTAAAGCAGGAACCTGCTCACACCCAAAAAGATATAAGGTTTTCCACAGGAAAGCTATTTGAATTTTGTCTAATCAAATGTTTAGATGATACCTTCTGAATACTGGAATGCATATGTGGACCATCCAAGTAAAACACACGGTCCCTTATTTCAGGATGTAAAGAGGTGTCAATATGCGATGGGAGCTTACTGACAGATAAAACCCCATGATTACCACTTTCAAATGGGAAAAGCCAGTTCTCATGCTTTTCATGTAAGGAACGGAGATAGTCTAGACTGACTCCACCCTCCTCTGCTCTCTTCCGTAGCATCATTCTCTTGTGGCAAGTATCAGGACTAGCCCTAAGATAGATGAAACCATCTGGAATAAGACCCGGCAAGACTGATACAACTGGATCAAACCATGAGTCATAAATGCTGATCTCCATTTCATTCATATATTTTGCCTCATGAACAGCTCGTACAAATACCTATATTAAGTAACAAACAAGAAATACATCATTTCGTAACTCTTAAATCAGGTATATCTTCCTCTTCACCACGATCAACAATATGAGAAAGTAAAGAACTGCACAGAGTCATAAATTTTGGTCATCATTCAGCTTGAAATTTATGCATTTGGTGCCAAAGGATTTCAGAAATGCCAATTTTCTCCTCTTATAGAATGTAAAAGTTTTATGATGGCATGGGATCCAAAAAAATAATGCAGGAACACTGAAGCTCTATCAAGACTTTCTACAACACAGGACTTAATTACCATATGTCATCATATGAAAATAAATAGTTGCAAACCTTACCATTCTGTCACTGAAAACACTCCTCTCCATCAACCTAAGTGGCTTAATACCACCAGATGACTCCCTCTCCTGCATAACCCTTGTGACAAACACATAATTCTGGAAGGTATAGGCATACCTTTCTGGTTCATCGTAGTAAGCACCCAGTATATTAAAGTGGTCAGGTCCAACATCCTGCCACTTATTAATGGGTTCTGGAACTATTTCAACAAGGTCACGCAGCTCAAGTGTCTCATTTGCTATTCTCTGAAGGAAAGTTGTCTTCCCAACACTAATATTCCCCTCAACACAGAAAGTGATTCTTTTCTTAGGGGTTGACTTGTTATCCGAGTTAGAATCCTTCAGCTCCTCATCCACGCTCTCTTTAATGAAAGTTGTAATACTCTCAGCATGATTTTTGTGAATAATCCCCACTGAACTTCGTAAGTACTCAACCATCTTCGGACTAGCCTTCCAAAACTGCAAAAGAAATATAGTGCAGAAATCTTTGTCAGCATAAAACTCACAAAACCAACAAAACAACAGCTGTATAAGTAATCCTATGTGCAACTAAACATGAGCAGCTTCTTAGTTTCTCAAAGCTATTCATGGTAATCCAAGGTTTTAAAATCCTGGTGCTTGCAAATACCACTACACTTTATTGTGCAAAGCAACCTTATAATTGGGTAAAAGGTCCTTGCATGCTAATTCTTGAATCCCACCATTAATTTGTAAACTCATCCAGAAATCAGGAAATGTGTATCATAGAACTCCAGCCACCAAAACTTCCAATACAACCAGATTATATATAGAAGAAATCCAGTTAACTGTAAAAATCAGCATTTGACTCCCCTAGAGTCATCATTCTAAATCTAGACATGCTCAGGTTATGAGACACAGAACTTTGCAACTTAGTATATGAAACAGAAACCAGACTCCAAAATGTCGATAGCTCCCACAGATAACTAAATCCATTTACAATGACCCATTTTCCACACAAGTACATAAAAACAGAGCATACTATTGAGGATGTTCCCTCGGAAAACACTATCGAAGATGTTCCCTCTGCAATAAATGAAATGGGTAAGAGCATTTTAAGCGGGTCTTGCCATGGTAAGCTTAAAACAAACGCCAGAGTCTAGGAAAAGGCTATCTTAGCAATCATTTTCTTGTTTTCCATACCATAAAGTAATTTTTGCCCTCTCTTAACACATACCAGAAACAATACACAGAAAACATTCCCACAGAACCCCAACTTAAAATTCCAGTTAATCATCACCATAAATCGTTAAACAGAAAAAAGAAAAAAGAAAAGAAAAGACCTTATCCTTGTACAACTGCTTCAGCTCAGCTACATCCCCAATCCCATAATCCACAAGCTTTCTCAAATTCCTTGGACCAACTCCAGGAATCGTCAACAAGTCAGGATTCCCCGCTAACCCACCACCGCCACTCTTTTGCCTTCTACTAAGCTTAGCAGTCTTCTCTTCACTCTTTTCCTTCTCTGAACCCTTCACTCCCTCCACAGCCGCCGTGTGGTACCACGCTCTGCCCTCCTTCAACACTACCCACGCCCTAGACGGACCTTTGACCGAGCACCGAGCGGCAAACGCAGAAGAAACTGTGGGTTTTTGACAAAAGGCGGCTGCGACGGCGGAACCGCCACCACGGAAGGAAGCAGAAGAATGTAATGGTTGCATTAACGCGTTAAAACTGAAGGCTTTGGTTCTGGATAAAGAAAACGAAGGACTAACAGCAGCACATGTACAGACAAGAGGCCCAGTTGGGTTCAGCCGTAACAGCTTCTGCATCCTTCTTAAGCATTTCACTGTGAACTAACAACTGCTACTCAGCTCAGAGACAGAGAATGAGAAATCTGAAAAAGGGTTTTATTCATTTTGGATGGGATGGCGGGAAGATGAAGAGGCCATAGCTTGAATTTCTTTTTAGGGTTTTGAATGTGGAGAGAGAGGGTTTTTGTTTCTGATTATTACTTTCCACTGAGAGAAGAATGATTTTAGGGTTCCACTTGTTTTTTTATTTTGTTTTTATTATGTTATTTTAAATATTATTTATGAGTAATTATCATCTAAGACCCTGTACATAATTTTTATTTAATAAAATCATATATTTTGTTATATCTTACTATGTAAACCTTATGCTAACGAAATTTGATTTTTTAAATATATCAAAAATAAATAAATCGAATTTCTCACCAATATGATGTGAACAGAATTTAATCACCAAATTATTTAGTAATCATATGATTATATGGTATATAAATTTTATCATTATATTTTTAATATCATAACTTATTTTGTCACTGTTACATTATAATTAGCATTTCAAGTTTTTTAACAATTAAATAAAATATTTATGTCATTAAAAAATAAATTATATACTAATTAAAATAAGATTTTTATTTTTTAAATAAATTATTAAGTTAATAGAATCAAAATTTAGAATAAAAAATACCTAAATTAATTAAAATTGATATCTCTGTCACATTAATTAGTTGACTTTCAGGTAATTTATAAAAAAATAAAAATAAAAATGAATAATTGTGCGATATTACTCTTATATTAAATATTTAAATTACTAGGTTGATTTATTAAATGACAAAATCATCAATAACAATAGAAGAGAATATTTTGTATACATGTGAGAGTTCATAAATTGGTATAGTTATAGGGATGTAAATGATAATTACCCAGTATATTAATGGAGGTTATATTTGCCTTACTGCGTAGCGGAGTGTGTCACGGATTTGGGAAGAAGAGCCGGACAGATTTTTATAGTGAGCAGTCCGACAAACATTTTTAATGCCTCAAAAGTAGAGATTGTGTCTCTGTATCAGACGTCCTCATCACACAGCATACACATTCTGACCTGGCATTATTACAACCGTTCGATTTGTTCGCTCCTCTCCACTCATATTTTTGGTTTCAATTTACACGTGCTTTCCACGTGTAGCTATTTTCACCACTTTTATTGGACCAATCGCAGTCACTACTCTTTATAACATTTTTTTTTAAAAAAAAGTATAGATTTTTAATTTTATTAAGTTTTATGTACATCATGTTAGTTTAATTAGTAAATTTGAGTAAAAATAAATGTAATTTGATATATTTAATTTTTATATTATTTTTCAATTGAGAATAAATTATAATAATTATGAAAAAATGAATATACTATCTAAATAAGTAATTTTATTTTTTTGAAAAGAATGAAATCTAAATAATTATATTTAAAATTGATTAAATTGAATTATCCTTTTAATCAAATTTGTGTTTGATGATTAGTATTTTTATCTTCTAAATGTTGAGTATGACTTTACCTTTCAAAACAACTAGAGATGAAATTTCTCACAATAAAGAATGATTTCACTTAAATTGAGTATAAACTTGTTATTAAAAATGACAATTTGAATTGATTTATTGTATCATATATCGTGTTAAATAAAAGTATACTAAATTTAAATTATTACAAACCTGACCCACTTAAGACCATTATTAAACAAACTATAATAATAATAATACTTGCCTAATATTTTTAATATATATTTTAAAATGTTCATAACACCACTTTTTTATGGAGTTATTTGTTGCTATCTCAAAATAATTATTAATTATCATTCAAAATTTAATAAATAACTGGATAATAAAATTAAACTAAATATTTGATAATTACAAATGAATTTTGCAAGTGAAAAAAAAAATTACCAAGACTAATTTGATGAAATTTGTTCCATCATTTTTAATTGAAAGGATTTACAAGTCTATAAAATTTGGTTTATTGAACTGGTTAATTCTAACTGTTTTAAAAATATTCATTAAAGTCTCAATCTATTAAATAATAATAATTATACCCCTATTTAATGATAATTAGTTATGGTAATAATTTTTAAACTCCTAATTAAAAATAAATATAATGATTATGATAATTAAAAATTTATTAATATATTACAACTAAAATATAAACTTATTTATTTTACAATATATTAATAATTTAACATTAATTATATATTAAAAAATAAATAAAATAAAGTATAAATAAATGTTAATTTATAAAAACATAAAATATTAGTTTATTTTCTTATGATTGTATTATAATTTAAATAAATTATATTATATATTTAAAATTTTGATAACACAATAAAAACAAAATATATTATTTTATTTTTTAATATTATTAGTATATTATTAATGAGCTAAAATTTGATATTATTATTTATTGTATTAATATATTTGAAATAAATATATTATATTTTTTCAAATTTAAAATTTTAATAGTTTTTTTATTAAATTATTATTAATAGAAAAATAATTTTTATTTTTTAATAAATTGAAACTTAAATAGGTATTTTTAAAATTTTTAAAACTAATTTCTTCAATGGTGCAGAACTTGTAGTCCTTTTATTAAGAGTGATAATTTGGATTATCATGTCGTATTCGTATCATATCAACTAAAGATACAACATATTTTAAGTTAATCGTGTCAAAATTAAAATTCTAATCCGACCCATTTAATAATCATGTCATTTGTTTAACATATTTAATATATATTCTAAAATATTTATAATACTATATACTATAATATTAAAAAAAATTATTTTAAATAATATTAAATACTTTAAAAATATTACAAAAGTAATTAAATATTGTTAAAATGTGAAAAATAAAATAAGTATGTTAATTATAAATAAATTAGAATAAAATGATTATTCAAATAGTAATTGTGTTATAAATAAGTCTACATGTTAAGATTTTTGAACTAAATTCGACTCAATTATTAATCATGTCACATCATTATAATTCATTTATTAATCATGTTATTTTAAAAAAATTCAAATTCACTAATTTTGTATCATGTTTGTATTATATTAACGGAACCTTTACCTTTAAATTTATTATCTTTAAATAAATAGTTTTAATTTTTAAATAAAAAATATTAAGCATTAAGCATTAAGCATTAAGCATCTTTTTTATAAAACATTGATTAAGATTAGTGGATTAGGATTAAAATATAATTTGGAGTCGTACATAAAATATATTATTTATAATATGCCCATAATCCATTAGTGAAAATTTGTCTTAACAGTTTGGATTACACCATCATAACATGATAGCAACTACCATTTATTTATTTTTAAAACAAATATAAAATAAATAAATAATAAATAGAATAGTATTCAATAACACAAAAAGCCTGACACATGGCAGAAAATCAGGCAGATGCACCCACGAAGCTGCTTCATAACTTTTTCTTTTAAATACTAAATGAATAAAATATTATACCAATAATCTAACAGTATTATAGTTGAATATTTATCAAAAATTTACTAGAATGTAAATGTATTTTTTAATATTACATATACAATTAAATAATATTGTATTAAAAAATTTAAAAATTAACATTTTTTCAATTCTTATAAAATTTATGTCTAATTTAAATGAAATTTACTCCAAACATGATTACAAAAATTTATTATTAAGCTATTAATTTGTAGGTGGCTTTGAGTTATTTGCTCTTAACTTCACTGTATTCTATCTACTTTTTGTATTTTATAAATATTATTTTTTAAGTTGGGTTTAAAATAATTAAATTTTATTAATTGGTAGAATATTAATACGATTTAAGCTATTAATTAGTTTAATTTACTATACTTTAATTTACTAATTACACTATTAATTAGTTTATATTACGGTGCTTTTATGTTATATTTTAAAAGTAAAATTAAGCAAATATTCAGTAATATTAACTTGTTAAAGTAAATTTTTTTGTTAATTATTATTTTAATTTACTATAATTTCAATTGAGCCTGTTTAAAAACTAACATTGGCAACTAGTGCAAAAAAAAACCTAAAATTATTTATTGGTTAACCTATGAATAAAGATATTTATGTTATTATTTGAATTATTTAATTTTAAAATATTTGTTAAATTTACATAAAAAATAATAGTTTGATTCATTAAACATTGAAAAATCATATAAAATATCTACATAGAAAATACTAACTAATTTTCAAATAAAAGTTAATAATGTTAATTAAAAAATTAACTAAATATAAGGTGAAAATATAATGCTATTTTTAAAAAATATAAACATTTTAGTATTAACTTTCTGTTGTATTTTTGTGTGAGATATTTCAAAATACAAGTATCTCATATTGGCTAGTTATAAAATTCTTAAAATGTTTATATATGGAAACAATTATAGAGTGAGTTAACAAACAAGTATAAGGGTCTCTCTTGCGCATAAGATAAGCCGATCCAAACCTAATTGTGGGAGTTCGGTCCAGAAAACGTTTAATGCGTGTCGTCATGTGCAGCCCCTCCCCCCTATTAGAATGCCCACTAGCTTTAAATATCCTACTCTTTAAATCACAATTGAAAATTTTAATGGTGAAAACTACTTCTCATGGTCTTAATCTACTAAACTCTTCTTAAAAAGTCGGAGAAAAATAAAATATGCTCTTAGAACAATCAAAGAACCGAAGGAATCAGACCTAGAGTTTGAACATAGGATTTAGAAAACTCAACAGTGATGTCGTGGTTATTGCATTACATAAAACTAGAAATTAGAAAACATTCTTGTTCCTCTTAACTGTTAAGCGATATAAGATGTCGTGTCAAAAACATATTCTAAGAAAGGGAATGCATCTCGTATTTATGAGTTGAAGAAGCCAATTTATAATTCAAACTAGTATGACCATACTGTATTACAATAATATCATGGCCTTATGGCAAGAGTTAGACCCACTTCAATACTTTAAAATGGCAGCCGCAGTTGTTAAAATGTTGGACCAAATTTATGACTTTTTGGCAAGGTTAAAACCAAAATTTGATGAAGCAAGAGGTAGATTACTTGGTAAAGAATCTATTCATAGTCTTGAAGATGTTTTTTCTTATATAAGCGCTAAAAAAGATCACAAGAAAGTAATGATGGATTCGACTTCTCAAAAGATCTCAACTTTAAAAATTGAAATAGATGAAGAGTCAAGGAACTCTAAAAAACCTTAGCAACCAAAGAGATAAAGCAAGAAAGACACACGACGGTGTGATTATTGTAAAAAGTTGAGACATACAAGGGGGATATGTTGGAAGTTAAACGAAAAACCATCTCTCAATGATAAGGTAAAGACATATTTTAAGAAAGTTTTTCAATGATATGTGATGAAGGATCATGAACCTACGACAAACTCTCAATCTTCAAATAGAATGTCTTTACAAAAGATTAGTTAGAGTTGTTGTATAAAATATTTGGATAAACAAGGTTATTCTCTAATCCTTCTTCTTATTATTCCAAGTCAGGTAATATAAACCTAGCCTTGAATGTTATAGAAAATATTTCAGCTAGTCATTGGATCATATATTTAAAGGCCACCAATCACATGACAAATGAGTTTAGTTATTTCTCATCGTATAATGCTTGTGCATTATCTGGTAAGGTCTCTATTGCTAATGGATCATATATTCCTGTTGGTGATAAATGTTTTATGTCAATTACCCTATTAATTACACTTAATTTTGTCTTTTATGTTCCTAATCTTTCTTATAATCTTACGTCAATTAGTAAGCTAATAAAATCACTTGATTGTGGTGCTAAATTCTATCCAACTCGTTGTGTGTTCCAGGGCCTAACCACAGGGAAGAAGATTGGTAATGCTAAGGAAAGAGATAAGCTTTATTACATAAATTCAAAAGGGAAAAAAAATATAATTAGGTTCTGATTTCCAAAGCTATGGAAAATAAAAAAGGAGAAATACGGTTGTTACATTTTCATTTTAAACATCCAAATTTTAGTTCTCTTAAATTATTGTTTCCAAAATCATTTTTGGGAATTGAACCTTCAAGTTTTCAATGTCAAATTTGTGAAATGGTCAAAAGCCATAATGTTCAATATCTTTTAAGTAATAAGAAATCTTAAATTCCTTTTTTCATTATTTATAGTGATGTGTGAGATCCTTCTAGAACTATTTCTTATAATGAATATAAATGGTTTATTAGTTTTATTGATGATTGCACTAGAACCACTTGAATTTATCTATTAAAAGAAATATCTGAAGTTGCTCCATCTTTTAAGAACTTTCACCAAATCATCAAAACTTAATTCAATGCCAAAGTTGAAGTTTTTGGAACCTATAATAAGAATGAATACTTTAACTATGTCTTAACATCTTATTTACTTAAAAATAGCATTGTACATTTTTCTTTTTGCACTAACACACCACAATAAAATAGAGTGGTTGAGAAAAAGAATAGACACCTTTTAAAAGTGGGTAAAGTTTTAATGTTTATCAAGAGTGTCTCTAAAATCTATTCAAGTGAAGCAATTTTGGGAGCATTATATAAGATAAATAGGATACTTTTAAAAACATTAGATTTGAAAACTCTCATTAGCTTATTAAAAGACATTTTCCTTCATGCTTATCTCTTTGGAACCCTACCCCTTAAAGTGTTTGTTGTGTAACATATTTTTATATCCAAAATAGAGAAAAACCTAAGTTATATCCATGGGGGCTTAGGTATTTGTTCATAGGATATTCACCTACTCAAAAAGGGTTTAAATGCTATCACCCTCCTATTAAGAAAAAATTTGTCTCCATCAATTTTTCTAAAATCTCTCATATTTCTTTTAAACAACTTTTTAGGGGGAAAACCTAGAAATAGAAGACTTGTCTTTTTCTATTCAAGAGAATCCTACCTTTCACGATCCTTTTACCTTACATAAATGTATTGAAAACCATTAAAAACTAATCGATAACAACCTTAAATTTGAAATATCTAAGGGTGAGTTAAAACAAGCAGAGATTAACCATATTCTAGACGTGGCTGAAAAGGAAAACTATGAAATTTTGCAGCATGAACTTGAAATTCTAGATTAGAATGATAATATGGAAAGGAATAAAGAAGATGTTGGCAAAACATCTTTAGTATACTCTAGAAGACAGAAAGATAACGTAATAAAGTTTATCCTTCTTCTAAGGATTTAATCATCTTCTTTGGATAAAGGTAATATTTCTACACCCTCATCTTCAAATTCTCTTGAATCTAAGATTGAAACTAACTTGGATATACATATTGCCATTAGGAAAGGTGTTAGGATTTATACTGGACACCCATTAGCTCATTTTATCTGTTATCATTGTCTAAGCCATTAGATAAGAATAATGCACATGAAATGGTCAATTTGCCTAATGGAAAAAAAAAAAAAACAGTGTGTGACACCTAGCATGCTAAGTGTCCATAAAAAATAAAAATAAAAAAGAAATAATTGAGCTAGATATTTATATAATATAATAATATAATAATAAAAAGATACTTTTATTAAAAAAAAAGATAAAGGTGGGGGAAGGTATACGTTTTTGCATTTAAAGAAAGAAAGAGAATGGAAAGAGAGAAAGAAAGAAACGGAAACGGAAACGGGGAGGAAGAAGAAGTAGAAGAAAAAGGGAGGAAGAAGAGAAAGGGGAAGATTGATAGGTTTGGTTAGATTTCTAATTTATGTTAGTTTAGTTTTAGAAATTATATTATATAATCTAGTTTTAAAATTTTATTTAATTAGAAAATTAGTTTGCGTGAATAGTATATTCATTTATGTAATTAATTTTAGTAATAATCATTAGATTTTGAATAAATCTTGATGATAATTGGTTACTTATTATATTTTAGGAAGTAGAGCTGCTGCAGGAAATTCAAGGGATTCTGAAACCTCCAGAAATTAAATTACTGACTGTGAGTGGATATTGTTTTTAAATTATTATATGTTTTTATAAAATTCAATATTAATTTTATTATAGTTGAATTAAATTATATTGTTGTGAAATTTGTTTGAGAAAATGATTTAATTACGTTATATAGGAAATAAATTATATTTTGACATGTGAAATTGGATTGATTTTGACGTGATACTTAATTTATGCTGTATTATTATTAGATTACGTGAAATTGATTATTATTTATTTTATGGTTGATTTGTTTATGGATATGTTGAGTTGTGATGCGAAAAGTGAAAAGTGATATTATATGTGAGAATACAATATTTATAAGAAAATGAGTATTAAATGTGGAATTATAATTTGTGATTGTTTGAAGCACCTATGAAAATGTACGTATATGATATGATATGAGCTCTCCGGAAGGGAATACGAGGCCGTCGGGTTGAGCATGGGTAGGATATGATATTGGCTCTCCAGACGAGGATACAAGGCCATCGGGTTAAGTATAGTATTTCTCCCGCTTGAGCAATGATGTTTTCCGCCAAGCATGATTTTTCCCTGGGTACTAGTTGGGTGTAAGGATGATTGATTTGTTATGAGTATCATATGATAATTAATGTATGATGATCTTTCTCAATTATATATGATTGACAGTATGGATGATCAATGATGATTAACATGTATTTCTGTAAGCATGATTTCTAAGACGTTCATACAAGTGTAAATATTTTATTATGATATGGTTTATGATTTGATTGTGAAGTTTTAAGAATTTATTTATGAAATAGGTAAAACTTATTTTTATAAAGTGTATATCCACTCACTGAGCTGTGAGCTCACCCCCCTCTCTATTTTTCCTATCTCCTCCAGGTACGCAGAGTGTCGTGCAGGATAAAATTTTATAGTTGAGGTTGAGACCACTCTACGCAGCTGTAATAAAACGATTTGTTCACATCATATATAAATGTATATGCATGTAAATATTATTTTATATATGTTTTGATGAGGCATGACGCCTCACTAAGTGTGGATGATGGAGGCCTGAGGCCATATAAATATTATTGTGAAATTTTATTACGTATGGTTATGAAAATATTTTTAAAAAAATGCATATGTATACAGGATTCGTCTTGGACTCCAAGAGGGGTCGGGTTGAGTCCTGACACAATGGGTTACAAATGAGTTTTTACAATTAAGTACAAGGCATATAGTGCTATTGAGAGATACAAGATGAGGTTAGTGGTTATGGGGTACACTCAAACTCTTGGAATTAATTGCGAAGAGACATTTGCCCCAATTACAAAAATGAACTCAATTAGAGTTCTTTTGTCTCTAGCTGCCAATCTTAATTGGAATTTATTTCAATTTGTTATTAAGAATACCTTTTTGCATGAAAATCTAGAAAAAGAAGTTTTTATGATCTTCCAACCGATTTTGAAGATAGGTTTAATAGGATCAGAGTGTGTAAACAAAAAAAAAATCCTTGTATAGACTTAAACAATCTCCTAGAGCTTAGTTTGAACATTTTACCAAATCCTTAAAGAGTTATGATTTTTCATAAAGCTAAAGAGATCATACTTTATTCTTTAAAAGACTCATCTCTTATGAAAATGATTATTCTTTTTATCTATGTAGATGGTATTATTGTCATAGGAGATGATATAGAAGAAATTTAGAGTTCGAAAAAAAATTAGCCATAAAATTTGAAATTAAAGATCTGGAAATATTGAGATACTTTCTAAGCATAAAAATGGCCTGATCAAAAGAGAGAATATATGTTTTGCCAAAGAAAATATGTACTTGATCTTTTGAAGAAAACTAGGATGACAAGTTGTAAATCTGCAAGTACACATATTGATTTGGATCACAGGCTTATAGCTGAAACTAAGTGAACCCTTGTTCACAAGAGAAGATGTCAGAGACTCGTGGGAAGGTTAATTTATTTGTTTTAAATTAAATAGTTTATGCAGTAAGTATTGTTAGTTAGTTCATGCAGTCTATATTAAAATGTCATCTTAAAGTTGTTAGAAGAATTTTGAGTTACTTAAAAGTTACAATTAAATGGCTATTTTTAAAAAGGAATGACTATCTTATGGAAGCCTACATTGATGTAGACCAGACAATTTTTATTAGTGATTGAAGATTAACTATAGGTTATTGCATTTTTGTATGAGATAATTTAGTCCCATAAAGAAGTACAAAATAATTAGTTGTATCATGTTTGATTGCAGAAGCTGAGTTTCATGCTTTGACCCTAAGGATTTATGAAGTACTATGGATTAGAAACCTTTTTAAAAGAGTTACATTTAGAGTCTAAGGGATAAGCAACTATTTATTATAATAGTAAGGCTATAATCAATATTGCTTATAACTCGATTCGCATATCAGAACAAAACATGTTAAAGTGGACAGACACTTCACAAAGAAGAAGATTGAATTTGGACAAATTATAACTTTTTTTATACCTACAAATCAATAATGTCTAGATATCTTTACCAAAGAAGTTCCAAACACTTAGTTTATTCCATTGATAGACAGATTATGAATGCTTAATATCAGCTTGAAGATGAGTGTTAGAAAATATGGAATAAATTTTAGAGTTTAATTGTAGATTTGTATTGATTGTAAATTATTTTTTCTTACTTTACTTAGTCAGTACAATTATAGCTGGTAGAATAATTTACATTGAATATAAAGATACAACATCTAGTTTCCTATTTTAGGTAGAATATAAAGTTTTAACCTTTTCTTGTATAAATTTGTTATACCTACTGTAATGAGAAGAGTATTATTTTTATCCTAAATTCTTAAATTCTACAGGTACCTATACAGACAGCCAACACAGGTAACTAAGACGGTTATGACCTTTGATTCTCAATGGGCATCTCAACGAGTTATAATCACCAAAATTACTTATAACTACCCAACAACTCTTAACTACCAAAATGAACTTAAATTATTTAATTCTAATTTTAAAAATTTAAATTAAAATCTATATAATTAAGGCCTAAAATAAAAGTAAAAAAAAAACAAATCTACCACGCCTACACTCTGAGAAGGGGGGGACGTGTGATTCGCATTAAACGTCTTTTGAAATAGAGCCCCTAGCTTGTCTAGTATGCGAGAGAATCCTCTATATTAATTTGTTAACTCACTTTGTAAATATATATATATATATGGGGTGATCAAAGGCCTTTTTTTTTCACACAAAATCTTATATCAAATATAAGCCATTATATCTAAGCACATCTAACGGTTAAGATTGTATCTGATATGTGTATTAATTATGGATACATTAATTATACATTAATTATATAGGTAGATATAATCTCAACCATTAGATATACCTAAATCCAATTACCTATATAATATTTTTTGTAAAAAAATTAAAAAAGAGCTATATATATATATATATATATATATATATATATATATATATATATATATATATATATAAACACTTCATAAGTCTAATAACTAGCCAATATGGAATATTAGTATATTGAAATACCACACACAAATATACAACATCTCTTGCAATTTCTAATTTTATGATTTGAGTGTTTTTCTTTTTACTGTTTAAATTATTTTAGAACTTCAAGATAATTACATTTTACCCTATATTTATTGATAATTATAAAGTTATTTTTTAAAATGTTTTATCAATTTACAAATCACTCTCAAATTGTTAATTTATTCCCTTTTATTATATCAAATCAAGCATGTACAATATATTTTATTTTATAATTTTTTAAAAATTAAATTATTTTTCTATTTTTAACTTTTTCTCATAATCTTACTTATTTGTACTTCTGATTTCTCCATAAACTAGTTAACCAAATAACTTAGATTAATTAATTTTAATAAACTATAATTTCTTACGAATCAAAGTTGATATATATTTATAACCATCACAATAATTAAATATATCAATTTTATATATCAAATATACTATATTTAGAATTAAAATAAAATATGAAGCAAATACACTCAATCTGTATTAATTGTTATGCGTATGGTTAACTAATCTTCATATCTAACTTGCAACCTTTCTTTTCTCCTTCATATTTTATTTTAATTTAGAAATTAGTATATTTAATTTTCAAAATTGATATAATTAATTGTTGTGGCGGTTGGATATGTATATATATTTTGATTTGTGGGAGTGAATTGTAGTTTATTGAAATTAATTTGTTTAAGTTATTGGATTAATTTGGTTTATAAAGAAATATTAAAGTAGAAAAGTTAAATTAGGAAAAAAATTAGTTTAACAAATTATAAAATAAAGTATATTGTGCATCTTTAAATATTTTTATTTCTTTTTTAGGGTATCCTTTTATAGTAATATTACATAACAAGGATAGAAACTAACAATTTAGATGTAATATAAATTTGTACGATATTTAAGAATGATTTGATATTTTTCCAGCAAATATGGATGAAATATAATTATTTTGGGGTTTTACAATAATATATAGTAAAAAGATAAAAAGCACTCGTTATTTGAGTGTGATTTTTATTGTGATCAAATGCCTTTTTTTTCATTGGTGCATTGGTTGTATTTGATTCAGCAACCTTCGTTCCTTAGTATTATTAATGACTTTCGATCATTAGTGAATTTCATTATTGATTGGTTTTTATGTAACAAATGTCCTATTTATGTTAAGTTATTTGAGGTATAAGGCTATTAAATAATTTTTTATTGCTTGTATGTGGGGTACATTTTTTTTGTAAAATTTATATATTATTTACTTTTAAATTCGAAAGGTGAAAAATCCCACATTAAAGTGGGAGAAGTCTCGTTTTAAGGTAGGACTCAAATACACTCTATTTATGAGGAAAAAATGTATTTCATCACCAGACTAAGACTTTAGTGACTTTATGATCTTAAAGTAAAAAATATAAAATCAAATAATTATTATACCGATATTCAAATTGACCTGAACTAAGTCAAACTAATATTATTGATTTAGTTCAATTTGGTTCATTTAGGATAATTCGGTTTATCCTATTTTTAAACCCTTTATGTATATTGAGATGAGCCCAACACACCTAGTTAATGTAGAATGTCAACAATTAAATTGTATAAATAGATAAAAATAAATATATATTTGAACATGATATAATAGTAAATTTTATTCCTTAAAACTTACATTTAAATTGGGATTCAAGGTACCTTATTAATTTACTATTATTAACCATTTAGGAATATTTAGAATTCAATTCAATCCAACTAATTCGCTCAATCTAATCAAATATAATATGCTTTTTATTGAATATTAGATTAATGAATTAGATTATGGATTGATACTAGGGGTAGGCAAAAAACGAAATTCGAAAATTCAAATTGGATCAGACTTAAACAAACAGGTTTGATTCGATTTATATATATTCATTTCGATTCTGATTTCAAGTTTTAAAACACTGAAAATTTCGGTCCGATTTTGGTACTAGCTCAAAAAATTCGGATCAGATTGAAACTATTAGTTTTATATTTTTATCATCAAAATAATGTTGTTTTCCATACATTTTAGCATCAAAATTAGATTATTTTGTGAAAAAAATTGTAAAAAATCAAAACCCAAAAAATTAAATTGAACCGACGAAAATTGATCGATTCTATTTGGCTTAAATATTATTTGGTATGATTTTGGTCCGATTCTATTTTTAATTCGGTCCAGTCCACTACTAAAAAATAAAAATCTAAATTTTGTTAGGTCCGGTCCAAGTTTCGTCGTGCCTACCCCTCATCTATAATGCCAATCTATTAAAATTTGATTAAAATCTACAAACAATCATATAGTAATATTTTTTAACAAAAAATCAGTTTATTACATATAAAATTACATCTATAATATATAAAAATATAAAGTATATATACACACTCAATTATAGTATTTATGCTCGAACCTCTTTTTTTTTTCCTTATTTTTGATTTTTTTAGATGATCAATATTTTATATATATATATATATATATATTTTGAAATAAAATTTGATAACAATATAGTGTGAAGGCGTATAAGCTTTAATCAAGTGTTTTAATATACCCATTTGAGTACTTTTTATTTTTTATTTATTGTTAAAAACACAAGTTTTTATAAAAAATAACCCAATTAGAATCATTTATTTATATATTCTTTTGTTATTTTCTTTTAAATAGATATATTTATTTAAAAATTTAAATAAATCAGTGTCATCTTTTTTAATAAAATATAATTAATATTAAAATTATATACTTTTAGTTTGTTTGGATCAAATTTGAATTTTTTTTTAAATGATCGAGTTAAATTAGATTCTACCATACAATGGATCCGGTTGAATTAATTTTTTTTTTCACCTAATCCAATATGATAAATAACTATTTTTTTATTTAATTTTTCAACTATTTGTTTGCCTTTATCATTATATATCCTTAATTTAGGGCAACCAACTTTACACCATTCAGCTAGTGAACCCAATCGTACATCATCATATAAACCCAACTAATTTTAAAATATTACAATATTAATTTAAGTTATAACTAAAAAAAATAAAAATCAAATATTAATATTTGAATCCAAGTAATAGTATAATACTAGCAGAATTTTGGAATTATTCTCAAAGAACTCAAACTAGCTGATTCTCTTTAAATGCGTTGATATTAAATTAATTATAAAATTTTAAATTAGAATCGAATTAAGATTCTTCAACATTAGTCGATTTGATCTACACTTAATTTTGTCTAAGCTTTTTCTTGGACATTGATAGATTACCTTCTTAAACAGTAATTCAACTGTCCAATTATATATCTTTATTTATCAAATGATGATTCTTTTGTGTATGGTTTAAATAGTAGGAATTTTTTAATATAAATTTGATTTTGGAGCTCCTCTTGGGCTTTTTCACTTTGTCCATCTAGGCCCTGAGTTCCCAATTCACTCACTTTCATTTCTAAGGACACCCAACTAGGAGAACAATTAAGTTGCATAAATCCATACAAATCAAATTGTAAATATTTTCTCGAAAATGACTTAAAATTCGAGTACTTTAGTACTATCAGTTTTTAGTTAATTTCGAAAATAAAATTAAATAATTCTCTCGTATATGCTAACTTTTAATAAAACATAATTATTTTTATATTAATATTTAAGAGAATTAACACATAAATAAGAAATTTAAAAAAATTCACACATATTTTTACTAAACAATTATGTTTAACTACCGTTAAAGAAAAATATGTGAGTTTTCTTAAATTTTTTTATTTTATGTGTAAATTTTTTAAATTTCAGGAAGTATGTTAATTCTCTTTAATTGAACCGTGTTACATTACAATTTTATAAAAACTGTGATTTAAAAGTTGTAACATATGATGTCAAGTAGACTCTAAATGTTGGACCTTTTATTTCTGTTATTATTATTTGTGGTGATAATATATTTATTTTTATTTTAGTGGACCTAAATTTCCTTCATAATTATGATTAGGAAATAGGAATGTCAATTTTGGAAAAATAAACAAATAAAAAGTACTTTATTTCTTTTATAAAGTGGCCAAAAAGGACAAAAGAGTTAGGTAAAATCAATGTGTATCTTGCCTGGCCTTCTAGAAGCATATCTTATCCAATGTACATCTCATCTCATTTATCTTTACAAATAATAAAATTTAGGAAAATAGATAGAAAAAAATATTCATATGTGAACATTATCACATGTATAATTTTACATAAATTTTATCCTTAAAATTAAAACAAAAATATATCAACATAATCTATGATAATTAAATTTTTCAAATTCTATCCTAACATGTATTCTAATTTAATAATATGACTCTTATCGATTGGATAATAAATTGTAAAATTTATCGTACAATGAATAAAATTAAACATAGTAAATTTTGTATTTTTAGTGATGTAAGAACTAATTTATCATCTAAATTAAGTCACATATTAATTATTTTTTATCTAATTAGTATCTTAAGTCAATTAAATAGTAATAATAATAACAATAAAAAGAGTAGAGGGAGGAATTTATGAGAAGAGAGAGAGAGGTACTGGCAAATTTAAACATCAACAATTCTACCAGCCTCTACCAAACTTATTATTAATATTGTATTGCAGCTGCTTTCTAAAGTTTTATCTGCTTATGGAATTTAATTTTAATTTAATTTTATTGATTGTCCAACTCACACTATCCCATTTCATAAATTAATTTTTTTTAAAAAGCATTATTGATTGATGGGTTGTGTGTGAAACTTAATTAATTAATTAATTAGTTAGCTTTTAGTTCATAACTAACTTATTACCTACTTGACCTACTAAGTCCCTAAACTACCCCCACTTAAAACCTCCTAATTTTAAATAATAATAAAAATAAGAGTTTAATATTTTTATTTTTATTTAAATTCTTAATTCATATAATATATGTGATATTAATAATAATAGAGTAATATCGCATTAATTTATATAAATCGGGCTATAAATTATAGTATTGAATTAAGAGATATTCATACATAAGTTAGTGATAATAAAAATATTGTTCAATAAATAAAAATTAAAGTGAGAGCTAATTAATTAATTGATAAAATTTTTAATGATAAAAGAGGTTTAATATTCAAAAAGAGATAAAATAGAACTATTATAAAATAGTAACGATTGTACTGTAGCATTACTCATAAGTCTTATTCCTTTGCTAGGAGTCAAAATCAATCAAATCTAAATGAAATTATTGCAAAAATAATGGTGGTAGTAGTAGAGCCCATTGCATTAATTAATTAATTAATTAATTAATTAATTTGAAATTAAATTAATGGATAAAGAAGAGACAAAGAGGTAGTTAAATTGCAAATTATGAAGTCACTATGTTTATCAACCTACCTTCCATCTTCTAACTATTTTTCTCTCTATTTGATTTAATTTGCTTTATCTTTTTGGAGTTGTTATCACATTTCTTGTCCCTACCCACACTTTTTGTTGAGAACATAATTATCTAAATTTGAATTTGAGGATCGAATCTCACTGCTCCTCACATCTTTAAGGATCCATCTACTCTAATTTTTTAAATATATACTTTCTATTATTTTTTTAAAAAAACAAAAATATTAATAAAAAAATGATCGAATCTATTCAAAATTAAAATTATCAAATATTTTTTTAATATTATAAATTATAAAATTTATGAATTTATCGAAAGTTGAGAGTATAAGATATGTACAAATTTAACAAATTTATTAAAAAGTTGATATTATTAAATATATATTTTTTAATATTAAAAATTATAAAATTTATGAATTTATCAGATTTATGTGCAAATTTAGCATTACTCGCAAAAGTATGAATCTTATTTAAATAATACTAGAGTTATGGATTTACTATGAAATAACAATCTAGATATATGTAAGTTGGGCACCACATATAAAAGTAGGAGCTCAATAAAGACAAAATTTGTTTCCATTAAAAGAAAATCTTCGAGCTATGAATAAGTTTGGTATCGCTTACACAAAATTAGTTCAATAATTACAAAAGTATGAGCCTAATTTAGGTGAAATCTATCTCTCTTCCAAAAGTCTTCAACTCAATTCGTGTAAAATATATTTTTATTAAAAAATATATAATTTGGTTATTCGTATGAATTTAATTGTATATGAATATAATTCTTAGTAATACAAGAAATTAGGTCAAAAAAATAAATAAATAAATAAATTTAAAGTGCTAGAAGAATCAAGGGGTCGTGTTTGGGTGGCTACCTAAAATATTCCTATTCCTATTTAATTATTAAGTATAATTAATGCTGGTGCTGGAATCCAATTCCGATTCGCAAGACCAAGACCGAGTTTTGTTTTTTTTTGGAAGGAGGAAGACCAAGACCGAGTTATGTTCTATATTTTATTTTTCTTTTTATTTAAATTTAATTTAATTTCAAATTAGTAATTTTAATTAATTATTTTATTAATAAGAGTCAGAGTCAGAGATGCGGTTACCTTTAATCACCTTATACCTACCTTCCAAACACGTCACATCTTCCTCATTTCTCTCTCTCTCTCTCTCATTATAAAGTATATATTCTTAAATTCCATTTTACTCTTTAATTTAATAATTAAATTCGGTGAATTGATTTATTATTATTAATAATAATAAAACTTGAACAAAGAATTCAAGTCTAAAAATCTTACACAATAGATCATATATTTACAACTTTCTTAAATGTCTCATTTGAAGGTTATTTTAAAGTGCTAATTACATGAAATTTTTTAATGTGATAATGTCTTAAATAATAAATTAGAAAGAAATAAATAATTTGATTTTGATGCTACTTACCAAATTTATAGCTAATTAAGTTAATCAATCAATATAACAGTTTATATTTTGTTAATTGAGTTGGTGTTTTTAGGTAGAAGTAGGAGATTCCTGATAGCTTGTGCTTGTGGAATCATAAGATACCAAACAAATATGCTTTTTTTTTTTATTTAAATTAATTAAGAAAAATGGAACTTTAATTCACTTTAATTTGATTTTGTTATTTAAGTTTAAAAAGAGATTATATTATCTCAACGTAATGATAGATCATAAAATAATATGTAATATTATTTTTACATATATAATAAAACATATTAATAATCTTTTTATTTTATATAATTTTTTATATTATTTCTAAATTATTGGACTTAGACACTTCTTACAGTTAATATTAAATTTAATATATATATTTAATGTATAAATAATAAATAATTAATATACATGTAAAATATAATTTTAACTTGATTACAAATAATATAAAAAATATATATAAAAACGTCAATCAATTCTTTATATTATAATAATTCGATTGTTTGTTGTCTTAATTTTTTTTTTAAAAAAATGATAGTGGACTACAATTATGGATAATATATATAGTTGGGACGGGAGACAGGGGTGATTAAGAATATAAAATGTTGTAATTAGTAGCGTGACGCTACAAATACAATACAAAATCAAAGTTACATTACATGTAAATAGGCGACTAATTAGGCATTTAGAATAAATAATAATAATAATAATAATAATAATAATGATAATGATGATGATGTGAGTTAGATTAGGTTAACAACCTTTAATTAATTTGGTGCTTATTATATATGACTTTTGACTTTATTTACAAGCATATCTCATATGTCTCCATTATATCTATATATATTAACAAGATTTTTTTTTATTTCGAACGTTTTTATTTTTTAAAATATCGATTTAAAAAAGTTTGAAAAAATTTAATATAAATGATATTAATATAAGGAAAATAGTATTATATTTACAAAAAGAAATTGTTAAACTTTTCAAATCTAAGTTTTAAAAGGTACAAATGTCAAAAAAAAAAACTTGATATATATTTATGTTATAATTTTTTGTATTATTTAAAATAATCTTAATATTTTATAATTGACATAATAATATCAAGAGACAGGGTTAATAACTTTTTTTTATACAAAATCTTATATCAAAATTATCTAATAGTATATTAATTATAAATGTATTAATTATACATTAAATATATGATCAGATATAATTTTAACGGTAAAATGTATCTAAATTCGACGAATTATATTCGATATAAAATTTTATATAAAAATAAATAAATTCAACCTCCCCCTACTATCAATCAATCAAATAAATAAGAATAGAGAGGGCAATAGCAATAACATTAGCATACATGTTGTCTTTGTAATTAATTCACCGGACTTGGAAATATTACATAGGCAGGTGGAGGCAACCTTTACCTAACCAACAAACTATTAATAATTAATTAATACATCATCAAATCACTAAAAAGAAAAAACCCTAAGAATGATCTAAAGTAGTATTCCTGTAATATCTGTAAAAGTACCCATTTGAAGAATTCTGAGTGGTACAATTTTTACACAATTCACTTCTCTCAAATCCCAGTTGCCAACACAAACAAATTGCTTGGCAATCAGTAACTTCTTGTTGCTGTTGTTGTGAGTGATGATGAGGTTTAGTAGTGGTGGTGGAACTAAGAAGGCCTATTGATAGTTCCAAGTTAAGCTGATCTTGTTGTTGTTGTTGTTGTTGTTGATGATGATGATGATGATCAGCTGTGATGTTGCTGCTGTTGCTGCTGCTGCTGCTGTTTTCTAATTCTGTTTTTGTTTTCAATAACTTGGGTTGAGTTTCAGCGTTGTTGTTTTGGTTGAGAGGGCGGTGAGTTTGAGGGTCAAGGCCTCTGCTGATAAGCTTACGCTTGATATGAGTGTTCCAGTAATTCTTTATTTCATTATCTGTTCTTCCCGGTAATCTTCCAGCAATCAAAGACCATCTGCATTCATTCATTCATCCATTCATATTCATTAAAATTATAGAATGAATCACCAACTAATCGAAGCAAAAAATAAAAAACGTACGAGAGAGAATTAATTAGCGAAGCCATACTTGTTTCCGAGCAAACTATGGAGCTTGATAATGAGTTCATCTTCTTCTTCAGTGAAATTTCCTCGCTTAAGATCAGGACGAAGATAGTTAATCCATCTCAGTCTGCAACTCTTGCCACATCTAAGCAATCCTGTTAAAACAAAACAAAACAAAACAAAATGATTAAACAACACAACCCAATTGAACAGAAGCTGATTTTGTCTTAACAAATACATATATGTATATATACCAGCAGCTTTAGGGAGAGAACGCCAGCAGCCTTCGCCGTGAAGGCGAATGTATTCAATAAGGCGTTGATCTTCTTCCTTAGTCCAAGCTCCTTTGTTAGTATGAGCCTTTTCACAGCAAGGTGAACGTCCCATATTATTATTATTGTTATCAATCTTCCAATCAAACTAACAATAGAATGAAATGAAATACTAGGTGGGCTTGTGTTTGTGTTTCAAAATAGAAAAGAGAGGATAAGAAGAGGAAAGGTGATGATGAGAAGAGAAGATAATAATGGAAAGGGAATGAATGAGAGAGAGAAAGGGGTGGGGGGGGCTTTAGTTTGGTTGAAATTGGAGAAAAAAGAGAGATTGATTTATTTATATTTATAATAATATTTATTAAAAAGAGGAAGGGGAAGAGGAAGAGGAAGAGGAAGAGGAAGAGAGAGAAGAGGCAATAGACTCGATCGCTTTGACCAAGTTAATTAAGTTGGTAGAAAAGATTAAGAGATCGATGTGATACATCTTGTCATATTCGTATTCATATTCATTTTTTTTAGTTAGGTAGCTTCTGATAAAAAGTTCGTTGGATAAGCTTATACATGATGTGATATGTCCCGTGACTTTCTCCATTCAGCAAGTGAATGCACCTGTCTACCTGTATGTAAGCGGTTATTTTCAATCTTACCCCCTAATTTATTGATGTATATTCAAAATTATATACTTTATTTAAAATTATCATCCCACCCCTAAATAAGTAAATAATTTGCTTTCAGGTGGCCTTAATGGCCGTGCACTAATTGCACCAACGCTGCCTTAGCTACGCTACTATCTCGCCATCACTACCATCATGCTGTAAATCTAGTATTTTTATTTTTATTAGAAGACAAAATAATCATTTTACCAAATTTTATTAAAATTAACTACTAATTACCCTTGTTTGAAGGTAGGATGATGATTTTTAATAAATTGTATGTGTTTATTATATATGTTAATAAATTAGGAAATCTAACTGAAAATAACCCTTATTTAAATGATATACTATACGTAATCAAATCATTTAGGTAAAATAATAATTGAAATAAAATATAATATTATTTTACTTTAGAATTAAATCCTACTTAGATTTATGATAGATAATCTATAATTTGATGACTTTCTTTCAATAGTCGAGTTTTAATGATATCTAAACTATATTAGTTAATTATTAGAGAAGAAGAAATTTTGACCATCCTAAAAATCATTTGAAGCCTAGAAAAAAAAAACTTAAAAGAGGATAAGTCTCGTAAATTTCATAATAACATTTTCCCACTAAACTTTGTAAAAATGATAAATTAGAACAAATTTAATAATTTTAACAAACCAGCCCCTATTTTAGTTGTTTTTTAATTTCACGTTGGTTTATTATTTCAATTAAAGAAACTATATAATAATTTGTTGTTCGGACAAAGTCCAAAATATTATTACCCTTAAATTGCTTCAATCATTTATTATTGATAAAAATACAATACATGCAATTAATAAAAATAAATAATATAAACTATATGTTAATTATATCTCAATTTGCATAGAGCGTTTATCTCTAATACTAAGGAAAGAATGTAACGAAGTAAAAAAATTTCATGGCATGAATTATGATGTAGAGTTGTATACACGGGTAAAAAAATTTCAATATAGAGACAGATTAAAGGGAAGATGATTTAACATTAGAAACAAACAAAATTTTACTTGCACTCAATAATTTCTGTTTCATATACAATGAATTTTGGTGGTGGGGGGGCAAACTACAGATTGCGGCTTAAGTTCAAAGAATTAAAACCTGGAAATCTCTCCCCTCACTAGAATGAAAGAATTTAATTCAGAATTCAATTAAATAATACAACATAAATTACAGGTAAGGAAAAAATTTCTAACTCTAAAGACGATTTCTATATTCAGATTATGAAGTAAGTTTGTTTGTGTTACCGTGTTCATTTGGGGCTTCGGGTTGTTTACACATGCAATCTGGCATCGGAAATGTGTATAGTGATGCACTGGGTTTTCTTAGTTCGCTTCCCTTCAAATCACTATGAGAAAGCATATCTTGCATTTGTCGCTTGAAGTTTTCCCATCTGCCAAAATGTCGATGAAAAAATATGCAAAATCACAAATTATTTGCAATGATGCTTCTAATTGACAATAAAGTTCACCGATGAAATGTCTGAGCCTAAAATGCACTTGCAAACAAATGAAACACCTGGTGTTCTACAAACAACGATAGAAGCATTGAGTATATCAAAGAACACAACCAATTTCAGAACAGCAGCAACACATACTGTTCAATATTTAACACAATAAAGCAGTCAAAATCCACAAGCTCAAACAAGGCAGGAAGGATAACTTCAGAAAGTGAAGAGAAAAGTGCCTATGCTTGACAGTCCGAGCATTCATGAGGAGCACATTGATGATCAACTGCCCATGATTAGGGGTATATTGAAGATAGGTATATATGTACAATGCATATATACATATATACACACAATAATATGATATAATAAGAGAGAATAAAATGCAATTAAAGCAGCAGGAACCAAAATAAAAAATGTGATGAGTTTGTGAGCACAATCTTTTCACAGACAACTTTTCCATTCAGAAGATCAAGAGTATGAGTCAGAAGTCAAGTTTTAAAACTGAAAGAGTTCAACAGCAATGTACCTGATATTAGGACTATCAAATAATAGTGCCAATTTTCTCTTATCAGGTTTAACTGTCTTCGCATGTCCTCCATATAAATAGCGCCTATGACCCATCAAGAAGTGGGGAAAGTTTCCACCTTGTGTTGTGACAAATACTTCACTGTGAAGGCAAACCGTATAGTCAAGAGCAGCCAATCTAGACGAGTGGCCCTACATTAAAAAACTTAGGGGATTACAAAGATTGACCTGTTCCTCACTATTCCTTTTTCCTCCCTTTAAATTTACATATCAATCTAAAGATCACAGACTCAGGACAATATGATACCTTAAATGGAGCAAGTTCTTCTGGAGTAGCTAGAGTATCTTTTGTTTCTAGGCGTGGAAATATCTGTCTAAGTGGAGCCATGTACTTTTCAGCTTTATAAATTTTCCCCGCTGCAACATATACTGAAGTGGTGTTATCAAAACCCATGCCTCTAAGCATCATTCCCACCTGCAGAACCAAATAAAGTGAAGATGGGAGCATTCAAAAGAGTCCAAGCATATACATCCCAGTGAACATATAATATCTTTAGTTTTTGTAACAAGTAATAGTGAAGTCAATCAGACATTCATAAGTAGCTAATCCCATTGAATGACGAGTTTGGTGACGAGTTTGTAATTTGTGGATTAATGAAAAAAGGCATACTAAGAACAGAACTACTGAGAGTGATATAGAATGTTAAAGAAATAACTTCACCATAAATTTGGCAGTCCATAACAAATGCAATTAGTCTCTATCTGAGGTCAGGATCTTTTATCATTCAGGTGTTAATATCAAAATAACTAGTTTATTCGAGTATTCAGAAGACCCATCTCGTGGGATAATTCTCACAACCTAGTAATCTTGTTGCAGATTTTTCATATCCATTATTTTACAAAAGAAATCCACAACAATTAACAAGTTTAACAGAACTTGTTTATATTACCTGTAAAAGAGTTAGTCTTTATTATAGACTGCAAAAAGTTATTGTTTCCACTTGTATTTGCAATTTAAAGATATTACTGTATATATGACCTTTTAGTCCATTAAAAAATTCACAAGTATTAGTAATCTCAGCACCTTTACTTTGGTTCCACAGGGTTCCCCTTTCATATAACTACTATATTTGAATCCAATAACTTCTAGCCTTTTTCTCTTGTTAAGATCAAAGTACACATTTTTAATAGGTATTTATTAGTTTTTCTGATGTCATATTTCCATGAAATTACTTTTTAAGTTTTGAACATTGGTTCCTTTTCCTACCCAAAATTTGTGGCAACCAAAAAAAGAAATGCTAATGTTGTCAAAGATTAATCTTTTAGGACTACAGGAAAACAAGAAAACTTTTTCTCCAACTCTAGCAGATAGGTATGGAAGCAATAAATTGTATTTATTGTGTTTGCAAACCATTTCAAGAATTTGTTCTTCAATTGATTCTTAAGAATAGACAGTTTAAAGAAGTAGAGATGCATAAAGAATAGGCAGTTTAAAGAAGTAGAGATGCATAATTTACAAGCACCCAAATAAAAATGAATGTGTCAATGTGTGTATAGATAGACAGATAGAGAGAGAGACTGTCAGTAATTTAATACCTCCAATGGTGTTAAGGGGCATTTTCCATCCACACGATTTGCACCTGGTCTTATTACTCTTCCTCTTTTCTTGAATTTCCCTCTCCAACTTCTTTCACGGGCAATATCCATTTCACGTTTCTCTTCCTCCCCACCATCATATTCACAGCATGAAAATGCAACCATATCCTTTAAATAAAAAGAAACTAACACTTAGAAATAATAAAAGATATGGCAACAGAAATAGAATCCACAAATTTTGCATCGTAGAAAAAGAAATAGCACCGTTTCAAATCGAAGGTGCACTGATACATATTTCCCTGCACTCTGAGAGCTATTTTTAACCATCCGATCAACCATTTTCTCAGCAAGCATTCTTATAGATTCAGAAAACCTTAATGCTTCAAAATTGGCCAAGCATCTAAGCCCCTGAATAATTGGAGGAACCCCAAGAGCCAGTCTGTTGGAGAAAGGTGCAATGCGTACAGCCCTGCACCATGAAATGGGGGTATAATGTTCACACAACCAAATGCCACAAGCACATGATTGAAGGGTTAGTTCATACAAAGAATCCCAATGAGTAACACCAACTACATGAATTGAAATACTATTTAAGGATTTGAGTAAAAAGATAAACCTTAATTGCATTCACACATCCAACAGGATTATTTGTGCCCGCTCAAAGAGCCATCGGATTGAATGCATTACACTCTTAATAAATAGCAGAAGATGTCGGAACCAACAACTTTTCGTATATTACAGGCATGAATATGATGTATCACCATTGGCTTCAGCTTTAAATGTTGCATCTTGCTTTAGCATGAACCGAGTTATTTGCAATTTTCAAATCCCATTTGGACAAAGAAATTCACTATCTTGCGAGGCATGAAAGTTTGTTTGCATCAATAGGATAACTAGTAGTTAACTGTATGTGCGATGATTCAATACAACTGAACTCCATGAACCATGACTATGCTAATACACCACGTTGAAGGATAGTCATATAAATCATACATCAGGCAGCCTTGAGAATGACACAACTTAAATGCAATCTCAACTACTGGCATTGCTTTGATGTTGAGTTCATAACTTGTGTCATGTCCAGTGTGAAAATTAAGGGATTATATATATATATAACACCAAAAACTCAATAGCACAACTGAGCTTACCATGACAAAATCACTTGTCATACAATGCATGATACTAAAATGATCCTAATCCTTTTTCTTTAACTGATAAATGTTAGAAGGTAACAACAATCCAATATTCAGCTGCCAAATCAGAAAAATGCAAACAAAATTGATTCGATATGGAAACAGTTTTGTAACAAGCATTAACGGACATTCAAAGAAAATTCCCCTGTAGTTATGAAGTCTTCTGGGAAAGCATAGCATCAAGATAAAAGATTATGAAGGTACAGATGCATACCTCATCTGCTGCAGCTTCGGCAGGACCTTTTGAAGATAATAGGTTGGGCTAGACCAAGCTTTCACCCTCAAATTCACAATGCTGCTTATGTTGTAGTCGAACTGTTGAAGTATATCTTCTGGGAGTTCTTTGACAACATTTACATTATTTCTAAGTGCATGTATGAAAAAATCTTCATCAAATATGTCTCCAAACTTGCTGCAACAAAATAAGATGATTTTAAATATACATATGTAAGGAATGATTCCCAACATCTTTCAACTTAAACAAGATTAAAAAAGAAATATATTTATATTGAAGGAAAATGGCTCAATGGAGTAAATAATAAGGAATAATGGAGAAAATCCAAATATATCGCTTTGACACAAGCAGGACAAGCACAATTTGACATCACCTTCCTGCATATACTTGCAGGAATATTAAGTGATATTTTTGCAAGACAGAAGCATTGGCCCTCATTTTGTTGTATTTTGAAAAATCAATAGTATAGACACTATTTTGACAGGAAACAAAATACTTTACAGAAAAAAATATTACTCACAAACCAAAAATTTTGTCAAGATCTTGTAAGAACTGTGTGCGTCTAAAAATTCCTCATCAAAATAGCTATGCAACAAGAGAATATTCACTTAAATGCGCACACATACAATTTCTAAAAGAAGACAAAAAATGAAGAAAAAAAATCATGCTCTTTAATAAGTTAAAAAGAAAAAGAAAAGTCACCTATTATCACTTTTTACCTAAATCTCTAATTTAGAAGTGATAGGCAAAGATCTAAAATTTTACTGTATAAAAAAACATGTTTGTCGACAAGTAGTTCCAGATTTCCAATAAATTTGAAGTTTGGGATGCATTTCATTGGTTGCGCACAAATCTACAGGAACCGAGAATCTAATAAAAGCAAATGATAGGTTAGGTTTTAATCTGCTTGCAGCATGGTTTTTGTCATGATGAGAGACCAATCAAGGTTTTTAGAACAGCCTAAGAATTTTGGGAATTTAAAGGATAATTACATTAACTTTTCTTTTCTCCTTTTCTTATTGATTTTAAATTGAATTTAGCAATCTTGCAAATCTAAAAAGTAAACTAAACTTTATTTTCAAAAAATTATAGTAACAATCTGTTGATCTAAATGCTGCAAGTGGTTGCGGGAATAGGCAAGATGAAGACTTGGATTTCCTATCAGTATAATGTCACAAAATTTCCAAACACGAATTGCAATTTGAAGTTTAAGGGCACTAAAAAACTTAACCTCTGGGATCCTAAAACTATCAGTAAAATACAGAGTAGACCACAAAAGATTTACAACAAAGCAAAGGTCAACACATATCATTGCATAATTTCATAGCAAAACAAGAATGGCAGTTGCAGGACCAGCAGCTATTGCAATAACAGACAATAATCACCTGGAATCTCGCCAAACACTATTTAAATGAAAAATTGGAATGACAAGAGTTGCATTCAGTAGTCCTGCCACTGCCACAGCATCACATATCTGTACCAAAATAGCAGAGAAGAGTTAAACAAAAAAGACATAACTAAAAGATATGGTTTTCCTTTCAAGCATAATTGACACCCCACCATAAAGGCTAATAACTATATACCATCAGCATTAATCATTACACAACATTTCCTCAATCTGGAACATAATATATTGTTTAGAATGTAATATCAAAATCCAAGCATAAAGTTAATTATCAGATCAATTATCAGAAGTTACATGGAAAATTAATAATAAACAGCCACACTCATATAACATATAAATGAAGTGCCTTGTGGCTATAACTTATTCAAATAGATTGCAGTCAATATAATTTTACCAATAAAAAGGAAATAGGAGAGCGATAGGTACAGGCTGTTGTGAGATTCTGGACAGAATAGTTTAGTATTTACTCCAAGGCAAATGAGAAGTCCCATCATTCACACTCTTTATACAATAGGTCAATGCTAGTTTGAGGATGATGCCTTCTGAACCAAATGAATCAATAAGAAAGAACCTTTTTGTATAATCCATGAAGATCAACAAGAAGTCACTGAGTCATATTCCAAAGCTTCAAAATCTACAACCATAACTGATCATCCAAGACAAGATGCAAGTTGAATAAAAGTAATACTGAAACTCAGTCACAATTTTAGACACAATTGTTGAACTTTACAAGTGGCTAAAAATTGTTGAGAGTGGTGACTATGGGTATGTGTGGAATGAGGTGTGGTGGGATAGAATCAACCAATGTCAAATATTATTGGAAAATGTGAGTTGACTCTACTAAAAGTTGGTGTTTCAAACATCTTTTCAACTTTGCTTTCAAAGTTAAGCAAAAACCAGTAGTACCAAGAATACCTATATAATAGATTTATCTTGACATGTTTATTGGAAAGAAATGCACTGTCACATGCATCTCAATCATATTATCACAAATTGCTAGTAACACATTTTACAACGAATAGAAACATATGCATCTACAGTCTCTAATGCATAACTTCGCGTCCAGCTTGCATGAAGAAACATAGTATAGAGAATTGGTCACAGGCACATACAAACATGCTGCATTTTCCTTACAAATTCTAAGAGCAAGAGAAAAAAATTTAATCTTAATTACCAATACATACCGATAAGCGTTGCTGGTTCAACCCACCATTAGCTTCAATTATGAGGAAACCATTAGACTTTGGCAATTCTGAGAACCTCAAAGCATAAAAACAGCAGTTAGCTTCTCACAGTGTCTAGAGTACAATAAAAGGGTATATACAAGGAGCCCAATGATTGTTTTGAATATAAAAACATTAATAACAGATAAATTATAACTTCCATTAAATAAAACTACAGGTACCAAATATGTTCAAGAACTCTTTTCTTTCATTAAAAGTAATATGACTGACCACATATGCAGCAACTGAGGAAATTTGGCAAATTTCAGTCATGATTCTAAGTTTAGCATGTTGGGTTTTCATTTTTTGAGTTCTCAAAACATTTCATAGACAAAAGATTTACATAATCCTTAGAGTGAATGACCATCGTCAATGTTTAAATCAGATTTTCTTTCAATCATTACTTTGGAATGTTACTTTAGGGATTATAGAAATTTATATGTATGCAGAGGTAAAACTGTACATTAAACAATTACCCACACATCAGGATAAGTAAGAGTCAAGTTTATGCTTTTAGAATTATTATGTTATTGTTTTATTAGTAAAAGCATGGATGCCTAGTGTTTTCTCTCTTTTTCACATTTTAGGTTTTCTTCCTTGACCATTTTCCTCTCGTAACTCAAGATTCAAACTTGCAGTAACTATGCACATCTAAATTCTAAGATCCCCAAGTTATAAAACTGCCCGTACAAAATCAAAATAGCAGAATCCTACAGTAATCCCCCCATTTTAACCCGGTGCATACCATGAGAATTCTGGGTTATATAAAAAATACAAAGATTTTTTATTTAAAAATAAAAAAATAAAACTAAGCTCACCATGTTTATCGAAATCACATAATGCAGATGGACCAAAGCAATTTGAAAATTTTCTCGCCAATTAGTTAGAATTAGTCATAGTCATAGTCATAGTCATAGTCATAGTCATAATTATGTAATTTCAATTTTTTCTTTTATTTTTTTAATAATTCTAATAAATCTCGAACCTGCTTTAGAAATACTCTTGTTCGCACAAGCCTTCCAAGCCTGACGGACTTTCGAATTCCACGCTGTCATCAACTGCATGATTTCCATTTGAGCATTTTTAATTTTGTCAGTCAATTGTAGTTCACATCAGCTGTACACACAAGAACGAAACTTAAGGAAATAACGCTGCAAGCCAAAAAACAAAAATATATACTGAAAACGCATTGAGCTTAGAAACGGTACCGCATTGTGAGTTGCATTAGCGTCTTCAGCCTGCATAAACGGCCAAAGCTTCTGAAAAACCTGAGGACTTCTATACAAAGAACCAGGAGGCGCACGCTTACGAACAACAACAACACTCTTCAAATCAACAACATCGAACCCCAACGAGCCCATATACAACAACATTACAGATATATACAACAACGGCGCCACCAACAGCACGCCTTTTCTCTTAAACACGGTCGAAATCAGAACGACCACCAACTTCTCCACTAAATTCTGCTTCCCGCGCCCGCCAGCCAGGTTCTTGTTACGGCCGTGCCGGAAACGCGGGGAGGAAGGCGGAGACGAGGTGGCTGACCGGACGGTGCCCAGGCGGCTGAGCCCGTGCATGCTTCGGTATGTTACAAAACCCTTAAAAATGGCGAAGATCTGAAGAATCAACGAAATGAATTTTTATTGAATTGCCGGTTTTCAGTTGTCTTAGGAGAAGTATATTGAAATGAAGAGTGATTATGGACCTTCAGGCCATTAACTGCGTCACGTGACTGTGGATCAGACGCGCGTGTCCTTCAGTTACGGGATGTTGCTATGCCTTGCCAGTGCCAGCTTGAAGTTGGAAGCGGAGGAGAATTTGATGGAAGAATTTATAAAGGTAATAATATTTTCGTACCTCAACATTTATGTAATAATACATTGTGATGTACTTTTTCACATTTTACTTTTTAAGTCCCGAAGATAGACCCAAAATTCCAGGACTACAATGTTACGACTGATAATACTATGCTTTATTTATTATATTTAGAATATTTAGGGATACAACTGTTATTATTCATTTAAAAAGTGCCAGCTTTGTTAGTGGGACACTTTGGTCTACATTCACTCCTCCAACCAACCACACGGATGTTGAAAATTTTTCTACGATCATACTTTCATTCAGATCCTCATTATGTAGTTTAATTACACCCAAATATCCAATGTGTAAACCATTTTCATTCAAGCCATTTAAATTAGATAACTTAAAATGCTTTTAATGATTTTTTAAAATGATATTTTTAAAAATTATAATAAAATAATATTTTAAAAGTAAAAAAATATATTTGAAAGTAATTTTAAAAACAATTTTTTAAAATAGAAAAAAAGAAATTTATGTTGATTTTAAAAATAAGTAGAATAATTATTTTCATAAAATATATAATTAATTTTGAAAAATAATATTTCAATTTTTAGTTTAATTCAAAAATATATATTTTTATTCTAAAAATAAATTTTATGAAACATACAATCATCTTAAAATCAAATTTAAAATTACCATAAACTTGAGTAAATATAATTTTAATTTTTTTAAAAATATCATGCTATTTTTCTCTTGAGACCAATGAAGTCTTTGTGATAAATATTTTAGTTTTATTTTGATAATTTAAGAAAAATATACTATTATAAAATAGTTAATGAATTAGAGAAATATATTTTTCAATTTTTCCAAAAAAATTTCAATTCTGTTTCAAAATTTTCTTTTTTAGAAATAAATTATTGTTATATTTATGCCAATTTTGCTTTCTAATGATTAAAAAATTGGAAAAATCATAATAAATGAACATTAACTACAAGAATCATTTTTTAAATTTATTTGACGAATTGATTACAATTATTTGAGATTTAATTGTATTTAAGTTAAATATTTGGGACTTTGTTGAATTTACCTTCTTGAAAGAAAAGAGAATGAAGTGGAAGACCACTAGACAAACAACCGACCTTAAAGCAATTTTGGTAAAGAGTTATTTTTATGGTTTTCTTTTTCTTTTCTTTTCTCTTTTCGCATTCAATCCAATATAATTGAATCTATAAAAGGTTATTTTTATGGTGTCCTTTTTCTTTTCTTTTCTCTTTAATAAAATAGCCTAATTGGAATGGAATGTATCTTTGGTCTACTATGAATGATGAATATTATTGAAATTCAATTGGAATAATTGTAGGAAATAATACATGTAAAATAAGGATGAGTATGATGCCATAATTGATTTTAAGTTAGTGCATATGCTTTAATCTATAAACTTTAAGGAGAGTTTGCAAACATGATAATCTTTCAAGAGTGTCCTTTAAATCTAGTTGAATATATTGAATTTCGAAGATACGTTAATTTTGTTCAATTGTTATTTAAGACAATTTTTTAAAACATAATCAAGAATGATATGATTATAATAAGGGTTTATTTTTTTTATTATTGAAGTTCAATATAAATATTCAGATGTATAAGAACCGTTTGTTTTTTAACTTATATCTAAATATTTATTAAAAATATTTAAATATAATTAAATTAAAAATTTAACTTAAATTTGAATGGGTAAAATTTTGAATAATTTAAATATTTTATTTGTCAATAATATCATCAATTTATTACTTAATATTTATATATGTCAATAATTTAATATATTAGTATAAGATTTTTTAGGACATATATGTCAATATATCAGTTTTAAATTTTTTTATTTTTATAAAGACAAATAACTTAACATTTATATTCAAACATTTAAGATAAAAAAATAAACATAATAATTATATTTAAATTTCAGTCAAATTCATATTTCAACTATATTCAGATTTTATATAGAAAAAACAAACGTTACGTAAGTTTAAATCGATGAACTTTTTGGAAATTAATTAAAGCATAATTGATGTTGCTACTATATCTAGCTTATAATAATCTTTCTCGAATTCTAAAGGAAAAGTTTTAATGTTTTGTATTAGTTAGCAATAACTTTACTAGTCCCATCGCCATATGAAATTCTACTAACCTTAAAAAATATTTCTATCAAAATATAATGATATTTTTCTGACAACAATTTTTCTATCAAATATATGTCAAGACATAGTGATAAAAAATAATTGACATAAATAATAGGGTTATTTTCAACTGTACTCTCATATTTATTGACATATATCAGATATAGACAAATTTTTATGGAAGTCATTACTTCACCCCAAATAATAGTGAAATAACTATTTTACCTTTATTCTAATTAAAAATAAATAAATGATAATAACATTTTAGTCCTTGAGGTTTGGTTAAATAATAAATTACGACATACTTTAACTAATTTTAACATTTTAATTCACATCGTGTCGTTATGTTTGTCACTATTCGTTAAAATTTTTTAGAATATAATTAACTTTTTATTTAAACAGTAAAAAAATCCTGATTATACTATAGGAAAAAGCTCTAGATTATTAGAAATACGAATTAAACCCACGACATATGATTTTTATTCACGATTTTTTAAACGAACAATAATAAAAATTGTAAAAATTTTCTTAAATGGATTATTGTGGTTTTCATTGGTTGATTTTTTGATATAATTTGAAAAAAAAAATTGTGTTAAAAAAAGATGAAACAAAAGTGGCAAATGATACTAAGGATTAAAATGTTAAAATTAGCTAAAATATGTCTTAATTTTTTATTTTATCAAAATTTAGGGATTAAAATGTTATTATTCTATTTTATTTTTAATTAGGACAAAGGTAAAATAGTTATTTTACTATTATTTAAGGGTGAAGTGATGACTTTTACAATAATCGATCTATATCTGATATATATCAATAAATATGCAAGTATGACCGAAAATAACTCTAAATAATATAACACACAAGACATAATTCATGTATGGACAAAAAAAACATATTTAACTATTTATACTTTGACACAAAACAATATAAAATTCATGTATGAGCCAAAAAAGAAAACTTATAAAATATATAAAAGTCAATTACATCTATTTATAGAGGTGGTAAATAGGATGTAGCGACCTAAGCCCAGATTTATATAAATATTTATTTATAGAAGTGTTAAAGAAAGTTTGTATTCAAGAACTAGGGAGTGTCATCCATGTGTTCACTATTAAAAAACTAGACATGCTACTGCTATTCATAAACTCATTTAGCTCATTTATATTAATTGTTTATTACTAACAAATAGCAAGAGTGAGATTATAAATAATTACAATAAATTTAATTATTTGTTAATTTTATTTGATAGTTACATAAATTTTAAAATTTTTTAATTTAAGTTTAAAAAGTTTAAAAATCTAAAATCTAAAATATATAAAACATAAAATTTTAATTTGATAACTACAAATACTTATAATAACTAAATTATACTTTTGTTCAATTTTAATTTATCTATGAAATTTCTCAAATAATTTTAAACGAATGCAACATGCAACTAGAAACAGTAAATGACACAGGCCACGAAAATTAAGTCCATATAAATTTTTTGATACACATAATAAAATAGATAAGTCTAACTTAATCTAGAACCTATTATAAGGTAGTCCAAACATGACCCATAAGTCATATGCGCAGTACATAGTCAATAAACAATATAATTAATAGTAATTAAATGACTCTTTACTTGAATAGCGAAAAATTCCTAATTTTATTGGTTAATAGTATTTTTTACTGCGTAAATAGCCAAATAGTCACTAATTATAATTACCATTCACATAGATAGTTGGATAGTTACTAATATTACTAGTGAATAGTACTATTTAAGCTATTCATGACTAAACAACATACTCAAATAATAGACGACCATAATATTAGGCCGTAATAGTACTGTTTATGAATTGGGTCATGCTGGCTCAAACCAACTCACTCGTTTTGTATCCTTTACATACAACATCAATTTTAATAAGCCTATTTTTTTGTCCTTATTTTATGAAAATTCAAGCTCAAACAGATTAACAAAACTTTTTAGTTAAGTTTATCACAATTTATATAATAATATAAAGAAAATAGTTCATTTTTTAACATAATCACGTGAATACAATTTCTAATATAATTATAGGATAATTTTTAACTTTATCTACCTTTTTATTTTCACAAATAATCTTAATTTTTTTAAGAAAAACTATCATTTACGTACCTAACATTTATATTTTTTCAGTTTTACCCTTCGGTTTAAATAAATAATTTAAGTATGAACCGAACCGAATTAATAGTTTGAACAAAACCTGATTTTCTTAAAATTGTAAAAATATAAATCCTTAGTGGGAATTGAACTTGAGAACTAAGTGAAAATTGTCCATGTCTTAGCCACTACATTTACTTTAATTTTTTGAACAAATTATACAATCATTATAATATGACTCTTTTGAAACACATATATAATAATTATTAAGAAAAAAAATAGTTTTAACTACTATTTTTTAAATAGTAAGGAAAGTTTTAATTAATATAAAAGATGACAATAAGGGTGTGTCATTTTATTTTTTTAGATGCACTACTAATTAGTATGACACGAGTATGTTAACTGTATTTGACAGTAAATTATCATAAACAAAAATCATTTTAAACCAAGTTTGTTTGCCAAATTTACGTCAAGTTTGCTTAATAGTAAATTGTCACGAATATATGATATGGATATGTCAAAAGTGGTTAACAGAAAATTATCACAAACAAAAGTCAATTTAAATCAAGTTCATTTGACAAATGTATGTCGAGTTCACTGGATGATAAATTATCACAAACGTATGATATGGGCAAATGTATGTCAAGTTCACTTGATAATATATTATCACAAATGTATGATATGGGTATGTCAACTGTGTTTGATAGTTTACTATCACAAACTTGTGTCAATTAAAAAAAATCACAAATATATGGCTTTATTTAATGATAGTTTATAATTTGTCAAGACGCACATTTCTTGCAATCTTTGACGGTTAAAAAAGCTTATTTTACTGGTCATGATATTGTTTATAATTCTACCATCCTCGTCATAACTAATTATAACAAACTAGTAGATACATCATATTTCAAAAATAAACTATTTTATACATATCTTTCCAATTTTTTTAAAATGAGTAGATACACATTAAATTGATGATTATGATATAATTTTATCCTACTAAATTGATGATTGTATAATTTTAATACATAAATTTTTAAATCCTTTTCCTTGTTTATTTTATTATCTAATTTATTATAATTTCTAATTATTTGAGATTATATAAGCCCAATAAATTTGAAAAATGCAAGTCAATCTCACCATTAACCCAAGCATCTCATATTCACATATAATTAACTTTATTTCATTAGATAAAAGATTTTTTTCTTTACATACAAATCACTAATTTCCTTGTTTAAACACAAAGAATATGGTAAGCATGATTTTCTTTCCAATCTAAATTTATTTATAGTAAATATAAATTGAATATTGATTGCAATAAAATACAAATAACAAAGAAATAAATGATAGCTATATATCAAGAAAAATATAAATGTAGTAGGTTAACATAAGAAAATTGAAATATTTATAATTTATGATTCCGTTTAGCATGAAATAACTTCTAATAAAAACTAGATAATTTAGAACACGCATAATTTAAAGAAAAAAAAAACAAAAAACTTTAGTTATTAGCTGAAAAATTTTGCAACTTGAACGCCAATTAGCTTATTGTGATTTTTCTTTATTCTCCAACTATATCCCTACATAAATTAATAAGTTATGAGATGTAGGAAAACATTAAGTTATAAAAGTATATTGACTGTATAAAAGTACTTCAATATTAATCATGGCTAAGCAATAGCAAGAAATCACGGATAATATCAACAACAAACACAAAAAAAAATCTCAAAAGTTTTAAATAATTTAAAGTTATCTCCAACAATTTGAAGAGTAAAATTAAGGGATAATTTAAAATTACCCTAGAACGTTTTGACGATATTCAAATTATGTCCGATATTTTTAAATTTAGTCAACGTGATCTCACATCATTAGTGAATTCTATTAAATTTAACCATCAAAAAGGGTGAATTAGTTTTTATGTATTTTATTTAATAATTAAAAACTACTAAGGACACCTCTTTAAGTGACTAAGGGCACCTCTTTAATTAATGAATTTGTCGCATTTCTTCTTCTTTTGTTCTTCTCCGGTTCTTTATTTCATCTTTTCATCTACCATTTAACTTTAAAATATCAAACACACATCAAGCCAAAAGTCTTTCTTTTATTCCTTCTCTCTACACACTTTTACACTCTTCATTCGGTTCTTTCAATTTTAAATTATGCCATTCTTACCTCATTAAACGCAAAAATCCAATTAGTTCCATGTATTCTTCTCTAATGTGAACAAGCTTTAATAGCCACAAGCCTGCCATATAGCAAGCATCGACTTTTGCATGCTGACCAGTGTGTATATATACTCATACGATGCAATGAGATTTAATGGAAAATCTTACGGATGCTAATGATTATGCAACAACCTTTGGGTGCTTTATGATGGCCACTTTAAAGGTTCTTAGGAGATTTTTTATAAAGATTTATGGAGATTTGGTGGACATTGGCCAAAAGTTTGTAAATGATGTGGGCATATTTGAGGGAGATTCTTTTGAAAAAAATGAGGGATTGTTCAGTGGAAAGAGAAGAAGAGAAATATATATATACATACATACATACATATAGTATAAATATTTTTTCTTTTTAAATTTATAAAGTTAGGGGTAAAATGGTACTCTAATTAGTCAATACTGGTCAAATATTAAAACTGACGTTGATGACTATTGGTGTAAGGTCACATTGACTATATTTAAAAACATTAGGCCAATTTGAATATTGTCAAAATATTATGAGAGTAATTTAAAATTATCCCTAAAATTAAAATGCATTTCCCAAATTATGAAAGTAAATACTCACATATCTTAAGGGCTAACTTAAGCTACGTGTTCAAAGTAAAGTAAAGCTATATTTTGGTTATAATGAAATTCCTAAACTATTTTCATATATTACATTAAATTTCACATATTCAAGATATGCTATTATAACATGATAATAGTAGTCTTTAGCTCCTTAAACATCTCCTTTACTCTCTTAGGAAAAGAATATATTAGACTAGATTGACAAATATTAGACAAAGCTATACATAGAAAGCTTTTTATTTGCAAATGTTTACTTATTAATTGCCTTTTCATCGTATGGCGAATATTTTAGTGATTCAAAAGGGCACAATCTTGTTTTGGTATTGCACTAATAATAATAATAATTTTATAACATGAAATATTTTTAAATATTTTATATTTGCATGTTTAGTTGCACTTAATATATTTTATAATATGTTATTGTATTTATTCTTTATTTTTTGTATTAGATTTATATATGTATTATGCCTTTACATATAATGTACTTATTAATATTTTGATCGACTATCTATTAGATGAAAATATTGATAAGAAGGTATTAAGAGGTATTTTTAGAAATATTATAAAGTGTATTTAGCTATCTAGATAATGTGGCGAGTATATCTCTGAATAAGGGCGGAGCTCAAGGACCTGAGGGGGCCATCCACACCAAAATTTTTAAATGATAAGTTAATTTCTTTTACTCTTAAATAATGGTGTGAAATATTTATTTGACCCCCCTAATTTTTTTTTTAAGATTTGATATTTTTAGATTAAAATTAATATCATTCTATTTTTTATAATATCTTAATTATTTATTTAAATTATATAATGGTAAACTAGTTAAACATATTTTTTAAAGTTTCAAAATAATAATTTCACATATTTATTAATATATTATTTATAAAGTAATTTTTCTTTAAAAAATTGTTTATTTAATTTTATTCTCTATATAACTGGAAATCTTTTTCTTATGAGAAAACTATATAATTTGGGAAATCTTTTCCTTATAAGAAAATTATGTACTTAAAAATATTTTTCTTGTAAGAAAAGAATTCTTTATGACTAATATATATATCATAATCTCTTGAAAGTATTTTTATATGGGTCTTTTAAATTTATACATTATTTAAATTTATTATATATGGGTTTGTATAAATATAATTATTATATTATTTATATATATATATATTATATTATTTTAGTTACAACAAAAAAATATGACATATTTATGTTTTTTTTTACAGATCGAAAAATCATCTATAGTTCATCAATTTTTCAAAAGAAAAAATATTAAAATTTGAGAAATTAATTCATTATTACCGCCAATATATAATATCAATTTTCATGATTTTAGAAAATAACCTTTAAAATCTCTAAGAATTGAGATCAATGAAGTTGACACTCAACTTTTAGATGTTTTATTAATATTTTTTCTTTATATGTATTATTGACGTTAAATGATTATTTTATTTTTTAATATTTTAATTTTAATATATATTTATTAATTTTTAAATTTTAAAAAAATTAAATTATTATTTAGCCCCCCAAATCTTATATTCTGGCTCCGCCCTTGTCTCTGAAGGGTTGTTATATTTATTACTATTAGTTTAAGCTAATTTAGCAATTTAGCTTAACAAACAACTAAGTAAAGCTAGTGACATGTAAGAGATATCTAAAGTTTTAGTTTATCAAAGTGTATTCGAATAGTCATTATAAAGCTTGTAGAGTCGTTTTTAAATTTGTAGTAGTACCTTAAATAAATTCTAAATACGTGTTGCCCCTTTAGGGTTAGGCTTAATGTCAAACTAGATAATATATAATGTTCTTTATTTACTTTCAATTTTCTTAATTGTTTTCTTTTCTTATTTATTTGGTGATTGTTAATTTTTATTAAAATCAAATTGAGATTGGCAATAGACTTAACAAATGATAGAGTCATTGAAGAATCTATGGCAGCTTTCAAATTTGATATTAAAAAGTTGACAAAAGAAAGTTAAAAATTTAAACGAATTATATGAATTGCAATGCTAAATGTACCAACAAAGAAATCTAATTTTGCCAATTAGATTAAATTAGGATAAGTGTTAGTGTAAACTTTTTATTTAAATAAAAACTCGTATGAATGAGATACAGTTCGTAAATAGAATATAACAGAGTATTGTTATGCATATAAACTTAATCATAAAAATTAATATGACTAATGATATATTATTAAGACATAATTATAACACAACGATTGTATGATATAATTATTATATTTAGACTATTAAATTGTTTAAAATATAATTTAACAGTTAATTTAAAACAAAAATGGTTCATGAATTGTATTAAAAAATTCTCGTTTTACATAAATATATATACAATGGCGAATTTTTTTTGTATAGCAAATTTTTTTTTATAAGAATAGATTATCCAAATATAATAAAAAATTCAATTTTGATCTTTAATTAATAAAAATATATGCTTATAAATTTATTTTTGAAAAAAAAAAGATATTCAAGCATTGGATACTATCTATTTATTGCATCGAGAAAAAGGAACATAAAATAAAGTTGAATTATATGGAAAACATACCATACATAACATGCCACGTGCTCTTTTGTCGTTGGTCACTTGGAAGATGTGTTTATAAAATTTGGACCAAACATTTTTTTTATTTGTAAAAAAACTATAAAAAGATAAAAATTTACTAAATTATTTAATACAAAAAGATTAATCAATACACATTAAAGTTACTGATTTTTTAAAATTAAATATATATATATATATATATCCATTTAACTTTGTTGATTGTAGCACTGATTAGCAAGTAATTATTTGCATTTTCAATAACCCAATTTCCAAAGGAGGCATCTAAACAAAATGCTAAGATGGTTAGTTAATACATCCAAAGGAAAAAAAAAATTAAAAATAAAAGAGAAAGCAGGATTTTCTATTTTCTTTTAACTTAAATGAAACAAGATTCAAGAAATCAAAATCAAATCACTACAGCTCACATCTGCCCAACTGGTTTCATGTAAGGTTGTTTTCACCAGCTAAACATAGCAGTAATAAGTCCAGAAAAAGGGGCCAAAACCACCAATACTTTCTCTCTTTGTGGTCCACAGACAAACAGCAAATCACAATACAACAATAATAATATCATATCAAACATCTTCTATTTGTAAATATCTTTGATTATAGAACTATATACCTTTTATGTGAGAAATATAAAATGAGGAAAAATAAATCACTTGTGCATAAAATCTATAATGAAGAATTCATGGATTTATAGTAAATCTCTTATGCTAAGATATCCGACATTCTTTTGAATAAATATCGTATTAAAGCATTCAAGTTATAATGTAAGTGTCGGAAAACATATTCAAAATCTAGAAACACATACACTATATATATATATATGGGGCAGGATCAGTAGCCCTTTTATTTTACACAAAATCTTATATCAGGGTTATATCTAATAAATATTAACAAATTCTTACAAACTCATTTCATAGGGTCTTTTATGTTTTTTTAGTTTCTCTTTCTTATCTCTCATTTATTAATCTCTCTCTTACTTTTCTATTATTTATTATATTTTCTCTTTCTTCATAATTTCTTTTTGGTTATTATTTATAAATTAAAAATTCAAGAATTTAAATAAAAATTAAATTAAATTTATTTTAATTCTGACTTATAAATTAAAAATTTTAAAAATTAAAATTAAAATTATATTAATTAATTTATCTAAAAAATTTAAGAATTTTTAAAAACTATCATAATATACAAATATTCAAAAATGATTATTTAATTTATGAGTTTTTAAGTTACAAATGACAATTACAAATAATAATTTATGAGTTTTTTAAGTGATAATTAAACTAAAAATTAAAATAGTTATTTAATTTTTTGAGTTTTTTAATTTACAAATAATAATTAAAAATAAAAAGAAATTATGAAGAGAGAGAAAATATAATAAATAACATAAAAATAGGAGAGAGATTAATAAATGAGAGATAAGAAAGAGAAACTAAAAAGACATAAAAGACCCTATGAAATGAGTTTGTAAGAATTTGTTAATATTTATTATATGCAATCTTGACCCTTAATCTGAAGGCTAATAATTGATGTAAAATTTTGTGTAAAATAAAAGGTTGTTGATCTTGCCCCTATATATATATATAAAATTATAAGTCTCTTTGGGACAATTTTATTCTACCAAATTTTATGCAATTCTACCAACCTCATTCCAACTAATTATAGAAAATTAGTGGACACCATATTTTAAAAATAAATTGTTTAACCTTATACGAATCCGATAAAGCGAAAAAAATATAAATCAAGCTCACTATAAAGCAAACAATTTATATTTTACATATAATTAAATTTGATTAGGTTAAATGAGAGATTATCTCTTCACATATAAATCACTAATTTCCTTATTTAAACATAAAGAATATCAAAAGAAGAAAATATTTGCAATTTATGGTTCTCAAAAAGAACTAGATAACTTAGAAAAAAATGCAATAGAAGAAAATCTTGTTTTGATATTACACTAATAAAAGTATTTAAAGAACTTTAAAAAATTCAACATAGTGAAGTTAATAATGTTTTCACCATGGTCAACACCAAAAACATTTATCCCAAGTTCTATGGTAACATACATGAGAGGACTAACTAGCCATTCAATTTCTTTATATTTAAAAAAATATTGAAATCATAATTGTGTTTAATATTTTTATTTTAAACAATTTAGATAAATTATACTAATTTATTTATTCAAATATTTATACATTTAATAAATTAATTTATTGAAATCCAATTGTTCAAATAGTTATATTTGAGACATCTTATAGTTTCCATTTTTCTAATTTCCTTTTAATTTTTCTTTCTTTTTTTTCTCTTCTATTTCTCCTTTTTTATTATCTTCTCACAGTTTGATACACTTATTTTCAACAAATAATTAATTATTTTTTATAAAATACTAACATACTCATTCCTAAACATTGTCAATATAACAAATTAGATATAACTATCTCTATTTTTTTAACAAATTTAGTCCTTACCCTTTTTCTTTTAGCACCACTTTAAAATAGAGATGACAATTTTTGGCACAATTTGTCAACCCGATATAAATACAACGCGAAATTAGCGAATTTAAGTTCACTTAAAATGATACAATTAATAAATAAGTTATAATAATGTGACACAATTAATAACTTAATCATATTCAAGTTCAGAGATCTAGACAGTGAATTTATTTATGACATAATTAATTATTTGAATAATCATTTCATTATAACTCATTTATAATTTAACATATTTATTTTATATTGTTGGTATTTTAAAAAATATTACTATTATTTAGAATAAAACTTATTAAACGAAAAAAGTTAGGATTTTAATTATTGATATAATTATTAAATATATTAAATCTAGGTTAGTCTAAATTATGTTATATTTTTTATATGATATAATACAAATATGATGTGATAACCTAATTTGCCATCCTTACTTTTAAATGATATATCAAATAGGGACTAAATTGTTAACATTGAAACATATTATAGATATTATTGTTATTATTCTAAACTTTAGTGACCAAACTGTTATTGCATTCTTTTAAATTAATTGCTCCAAATCTCACTATCAGGACTCAGAGAACCGGACTCAGTTGTAAGTGCGACACCAATTTTAAAAGATATACATTGCCACATTTGGGACTAAATTGATAGCATTGAAAAAGTTTTATGAATAATTTTGTTATTTCTTCCAAAGATTATGGACTACAAAATGTTATTATCGCACTCTTTTCTTTATCCAACAAAGCATCCAGAGAATCGGAGTCAGTTGGCGCTGGAGAAAGCCAAAACCAAATGGCTTTCACCATATCTTCTTCTTCTTCTTCTTCCCTTGTTTATCCTGAGTTGGTTCCGCTTCGCTCACCAGCAACTCGTGCAGAAAAACTCATTTCTCTGTCATGGGCTTCCTCGTTTCCCAGTATCAACATCTCCATCAACTCAATCACTCGCCCTCCTACTTCCACTGTCAAGAAGGTGCGCACTTTTATTTTTCTTCTCCTCTTTATTTCAGTAGCTTGTGTTTGATTCTCAGGAAAAAAGAAGGAAAAATTTTGGATTAAATTTTGTGCGGCTTTGGTTTCCTAGAAATGGAAGTTGAGCTCAATTTCTGGTCTTAGATAATGATTCGTATTAAGTTCAACAAACAGGGTTTCTGATTTTACTTGAACATTGTAGTTTCTTTAAATGGATTATGCAGTTTAGTTTGTCTTGTGTTTAATCTTATTGATTGAGTTGGGAAATTGTCGTATGGGTAATTTTTCTTAGAGTGTGTTTGGTATCAAGGTGTTGTGGCTTTGAGTTGAAGCCATAGAAGTTGTGATATGGAAGCTCATGATGTCAAATACTAATTGCAAGTGAGTGGACTGCATTAAAATTGGTGCTTACCAAACACTTGTTTAACTTGACTTTCAAAGTTGTGGAAGCGAGCAGTATCAAACACACCCTTAATTAGTCTCTTAGATTACTTTATGTCATTAGGTATAATGTAAATGTCTTCATAATCAACAGTTTTACGTGAAATTGGAAAATATGGATCGAATAGGTCAATATATGTTTGGTTATTTATTGGTTGACATGGCAAAATTAGTTAATTGGATCAAGTAGGGTAAAATCGGATTCACTTATTTGATTATCATGTTATGCGGGCATCAAAAGATAACACGATTAAGACAAACCCTACTTCAATAACTTTGTGTTGTGTTTGAGTCATAAGATTGTGTCAAATGTTATCACCCCCATTTGTTTAATGGACTCAAACAGGAGCTTGTTAAATTGAAACTTTCTGGGAACCTGGGCTAGGAACTAAATATGATGTTGGTTCTAAATTTGCATGCCTGAAAACAGCTTACTTCTGTTTATCATTTTATGTGGTAGTTTACAAATCAGTTCCATAGTTTTTAAATGAGTGCTGTTTTTATTGAAATTTTGTTGTGGTCTGCTTGATGGCTATGATGATGTCATTAACAATGCCCTTCATACTCTGGAGAAAACTATTTCAATGTTGAGGGTGGGAATGGTCGACCACCTTTTTAGGTCACGTCTCCAAGCAAGAATGGCAAGGATAGTACCTTTTAGCAGCCCATCAAACTCTTCTTCCCCCCTTGCTAAGAGGTCACAAGTCATTTCAAATGTAGCACTAAAATGCATACCATATTGAAAAATTACAAGAAAATGGATACAAAATCTAACTTTAGACTTACTCCTTGATGATATGGACAAGCCTTTCTGGCACGAGGCGAGCAGCCATGTGCAAGAAATACAGCTCACACAAGCTTGATTTGTATGCTTTTGACTTATGTTTTGATCAGCAAAATTAAGTTGTCCATTTTCATATTCTTTATCTATTTATTCATTTACTTTTATATCTTGATTGTGGTGGCTAGCAACAGCATAAGCAATATCTGATTGAACCTGCAAAGATTATATTTACAGTTTGGATTGGAGCCTCTTAAGAGCAGCAAGCTAAATGTGCAAAATTTGCTGATTATTCCCTGCATTTTATGTTCAAGGTGCAGGAGTATTTTAAGTTTTGAGGCAATAGCATGCCTCGGATTGTTTGGTTTGAGGGGAAACTTCAAAGGCAGGTGGAAGTCACAGTAGTAGTGTCCCTGGGCATGGTTATGAAAACTCATGTCAAGGATCTAAATGTTTTGAAATTATGTGTCAATACCAGTTACATAGAGATTTTGGCATAGTAGGAAGGTGATTATTTGCAGATATGACTACTTTCTAAACCTGATATTTTATCCAGTGTCATTCTGCTTTGATAGTATGTTGGCCAATCGCTCCAAGTGAAGAAGTTGTTTCTGGATGCCTGAGTTTATCAAACGCTCATGTTTTGCTTTTTATTTCCTGGACAATAGCTTTGATTGCTGCTTGCTTTGACATGCACAGTAATGTTCCAGCTAGAATTGCAGTTTTAATTACTAGGGTTTACCAACTTATTCCTATTCTAACATGTTCGTACATAGTTATTCTGTTCCATTTTCCTTGTGCTGATAAACCAACTCATTTGGGTAGGTGGTAATTTGCAACCACCATTTGAATCATCTTTTATATTTTGTAATAATTTTTTGATGCTGACAATAAGGGCAGCTATTCTTTTCTATGTGAGATTGAAATATACTGCGTAGGCCTTTTGAATCATTTCTTTATCTCCATGTGTAAGACTTAATAGTTTGAGCCATTCTTGCATAGAAGGCACTATTATGCACCCAATAGATCACATACCATTCTTGAAGTACCAGTTAGTTGGTTGGCTTAATTTTAGCTGACTAGAGTCCTTCTTTACTTGATTATTGTGATTTTTTATCACATACTTATGCCACCTGTAATTTACAACACCATTGATTTTGAAAAAGGTTGCGATATTATTTTTTCTTGGATTGTTTTCCAGAAAGTAACCAACTTATATTACTCAGTTCATACACACAAAAAAACCCTTTGACCCGGGAACACTCAGGTTTTCCCCCTTGTTTAACTGTTAATGCTCAGTGATGGCAAGATTTGATCTCAGGTCTCTGGTTGTGATGCCAATAATTTTTAGCTGAACTGACTCTTGATGCCCCTTTGGACCTGTTGTCTCTCATTTATATTGTTCATTTTCCTACCTAAAAAAGCCAAAAAAAAAGAAAAAGAAAAAAACAGAGAGAGAGAAAGAAAAAGATGCCAATAGATCTTACATTTTAGGTGAGTTGAGACTTTGTAATGATAACAAGTTGTAGCATCAATTAACATAATGAATAAAGAATAAATTATTAATTCTTTTCTTTGTTATGTCCTCAGGATTCTTTTATTCAAGCTGCATGGACGCGGAGATCACGGGGAGAACTTGCACTGAGACCTAATCGGAAATCATGGAAACAGAGGACAGATATGTATATGAGGCCATTTTTACTTAATGTTTTCTTTTCTAAGAGATTTATACATGCAAAAGTGATGCATCGGGCAACGAGTAAAGTAATATCAGTTGCTACCACAAATGCCAAGGATCTCAGAAACTCTTTGCCCTCTCTCACTGATGATAATGCATGTAGGGTTATAGGGAAGCTGATTGCTGAGCGATCAAAGGATGCTGATGTATATGCATTGTCTTATGAGCCTAGAAAAGACGAGCGGATTGAAGGTAAGCTCGGAATTGTTCTTGATACTATCAAAGAGAATGGTATTATGTTTGTTTGAGCCAATTCCTGATTACTAGAAACAGGTGAGTTCTCTCCCTGATACATGTTTTGCTTGTAGCGTTTTCTGTGCTATGATCAGTGCATCATCACCAATCAACCTCCCTTCTCTTTTTAGTCTCACATCATGAAATTGTAGCTCTTAATTAGATAGTGTTGTAGAATAATCACTTCCAAAGACTCTGTAATTAAGTTATGTGCATGCTGAGGTTCATTTTCTAGGTGATTTATTTCAATGGCACATTCTTATGTCTAAGGACTGTAAATTTGTCTCTCATGTTGCATATGATCGAGCTTTGACTTCGTTGAAGTATGGCGGTTTTAAAAATTCTTGGTTATTGTGAGATGAAAATATTAGATGTCAAATATTAATGAAAAAATGAGTGGATTCCACTAAAAATTAGTATAATTAGATACGTTTTTTAATTTTCTTCCAAAATATAATAGAAACAGTACAGTGCTAAACAAAGCTTCAGCGCCACGTGAGTTGCACGCTTGTAGTAATGTTAAAGATTAACTTGTATTTTTAACCGTAAAAAAAATAATTATCTATTCATCTATAATGGTATAGTATTCAAATTAATCATTTTTAAAATATTTTTATTTAAATATTATTCATGAAAATTAAATATATTACTCATCTTTATATTTGGGGTAATATTTAATTTACTCTTTTTATTTATTGACAATCTTCACTCAACTCTAAATTTATTATTGAAAGTCGTCATCCCGCCTTGTTAACTGATAAAAAGATTAATACCTTATAGGGTAATCTTCATTTTGCTCTTTTCATATACTGGCAATCTTTATTCTACCTCTAAGTTTTTTTGTAAGTTATTAATATGTTCGATCCCATTAAATTCAACCTTAGAGTTAATTGTTGATCTAAATTGATTGATAAAATAATTGTAATACCTTTTATATATATCATACAAGTGAAATGAAGTAATTATCTCCCAAAAAGAAGGAAAATATGAGGAAAAAAAAGAAAATGAACAGAGAGAGAAAAAGAAGAAAAGGAATAGAGAGAGAAGATGAAAGAAGAAAAAAAAATGGAGAGAAAGCCAAGGAAGAAGAAGATGGAATAGTTTAAAGAAGAAAAAATTATTTTTTATTAATTTGGAACTATAAAAAGTATTATAGTTTTTTTTATCAATCAACTTATGTTAACAGTTAACTCTAATGATCGGACTTAACGGATTGAGGATAGATCGATGACTTGCAAAAGATTTAAGGGTGGAGTGAAGATTGTCAATATATGATGGAGACAAAATGAAGATTATTTTAAAAAGTATTATAGTTTTTTTATTAATCAACAGCTAAATCTAACAGTTGTACTTAACAGTTGAGGGGTAGTATAATAATTTTTAATAAATGTGAGAGTGGAGTGAAGATTATCAATAAATGAAGATTATCCTTATATTTACTCTAAATAACTTGTAAAGTTGGTTATTTTATTTAATATTAATCAGTCTTACCCTTATAATGTTAATCTTAGTATTTAAAATTAAATATATAAATAATTAGTTTGATTTATTCTCGTAAAGTCGAAAACATAATTCTTAATTAACTTTCATTTAAATAATTTTAATTAGTTAGTCATTTAAGTATTAAATCCAGAATATGGATGTGTGTAATTACTAATTTAGTGAATAAAATAATTTCACATATTTGACAATTAATTTAAATTAACATTGATATATTAAAAAAGATATAGCTTATTGTGGATATTTTCATAAATTAATTTTTTTTTTTTACATTTTATTTGCGTATGTGTTTCATTTATGTTGAATAACGTAAGTAATATAATAAAAAAAATCCAAATTTTCAAGTGCGAAATTCAAAACAAATTTTTAATTGTGGTATAGATAAAATTATCGATTGTTTGTGTCCATATTGGAAAAGGATAACTACTAAACTTCTTTTATAAATTGGGTCGGCCCAGCCCATTATAGACTATTTAATTGCTACAAGGCCAAGTCCAACAACATACTTTTAATTATATATTTTTTAAATTAATTTCAATTAGTTGGACTCAATACGCTACATCAAGCACAAAACATTATTATAAAAATCACGCTAACTTACGACCATTGTATGATACATTTATAGGAAGAATGGCTTTTCAACATAATTCGTAGATCATCTCCACTTTAAATTAACTGTTGAATTACATTTTAAGCAATTCTAACAGTCCAAACACAATGACTGCACTATACAAATGCTGTGTTGTGGCTCGATTTTGTGAATGTACCATAACAATGAATGTATTTTTTTTTTAATGTATCATACAACGTTTGTACGTTACATTATTCACAAAAAGAGAGATTTTTTAATATAATTATGGATCATTCTCACTTTAAATTGATTGTTAAATTATACTTTGTACCATTCGACAGTTCAAACTCAATCATTGTACTATACAATTATTGTACAACTGTTGCGTTGTAGTTCTATTTTTTTCATAATTAATCTAAATAGATTTTATCACGTTGAAGATAAAGCATAATGCGATTTTATTTAGTGCATCATTGTACTATTAGGCAGATATTTCACTAGCTTGTCTCATGAGTCATAAGAGGGAGATAAGGTTTTGGGAAAGAGGGGAAGGTTTGATCAATTAGTCTATAGTTTTGTTGGTAGAGATAGCAATGGGCATTTTGGAATTTACGAAGTTTATAGGTCAATTTTTTTCATTAAATTTTAATTAATATTATATTTTTAAATTATTATTTTAAATTGTTTATGTTAATTGATATGTATTCATCCATTAAAGGATAAATTTTTATAGTTTTAAAAATAATTTTTATATTACTCTACCTCTTATTAACAAATGATTTATTACTTAAATAAAAATATGTACAATGTTAGTTTAATTATGAGTAAGATTTAAATATTATACTTTCAATTTAATTGTGTTGTAACTAATTAATTTTAGAATATGTATCTCTTTGATAAAATTGGATAAGTAAAAAAATTAATGTTATATTTATAAAGAAAAGAATAAATAATCCTTTAATTTTAACTATTTTTTATATTATTTATAAATTATTAAATTTAAATATTTTTTATTATTAAATTAAATTTGATATATATAATTAATGTAAATGTTATATACGATCTTAATAATTAAAAATATTTAAAAATAATTTATTAATAATATAAAAATTACGTAAAATTAATAGGTTATATATTGAATTCATCTTTATTATATTTAAATTTTTCGTAAAATTAGAACTTTATAGGTAATGCTATGCTAATAACATTTAATATTACTTTTTTTTTTGGGTCTATAACATTTAATATTACTTAGTAGTAATATAATTATACGGTGGTCAATTAATCACTACGGTTGTATTCCGCGTACAAAATATTATGTTGTAATTTATCAAAATTACATTGTCAGATAAAGTAGTATTATATTTTTTCAGATTGTATCCCCATTTTGATATCAAGTAGTGTGTACTATCTGTACTATCTGTTTAAAATTAAGTAAAATATACTGCAATTATTATTTTAAAATTATTGAGGGACACAACTGTTATTATCTGTAAAACTTTGCACGTCTGTTGGCGGATTTGACAAGAATTATTATTACATTTTTTCGTAAAAAAAATTACGTGGGCCCGTGATTGCGTCTAGCAGGCGATGTGTCAGTAATCAAAAGCCCAACGGACGGTGACGATGGCCTTTGTTTAGGATTTATCAATAATAATAAATAAATAATTAAATTAATAATAATTTTAACATATGGTCTAGTGCGGGACCCACACAGCATGGTGTGTGAAGCGTGACGTGTGGGAAAATAAAAACCCAATCAATCAATCAATCCGAATCTACCCAATCGGCAACTGATACAGTTTTCAGATACTGCCCATACCTCGAAGATCAGACCCTCAGCCTACTGGTCAATTCTTGACCGTCCGATTCTCTGACCGCTGTCTCAGAATCCACGTGGGTGGGTCCCTGATTCTGATGATGGGACGTAGACCTCTCACAAAGTGTTGAGCCGCACCGGGATTAGCTGTCCAATCATTTGACGACACGTCTAGTCAGATGGGTCCCGCAGCTATTTCTTTTTGGAATTTTCAACTTACTTGCTGATTGCCGCTGAAACTCGGAGTCGGAAAATATTTTTAAAAAGTTTTTTTTTCATAAAAAAATAAATAAAATTACAATTAAAATTTCCTATATAAATCAAACAAGAGTAATGCTATTCGTGTCGTATATTTATGGAGATTTTTAATTCATGGGTCATTTTTATTTTAAATTAATTATTCAATTATAATTTTAAATAATATAATAATTCAACCGCAAAAGTTACACCTAATTATTATTTATCTTATTGATGTCACTAGGAGTTATTTGTTTATTTATAAAAAAGATTATGAAAAAAGAATAAAGTTTGAAATACACTTAATATATATTTCGAAACACTTGTAAAAGTTTTATGATGAATTAAATTTGATATTAAAAAATTATGATTTAAGGTAGATAACCATATATTAAATCGATGAATAAAATGGGTGTGAAAAATAGTATATATATATATATATTTAAGTTAAATTACATAGTGAGTATTTATGTAACAAAAATTTTATTAAAAAATTGGTATCCTAAATATAAAGGTGTAATGGACTCACTCAATCGAAATTAATTTATAAATTTAAAAACCATGTTTTTTAAATTATAATTGAAAACATTATTTTTTTAATTTTGATATTTCTAAAATGTATTTTCAAATATATTACAAAATATTTTTATTAAAAATATTGAACACCATTCTTTAGATTTTTAATGAAGAAAATTATTTTAGTTAGTACTATAAAAAAAATTTTAAAATTTTAAAACAACATGTTTATTTTAAAATATTTTCAATTTCTTTCACATTTTTATTAAGTAAAATTAGTATCTATGTAATATATATATATATATATATATATATAAAATATATAAATATGGATAAAGATTAATGGTCCGATTATTTTTTTATTTGAAATTTACATGAATTTAAAAATAAATAAATTAAAATATATAAATATTAGTGATTATAAATAATATATTTTATTTATCACAATTAAATATAAATATTTAAAAATTATTAATTTTATTTATTGTACTTTTATAAATAATTAAGATAAACTCTTATGTGTATAAGAAAATAAATAAATTTTATAGGAACATAAAACACAATTAAAAAATCTATTCAAATTCAAACTTTAGTGTTAAATTAAAAAATTTAGCTAATTTTATTTATGCATAATTATCAAATTTTTAGTGTTAAATTAAAAAATAAATATTTTTAAAACATTTAAATGATTGAAACTGAATTATATTCAACTTCATATTAAAAAACAAATAGGTACTAAGAGTCTCAATATTTTTACATAATTTTTTATATTGTTTGAATTGCTGCCACTTAAATGATTAAGATTTAACATAGGAGAAATATTTAGTGTTTTTCTAAAATCTTTTAAAAAATAATTATATATTAACTATATGTATTATATTTAATTTCAACAATTAAAAATATATAGAATTCAAAGTCGTTGTCAATCAATTAAAATATATAAAGTTCAAAATTGATATAATAAATTATATAAAGTGAGGTGGCTATATATATAATCTTTTATATATATTCCTTAATTAAAAAATAAAACCATACTTTATGCCTAACTACAATATTTATTGTACAATAATACAACATCAAATAGTATTCATTTTATCAATTTCTATGTTGTAATTCATAAATACATAAACATATTTTCTTATATAAATTTGATATTTTCATAAATTTAAACAGTAAAATAAAATTGAACTTTTAAATCTTGATGATAAATATACTTCTTAATCTTTGACTCTAAGTTCAAATTGTTAAAAAATTTAAAAGCTAATCATTTTATATCTGTGTCTTCATAGATTTTAAATGTTTAAATAAATAATAAATTTTATAAAAATTTTAAATTAAAATCTTAAACTGTAAAAATAACTTTATTTTCACCCTTCAAAAAAGTATCCTAACAATTACTATATAAATCATTATACAATATCAAACAAAATTTATTTTATCAATTGTTTTCTTATAATTCATAATAATTTACATACCATTTCTTAAAAAATTGAGATCTTAATAAATCTACATTATAAATAAACTAAATTTTGAATCCTTCACATATTTATATCTCAATCTTTACAACAAATGATAAATTATTTGAATTTTCAAATAAAAATTGTTTAAAAATTAATAATATTTGTACTTATGTAATTATAAAATTAAATATATATTTTTAAATAAAAGTTATAAGTTACTATTTTAACCTTAATTACTATTCTAAAAATTATTTTAACTTTAAATTAACTATATTTAAAAGATACCATACAATTAAATAGTTATAATATTTTATTATAGAAAAAAGATAGACAATCCCATATTTAATTACATGTGTAAAATTTAATCCCAATTGTTATAAGTTTATAGATCTAACAATTTATAAATGATGTCAACATATATATAAAAGTATAAGGTCGTAAATCCGTCCTCTTTATTATATAGTTAAATAATAATATTAACTTTTTTTTTGTTAGCTTTGTGATAAATTTAACTACAATATAAAAAAAAGATGGATATATATAAAAAGGAGAAATGTGGCTAAATGAATCGATAAAAATAAAAATGATAGATTTTATAAATGTAAATAAATTAATTAATTACAAAAATTATATTTTAAAAAACTAATTTAAAGCTAGAAAATTCTTGAACGTTTAAATGATTTAAATTAAATTAAAAAAAATTATTATAAATAAAAAATAATAACCTTCTATCACTATTGAGTTTATATTAAATAGAAGATAATCAAGTTTAAGGATAAGATATAGAATTTGGAAGTATTAATTTTTAGGCTATGCAAATAAAGTCCTTGATGTACATGTTTTAATTTTTTTTAATTTTTAACTTAATAATAAAAATTTGGTAATTATCTTTATAATAAAATTAAGTTAAATTTTTTACTTGAATGATGAACTCTCCTTATTAAATGTAATATTTTTCATCACACACGTTAATAATTTTTTTTTCCAATTTGAAGTTAAATTAAAATAAATATATTTTGTAAGAAATAAAATAAAGGAATTTAATTAAAATAAATATATTTTGTAAGAAAAAAAAAAATCAAACAACCATAAGCACACAGTGACTTCTTGTCTATCCCATCCTAAACACTTGTGCTCACAGCAATTAGGTTCTGTCTCTCCTTCAGTGTACCGTCTTAAATTCAATTCACGCTCTTCCCGATTATTATTACCTTCAACAACACTCCTCCTCAATTGCTCTTCAATATTGCCATTTTTATCAAAATAAATAAATAAATAAAATTCTCATAATCTCAGAATTCCTCCTTCATCACTCATCTCTTTTCTTCTTCATCTGCTTCGATCATGGATCTCAGTCTAGTTCCATACCAGCATCACCATCAGCAGCGCCGAGAAGAAGATCGTGTTATCAAATACAAAGAATGTATGAGGAACCACGCAGCCTCCATCGGCGGCCACGCAAACGACGGATGCGGCGAGTTCATGCCGCGCTCAGAAGATAATTCCCTCACGTGCGCTGCATGCGGCTGTCATCGTAATTTCCACAGACGGGAAGTTCCCGGAGAGCTCCAGCCCCCGTTCCATCTTCAGCAGCACTCCAAGGCGTTGTTTCTTCTCAACAATCCCATGAACGTTGTCGCGTCTTCCACCTTTGGGGGAGTCGTGATGGATGCGCGCTACGATGATTACGACCGACGGTCCGAGACGCCCGACAGAGAGGAAATGAATCTCAATGTGGGTCCGCGGGGGAGGACGACGACGGCTGGGTCGAAGAGTAAGAGGCATCGGACGAAGTTTACGCAGGAGCAGAAGGATAAAATGCTGGAGTTTGCGGAGAAGATAGGGTGGAGAATACAGAGGCATGATGACGTGGCACTGAACCAGTTCTGTAACGAAGTTGGTGTGAAGAGGAATGTGCTTAAGGTTTGGATGCACAATAACAAGAGCGCTCACCGCCGTAGGGAGGGGTCTACTTCTCGGTCTCCGGTGTCCGCGACGGCGCCGGCTCAACCGGCCGGTGTCTGAATACTAATTGTGTACTGTATGTAACTCAGTGACTTTCGTCATGCTTCCTTGTTTTATTATTATTTTTTTAATATTTTGTAATTAAATTTAGAAGAAAAATCATGAAGCTAGGGCTAACTAGAAGAACGACACCGTTTCGTTTTGAACTGCCGCTGTTGTTTTGTTGATAGTGAATGAACTCCGTCTTCTATTTTAATTTCTGTTCTCCTCCGTCTCATACTTCAATAAATTTAACGCGACGGAACGGAAATCCCGTGAAGAGAATGGTTATAAATTTAAACGGAACGGGGAGGAAAATCCCGTGGTGGGAATGACTTTCCTTCTTTACTTCATTTTCTCGTTCGATTAATTTATATTTATTAATTTTAAGGAGAGTCTTCAGTTTATCCCCTATCATTATTGACAATCATCAGCGCACCCCCAATGTTTTTGAAAGTCCTCACAGCGCCCCTAGACGTTATCTTCTATCGTGAAATATAACAGATAAAAGGATAAAAAGACATCTGTAACGAAAAATCAATTAGAAACACAGAATAGGATTGAGCTTTGCATATTGACATTTAAGTCAAATCAAATACCTATAACATTTAAGAACTGACAAAATACTATTTGAAAGAGACCCTTTTTGGAGAAAAAAATGGGCAGCGTATATATATTATCCTTCCTCATTCGGCGCCATTAATCACCATTACTGAATAATGCTTAGTTTACTTTATGTTTGGGTAATGGTTTTCTTCTAGCACACTCGATTCGAAACCTAAATCAAGGAAACGAACAATCAAGCGGAGGTGTTTTTTGTGGTTGTTTTGCTGAAGCCAGAATTGAAGAAAGTTAGAATTGACAAGTTTATTATTCATTTTTGTATTTGACTATATTTATAGTGCGAACTTGAAGGTTAGAATCCATTGTTGTAAATGTTTTTCCTTTTTTTTTTCTGCATTAAACCAGTAACCAAAACCATGGTGAAACCCATTATGCACGTGCTATGTTAAGAAACAAAATCCCTATTTGGTAAACCATTTATCGTTTGCCCAGTTCATGAGTACTTGTATGTAGTAATTACTTGAGAGTTTTGTCAACAGATTTGCTTGTGTCCCATTATAATGAATGTTGTTACTATTATACTGATATGAAAATCCCCTGTTATTTGATAACGATAGTAGAATGGCTGATGGTCTGCAACCACTAAAGTTGACTGTTAATTTCATGGGATGGAACTTGCATCTGGGTTGGCAAGATCCTGATAAGTGTAGTCAGGTTTCACTCATCAATCACGTGTTGTTGTCTGCTCTAGAACAATGGTATATGATATATTTATTTTGTAGTTATATTGCTTATGTTGAAAACTAGCTGCTTTTAATTATTGCACCATCTTATTACCTGCAACTAACAAAGCAATGAACATGCACAACGATTGTCAATGGTCGAAATGAACATGAAGAACAATGGTTCTTGTGTTGGATACGTTAAACTGGGAATTCCAAGCAGCCATTACAATTACACTCCTTTACTAACACTTACATATAAGCAAAGTAATAAAAGTATGATAATTATGCGCAACAATTTTTTGCTTGCCTTCACCATCAGTTTGATGTCGCGAGCATAGACTTGAAGCTCATTTTCTTCTTGTTGTTGGTTTATTGATTCACCACAATGGAATGAAAGATAATTTATTCCTGCTTCAATAACTTTGTTTTCCTTACGGCTTGGCCTCCACCACCTATAGAATGAATATTTTGTTGTATTTTTGTGTGAGATATTTTAAAATACAAGTATTCTACATTATTTATATATAAAAATAATTATAGAGTGGGATAACAGGCAAGTATAAGGGTCTCTCTCGAGCACAAGACAAGCCGGTCCAAGCCCAATTGTAGGAGTTCGGTCCGAAAAGTGTTTAATGCGCGTTGTCGTGCACAGGGGGAACCCCCTAGGTGTGCGCGAGGTGGGCTTTGTTTTGGACTTTAGTTTTTGGGGCTTATTAAATTTAAATTTTGGTAGTTGTATGGTAGTTACGACACAAGTCGTTGAACATGAATTGGCATAAAACAGTTTTAACTATAAATATATGCCTTAACCAAGCATTTTTTACTCATCTTTCATTCTTCTTTACTCTACAAAATCCTGTCATATTGTCGTCGCCATTGCTTATTTCTTTTCTTTTCAGTTGTTCTACACTTGTTGTACTCAGCCTTACAAACAAGTCCCGTCATTGTATCCTGGAGTTATACTGTCATTCAACTTTCTTGCAATAGAATATCATCTTAAAGTGGTAAAAATAATTTTCAGGACAGTACCCTTTATACACCTTGACGTGTATATATCACTACAAATTTTTCTGAAGTCTACAACACATTTATCCTTGTACTTGGCACAACAATAATATAACCAATATGGGTTATTTGAAGATTCACATATCTTCATAATAGCTTTTACTCCACAATCACACGTCTTGTTCACAAACTTGAGCACACCTCTATTAATTTCATGGTCTTGGATCTCTTGAGTCCCTGAATGTTGTCATTTTGGGAGAAAAAATGTGTTTGTAATGTTACTGGAATGCAGGCTGGGTATTTGAGTTTTTAAAGTCAAACGTAAAAAATTGGAGATGATGCACGAATGGTCAGAAAGGCAGCTTCCAATTTGATTTTTACCGTTGCATACAGTAAAGAATGTTATTTGTTTATAATTTTTTTTATTAATTCATTAATTTTAATATCAATTTATTATCTTCGCTCATTGTCTCTAAAAATGTTTCTTTATTAAAAATATTAAAAAGTCAAATGATTGTCAGTAAATGTTTTTGGGACGTCAAATTGCCATTTCACAAGACCTTTTAATTTTTCAAGGCTGAATTTGTCTTTTCCCCAAAAAATATGATCAGCTGTTATGTTTCACGGTAGAAGATAACGTACGGGGGCGCTGTGAGGACTTTCAAAAACTTTAAGGGCGTACTGATGATTATCAATAAGGATAGGGGGTAAACTGAATATTTCCCTAATTTTAATAATAAAAAATTAATTAACTTAAACAAAAATATTCTTAATATGTTATAGTATTGTTCTAGATAAAGTTATTATTAATATATTGGACTAATGTTTTTAAATAATATCAAATAATAATGTGTAATATTATTAATTAATTAATATAAAAAATAAAATATTTGAATAATTAATTAACTAATGCTATCTAAAATAAAGAAAAATTTATAAAATATTAAACTCTTATTTTTATTATTATTATTCAAATTTAAAATAATTTAAAATATTATATCGTATTTTAAACCACTCAAATTATATTTAAAAAATATACTTATAACCTAATTTAAATTTAACCTTCTATTATAAAAAATAAATAACAATGGAATATTATACATTCTATTGTATGTCATTATCATTATCATTATCATTATCATTATCATCATTCATTTGCTCACATGTTAATTGGGCAAGAAGCTTATTACATCACATTATAGCATATGATATTGTACAATGGTACAATGGCTCGTGACTTTAAATAATATACAACAATAATTAATCAGAAAAAATAATTATAAATTTTTAAAAATTTAATAATTTTTTATAAATATTATTTTTCCAAAATTTTTGTATATTAATTTTCTTTTTATTTGCAGTACAGGTACCATTCAATTCTATAATATTTATGTCAATAAAAATATAAAATTTAATATAATTATGAAATTAAATTAATTTTCTATTTTTTTTAAAAATATTGAAACAAAAATCAAGGTTTGTTCTGATATTCTAAGCCACAGAAACATGAGGCTACGAAAACACAGAACTCTTCTCCGCTTGAAAACTAGACAAATGGCTTCTTCGTTCTCTCACTCCCTCCTATGGCTGCTTCCACGATTTCTTCTGGAGCTCCGTACTCTCTCTTTCTCAAAACCCTAAACGGCAACAACCCTCAGTGGCCGCACCTGAGAAGAACGAGAGCAAACAGTAATGGAGTTTTTGTGCTGCGCGTAGTTGCATCATCATCATCATCAGAAGGAGCGGGGAAGGGTAAGCGGCCGCCAAGAGCGCCGCCGGGAGTGGATACGAGAATTCACTGGGAGAGCCAAGATGAAGGCTGGATTGGCGGCGGCTCTGGTTCACAGCAGACGCAGCAGAAATTTGACGAAGAAGAAGAACAGAAGAATCTCTTGGGGAATAAGTTTGCTGATCTTCTCAATAATTCTTCTGATTCTCATTACCAGTAAGTTTAATTAATAAATCAATTAATTATTTTATTTTAATCAAATTTAATTATTGCTGTATGGGAACTAATTTAAGAAATATAAATAATTACCACTATGTTTTTTATTTTATAATTTTTATTAAATTTGAGAATTAAGAGTGACTTTTAAATTAATGCATAATTATATATTAATTAACATAATAATTGAAGTGTTTCGTGAATTATGTCAAGAGCTATTTGATCGTGCAATTAACATTACTAAAAAAAAAAAATGTAAGTATTTATTTATACATTTGATTATTAAAATATCGTACTTTATTTTTTGACATTGAAAAAAAGATGATATATTTTTTTAATATTTAAAAATATAATATATTTTTTAAATTATAAAAAAAGTCTAAAATATTTTCTACAATTATTATTTATATTTTAATTTAATTAATTAATTTTTTATTATTAAAAATATTTAAAATAATTATATTTTTTATTTTTTTATTTATAATAATTAATATAATTTATTGTAATATTTAAATTTAATATTATATAAATTTTTAATTCTTAATTATTTTTTTCTCAAAATTTATAATAAAATATTTTAATATTGAATTATATATAACTTCTAAAATATATTATATTATATTTAAAAATTATATAAAATTAATTATAAATTTTTTTATAACATAAAATTTGTTATCAAATTTTTTTAAATTTTTACATAATTATATATTTTAACAATTTTAATTATATAAAATTTTTAAAAAAATTATTTTAATAATATAATATTTTTAAAAAATATAATTAAATATTATATAATTTTGATCATAAATTTAAAAAAATAATTAAAAATTAAAATATTATTATAAATTTTAAATTTAAATGTAAGAATAAAATTATATTAGTTATTATAAAATAAAAATAATATAATTATTTTAAATATTTTTAATAGTAGAGAGTTAAAATAATCAAATTGAAATGTAAATAGTATTTGTAAGGTAGTATTTTAAATTGTTTCCAAAATTTAAGAAGTGTATTGTTTTTATCGAATATTCGGCGGTATATCACCTTTGTTCAATAGTGTACAATATTATATGTAACTATGCTCCTTAAACTGAAGCTGACTCTAATGAATAAAATGTAGGTTTTTAGGAGTATCAGCAGAAGCAGATTTGGAAGAGATAAAAGCAGCTTACAGAAGACTATCAAAAGAATATCACCCAGATACAACATCGCTTCCCCTAAAAGCTGCTTCTGAGAAGTTCTTAAAGCTAAGAGAAGTTTACGATGTATTAAGTAATGAAGAAAGCAGAAGATTTTACGATTGGACTCTAGCTCAAGAAGCTGCAAGTCGACAAGCTGAGAAGCTGAAAATGAAGTTTGAAGATCCTTACGAGCAAGAACTGAGGAATTATAAGTCAGTTCCAGATATGGTGGATCGTTTGGGAGGAAGAAATATGGAGCTGAGTGATCAAGCTATGACTGCTCTCACCATTGATGTTGTTATCATTATTTTTGCTATGTGTTGTATTATTTATGTACTTTTCTTCAAAGAACCTTATTATTAATTATTTAGTAGATAAATTAAAGGTGTATATAATTCATATTTATAGAAAGCACTTATTGATTGTTCATGGGGTTAAGAAAATCAATTAAAAAATTATGATAAATGTGTATTAACTTCTTTATAATTGATTGAAAGATTTGCGTATATTAATTTATTTAAAAATCAGGTTTGAGTTTGAATTCTCTCGAGAAACTTTTACAATGATTAGTATTTCAAGAATTAGCTTTCTTGAATACTTGAATGTAAAAGTTTTAAGATAATCCTAACTATAATATATATGTTATTATTTTAAAAGTTATTTATCTTCAATAATGAATGCTACTACGAAATAATTGAAATAATTTATTAAATAGAAGACGATTTTTATTTTTTTAAGACAGTTTATTAAAAACCATCTTTAATTATAAATAAAATGTCATATTATATAAATTCGTCTTCTAAATTACATATTTAAAAGATAATTTTAATAAAATTGATTTTGATTATAAGAAAAAGGAAATAAGTTTTAAACCGTCTTTTAAAATATATATTTAAAAGATAATTTAGAAAAAAAAATTTATTTTAAACCGTCTTTTAACATGTATATTTAAAAGATAATTTTAATATAATTGCGTTTGATTGTAAGAAAAAGAAAATTATTTTAAATCGTCTTCTAAAATTTATTTATAATTTTCGTAAATTTGTTTATAAGTTTTACAAATTAGATCGATCCATTTAATTGACTCATTTTAATCTATATCTTGGTGTAATTGCACAACCCAACCCAAATCGGTTCACATCAATCTAGCTCGACCCAATCAGGTCCATACCAACTCGATTTATTGGTTCAACCAGACCATTTTAAGACTACTTTACTTGATTCAAATGAGCAAATTATTATTTTTGCCACCGGTTCAACCATTTTTTAGCTGGTTCTTAACTAATTTTGACCGGTTTCAAAATTCGCATTTCATTATCTATAACTTGATCATATTATTCAACTAAGAACAAACTTTAAATTTGATTAAAGATATATATGATATTGTAGCAGACTCTCTACAAACTGACATCATTTAATTATTGTATTGTAACATATCACTCGGCATCATTTAATCATTTAGTAAACAAAATCATTTTATTTGTTGTAGAAATCATTGTGGCAAGTCATTGTATCATAATCGGCATATATTGTGTTTTAAAAACTAATTTTAAAAGTCGGTTTAAAACAATTCTTTTTTTTGGTAGAATCAAATTCGGTTTTATTGAAATCGTCCTCTAACATTTTTATACATTTAATAAAAATTAAATATGTAATGTTTTAACTTTTTAACAATTTATTGATCAAAATTTTTGAGTGAATTAATATTAAAAAAATATATTAAAACTATCTTCTAAATATATAAAAAAAGACAGTTTAAAAACTGTTTTTTATTTTTTAGAATTAAAGTTCGTTTTATTAAAAATATTTTCTAAATATATATTTTAGAAGACAATTTATGTTTTCTATTTTTAGATTTTAGAGGACAGTTTTAATAAAATCGTCCTCTAAAATTTATTGTTTAAGAATTTAAGTCAGTTTAATTAAAACTATCTTTTAAATATGTATTTTAAAAGACAATTTTATACAATAATTTATAATCAAAGAACATTTTTGTAATATATAAATCTTCTTAAAAGATAAAACCGTCTTTTATTTAGTGTGCTCTTTTAATTATGTTGTGGCCATACTAAATCATATTGATTTAGTTTGATCGAATGTTGAAATATTAAAATTTTATTATAATAAATAGGAAAATTGAAAATTCAACATTTTGTATAGAATTGGAGTGTGGATTGAAGTTCAAAAAATTAACTTACTAAATTATCAAACTAGTTTCAATTATTTTGAGGAATAGTTTCTATTATTTAATTTTTTAAAGTTAATTAATTAAATTGTATATATAATTAATGGACAAGAAATTATGGAACAAGAATTTGTAGATTACACCATAGATAATACATGAATATTGTTAAAATTTTGAATGATTCACAATTCACATCCTTATACCTTCTCCTTCGAAATTTATTTTCAATTTCTATTAAATAATATTGAAAGGAAAACTGAGATTGTTTTGTAATCAAATGTTGTTAATTATCATGTCGTGTGACAAGATGTACATGCATGTCCTATATAATATGATTTTTCTTTAATAGCTCTAATGCTTTTCAATTAATTTCAAGATTTGTATACTAGAAATTATTGATTAATTTTTTAAATTAAGTTATTATATAAAGAATACAAAATGAGATAACACCGTTTTGTAATTTGAATTTTGTATGTATTAATTGATAAAAAATCTCTTCAATCTCATATTTCGTCAGTCTTCATTATTTTTTTATTTTTATTTTTTTAAATTTATAAAATCATGAAAATTAATTATTTACTTCATAAAAAATCTCTTCAATCTCATCTTTCGTCAATCTTCATTATTTTTTTTATTTTCATTTTTTTAAATTATAATTATTTCAATCTTAAATTTTGTTTTGTGTAATATCATCAATTGTCTGCCAAAAAATTGATATATTTTATCAAATTAAAAAAATTAGATTCAGTTTTGAGTAATATTGTGATTATAATTTAATTAATTAGTTGTCGTTGGTTGCACATTTTTTATGGCTATGTGAATTAGAAAATATGTTAAATGGATAAAATTTCTTCATACATGCTCTAAATTAAATTAAGGATAAAAATCTATTTTAGTCTATAAAGTTAGGCTAAACACCCTTAAAATTTTTAATTTTATATAAAATATTTATTATGTACATAATATTTGTTAAAAATAATTAATAAATCTCTAAAATTTGATAAAATATAATATATTTATGTACAATATATTAATAAATAAATAGAAATATTATCTTAATAATATATTAATAAAATAAATTTATTATAATTAATTGTAAGAAATTAAATAATAACAAATTACATATTTTTTAATTACTAAAAATTAAATACAAATAAAACATAAATAAATATAAATTTATTAATAAAATATAGATTTATATATCTATTTATTTTAAGCATATGTGTAATAAATATTTATGATTATATTATAATTTAAATAGTATATATTTAAAATATAAATAAAATACTAAAATTAAAATATCAATAAAATAAAAAATTATAATATATTAATAAGTATTATATTAAATTTATGCTATAAAATAATTATAATATTTATTTGTTAATATATTTTACATCAATATATTGTAGTTTATCAAATTTTAGAGATTTATTAGTTATTTTTAATAAATACTATGTATAGAGGTAAAATGAGTATTTTACATAAAATTAGGATTTTTAAGAGTATTTTCAAAATTATTAGGACTTACGAGGATATTTAGCCAAACACTAGGAACTAAAAAGGTTTTTACCATTTAATTAAATAAATACTACAGATAATTATAATATATATCAGTATATCAGTCACTAATAGGCTATGTAGATAATACTACTCATTTATGATTTTGTTATTGTGTCACTTGGATATTATTACTGATGTTACTACTTCTGAGATTTTTAATATTTAATATTGATGATAATATTAGTTTATATTTATATATTTTTGTTATATTAAAAATTCTTAATTTATTATTATTGTAAATAAAGTTAACTACATATTTGTAGTTTCACAGGACAAATATGTTCACAACAGGAAATAAAATTCTTAATTTTATTCTTATTTTGATAAGTAATTGCTTCATTAACTTTAGATATTGATATTAATTTTGTTTTTAATTACCATATGTTTTAATTCCTATTTTGCTTTTATTTTTTTTTACAAAAAATTGCTTCAAATAAAAAGACTTTTACTTGATATAATTAATTTCAAAGTGTTATTCAAGTAATTGTAAGTTGAAATTGAATTTAAGAATTGCGCGTTAAAAATTATACCGAAAGAATTGTTTCTAAAATTATATTTTTATATTATTGTATAATTTGTGATAAATTTATTAGCTTAAAAGTTTTGTTAATGAAAATATTACCATATATATATATATTATTATAAAAGTCTTTTTCCAGTTTAAAAAAAAAAACTTCAATTAAGTCTTTTAGTAATAATTATTAACATTATATGAAACCCATGCGACCTAGCTAAAAGGACAGCCGCATATAATAGAATTTGATCAAAAAATTAAAATCAATTTATGCCAAATCCTCATCTAATTAATGATACATTTCTTTTAATATAATTTGATATGTTGTTCAAGAATATATAATATGTGTATGTCAAATGCACTTAACAGTAAAATTGTTATAAAAATATGTATATTAGTAAAAATTAAGTACAGATAAAAATATCTTTTTATAAATTCAAATATTATTAAAATTGTTTTCTTATAAATTTAAAAAGAGTAAAAATAGTCTTTTATCATAGAAAAAAGAAAACGATATTTAATATTTTAAGACACACTAAAAGAGGACGTTCTAAAATCGTTTTTAAAATGCTTTTCATTTCCATAATTCATGCACCCATTACATTATGCTTCTACATGTATAAACGTGTTTGTATGTATTACGAGAAAAATATAGTTAGACATGTGGTAGAACATGAACCCGTAATAGTTTCAGTAAGCACTAGGTGAGGTGACTAGCCGTATCGCTACCTTGATGTGGATTAAGTGAAGGACTAGGTCAAAAGTCGCATGGTAAAACCCACCTCGAGTTGAGCCCCTCGCTATACATTGTTGAGATATTCGTCATTTGTTAAAAACGTACCACGTGATCATATACTGTGGCACAGGTGAAAATGTTCACGTGATTATATACCGTGGGCATATGTAGAAATTTCCATGCAGTTAGTATACTATAGTGTATGTGAAAGTACCTATGGGACTATATACCGTATCACATGAGAAAAATGCAAGTTATGTGACCATATATCGTGACGTATGTAATAAATATGGTTACAAACCACAACACATGAAAAAGAGATGGAAAAGTGCCATAGTTCTTCATTTACACCTTGACATACGAATTGATTTGCTTCGAATAGCTTAATGTTGAGTGTTGCGTTCCAGCGAGTCAAAGATCGGGTACTTGGGTGTACTAAAGACTAAGTTAGCATGACTTGCGTTTCCTTTCACACTAAAAAATATTATGTAGGAGACTGCTAAAAAGTAAGGGGAACAATATCTGAACCTGGCAAGGGGTAGTCAGCATTTTGGCCTGACTAAATATTAGGTGGCAAGGTGAAGACCAACTACGAGCTAAAGAAGGATCACACCTTAACATAAGGTTGAATAAGACTTTGCCATCTAGAAAAGGGGGACAATTGGATCTTTTAGCCTAGTAAGGTCAAACTATATGGAGTAAGGGTGTTGGATAATATAAAAGCCATTAATCTCAACCCACCACATAGCACCACCAAGGAATAATAGGCAAGCTCTATATGCACCAGGTTGAATTAAGCTAGGGCAACATACATCAGCCAATCATTGCCCTGTTTTGACTTCATATATAAACATATTTTCTCATAAGTTTGAAGTAAGTTGCATCTTTTACCTTCCACACAAAGAGTAAAAACCTTTCTCTCAAGGATGCTCTCTTACACGTACTCCATAGGAGCATTCTCCATGTTCATTTTGACCTCCATTAAAGCATGATAAGCTTTCTATGAGCACCTTTCCTCGTCTGTGTTTCTCCAAATGATAAAGAGCCTTGACCTTGGTAAACCTCTCTAGACCTTATTTATCTCTTTAACATTTTATTTTTATTATTACAAGAAGGGCAGACCTATGCCCTTTAAATCAAGGCTTCGATAAAAATTGACTTCAGCACCAAAGCTGAGCTGCCGAAGAAGCTACCTTCATTTGACCTATGTTTTTTCTTGCAAGGTGTTTGCGAAGTGGCTTGGCGAAATCTTAATTTTGAGACTGTTTAAAAGGCAAAGAGGTAAAGCGGAATGGTTATGTGATCAATGAGCAATATCTGTTCACTATTTCAAAAGACGTCTAGCCAGTTGACCTTTAACTTAGCTTCAGACCACATCGACCTATTTTCTCAAAATAGAGACCTCATATGCCCCAACTAACCATGTTAGGAACACCTAGACCTATCTTTGGACTTGGTGCAGTTGAGCAAAATTCCTGCATCAATAGTGGCTCCGTTGGTAGAAAGCCAGATAGAGAAGTCCCCTTACAAGTTTTTTTTTTTGATTTTTTTTAAATTTTTACAATAAAATTAACTAAAAATAAAAATACTAAAATCTAAATTTCTTGTAAAAAGTCATTTATAAATAAGACATTTTATAAAGTCTGATTATGAATAATTTTTTTAAAATTTTATAATATAAAAATATACTATTTAATAATTATTTTTTCAAATTAAAAATTAAAATAAAAAATAAAAGTAATTATAGTCTTAATAAAAAAATGTTTATTTTTTTATCTTTTTTACATTAGGTTAGAACCGATAAAAGTTTAATTTCATTGAGTGCAAATGTGTCAAATGAAAAAATATATTAAGAGATAACATACCTGTTATGACGATAAAAATTAAAAGTGTAATTTTAAAATATTAAAGATATAAGTGTAATATCAAAATCTATTAGAGATAGAGTTGATATTTTTTTATATTATTACAATAATTTTCTCAATTCACTTTAAAGACCATATTTTTATGAAAATCATTTATTAATAAAAGACATAACGTGTTAATACATTTTTTTATATTTTTATGAAAATAACATTTATGTAAAATTATTATTCAACTCAATTCAGAAAACTAATTAATTGAATTAATACGTAATAATTCAAAATTTTATGAATTCTCATTGAATCTTATAATCAAACATAATACCAAATTTCATAAATATTCACTTAATTCTTCTACTAAATTTGATACTAAATTTCGTAATATAAAATTTTGACTTTCTTCTTTATTTTATTCTTGTATTTATCGACATGTATAAAAGACAGAGTTATAACCAGTTATATGATATGGTCGCTGCAATTAGATCTTATGTTAAAACCCTTTTTTCGACACTGCAATATGCAATAGTATAACTCTACATGAAATCATCTTCATATATTTTAAGATTTGTTTGATATAATTTTTTAAATAAATTTTTTTGAATAATTTTTTTATAATTTTTATAACATAAAAAATTGAGTAATTAATATAATTTTGTTGTTAAACGAATCAGAGGTAAAAAAAAGTTTAAAATGGTGAAATTGAGAAGAAATGCGCCAAGTTGGTCAACTCTGGTCAACCGTATATAATTATTTGACCATTTACAGACGTCAAGGAAGTTATGTTACGGCGTCTCGCGTCTGACGCTGAGTGAACGGAGCGAAATTCAAAATTTTAGGTTTTGCCGCTGAAGGCGAAGAATCGACTTCCAGATTAAGCAGACAGAGAAGCTGAAACAGAGTCAATTTCATTACCAGATTTTGTTTCAGACAGAGCGGCAGATGTGGATATGGCAAGAAGTAGTAGAAGAAGAAGAAGAAGAAGAGGAATCACAGCGAAAGAGCCTTTATCTCCTCCTCAAATCTTCCCAACCCTAATTTCCGAAATTCGCTCACAACAGGTATTCATTCCTCTTCTGGGTTTGATTGCTTATTCATTCAAATGTTCATGTATCTTCTAAATTACTGAGTGTTTTCTGTTTATGGATTTGTTTGAATTTTAGGGTTTAAAGCTGCCAGTTTTGAAGAGTTTGTATTACCTACTGAATCGGTTGTCTCTAAATGCGAGCGTAAATTGGTCGTCTAGTTCTGAAGTTCCTTTTAATTGCCTTGATAAAGAGTACTATCAGTGTGGTTTCACGGTCAAGTTCAGTGAAATATGTGGCCTTTCCGATGTTTTGTTCGAACGACTTGATAACAAATTTAATCAATTGTTCTATGCTCTTCGAGACCATGTGGCTGCTAGTCCGGCTGGTGGGCAAGCTGTCTTGGGTTCTAATTTGTCGGAATCCATTGAAGAACTAACCCTGCTTTTGAGGTGTTGTATGGTTATCTTGACCTTGCTGGTTTCTGATCAGAATTTTTTGATACAAAAAGGCCAAGTTCTTCTTTTGATACTGAGCAGATTGATTTCGACAGAATTAGGTTTGAGCAATGAGAAAAATTCTGTCATCCTTAGTAAGTTGGTTCCTTGTGAATATGCACGCGTTAAGGATGGTTGTATGAGGTCTGTTGCAGATGGATTTGTTGCTTTTTGCTTATCAGGAACTTCCAATCCACTCCGTGCAGTTCTATGTGAATTACTTGAGGTATTTAATGCCTACAACTCTTCTTTTTCTGTATTGTAAAATATACCGGCTGTGATTTCTGGTAGAAAGTTTGTTAATACTCATTCTATGATTTATTTTCTGACAATGGTGGTTCTACTTGAACTAATTAGGATGATCGTTGTTTGTTTTGTACATACATAGCCAATCAAATTTTATTGATCCTCAAACAAGAAATTATCTTTGCCCCTTGGATATCGGCGGTGGCAGAGCCAGGAATATGACTTAGTAGGGGATAATTTGTAGATGTTGAAAAACTGGGAATAACTATTGGTTTCTCACAAGTCTTTGGCTATTCTTTTTATTCTTTGCATGCATGAATTGATTGTCTAGATTTACTTTTTTATTTTTGTTTTCTCACATATTTAGCAGGTCTTGAAAAATTGATAACAATTAAATAATGGAACAAAAAATATGTAGCAAATTAGGGAAAAAGAAAAAAGAGCATCAATTTTTGGAGTTAGAAATAAATGGAGGGAAGTAGGATTGACTAATATACGTCAATGTAATGCTACTACCATCCACATAAAACTTGAAAAGTTTTGTACTAAAGTTGAAATTCTAACATAAAACTCTAACATGAAAGTTGAGGGTAAAATTTTAAAAGTCTTTTTACAAAATTTGATATGTTTAACTTAAATTATAGACTTTTGGTTGCAATTTGTGTTAACTGAACAAATCTAAGGAAAAATGTTTGTATGGGGAAGATTATGAGTCTCTTTATACTAAAAAATTAAAGGATTAAAATTAAGAGATTGATTTGTAAGTTTATGGGACTAATTTTGTGGATTTAATGGGGGCTAATTGTGAATTTACTGGTTTTGATGCAACTTTTCTTCCCCTTTTGAAAGAAATTTTCTTTGTCACAGAAGACTCAGTCCCCAGTGAGCCTAAGATAAATTTGCCTCTAGAACTCAGCTCTACTACCTCTTTTTCTCTCCTCTAGCCCTTCCACTCATCCTCTTTCCACTGTCCCTTAAATATTTTGCGTCTGAATATGCATGCTTAAAATTTTGAATAGCAGTTTTCTAATTAGATTAATCTATTTTAAGCCTAACTACAATTTTGTAAATTTCCCGTTTTACATCGCCTAATTGCAGGTACCTGACTTATCTCATGTGCTTGTTCTCCTGGTGGAACAACATCTTTCTGATTAGATATAAATATTGTTCCTGCTGTGTGGTCAAATAATGTTTGAGCCTTTTCAATTTATGACTTCACCTGTTAAATCTCATTCAATGTCACGTCTTAAAAACCTGTGTATTTTCTTTCGAAACATATGATGTGCAAATAATGGCTTAATGATGAAGTCTTACTTTGTTTAGGTATTTGCAGATGAGCTTTTGATGCAAAAATCATTGAGAGAGTACTTTTTGCTAATTGATTCTGCCTCTTCCATAAGTGAAATGCTATTCACATGCCACTTTGGTCATGATGATATTGGAACTGTGCTGGAGGTGATTGCGGCTCATTTCATTCTATCATTTTCTAACGAGCAAGCGTTTGAAGGTTTCCTCAACAGTTTATTTTGGCAGCACAACATTGATTTCAGGATTCCTGAGATGAGCCTGACTGCATCCTTATCATTGCTTCTCAACCCTATAATGCTTTCTGCACCAAAAATGATTCAGGCATATATGATTTTATTGGTTTCTGAAGCCATAGGTATTGGCATGTCTTCTAAGTATTTGAAACCAGATATTAAAATGATGGATTGTTACCTAACAGCATTTGAAAGGTCAATCCTTTTGTATGCTAGACACATGTCCAGCTTTCATATGGATGCTCATCCTATTGGTACTAATAGTTCAACTGTCAAATCATGTATGCTTGGAAATAGTGAGCTAGCTTTTGAATCTTTTCTTCAGCCAGCCACAAGGAACAAGATTAATCACCTAGTTACCAAGTTCAGTGACTTCTGGGATTCTTATGTAAACAATGGATCCCTAAGCAAAAACTCCCACCTAGTGGATGCATCTATTACATATACAAAGGAGAGCTTATATCTTCTTGATAAACCTTTCGGAGATAAAATTTTGTCGATGTTAACTTCCATTGTACTAAGGGGCTCTTCTGATAATATATGTGATACTGTATTGTACAATGATGGCATAAGTCCCCAAGAAATATATCTTCTTGCTTCCATATTGAAGTTAATGAGTAGTTCGATGTTACAATCTATTTGGTGTTTGAGGCATAGCAGCAGTTCTGGTTGTCTGAAAACCATGCAGGATGTTTTGTTATGCAAGAAATATGATTTCTTAGTGCATCTTATTGGTGGTTTTCGTCAATTTGATATCTATCTACCAATTCAGAAGTTTGTGTCTGACATGATGAAAACTTACCCAACAAGGCATAAGCAGTCAAGGTGGATGCTTCTGCATTTTACAGGCTTGCTATCATCAAGTTATGTTAGTGGACATGATTTCTTAGTTAAGAACTGTATTTTTATGATGATGTCCTTGTTGAATTTATTCGTTTTTGAAGAGGGAGACTTAGATGCACTGTCATCATTGTTCAATTCTCAGTTGGAATCCATCTCATCTAAATCTTCTGATAAAGTAGGAAAGGTAAATTTATGGTATCTCTAATCACTTTGTGTCATTTTTGGTGCCCGTACCCTGCTTTACAATTATGAACTAATGCTGCAGGCATTAATGGAGCGAAGGTCTAGCAAAAGAATTGCATCAAAATTTCAGAAGGTTCAGGAACTGTACTTGAGGTACAGTAGTATCTTCTGTCTGGTGATGTTGAGAATGTTATGAGTTGTTGCTCCTATTAACTTAAGTGTTGCTATCTGTGAATTTATTTGGAGTTGTGTTCTACTTGTGATTACGGCATATTTATACAATGATCTGTGCCCTTTTTTCGTTTGTAAGCAGGTTAACCTAGCTTTGATTTCTGTATAAATTTACTGCCTTTTGATCTGGTAAACTTTAGGAGAAAATTTTGAAATATCTGTTGTATTGTGTGAACTTTATGGGTGCTCTACCAACATTATGCTGTAATTCAATTTCTCACTTCAATTGCTCAAGCGTATGGTTTATAAGTATGGTGGCGACACCTCAAGAAAGAATAATTGTAACTGGATATTTAGGATGTAAAAAATTTATGGGGATACAACTATTCATGCGTTTGTTGGAAAGAAAATGTGCCTTTGATGGGTAATGGATTTTGCTTTCACTTGCATTTTTTCTTGGAATTAGTCTGGTAGTACAACTTATTCCACTCTCAACTGTTAGTTCATAGCATGTTGATATGGAAAAAGAGCATAATACTCAAATTAAACTTAACTTCAAAAAACATGTATATTTTAGTAGACAACATGACTTGCTATTCCAGCAATTGAAAATTTTGATAGAACTTTTCCAGGGACAGCTGCTCTTTGGAAGACATTAGAAATTTTTTATGACTATTAGGAGGATTTTTGTTGAATATTCAGTGAACCATAGAATTTGAACTTATGCACCCCTTTATTGATGTTGAATTCTGGATCTATTTCCAGAACCATGTTTGATTGCTCTTAGGATGCTCTCCTTATATTCAAGCTGCTTGGAGTTAGTTTCATACTCCTCTTGGTTGAGAAAGATCCACTTGCAACTGCTAGTTTGCCTTTATTTTTTGAAATGATACATACATATTGAATACTAGGAAGTTCAGCATCTTGATTCATTGTTTATCACTTTGTGCTTTCTAGTTCTTCATAATGCCGAAAATACTGAAAAGGAAAAACAAATGCACAGTCCTGTACAGAAGATTCTCATTGCTTCTTAATTCTTAGAATTGTTGTGTTCAAGGATAGAGTATCTAATTTATCATATCCTTTGTTTTCCCTTGAACATGTTATTCAGCATTTCATATGGTTCATACATGCCTTTACTCTAAACTAGGGAAGGTGGTCTCAACAATTACTGGTGTAATATAATTTTTATTTTTAGTATTATACACAAATTTGCAGCATACGTGTATTATCTAGATACTAGTAGATACATATTATTTCATCAAAATGCAGCTCAGCAATAAAAGTGCAAAATTGCAGAAGACATACTAGAATGACTATAACACCTTCTATTTGGTTGTCCTGGTGTTTTGTTTACTTTTCCCTGTATTATAAGATATTTCTTAAGTCCTTTTAACTTATATTTTGGATTTGGTTAACCCTTATGACTTACGTCTAAAACCCTATGTCACTTGGTGCGTGTGGGTGTCGGCGTGTTTATTTCTTGGATCATTTTAGCTTGAATCATCCACTTTTACATGTATAGTTACTGAACTTTTTTTCTTGTCTCAATTATATTACTGGTTTCTTACTCAACTTGTTCATTATTAATGAAAACCCAATAGAACTCATAACAAATATGATAACTTATGAATTTGTCTTTTCTTTTACTGCCACTGTTATGATATTTTTCATTACTGTTACAGCAACGGATCCCTTGCGAGTTTTCACAGAAGAAACAAAGACCAGCAAACAGGAACTCTGGAAAATGCCTCTGTCCTGAATCATATGGATTCTCCCACAGGTGTGGAAGAGGAAACAAAAGCAGTATGCAACGGTGAGATCTTTCTCAAGTGTCTACAAGACAATTTTGTTACATCAGCTGATATTGATGATTTAGCTGACTTTATCGAGTGCAAACGGGGAAAGGACTATTCTGCCTGGTTGAAGGACCGACAAAGATTTAGGAAATGGATATTTAAGCGAAAGGGAGTTAATAAGTTTGACACACAAAAAAGGAAGCGGAAATACGAAAGGAAATAAAACATATATAGTTTCTGTTTGTAGGTTTACATTTGGATATGCATAGAAGTTGTAGATTAAATTCATCTGTTCTTCTTGCATAGCTGGAGTTTTTTCTTTGATATATATTTGTGTCTGAACTTCTGCTGTGTAAATGTAATAAGTGTTGTAGTTTTAAATGTATAGTATCGATTGCAAATGGCAAAGCTTTTGGAAGGAAAAAAAATGTTTGGTTATTTATTTCGAAACAAACAGGAACAGAACATCTTATCTTGTCTTTTGTTTGTTTGTTGTAGACAAATTAAAAGATTTCCTTATCCAATGTTGGAGGCAATTTCCTTCTCCACATGGGTTATTTAACACTTGTAATAAACTATATGTTTGGCAGATTTTGATAAAATTGTTTATTGAAAAAAGTTTAGCACTTGAAGTGATTATTTGATTAATACAAATTTATTATTTTATCAAATTAGCAAGTACCTAAGAGGATAGTACTTGTATAATTAATGAAAATTTTATTTTATTTTCAAAATATTCCTAAACAAATTCAAATCTTACATTCTTCAAATACATATATATATATTTGGTTAAATAGATTTTAGTTTAGAGTATTATCTATGTGAACATATAATGGAGTATATTAGATATTTGAAAATATATTATTTGTTATATTTTTCTTTCTAAATGAATAAATTATTAAAATTGATATATTATTTGTGTTCTTGGCATTTATAGTTTTACATATATTTTGATGGTTATAGGTGATTCATATTATTAAAATTGTGGTTGTTTTTACAACTAAAGATATTTTTTTTAGCTTTTAGATTATTAAAGTTGTAGTTATTTTCATAATAAATTTTGTATTCAATTGTTTAGATATATTTATAAAACAAAAATATTATATATATACAATATTGTTATATATTTTTTTAAACACCTAATTTAGGACCACAAGTACATTAAAAAATTGTTAACCAAAGTTTTAAGTGTTTTAACCCTTTATCTTTAGCTAAACACAATTTAGACTAGTAATTTAATTAAAAGAACTAATCGAGAGTTTTGCTATGAGTTTTGACCTCATGCTCGACCGTGAAACTCAAGTTCATTTATACTAGTGTTGTTCCAAAAAATATAAAAGACTTGTTAGATAGTCAAATGAGAGAGTTACAAGGTGATAAACTTTGTCATTTAGCAAATTTATATGTATAAAAGTTTATAGATGAGATGTTATCGAAGTTTTCATCAAATAATAGAAATCGTTGATTCGTATTATCTACCATTATAATTAAGGATGATAATTTTTGACACAACTTGTTAATTCGACATAAACACAACACGAAGTTAGAAAGATCAACTTAAAATAACATTATTAATAAGATGATAATGATGTTATATGATTAATAATTGAGTCGGATTCGAATTTAAAAATCTTTATATGTACACTCATTTATAACATAACTAACTATTTTATTTTATATTTTTCACATTTTTTCATAATGAAGGAACAAATTGAAAACAATTACTTCAAAAACTATCATGACAATTAATTAACTGTTATGAGACTGTTAAGATGCCAAAATCTGCAGGGATTGAGACGAATTAAATTTAGGGGTTTGGTTAAATTAGCTGTAAGTGATAAGAATTAATTTCAAGATGTTGTGGAGGTTGAGGTTTCTGAAACAGTCCAGCCTGATCTCAACGACGTGCGTCTGCAGCATTTTCCTTGGCTAGCTTTTCTCATGTCAGCCAACATTTGATCAACTGTTGTTGCCATCAATGGAGTACATAGCAGAGTTGGACTGCTCATTTGGAGATCAGAAGGAAAGAAAAACAATGAGATAAATCTAAAAGAATCATCACACACATGGAATATCTGCACGAAGTTTGTTAATTTCGATATCAAACTTGCCAAAGTAACATGTAAAAATGATGACAAGAAGTGATCAATTAGCACTGAAGCTAGCAAGCGAGTTGAACACAGAAACACACATGGTGAATCAATGTGAATCGTTACTTACCTTCTTTGCCTGTGAAGAGACTGAATTCGATCGATGGCCTGCCAGAGGAACATTTCGACTCTGCTCCATTGCTGTGATAGATTGCTCCTACAACTTCGACAGCTTTTAGTTAGGCTTGGTCTTTTTGAGGAGCGTAAACTACATCAAATACCAGAAGGTAATGGCGCCAGGATGCCCAATTAGTATGTGGAACATAAATTGAATATATTTGTTATCGTTGTAAAATCATAGTAGGAAAAACCTCTGCTACAAGAACTTGCACATCAGCCAAGATCGGTCCTTTCGCTGGCTGAAAATTGACTATATTTTCAAAAGGTCGAGTAACTGATGCATCTTTTTTTGTTTTGTTTGTCTGATCGACGTACCTTTTTTTATTTTTATTTTTTTTTGTTATACATAATTTGCAGTTCGATAGAATTTGCTGCCATTCCAATCTTGACAAGTATACGGCCAGATAACTCCACACGAGTTTAGATAATTTATTCTTTAGGAGATGGTAATGCGTTCTTGAAGGAGGAGAGAAAAGAATGCAAAATGTTCAATGAGGTAATAAAAAGTATAGGACACTGAGAGTGAAGATAATAAACTCACCTGAGCATGGAGGAGATGAGGTAATACTGATGCAGACATCTGCAAATTTTCCTGTCTCTTTGCTGGAAGTAGATCATGGAAGACAATACTGAGAGAGCTCTAGTGAAACATCAGCATTTTTTAATACACTTAACACCTAATTAAATAACTTTGAGAGATCTGTTTCAAAATTTCACGAAGAAATAATCAGAGAAATAAAGTCCTTTTCTTGAGTCAAAAAATTCCAAGATCAAAATACTAAAAGAATCGCTCGATGGGAAGAGCAGTGTATTAGAGTGGCCTATCTTCAAAGATGAAGATGGAATTTTCACCCGAATTCCAGCGAGAACCCTGATGACCGCGGAATGTAACCAAAGGGAAAAGGCTACTACGCGAAGAACCGCTCGCTGCCTTTTCTTCGCGAATAACATGTGCGCGGATAGCCAGGAAAAGAGAAGCGAGCTACCATCGCCTACCTCCCTGTTTTTACCGTCCAAGACAGGCCGTATGGAGTACAGCCAAGTGGTACCGCCATGCAAAGGTTCGAATCCTTTTACTACAGATTATGAACACGCGATCGGATCTGTCAAGCGGCTGAGTGCAGTCCCTGAGCCCTGCTTGTAGCGAGCCAAAAGTTTGGCTGCTTGTAGCAATCCCTTCCAACCAGCCAACCCGCTATGCCGCCCTTCTTCTCTTGTTTCAGCATCTCTTTCGGTCGATTGTCCAGTTGTGGATTTTCCAGTTAAAGCTGCTGATGCCCTATTCTCCTGACCTAGGGGTTTGGAAAAACAAGCATACTTGTTTTTTCCTTCCCCCTCCGAATCTAGGACTGTGAACAAATTAGTCTTCAGAATCCCCTATGTTGTAATGGTTGGGGCCGCAGAAGAAGGTGAGTTAAAGAAAAGTACATGCGGGGTAATTAATATTTTTCTTCTTGTAGTTGTTTATTGTAGTCCATGTAGTTCTTGTTGTAGTTCTGGTTGTTTTTGAAGTTCTTGTTAATGATCCCATATCCCAAACTTTTCTTACCAAAGCATTGATATCGATTCGACTTTAAACCTCAACAAACGTATCCCTTTTATATCGGGAAGATATATATATATACCGAATCAAACCTCAACAAACGTATCCCTTTTATATAGGGAAAGAATATATAGATACACACGTCCTTTAGAATCCTTGTAGTGTACGCAAGGTTAGACTCCTATTACAATTCGTATTCGTATATAATACTACAATTCATATATATATATATGTTCAACTAGCCAGTTATATAGAAAGTAAGTTAGCAAGAAATTAAAACATGGCATCGAGTGGTAAAAAAAGAAAGTTGTTTTCAAGAGAAAGAAAGAGAAAGAGAAAAAGAGTGACATTAAGAGATAATAGAGAGGCAATTACGTCAGGCAAGAAGGAGAAGAAGATTGAAGGGCAGTCATCAAGTTCAAGTTCAAGCTCATGGTCCGATCTTCCTGAAGATATCATATGTTTAATCTTGAATCGTCTCCATTACATCGATCAGATACGTTTCCGAGCAGTATGCAAGGGTTGGCGAGAATTAGCAGACGGTCGAGGAGTCAAATCTCTTGATAAATTGCCATGGATGATGACCATCGGTGATTCAATTAACTCATATTACCTCTTCGACCCTTCTGAGAAACGAAAATATACCATTCGAAACAGTATGTTGAATGATGCTCGGGTTCTTGCTTCCAAACAGGGTTGGGTCCTTTTCACGGAAGAAACTATCACCACGGATGCACTCTTCTTCTACACCCCTTTCACCGATCAAATCATTCGACTACCAAAACTGAACATCAACCTTCCCACATATTATGCTACAACATTTACTACCAGTCCAGTTTCACCAAATTGTGAGATATTTACAGCGATAATAATAGACAAAAAAATTATTATCAGCATGTGCAAACCTGGAGATAAAAGATGGAAAGAGTTTGTATTTCCAGCGGGCGCCTATGAACTGATTGACGATATTGAATATCTACACGGAATTATCTACTGCAGTTTAGATCATGCTGCTGCTATCGGTGCGTTCAACACTAGACGAAAATGCTGGAAAGTTCTACATCCAGCTCCTTTATATAGGGGCAGATACATGGAAATCGCATGGGTTGATTTGATTGAGTGTAATGGGAATTTATTAGCTGCATTATACATTGCCGATTGGAAGAGATGGAGAGTTTTCAGGCTGCATTATACTGATTACTCACACATGATGACAGACTACTACTGGCTGGAAATTTCACATAGGGACTGGTTGGAAACTGAAAAGATTGATCATAAATCATTGTTCTTGGATCATACTGCATCTACATATCGAATATTTGCACCAATTAATAACTACTTCTTGAGGTTTAGATGTAAATTTGATCGCAGCAAATTCAAGAATACTTTGATTTGGCCTCTTCAACCAACATCATCGATCATATGATATTTATATATTTTAATATATATGTATATATATGTAAATCTTTGTTATCCATTTAAAATATATTTATCATTTGTTTAACATTATTAAATGAAATTATTTAAACATAATTTATGATTTATTTGATACAAATACATAAATTATGCTTTTATTTATAAAAATACAAAATATAGGGATCCAGATGTTCCTATCCCTTTTATCTAAATCACACTCTTTTAGAGTTTCTGACGATTTAGTACACACTGCAATCAATTACAAGCGGCTTCTATTATTGATGGGATAGATTTGTAGTGACTCAACGGCTGTGATTGTAGGACACCTTAATATTTTATAACAGAAAAATAAAAAAGAAAAGGATCATCGGCTGCAAATTTGTTGGGACGCTTCCGTTGATCAAATAAATCATGTGGTGTTGTGAAAATTTCCCTTTTATTTGTTTCTTAATTATTTGTAAAATAAATTTCTATTTAAGTATTTATCAATAAAAATTAAAAAAATTTAATATTCATATGTATAAAATTAATGAGATTAAAATCAGTCAAAAAAATTCTTATATTGAAATAAGTTAATTAGTTCTCGCTTGTAAATATTTATCAATATAAATGATAAATCAATCATATTATTGATTATTTTAGGGAAAAAAAAAAGGGTCATGGCCCTTAATCCATCTAAAAAAGGAAGGCTCATTAATTCTTTGATAGACCCATATCTATTACTTTTTACACCCTTCAAGAGTAAAAGTATTGTTATTTACGTCGAAAATGGAACTTTTCTGTCTGCTCCAAATATATTGGACCTGATAACAGTTAAGAATGAAGCATAGAAAGTTATATAAAACTAAGATCGGGCTTTGGATATGTGTTTTGGACCGATTAATACGATGAAAGACTTGGCCATCAGTTAATTATGTAAACATGAAATTAAAAAAAAAATGTTTGAGAGGCTGCCTGCTGACTTAAAAGATCTCTCTTTAGTGTGATTAGAGGTGGCCTCACCACGCAAATGGTTAGGAAAATTTTTCAGTCATAGATAGGATTCACATTAAATATGGAACTTTTATCTATTATTAATGAAGTTCATTATATTAGTGTAGAGGTTAACTTTTCTTCTCATTAAGGGTATAATTTTCTACATCTTGAGAACAAATATCGCCTAAATTTAAGTGCAGATGTCCAAGACAGTGTTAGACAACTTAGACTCGAATTAATCAAGACTCCCAATTCTTAAAAATTTTCAACTTAATGTTGGTATATTGTACATATAATATGTAATATTAAAAAAAAATGGCAAACAAACCAAGCTATGTTTCAACAGACTCACGTGCTGGGCCGATTCAGATACATATAGTAGTCATATCAAGTCAAACTTGTAATACCCGTATTTTTCTTTTAAAGATTAAGATAAACATATATGAAGTTATGTTTATTTGTATAATGGAAAATATTTATTATTTAGGGAATTGAAGAGTTTTATGTATTTTGACTTTTGGTTGGAGATTATTTAAGTTGGGGTGAATAGTTTTGATTTTCAAAAGAAAGAAAGTTAAGCTATTAATTATTTTGTTGAGGGAGAAAAATTAGAAAAAGGAAAGGTTAAGGTCTTAATTGATATTAAGAGGTCAAATTTAATTTTGATTTGTTTTTGATTTTCGGTTTCGCAAGTTTTGGAAGAAGAGAAAGGAGGAAAAAGAAAGGAAAGGAAGAGAGAAAAAGAGAAGAACGAAAACGAAGAAGAGTGTGAGAAAGAGCACATAGAGAGAAGAAGGAAAATGAAAGAGGAGGTAAGGAAATAAGAATTGAATATGAAGATAGGTGAGGAAGAAGAAGAAAAGAAAAGAAAAATTGGTGGAGAGAAAAGAGAGAGAGTTTGTGATTTTTTTTGAGAAAAAGCTAGTATTTTGGATAGGGAAATGATGAGTTTTGGGTTTTAAGTGATTGTATTTGTTAACCCAAGTCCCGATCTGGTGATTTTGCCCGGTAAAACTCGCCGGAAACAGCAAGCTTGGAAGAATTTCCGTTCAGTGGACCTATTTGGAATATTTCTAAAATTCAGGCGAGTTTCTGCAATTATGTTGGGTTAGTTTGTTAAGTTTCTGAATAGTTTGAGCTTTAGATAATTTCTAATAATATGTGGTCAGTTTCGATATTTTAAATTATTGATGGGTCAAGGTGCAATTTATTATTTTTATAAATAAGTAATATTTTTAGGAATTTTATTATATGTAGTTTAAATCATGGATTAATATTGGGGAGTAATTTGAGGGAAAAAGAAAAGTCAACAGAAGAGTAGAAATTATTATGCGATATTCAGGTAGGTGTTTATGTGCATTTGGTGATTTTTTTTTATAACTGAAAAGTAGGGTATTTTGTTATAATTAAAGTTTTTGGAGGATTTGGTGTGAAATTCAAAATTCACGTGATTTATGATTGAAATAGTTATATACGTAATTTTGGTATTTTGTTCATTTATGAATTAATTGAATTTTCATGTAAATTGATGATATGAATTCATTGAAATATGTTATGGTTTGATTGTGTGTTATTATGTAATCATAGATTACATTAAGTATAAGTTGAATTGTAGTATGGATGAATTAAATTATATTATTGTTGAATTATATGTTATGATATAATTTATGAGAATTAAATTATGAATAAATTGTGTCGATGAAATAAATTGCGTTGGCTTGACATGAAATTTAATTTATAAATGTTATATGAAAGTAGGTAAGATGTGTTAAACATGATGATATGTTAAAATATAACATGATATTAAATTTATGTTGAGCAATTATTGGTTTATATTTATGTGAAATGATTATTATTTGATTTATGATTGATTTGTTAAAGAATACGTTGAAATGTGATGTGAAAAATGAAAAGAGATATTATGTGTGAGAATTCATTGTTTATATAAAAATGAATATTAAATGAAGAATTATGATTTGTGATTAATTGAAGCACCCCACAAATACCCATCCCCCAGTAATGATAATAGGTCCTTGGGACCCATGAAAATGTACGTACATAATATGATATGAGCTCCCCAGACGAGGATACGAGGCCGTTGGGTTGAGCATGAGTATGATATGATATTAGCTCTCCGGACGAGGATACGAGGCCGTCGGATTGAGCATGTATAAGATATGTTATTGGCTCCCCAGACGAGAATACGAGGCCGTTGGGTTGAGTATGGTATTTCCCCCGCTTGTGCGATGATGTTTTCCGCCAAGCATGATTTTCCCCTGGGTACTAGTTGGGTGCAAGGATAATTGAATTGCTATAAGTGTTCTTATTAAAGAAACTATGCATGCATGTCAAAATGAATAATGGTAAGATGATTAATATAGGTTATTCGTGAGGAAGATGTTATATTTATACATGCAAGTATGAATAGCTAATGTGATACATATATACATGCAAATAAGAACGACTATTGTTTTATTTATGCTTGCAAGTATGAATTAAAATATATTTGTGAAAGTATGAATGAATTATAATGATGGTTAAGCATGCATGCATGAAATATGATGAAGAGTACATATTACGATATTGTTGTTTAATTTATGCATACAAGTTTGAATTGATTGATGTTTGTGAAAAGTGGTGAATTAACGCTGGAGGATCTAATTAATAAGTTTTCAAATCAAGTTAAATAGGTACTTGTTTATTTATATTATATTTATATTTATAATGAGAGAAAAATATGAAATATATGTAGTAATTTTATAAATGAAATATTTGATGGAATTGTTATGTTCAGAATATAGTAAAATAGTAAATATGAATACAGATATGAAATAACTTGGGAATTGAAATGTACAGTGATCATGGATGTGGGCAACGTTATTTATTGTGATAGTCCTTGAAATAGTGTCTAGAAGTACACAAGAGTTCTATTAATGAAATTGTATTGATGAAATAAGTATATGTATGATTTATGTTTAAGGAAGTTGATTATTCATTTGAGATGAATTTATGAATTATGAGATTCTGTTTGAATTATGGAATTATGATATTTTGTTGGCTTTATCGTTGAGATTCACAAAATATTAATTTGTAGATATTAAATGAATAAATGTGTTCATATTATTATATGAATATTATTTTGAATTGTTATTATGAAAATAATTTTATATGGATAATTATTTATTTTTCTCAAAAATTAAAATGCATTTGTATGTAAATACCTACTGGGCATTAGCTCACTCCTACTTTTCAGATGCTAAGTAATATGGGGAAAAGTTTTGTTAAAGGATAATTGATACTCCAAGAAGGTGATTTTGTATTTGGAACATGCGTCAATGAATAGATATTTGGAGCAGTATGACAGAAATTGAATGTTTTTACAAGGCATGGTTATAGTATGATTAATGAAATTAGTATTTGAATACTATAGGTTTTTAAAGTTGGTTTTATGTTATTGAACAAATGAGATGAGACAGCTTGTTTTCTATTTTATTGAGATTGTATTTATAATTTTTAAAAATCGAGGATTTTGTATTTGGACATATGTTTGTTTTATAGTGGAAATTGTATAAGTTTTATAAAGAGAAATATTGTCATTTGAGGAAGGATTGTGATTTTGGAAGTTTAAAGTTTTTCGTAGCACCCTAATTCAGTGTTATTTTTATAATGTTGGGTTTTGGGTTGTTACAAAACTTGTATCCAAATCTTTGAGCCTGACACAGCCCAATATAGGGCGCGTGCTTAGGCTGGCATACGAGCTGTACTAAGCCGGCCCGTGGGCTAATTTGGCTTTGACTTTTTTTACTTTGAAAAATTAATAAAAATTTTATATTGATGGGAATCGAACAAAAAGCTTTAAGATAATATTATATTAACAGTATCACTGAGTAACTTACAATTATTTGTAAAATTATTTTAAACAAATACTTTTTAACAAGCATACGTTTTTAATTTATACTAATAAAAGTAATATTTAAAATTGTTATATTGATAAAAAAAATTCTAATATAAGATAATTTATATTTAATATTTATAATAACTATTATTATAATTAACAATAATGTATTAATCATTTTATCTTTAATAAATTTAAATTATTATGTTGATATAACAAAATTTATTTTAAAGGGGTTTTAATACATACCTTCCATAAAGTTTGAGACTTTAACACTTAGATGGAAAGTTTGAGGAAATGTACACTTACCTCTCCTGGACCATTAGTTGACCATCTATTTTTACTTAAATGACTATAATATTTTTATTTATTTTGAAGTCAAATTTAAAAAATTTAATTTTAATTTATTTAATGTTTAAAAAATTAAAATAATTAAAATTTTAATTAACAATAATTTTGATTTATATTTATTTAAAATTAGTAATTTATTATTAATATTTTTTTCAAATTTCTATCGTTACTTAATTTTATTAAAAATTTTGTACAAACTCGAAAACCTAAATTTATTTTACGAGTTACAAGATTGATATTGAAGCGTGAATTTAATGTGAATATGTATGACATAAATATTATATTAAAGAATTTTTGTAGGAATAGTTAAGTTGATAAAGTTATGGAGTTGTTTGATAAAAAATTAAAAAAAAATAGTTAATACCAGAGAATTTGTGAAAAAAAAAAAGAGTAAGAAAGACGACTACTTTGCATATTAGAATTTGAGATTTTGATAAATATGACACATGAATAAAAATTAATTAAATTATTATTAATTAAATTCTTAATTTGAATAAATTTTAAATAAATATAAACTAAAATTATTAGCTTAAATTATCGTTAATTAAATTCTTAATTTTATTAAATATTAAATAAATGTAAACTAAAATTATCAAATTAAATTATCATTAATTAAATTTCTAATTTTAAATAAATATCAATTAAAGTTATTGTTAATTAAATTTTTAATTATTTTAATAATTTTAAACATTAAATAGATTAAAATTGAATTTCTTAAATTTTATTTTAAACCTAACAAGGGTATTATAGTCATTTAAGTAAACATAGATAATCAATTAATAGTAAAAAGGAAGTGTGTATTTTCTCAAACCTTCCATCTAAGTGTTAAAGTCTCAAACCTCATGAAAAGTATGTATTAAAACCCTTTATTTTAAATTATAAAATTATTTTATATAATATAAAATTCTCTAAAACGAAGAATATAGTAATCAAATTCTAAATATCACAAACTTAGTATTAAAAAAGTTAATAAAATCATAAAAATAAAAATATTGTATATAACATTAAAAATTATCTAAATAAATTATATTTGTGAAATATTATATTATAGAATAGTGCAAGTGACTCATGTCGTTTTTTTATTTAGGATTTCAATATTTATATAATAATTTATTTATATAATAGGCTCTATTAAATTTAATATAATTTTAAATAAATATTAAATTTATTGATTTACATATTGCTATCTGTAAGTATGATTGGTCAACCATTTTAGGTTAAAGATATTGGCGAAGTAAGAGCGGTCATTGAAGTTGGCCCATCATCCCCCTGCGGCTACTTTCATGTCGTTTATAACTACTTACATATTTCATCTTCCTTTTTTTTATAAATCTTAATTTTACCAAAAATAAAATAAAATTAAGAGCTCATTTAATATACTATTCAAGTATGATTTTTATGTTTTTGAAAATAAAAAAATAAAATAAAATTCTAAAAAAAATCATTTGTCTAACATTATACAATAAAAGATATTTTTTTATTTTTCACTTCGCAAATTAAATTCAAGTTTCTAACTTTTAAAATTCTTGTACGTATAATGTTTATATTATAATATAAATTTTAAGATTTTTAATTATTTTATTTATAATATTTCTCAATATCATCTCTAAAAACTAAAAAATTCTACCTAATATTTTTTTACTCTTTGCATACATTATTTAATTATCTATTATATATATTTCCATCAAATTAAAATATATTTTTCTTCATAAGTTCTTAAAGAGTAACAAAAAAAAAAGTATATCAATTACATACTACATTTAACACAATTTTGTATAAATATATTTAATATAATAATTTAAATTAATCAATATTATTTATCATTACTAAAATTTTAATATAAATTTATTTTTAAATTATTTGTTAGAGCTTAAAACTATAAGTCTGGAAAAATATTTGTTATCTCCCTATTGTATAGACTAACTACTTAAAATTTCTCTAAGACTTAAAAAATACCTGTTACCTACTTACTTTTATGTTTTTTCTGACTTGACCCTTATATAAACTAGCTTAAAGCGTTAAATCGAATCGAACTTGAACCAGCAAACTAAACCTATGAATTGTTAAACCAAACCATTATTTTAAATTCAAATATATATATATAATAATTTATAATTTTTAGCTTAAATAATAATTTTAATAATTATATTTTTAATTATGATTTTAGTTTAGATATAATTTTTAAAATTATAATTAAAAATAATTAGAAAATTATTAAAATTTTTTTAAGTTAAAATTATTCCTAAATTAATAGATAAATCATGTTTAAAATAAGTTAATAATTAAAATTATATAAAATAATTATAATTATTAAATTTGAATTATTTCTAATAAATATATTTAATTATAATAATTTAGTTTTTTAAAAATTAATTTAAAATTTTCAAAATATATATAATTTTTAAATATAACTATTATTATTTAATTTTTAAATTTTTATAATATCAATTTGATTATAATATGCTTATTTTTAAAAAAATTTAAATTTAAAAAATATATTTAATTTCTATATAATTATTATTTTTTAAAATTCTCATATTGAAATAAATTAATTGGTTTTCACTCGTAAACATTTACCTATATAAATGATAAATCAATCATATTAAGGTAAAAGTCCTTTTAATCCAAAAATTTAACTAAATACTCTTATAAGTCCTAATAGTTTTAAAAATACCCTTAAAAATTCTATTTTTTTATAAAATATCTATTATATCCTTATACATAATATTTAATAAAAAACTAATAAATTTTTAAAACATAATAAAAGTTCTAGCTTTATATAAATTATATTTATGTAAAATATATTAATTAATAAATAAAAATATTGGTCATTATATAATATATTAACAAAATAATTTTATTTTAATTTATTATAAGAAATTAAATAATAACAAATTACATATTCGTAATTACTAAATATTAAATACAACTAAAATATAAAGTATTAATTTATTAATAAAATATAGATTTATAAATCTATTTGTTTTACAGTATAATAAATATTATGCTTATATTGTAATTTACATAAAATACATATATAAAAAATATAATTAAAATAATAATAAATAAAAGTTATAATATATTAATAATAATTATATAAAATATGTACTATAAGATAATTATTTTATTTATTTATTAATATATTTTACATAAATATGATGTATTTTATAAAATTTTAAAAATTTATTAATTTTTTACTAAATATTATATATAAGGATATAATAGATATTTTATAAGAAATTAAGATTTTTAAGAATATTTTTAAAATTATTAGGACTTATAAAAATATTTAGTTAAATTTTTAGGACTAAAAAGACTTTTAACTATCATATTATTAATTATTTTAGGGAAAGGAAAAAAAAAAGGGTTATGGCCCTTAATTTATCAAGAGAAGAAAGGCCCATTGATCCTTTGATGGACCCACAGATATTTAATGATAAATCAATCATATTATTGATTATTTAAAAAAAACAAAAAAAAAGGTTATGCCTTTAAGTTGAAAGGCCCATTGATCCTTTGACAAACACACAGACATTACTTTTTACACCCATTCCGAGTGAAATTGTTTACCCTAAAAATGGGACTTTTCTGTCTGCCCCAAGGATATTGGGCCTGATTAGAACTTGAATAAAAATGGACCACAGAAAGATATTTAAAAGATAGGGGAATTAACACATACCTCTCCTAAGGTTTGAGAAACCTATATTTAGATGGAAGGTTTAAAAAAACCTACATTTACCTCCCCTAGACCATTAGTTGACCGTTAGAAGACCGTTAGAATTAAGGGTATTTTTGGACATTATTATTTTTAACTTATTACATAATTAATTCCCATAAAATATTGCATTATTGTTCATATAATAATACCATTTTACATAATATGAATTAGTTTTATTTTCTATAATTTTAAAAAAAATTCTAAATTTAGAATTAATATTTAAAATTTTTGTAAAATAAATATAGTATATCCATGTACTCATTTAATTAAATTATATTTTGTATTATTTTTTGTTAACTTAGTGCACATACACATGAAATAAGTATAATTTTAAAATTGTTATTAACTTAAAAAAATTTATGATTGTGATCAATAATAATATTAAACATGTAAATTCTACTTATAAATTAATATAATAGTATTATTTTGTTTATATATATTTTATATGATTTTTCATATAATTTATTTTAAAATTTCATTCTTATAACTTGAAATCTTGAATAATTAATAAACAATAATACAATATTTTGTAGGAACTAATTATCTAATAAGTTGTAAAATAATTAAATTGATAAAATATCTAAAATACCCTTAATCCTAACGGTCAACTAATGATCAACTAACGGTCTAGGGGAGGTAAGTGTGGGTTTCTTCAAACCTTTCATCTAAGTGTAGGTTTCTCAAACCTCAAGGGAGATATGTGTTAATTCCCCTTAAAAGATATATTTTAAAAAATTTTATTTATAATGTTTCATAGAATAATCTCTAAAAGTAAAATTGCAAAAAAAACTCTAGCTAATATTTTTTTTCTACTCTTTATATACATTATTTGATTATATATTTTAAAGATATATTTTAATTTATATATATAAAAGAGAAGGAAATCTAAGAGGTTTTGTTTTTTTATGTTTTCTTTATTCTATAACTTTTTTTTCTAACAATTGCTATTAGAACTCAAATTATATGAATACGTAATTTTATTTGTAATGTATGCATGAGTGCCTATTGCATTATTTTTATTTTACTTATTTATTTTTATGAATAATTATATTTTATCATGTGAAATTTTATGCATGGATCATTGTATAATTTTTTAAGATTTAATTAATTTTTTAATTAGATTAAAAATTTGTAAACTCATAAAAGGTATAGACTTAATGTGATATCTGTTTATTTTATTTTATTTTTTTTTAATTTATGTAACATTTGGCGAATCTTAGAATTCGAATGGGGGGAAACAAAATAAAACGAGCAAAAGTAGCGCCAAAGCAACAACTTTGTTCCTACGAGCGCCCAAGGGGCATCAAGGTCATTTTGGGCCTTGGAGTCCCAATCGCCAAAAAGGACTAGGGTCCTTTTTTTTTTTAACATTTGGGCTTCCGTGAAATTTTTAAAATAAAAAAAGAACTCTAAAAATTGGACTACTTACTATAATTTGTATTAAGTTCAAGAAATATTTTTGAACTCATAAATATTTATTTTATAAAAATTTATTGAAATGGGTTTATTGTAAGCTTCAAAAGACTTTTGTTTTATTGGGTTTGTGAATTTATATGTCTTTGTAATTTTTTAATTAATTATTTAAAATTATAATTAAATATCTTATGGAACCCAATAATTAATTAACTTTTAAAATTCTTTTTAAGCATAATATTTATTTAATCTAAATTTTAAGATTTTTAACTATTTTATTTATAGTATTTCTTAGTATCAATATTTTCTGTATCAATGTCAAATTATTTAGGATTGTCAAATTATTTATGATTGTTTCTGTTCTATCTTCATGTTGTTTAGATATTGTTTCCTTTTATTGTTTACGCATTGACTTGTCTTCATTGTCCGCAAGTGGATTATCACATATGTATGGCTTACTCGAACTTCTTGTTGAGCTCCTAGAAATTAAATTCACCTTTTAATTAATTTTTTTTATTGTTAAAAATCATGAATTAAATTAATTATTTTAAAAAAAATTACTTAAGGTAAAAGTAATTTTAAACAGTTAAAAGTTATTTTTGATATTTGGTAAAAAATTTTAAAAATCACTTTAGATAAAATCAAATCATCCTACAATAGATTTTGAGAAATAGGAGAATAGTTATTTTTTTAAATTTAATTTTGAAAAGCAATTTTAATTTTAAGTATAATATTAAATATATCCATTTAAATTATCGAAATTCAAAATTAACCTTACAAATAATTCTTAAATTTCAACTTTAATTGAGAAATAAAATTATTAAATTTAGAATTTTCTGTTTTCATTACTTTTTTATTTTTATTATTAGTTTTGATATATATATATATTTATAAATTATTTTAAGTAAGCATATATTATATTATATTATATACTTCAAATAATTTTTATTTGTTACCATTTACTATGTATATTTTAGTCATTTTTATTACTATAATATTTTAAATAATAAATTTATCAAACGCACAAAGTTGATTTTTAAGTTCATAGCACTTTTAAAAATAAAATTAACCAACTGTTAGACTGATTTTTTTAAATCTGATTATTTTTATAGTATAGCAAAAGCAAATTTTTTTGAATTCACAACAATCTCAAACTGCCCATAATGATTTACATATATTTAACTTATATACATAATATAAATTATTATAAATACATATGACAACATTTATTTATGTATATTTAATTAATTTATATTATTATTGTATAATCTTTCATCTGCTTACAATTTCCAAGAGAGAAAGACTAAAAAGGTCAATAATACACAATTTTTGGAGTAGGAATTTCTTTTAGTTTCAATTTAATAGGGGTGGAATGGAGTTTAAAGTTTGTATGTAGGTGCTATAATAATAGTACTATCTTAGATTAATTTATAGATGCTTATTTTTTTTTAATATTATCATACCTAATATAATATAATTCAAATTTATAAATAATGGAAAATTGAATAATAATTAAAAATATATAATGTGGTTCTATTATAAAAGTAGATATTGAATATATTTTTTTGTAAAATTATTTCTATAACTAAAATTTATTAAACACAAAATTTTTTTATCACTGCCAAATTATTTAGGATTGTTTATGTTATGTCTTTATACTATTCTAGTAGTGTTACCTTTTATTGTTTACGTATTTAATTATTGTTGCGTGTAAATTAAACGAACGCAAGTGCACGCGTCGCAAGTAAGTAATATAATGATAAGAGGATGTCGATCCTACGAAGAATGTAATCCTATAATTACTGAAGGTGATTAAATTACGAATTTATCTAAAGAAATCGAAATATTTTTGGTTGACAAGATTAAAATTAAGAATTAAACAAATAATTAAAGAATTCAACTAATGGAAATATCTAGGGCTAATGATTTATCGTATTTGGTCGCATCAACTTCTTCAATTGATGTTGTTATAATTTAAAACATGTGTTGCTAGTTAATTATCCTAATTTATTCGATTGTCTCTCTCGAGATCACTCAAATCTATTTTGCATCTAAAGCTTCACTATATCTCTATGTGAAATTAATTAAACAAAAATACATTACAAATGGTGATAATTTCTAATCAAATTACACAAACCATATTAGTATATCTCTATCTAACATGCAATTTATGGTGTTTATCACATAGTCTAGATATGACGTTCATTCTCAAATTCCATCAATCCATAATTCATCCAAATATTAGTCAAATATCCAAAAGTATTAATTATCATAATAAACACTCAACACACAATCTCAAATCAATTTAACAACACAATCTTAGAAATTGATGCTTCAAATAAATTAGGGTAATCTTCAATTTACCCCCAACCATTATTGACAAACATCAATTCACCTCCAAATTTATCAAAAGTCCTCATTCTACCCCCAAACGTTAAGTTTAACATAACCCTTAAATATTACCATTGACCATAACTTATTTATTAAAATACGATTATATCTCTATCAAATTTAAAAATATTTTTTCTCATTTAAAAATACCATTATTGAATTTGATACTTATATTAAAAATATTTTTAAATGAGAAAAAATATTTTTGAATTTGATAGGGATATAATCGTATTTTTATAAATAAGTTATGGTCAATGGTAATATTTAAGGGTTATGTTAAACTTAACGTTTGGGGGTAGAATGAGGACTTTTGATAAATTTGGAGGTGAATTGATGTTTGTCAATAATGGTTGGGGGTAAATTGAAGATTACCCAATAAATTAAATCATTGCCCTAGAAAATGGGTTTAGCCACACATTAGGTAGAATTCAAATTCACAAATCATAAATTCAACAATTAATAATATGAATTCAAAATTCACATATTTGTTTAATTCACAACAATAAATTGAAATAAAGAGAAAGAGATAAACTAGAATAGGAGAGCTTTTCATTTTCATCCAAATTCGAATTTGCTGTTTCTTCCAAATTCTTCTTCTAACCTATTCTTATTCTCCTCTTCTTTCTCTCCCTTTTCCTTCCCAAATCTATCCCAAGAAATGACCAACCCCTATTTCCTTCCCTTCTCTCTCTTTTTAAATCCAAAATTCAACCATTATTGGGGGTGCAAGACGCCGTGCAGTCGCGCGCCTTAATGGCTTGGCCGTGCACCTGATTCTGCCCAGAAGTATCTAGAAATTCAATTTGGTTGACAAATATCAATTGAGTCTCTGTACCTGTAATTAACCAGATAGTAAGTTGCAGTTTTAGACTTCATTGCACTTCAGTCTTGATTTTGCTGCACTTTAGTCCACCTGGGTAGAACGCAGTGTGCGATCACGCACCCTGCTTCAGCTATAGGATCCTCTTTCTCACATGTATTTGAGATTTATCCTTCTACTGTGATAGTTCTTCATTTTACTCCTGATTTTGTTGCATTTTGGTCCACCATGTTCTTATGCTTCGGTCTCTTTCTTTTTAAGCTAAATTAATCATTTTTGAGCTCAATTAATTTTTAAAATTTAAATTTATCATTTTCTGTACAAAACAACCAAAATACATTAAATCCAACAGAAACTTGAGGATTAAACAAACAATTGAAGTTTAGAAGTAAATGATTAGTCCGTGTTTTACGCACTTATCAATTATCTTTATTGTTTACAAATAGATTACCATATATGTATGGATTTCTGGAAATTCTTGTTGAGCTCCTAGAATTTTCCTAACTGCTGCCTTCACAATAACTCTTCTCTTGTTGGTTTCTAAAATGTGAAATAACGATAATGTGGTAATTGAGTGGAATCGATTTGATGGGTGATCGATTTGGTTTTTAAATTTTTTAACGAACTACTATTATATAAGGGTATAATTGTTATTTTTAATAAATTAAAAATTTTTATGGATATTTTTAAATTATTAAGACTGATTGTGTTAATAGTTTAAATTTTAAAAACTCACAAGTTATTATGATAAATCTTGTTAGTAATGGAGGGGGTATTGGGAACATTTTTGAAACAACAGGGGAAAACATGAATTCTTACTTTTTAAATTTTAAAAAGTGCTGAAATATATTTGATATGATGTACAAGAATGATAAAAATATTTGTTTGATTAAAATTGTTTTTAAAAATAATTTTATATTAAAATTTTAGTAATAATAAACAATGTTGATTAATTCTAGGGATGGCAGGTTGTGTATAAAAATTATATTTATATATGTCGACTAATTATTTTTTCTTAAATTTAGAGAGGATAATGTAAACATTATTTTAATTTTAAATGTTTGATAAATATAATAAAAAAATAATAATTTTGTTTAATAATTTTAAAGAATCATATTTATATTAATATATAATTTGTTTAAATAAGATTATTCGGTTAGACGTAAATATTTGTTTAGACACGATTAAATAAAATTATGATGATTATAGATAAAATTATAAATAACTAAATATTAAATAAAATGATTCCTGTTAAAAATTTAATATTTATAAAATATTTTTTTTAATTTATTTTTAAAATTAAGTACTAAGCTATCGTTAATATTAATTTAATTTAATTAGTCAGAAGAAATAAACTTTTATTTTTAATTTATGATTTTTAATAATAAAAAATATTTAATTAAAAAGTGGATTTGAAGTGTACTTAGTTAAGTTGAAACTTGGCAATTACTATGACCCCACCGAAATTGAAAATGTCGTTATCTCTAATTACAAGGTTGGATCACCCGACCCGATCCGAATAAAAAATAGGTATAAAATCTTTCCCGCTTGTTAAAAAAATTTGAATTTTGTTCCATTACTCAGAGGCAGAGAGAGCTTCGCATGTAGAAATAGAAATTTGAGATTGTAAATTTGTAAGTAAAATGGCTCGTCAGTTTGTTTTTCCCCCAAAACCTACCAGCCCTGGAAGAAGATGAAGATGAAAATCGTCTCTACGCTCAGAACCCCATCGACATCACCGCGATGCGTACCTCCGAAATTGAAGAATTCGTCAAAGGTAATTTCTCTCCTGTTTCAATTCCACTAATTCACTTAAATAATCAAATAATCTTGTCATTTACTCCCCAAATGAAACCCTAGATTATGGTTAAAGGCATTTATGTATTTTCTGTTTTTTACTTAATTGGAACTTTTTAGGGTTTATGCGACAAGGAATTAAATGTTTTAAGTAATTTCGAGTAGGTGTTTATCCTCAAAGCACTCTGAGTGAAATTGGCTGATTGACTGCCAAAATTGATTTCAACCAACATTGAAATTCTAGCATCCCACTTTGGAGGGGAATCATATAAAATAAGGAATGCTCTTATCGGGATATTAGGAGAGGCATTCAAGGACGTTGAGGGTGAAGTCAGTCGTAAATTTGTTTGTCTAACAATTAAGCAAACCATGTTGGAAATTTTGCTTGAAAGGTGTTGAGATGTTTCAGCCTAGAGAAGAAGCTGGGTTCTTCAGCTTTGGGCTGAATTAAGTGAAGAGCATTCTGTTTCAGTTGGTTTGTGGAATGAGATTGCTGAAGTTGCTGACAGCAGGTTGGAGGATAAGAGTGCAATTTTTAGAATATTGGCATCAAAACTTACTTATCATGATGCTGCAGCATAATCCATTTGGCCCACAACTTCGACTAGCTTCATTTGAAGCAACTTTAGATGCCTCCATAACATGATGCTGCTGGTAAATTATTAATTTTTGTAATTCCCAAGTGAACTAAATTACAGATCATGATTTCTGAGCACTGTGTTTCCTCTTTGCAAGTTCTTCCACTGTTGCAAATTGTTAAAAATGCTGAAAAGTTAGACCACAGTGGGAGGCTCACACAGTCAATTGTGGACCTGTTGTGTGCTTGAACTGCGCTTGTGGATAGTCGGAATTATTTAATAGATGAATTCAACGAAGAGCATTCTGTTTCAATTGGTTTGTGGAGTGAGGTTCCTGAAGTTGCTGATGGAAGGTTGTGAGGATAAGAGTGTAATTTTTAGAATATCAGTGTCAAAATTTACTGATCATGATGTTGCAGCATAATCCATTTGGCCCTCAACTTTAGATGTTGCCTCCATATAATGTTGCTGCTGGTAAATTGTTAATTTGTGTAATTCATCAATGATTGAAAGTGTGTGTATTTTTATAGTCAACATGGCGCTTTCTTTATTTCGACCTCTCAAAAATGTGGACTTAACTTTAAACAAACCGTAGGCATCAATGCATTTAACTTGCTTTTTCTTTTAGGTTTCTTCTCAAGAAAAATCTATCTATGATGCTGTGAAGAATTCCTTTATTACAATTTATATCAGGAAAGACCAGTAGAAACAGCCAAAGTCTTGCCATGGATTCAAATATAGGAGACCAAGCAGCCATGGAGTTTATCATTGGTGCCTTGGTGTCCAAAAGTGATATATCTATGACCATGGTATGTTCTTTTTAATGTCTCTGGATTATCTTCTGAGTTTGGAAAGATGTGAAAGTCACTCTTGTTTTGGTATACAAACTCGCAGAAGAATACATATACGCAACTCACACAGACTCACACACACAAAAATTTAACCTGTTTAGATGAATGGTTGCCTTTTTAAGCCAATAAAACAGATATTTGTATCTTATAATTGTTGAAAGTATGATGGGAAGTGCAACAGCCAAGTTTGTCAGGCTGTTTTCTTGTGGTTAAAGATTCCATATTACTGGTAATGCTTTATTAATTGATTTTAGGGATTTATTGTTTCATTTACACCAGGGTGTGCAATCAGATTTCGACAAATTTTTCTGAATTTATTTCCTTTTCAAATTGTACCAATCTCTTGCTATGTTGGGATAGAGAATTCAATATGTTAAGCTCCATGGTTCTTGTGAATTGTTAAAGGAGAGTGGTTGCTGCGAACTGAATAAAATGCCGGAACTTTGTTACAAATGAAAAATAAATGCTATTCATAAGTGAACTAAATTACAGATCATGATTATTGAGCACTGTGTTTCCTCTTTGCATGTTCTTTGCTGAAAAGTTTGACCACAGTGGGAGGCTCACAAGGTTGATTGTGGACCTTTGTGTGCTTGAACTATGGTTGTGGATAGTAAGAATTATTTCTTGATTTTTCCCTTTTGTTTGTTCTATTTAAAAAGCCATCTTCGTTATATATTCTTTGCTTGTAAGATATTGGGACAAATATGAGATTTCTTTTGCTTTAATGTTGGTGGAATTACAGAGGAGAAAAGTCGTGCTGCTTTATCTGTCCTTTGCATGTCAGAAAAATCATCAGCTGGAGTTCTTGGTTCACGCTCACAGGAAATTATCGATATTGGGTTTGGTCGTTGGGCAAAAGTAGAACTTTTTTAATTGCTAGGACAGCATGCATTGCGATTAAGAAATTGTCCAAGGAAGACAAGAAAAAACATGGTACGCTGCTGCTGACAGAGTAATAAGTGCTATATATACTATACATCAAACTCCTGAAAACCTAACTGCTGATATTGTGAAAAACTCTCTTAGTTCTATATTCGATTGTGCTGGAAGAGAGTAGGTATGGGATGACATTGACAGTTCAGGCTCCAGCATACTTACCGCAGTCCAGGTAGCAAAACGTGGCAGATATTTATTTATCGTAAGTCATGTTGCAATGAACCAATTAGTAAGTATGAATCCATTGTGAGGAATATCCTGAAACAGAAACTTATAGAGGACAAGATGGTTGTTGATGACCAGAATGTGCATAGCTATGGGGTAGAGTAGTGTTATTGTTTATTTACTGATTACAGCGTTTAGATTTTGGTAAAACCTTTTTGCCCTTATATACTGTCTTGCAGAAAAAGAGTATGAATGCTGAGGTACATCTGGCTGCTATTTTTCACTCAGCATCAACAAATCACCACCAAGGCAAAGTTTTCACTTTGCACTATGTATGGATTATATGCTGGCAGAGGTTCTCTGCTACAAATTCAGCTTCAGGCAACTAATGAAAAGGGAGATCAGCTATAGGTTCTGTAAACATTCATCTTCAGTTTTTTGGCTAAATTTTTTCAACACTGTTTTATCATTTTCATAGTTGGTTAGGAAAGCTGATATAACAACAATTGCAGGCTCCAAAGTGTATTATTGGATTTTCGGATTTCTCATGAGTTAAAGAATATGAAAGAAAGAAATCATGCTGTAAACTAGCTTAGAAAGATGTTCTTTTCTGCTTTTGTCAGTGTTTGTCCTTTATCGAAACTCAAAGCACAACAATTTAAATCATAGAAGGAAAGAATCATTAATCGATTAATCGATTTAAAATCAGCCAAAGGTTTTGGACGAACAGAATTAATATGTTCAGGTTATTGATCATTAAAGAACTTTTACAAATCAGATTACTGAAAACTCTGTCTACTATAAACGAGCCAGTGAAATAGTGGCTAATTCAGGTGTTCGTATGATTTGGTTAAAAGCTAGTACTCAAAAAGCAGAAGGAAAGGGAAAAGAGAGAGAGAACCGGCATTTTTCCATGATGTCTCCATCAGTATTCACGTCACTCTTCATCTCCTATCTCCTCCCTTGGAGTCCTCTGCTTCTTGCTAACCTTCCACTGAAGGTTTGGTTCGGGGTGCTGGGTTCGACCTCGGGTGCGGGTGGAAACGCCTCCTTCATCTTGAAGATAGGCTTATGGAATCAGTAACAAGAACCAAAAAGAACCAAAAAGAAGTACGAGAACGAACAATAATTAAGACAAAAGAAATAAAATGAAGAAAGCTTACCTCTGGACTCACTTTCTTGCACAGCATCGATGACGACAGCTTTGCCCTTTCGTTCACCGTACTGCGCTCTCGCTCGAGTGCGAGCGAAGATGCCATCTTCATTCTCTGCTATCATGATGCTCTTCCCAGATCTTTTCCGTTTCTTCTTTTCGCCATCTTTTTCCAGGAGAAAAGATCTCGTATCTTCCAATATTTCCTCGTGAATCTCTGAAACATATTCCTCCAAGCTTTTTAATTTTCTGTTCAGAGCAGTCAAGAATTCCGATGCTTCTGTGTTGTCCATTGCAGCAGAAGCTTGTAACGCAGAAGGTGCGTGCAAAAATATGTAAACCGGCTGAGATTCTTGTAAGGTGGTTCTCGGTGAATGAAGTAGCAAAGAAGGGAAAGGAGAAAATGAGAGGGAAATCTTCAAACGGTAAGTTAGTTGAAAGATTCCGTCAATTTAAAGCCTGCTTTCTTGAATCTCGATTAAAATATTAAGGAAAATTAAATATAAGTATAAAAATTAATAAAAAAATTAAAAGGCCTTAGAGGCCCAATCGCCAAAAAGGACTTGGGTCTTATTTTGATTTTTTTTACTTTTAATTCAAAATTTTAATCAATTTTATTTTACAATTTTTTGTATAACAAAGTTTATTTTTTTAGTTTTGGGCCTCCAAGATCATTGCCTTCTTTTCTTGACGTTTGGGCCTAAAAGGAAAAGAAGTCTAAAACTGCCTTATTATAATTTGTATCAAGTTAAAAAAATATTTTGGAACCCATATTGATATTCATTTTATAAAATTTATTAAGATGAACTATTGTAAACTAATAAACTTCAAAAAACTTTTGTTTTATTGGGTTGGGGAGCTTATATGTCTTTATAATTTTTTTTAATTAATTAGTTATGATCATAATTAATTATCTTATGGGACCCATTAAGTAACTAACTATTAAAACTCTTTTTAGGCATAATGTTTATATAATCTAAATTTTAAGATTTTTAACTATTTTATTTATAGTATTTTTTAGTATCATCTCTGAAAGAAAAAGAACTCTAACTAATATTTTTTCTACTATTTATATTCGTTATTTAATTCTCTATTTTAAAGATATTTTTTAATTTTTTATTGATATATTTATATTTAGATTTCTTCTCCTGAAAAAAGTCAAATTCCCCTCTCAAAAAATATAATCATAATTATTTTCACAACACTTAAGAAATTTAAATCCTTAAATTTTTTATAATAGGAATTACAAATAACTCATTTTTACTAAGTTATTTTCAATTAATGTATAGAAAAATAATTAAAAAAATATATGAAAAATAATTAAAAAAAATATGTATTCACAAGAAGCTCTCCACCTAGTCCAAAGAAAATTTTTGTTTCCTAAAAAATAAATCTCCTAAATTAAGAGGAACTTTTAACTCTATAAATTCCTCAATTCCAATTTTTTTTAATAATCTAAACAATATTTAACTAAAACCATGTATTTAATTTATATTATTAAAAATATTATTTTATTATTATTATTATTATATTGATAAAAAATAATTTTATAATCTAAACAATTCAAATTTAATAATTATAACTATTATTTTCATTAATAATAATCAATAATAATTTTATCTTTAATAATATTTAAAAATAATTTTAAATTATTGTATTAATATAAAATAATTTTATAATATATATTATTTTAAATTAAAAAGTAATATAAAATTCTCTAAAATGAAGAATATAGTGATCAAAATCCCAAACATCACAAATTTAATACTAAAAACTAATAAAATTATAAAAATGAAATATCATGTATATAATATTAATAATTATCCAAGTAATTTATATTTGTGAAAAATAGTAATTTGTAATAGTAATTGTAAGGCAAAGATAGAGTGGTTAGGGCAACTCATGTCAATTTTAGATTTAGGATTTAAAAAATTTATATAATAATTTAATTTTCTAACAGTTTTTATTAAACTTAATATAAATTTTAAAAAAACATGAAATTTATTGATTTGTATTTAACAAAAATTAGCTTCTAAAATTATAATTTAACTAATAATATTAAAGTTGTATAATTAATTTTTAATATTTTTTACAAATCCCATAATATAAATCAAATTTATTATATCTTTTCAAATAATTATAAATTAATTTTTTATATGTAAAATCATCATTCAACATATCATCAAAATAATATAATAAAAATAAACATTTGATTTTTTCATAAAATAATTGATAACAGTCATCAATTTAATAAACATAAATTATTATTTATTAATCACAAATAAAATATAGTAATTTAATATTATATTTAAAAAAACTAAATAAAAATGATAACTAATTAAATTTATATCATAAGTTAACCAAAAGTTCTAAATATTCATACTATATATAGAATGAGAAATATATAATATAATGTCGATCATATTTAGTAATTTGTATAAATATTATTTTAGTAATTCATAATTTATATATAGTCATTTAATATTATAATAATGAATGAATCATTATAATTATATCAATACATAAATATTTACGTAAAAGTTCTAAATTAAAGCAAATTTTAATTTCAAATTTCAAAATGAAACCTGATAACTGTTGGAACTTCTTTACCATTGGGTTAGGTCATTAATCATTATGGAGCACAAAAATAATACAAAATGTAAATGCTAAAATTCGGTTCATAGTCACGTGTATCCCACATAAGATAAATCTCCAGTCAACAAATACTATTTGCACTAATAAGAAAGCATATCCACGATGGGATAATGATGTCACCTCGATAAGTAACTGAAATTTGTAGTACAAGAGCTTCAAATGGCTCTGGGCTTCCACCTTAATAGCTATCTATAAGACAAAAAAAAGTTAGCAGGCGTTGATGATATTTCTAGCGATCTCCCTCCGACGCTTAAGTCAAGTGAATGTGTATAGGAGAAATAATAAACCGAGAATACAAGCAATCATGTATATGCTTCAAGCAAGAACATAGAGAAATTCTAAACATTATCCAACCCCTTACATGAAGAAGCTCGGGTTTATATAGGTGTGGGAGAGATAGTTCTCCCTCCAAAAATCCCTTTTATGCAACTATTGTACTATGAAGATTGTACTGTCAGTCAGACTTTTATCCTTGTACACTCATTCCATCTTAAAGACACACAAACTCCACTGTCGTTTATCCTAAGTGTCACTTACTCATTGATCGTTGATGGATGAAGCTCAAGTGGCCCTTACTTTTGTCTACACTTGTAATGACTCCTATATCTTCTATATGACATTATAGGTCATGATTAAGACCTTTTTAGCTATGCGACTCATGACTGCAAATCAGGCATTGCAGAACCTACCCATCACACGACGTGTTTTGTGCATGCAGATGGGTAGTATCCAAAAAAGATTAATTTATGGAGATCAAGGCCTAATTTGGTATTCTTTAAAAAAGGGGATTGATTTGATAGTTGTTGTGGTTTTAAAAAAAACACAACTACAATATAATGGAAATTCTAGATCTCAAATATTAATTCAGCAAAATGTTGGTTTCCACTGGAAGACAGTGTTGCCAACAAGTCACTACAATTCCAACTAGATCTTAAAATGTTATTTTATTTCTATTAAAATAATTCAAGTTTTGAGTCTTTTAAAGTTGAGATTCTTGAATTCTTTTAAAAATTAAATTAATATTGTTTGAAATATCATTTTGTTAATTTTAGAACTTATTACTTAAATTTTTTTATTTAAAATTATACATAAATTATATTTAAAAATATTATTTTTGACACTTTATAGTGATGCAAACTTGTTAAACAATTTTATTTTTCAAACGCTTTATTATAATCTCCTTACTTTAAGTATATTTAAAATTTTCTTAAAAAATTATTTTTCAAAAATTACATAGGTGTAAATTAAACTTTTGTTAATTTCTATTCTCATGAGTCGAATTCAAATTTGGTAATTTACATAAATTTTTAAAAAGTTATTACATAAATAATTAGAATGAAATTTGTGCTTAAGTATTTATGAAAAATTTCAAAAGCTTTATCAATTTCATTAAATAAATTAACACTTACAAATACTTTGAAGTGAAAATTGGTAGCCTTTAAACTTTTGCCTTACCTCTTAAGCCAACTAAAAGATAAATAATATAATATCAATGGGACAATGAGGACAATGTAAAAATAAATCCATCCAAGGAGTAGTGTTCTTCTTTGTTAAATTTTGTTAAATCAAGTTAATATAATGGCATTTTAGAAATAAAAATTATAAAAAGAGTATATATATATATATATATATATATATATATATATATAAGAAAATCATGATAAGTTGTTAATTGATTGTCGAAAGATGAGACAATTTTTGTTGTCCTTGTTTTCATTTTTATCGTAATTTTTATTAGCAAGGTTGGAAATAGATATTGACTTTGGGTATTTTCTAAAATTGAACATAATATATTTATTTTTCACTATTTTCATAAAATTTGGACAAAAATACTCCTAATAACCAACTTATCAAAACACAAAATTTTTCATACTTTCTTTAAATTCGAATGTAATTTTTTAATTCATACTTGAAACTAACTCTCAAGTTCAGTGCTTTTGAACTCAAAAGTTAGTTTTGAGTTTGAATGAAAAAATCATCATACTTAAAAATTGCTTTTCGAGTTTAAATATATTAAACTCGAATGTTGGTTATGGAGACATTTTCATTTGAATATTGTGAGATTGGCAAAAAGTAGACACATTATTATTATGTTGTCAAAGCTGAGTTTTGGGGGGAAAAGATGATTATTTTTTTTATTTTAATATCATTTTGATATACAAGATTAAAAGTTTAAATTAAGAAAAAAGCCAAAATAATACTATGATTCTCTCATGTGCAAGAGAGATACCAAAAAATAAACAAGAATTAGGTTAAGAAAGAAGAAAAAAGAAATTAAAAAATAAAATAGAAAAGTAATTAAAATAAAAGAGCTAAATAAGGCTAATTGTAAAGTTTAGCTTCCTTCCTAAGTGATAGTACTTTAGTGGTAGGACTCTGAAATACTACTAAGCAACCTAATAGGGGGTGAATTGAGTTTTTGACAAATATTAATAATAAATTTGAATTCTAACCCACCACACAAAAACACAATATATGCAATAAATATAAGAGATATAGTTAAGAGATTGAACACCAAATTTATAGTGGTTTGACAAATATTTGGCCTACGTTCACTTTTTTAAGGTCCACTTAAAAATTTCACTAATAACAATTTTTGATTTTATCATAATTCAAATTACAACCAAGAGAATTTTCGGGTACCTCTTAAACCTTACAACTATTTGCTCATCCCAAATACTCAAATAACTTGGGTTTATAGTATCCTATAATCTTTACAAGTGTTTGCTCAATCCAAACACTCAATACAAGCTTAACTAAGTGAAGAATCCACTTTTTTCACTTCTTTATAATAAGAAAGATAAGAACACTTACAAATTGATTTTTCATAAGATAAGTAGTACAAATGAGTGTTATTGGAGATCTAAACGTGTGTATGATGATTTCAAACTCAAGAATATATTTTAGAACTTTGTAAAACCTTTGAATTTCTCAAAATGTACTTCTAAAAGTTTCAAAATGAGTATGAAGTCCTAAATTTATAATATATTTGAAAACTAGTCGTTAAGTGTGCCAAAATTCAATTTTCCAGAAGGTCGGTCAACCGGATAGGTCAAGTCGATTGACCAAGTGGTTCAAGTCTTTTTGGGAGAAATTCTGCTTCAAGTCGGTTGACCAAGTACTATTAAATATTCACAAATACTGTTCACAATTTTGAAAATATTATATTTTGGTCCTTTTTTAGAGTTTCAAAATTTTTTATTTTAGTCCTTATTCCGGGTTTAAAAACTTGTATCTCGATCCAATTTGAAAAATTCAAAACATTTTTTTTTGAAAAACTCTTGAACTTGACACAAACATTATACAAACTTACAAGTACAAATATACAAAAATAATACGAAATAAAATACCAAACTTATGACTTTATTCTTTAATTTGCTCAAGAGGTTCCAATATGTTTTTCTTGAATGCTTTTATTTTTTACGTTCTTTGAATCTTCACAATTGTATTCCAATTTTTCATGCAATAAATGTAATAATAAATGCTACAAGAAGAATGTGGTTAGTTAAGAATATCAATGTTTGTTATCATAAAAATAATGAATTATTAGCCTTAAGGCTAATAGGCTCATCCTTTCTAAGTAAAAAAAGTTCAATTCCCATATAAATCTCCACTCCTAACTTATGGTAAATTTCGCCTAAATTAAGTGTAAGCTTCAGCAACAAACACTAGATAACATTAGTCTCGATGGATCCCTACTAGTATCAATCTCAACATTCAATTTACCTCGATAGATTTCGCTAAAATTAAGCTAGATGCCAAGATTAGCATCAATCTCGACTCTTTTGTGGCCAATACTAAACTAGCATCAATCTCGACTCTTTTGCAGCCAACACTAGACTAATATAAATCTTAATTCTAGATGATTTTTTCAATAAATATGTAATATAGTATTAGCATATTATTACAATATCTTATAACATAATATAATGATGGACCATAATTTTAACGCTCTAATATAATTGATATGATTCTTTACATATTTGAGAAATTCAACCAAATATATATAGGCAATAAATCATCTTAAGTCCACTCAAATTAACTTCAATTATTAGCTTTAACCAACAAAATCACTACAAAAAAATCAACATAAAAACAAAGGAATGTACCAATTCGTCGTGTGTGTGTGTGTGTAATTTCTCTCATAGAATATGAGATTAAATCAATTGAATATAAAATTTAGAGAATGTATCAAAAATCTTCCTTTTTTGACCGTTAGTTAACTAATCTTAAATGACACATTTGTTGAAATATCTTCAATCTTTGCATTAACTTTTAATTAGTTAATTAAATATTATTGAAAATATTTTTTTTATTTAATATTTGATAAGTTTCCTATTCTTTTATTGAATATCTGTTATATGGTGGTTGCAAGTTTTATTATACACACACGCGCGCGCGCGCACACACACACACACACATATATATCTAATCAATTATTTTAATTTAATACTTGAGTTACACATATATTTTATTTTTTAAAACTTTATTTATTGCTTTAATGGTTTTATACTATACAAACAATTAAAGTTATTTATTTTTTAAAATTATATTTGAAATGTGTATAGAAAGAAAGGAAGATAAAACTATATATTTATATATTCTTAAAAGTGTTGTGGAATTATTAGCTCAAATATAAATATGTAAGACTTTAATCACTATTGCAAATCTCAATAGTACAAGGGGTGTGATTGATATTTTATATACCAATCTTGTATTGCAAATAAGAGAGAATCGGAGAGGGAGAGAGAGAGAGATAAGAGTGAGAAGGCCTCTTGGTGTATATTTTAATGAAGGAAGATGGGACTATTTAAAGTTGAATTTAGAGGGATATACATGATATTTATCAAAACTATTTAAGGGGTCTTATAAATAATTTATATTACCTACATTATCTATATTTACCCAACATAGTTAGTAATATTAAATTTATAATGGAAGACATTATTTACAATAAAAAGTTACATATATTTTAAAAAGGTAAGGAGTGGGACATAGCCCAAATAGTCTTTTTTTTTTATAATTTCCTTTACTTATTCATAAGAGAAAACTATATATTTATAAGGAAATTTGGTAGATACCCCTATAGGGTATTGAAAAATGACATATGTCCTTCTAGTGATTTGAAAAACGACAAATATCTCTTTGAACTATTGACAAATGACAAATACCCCGTAAAATTACTATACATTCGTACAAAATAACTTTTTACCCTTATATATTTAGATGACGTACTAATTAGGGGTGACAATTTGTATAAATGAATCGTTTTTGTGTCGTGTCAAACAATTAATTGTGTAAAAAATCTTCAACCCGAACACGATTCATTTATTAATCGTGTAAAAAATCTTGAACCCGAACACGATTCATTTATTAATCGTGTCAAAAATCTTCAACACGAACATGATTCGTTTAATAAACAGACGATATGACACGATCCATCAACCCATTTATTAATCGGATTAGCATATTGGGTTATATAACACGACCCATTTATTTACCCATTTACCCTTTGGTTGCTCTATGATAGGCGTGGGTTAAGAATTGGTAAAAATTAGGTGGAGTATTACTACGGATTTAATGGATTTGTCATAGAGAAATGATATTTTATATAAGGATATAGTGGAAGAGACTGATGAGGATAATGTGGAAGAGAAAAAATAAAAGGAAAAATGCAAATGGGTGGTAAAGGCTGAAGGGGGAGGAGGGAAGAGGAGAGAGCGAAGGATGCTAATTGAAAATAGACAAGAATGGGTATGGTTTTAGGGTTTTGACATTTTATATCTATAGGTTATTATTGTTAGGGCCCTCATAATATTAAATAATTATTCATATCATTGATAGATTGACAAATTTAGACTTTCAAACCTGAATTTGTCAATATATAAATATATAAATAGCAATTAATTTATTTAAATTTAAATATACAAATAAATTAAATTTTTATTTTCTAAAATTTTCAATCGTTTATTTTAAAAATTAAGCTATATTGCTCAAATTAAATTACAACTGACACAAAATAAATTTTTTATTTAAATGTGACAAATGGAATATTCTAACAATGATTGAAGATATGAGTTATTGAGTTCATATGAATTATTTTATATATTAATATATATTTATTTATAGGGATAATTTCGGCTGACCACTCAACTTTAGGCGGTATCTCATTGTGATACAATAAGTATTCTGACGCTACATTACAGTAAAAAAAAAATGATACATATCTCAGCGAGTTACAAATTCGTAACGTCTGTCTAAAAAAATCTAACAGTGAGAAGACAAAATCGTCTTTACGATAAATAAAAAGAAATAATTTCATCTAACTACTTAACTTAAAATGATATCTTATTATTATATAACAAGTATTCGCATGTTACACTACAGTCTATAAAAAATGATAAATATCTCAACGAGTTACAGATTCATAACATCTATCAAAAAAATTTAATAATGAGAGGGTAAAATTATCTTTTCGATAAAACTAAAAATAATCATTTTTTACTTTTTTCAAAAAAATTTAGGGACACATATTAAAAAATTTACGGACAAAAATATAGTTATTTTAATTTAACCTAAATTTAAGTTTATCTTAAAGTCTATCCACTACCTTAGTTCACAAATACTTTCATCTACTTTCCTTTTTTTATGTATATAGAAGAAAAGTCCAACTCTTTTCTCATTCTTCATTCTCCTTTTCAAGGTATTTTCTCCCTTCTCTCTTTTTCTCCTTCCCTTGAATCCCAAATCATCTATTACTTAACTTCTTATGTTTTTTTCAAAATTATTGCCGAATGTACTGCTAACCAATATCATTTCCTTTAGTCCTTAGGCTAAATCTTCTTTGCCACTCTAAAATCACCGATAATTAATGATGTTTGCGGCATAGAGGATACTTCTAGTGATGGGATTGCTAGAATCATGAATGAGCTAAAAATTAAGAATTTGAATTCAATTAGAAAATTAAGGTTATGAATTTTAATCTATTTCAAAATTTTAATTTTTTGGGGATAATTTCATATAATTATTCAATTTTTGGCAATATTTCATTGTGATACAACAACTATCATAACGTCATATTACAGTCTATAAAGATGACAAATATCTTAACGAGCTACATGAAAAAATATATTAAAGATATTTTTGTAATTTTTTGCTACATGATAAGATTAAGGGCATAATAGTCATTCACCTTTCACCATTAAATTTTTTTAGATGGATGTTATGAATCTGCAGTTCGTTGAGATATTTGCCATCTTTTTGAATTGCAGTGTAGTGTCAGAATACTTGTTGTATAACAATAAAATACAATTTAAAGTTGAGTAGTCAACCGAAATTATCCCTTATTTATATATTATGCATAATTTTCTAACAAGTGATTGATATTTGGATAACAAACATATATGAAAAAGCATATTTATATATTTTATTTAATTTATGATTCATTACATTAGGACTTCTTTGTTATGAATAAATTTATATTATAAATGTTTTTTATTTATCATATAATAAAAAACCCATACACTAATTTTACTTCAATAAACATTAAAATTTAATAAATTATTTTAACAATCGGATACATTATTTTGTTTTAATTCAATAGATTACTTTAATAGCATCAATGTTATGTTACATTAACATAATAAATTTGTAATTAATAGTTTTTTATTAAAAATAAAATTATTATGGCACTTTAATAGAATAATTAACTATCATTAATTTTATATCAACATTAATAAGTACAACGTGAAATTTATCACATTTTAGTATTTTATTCTAAACCTAAATTTAAATATAAATTTAACAAAATAATAACAACTCTAACATATTAAATAGTTATTAATTTTCATACTCTTATTAATGAAATAGTCATATACTAATATTATTAATTAATAAGTATTATAAATTAAATTTGAAAGTTTTAGAAAAATAATATGCCAATTAAGTAGTAAATCACGTCTATTATCATTTATCAATTCGCAGAATATGAATTATTTAGTAATTGACTCAAATTACAATAGATATGCAAATATTTAAATTTTATCATAATAAATAGATATGCAAATATTTAAATTTTATCATAATAAACTTAATTTATAATAAGGTTTTTATCATAAACTAATTAAGATTATGTTAAAATTTTATTAAATTAAAGAGTATTAATAATTTTTAGTTCACTTTTTTCTTAAAATTATTAGCCTCCAATTATAAATTTGTAAAAAAGAGTAACTATATTATACTTATTGAGTAATATGCCTTAACTATTTATGTTGATACACTTTAGTTTGAAAATTAAATAACTATTAGATAATTAAATTTAAAAAATTTTGAGAAAATTACATGTCACTATTGAATTATAACTAACAAAGGATAGATCGTTTCACAATAAACTTAAATTACAATAGATGTAGAAATATCCAAATTATGCTTGCTTAATTTATAATGATTTTTTGATGGTATAAATTATATATACAAAATTAAGATTACATCATATATAAATTATTTGTTATGAAATATTAAGTTAGAAATATTTTAATTTTATTGTATTTACCATTAACTATTAATTTAAAAATAAATACATTTAAAACTATTAGGAATAATTTAACATTATAATACAAAAGGACCTAAAATATTGTAATATATAAGTACGAGTGTATTCATAATTCAAATAAAAAAGTAGTAGTAGTTTGATCGATAAGAAAGTCACATTGTGACTTTAAAGACTTGGGTTCAAATCTTAGTGGTTATAATTTTTTTTCAAAATAAGTAACATTGTGCCATTAAACGGGTTGACGAGCGGGTTGGCAGGTTAAGAGATCTAACACGAACACAACCCAATTATTAAATGGGTGACATGAACCCGACACGATTATTAATCATGTCGACTTACCTCAACCCAAACTTGAAATTTTCGTGTCGGGTCCAAAATTACCACCCCTAATATTCATTGACTATTTTAACCTAATTATACATAATTACCAATATATCCTTATAATTTACTTTTTCGGGTTTTAATACATACCTCTCTTGAGGTTTGAAACTTTAACACTTAGATAGAAGGTTTGAGAAAAAATACACTTACCTCCCCTAGGCCATTAGTTAACTATCCATTTTTATTTAAATAACTATAATATCCTTACTTTGTTTAAAATAAAATTTAAGAAATTCAATTTTAATCTATTTAATATTTAAAATTATTAAAATAACTAAAAATTTAATTAATAACAATTTTAATTGATATCTATTGAATATTTATTAAAATTAATAGTTTAATTAACGATAATTTAAGCTGATAATTTTAATTTATATTTATTTAATATTTATTCAAATTAAAATTTTAATTAATTTTTATTCATGTGTCATATTTATCAAAATCTCAAACTCTATACGTAAAGCGGCCGCCTTTCTTACCTTTTTTATTTGCAAATCTTCTAACATTAATTATATTTTTTTTAATTTTTTACCAAACAACTCCATAACCTTATCAACTTGACTATTCCTACAAAAACTCTTTAATATAAAATTTATATCATAGATATTTACACTAAATTCATAATTCAATACCAAGCTTGTAACTTGTAAAATAAATTTAGGCTTTTAGGTTTACATAAAAACTTCAATAAAACTAATCAACGATAAAAATTTGAAAAAAATATCAATATGAGTAAATTATTAATTTTAAATAAATATAAATCAAAATTATCGTTAATTAAAATTTTAATTATTTTAATTTTTTATATATTAAATAAATTAAAATTGAATTTCTTAAATTTTACTTTAAAGCAAACAAGGTATTATAGTTATTTAAATAAAAATGAATGGTCAACTAATGGTCTAGGGGAGGTAAGTATGTTTTTTCTCAAATCTTCTATCTAAGTGTTAAAGTGTCAAACCCCAAGAGAGGTATGTGTTAAAACCCCTTTATTTTTTTGATAATTACTCTCTAAATAATTATTAATATTTTTAAATAATTTTGTTGTCGTTATATTAATAATATTCAATAGTTTTAGCGAATAATTGATTATAAATTATATAAATGATATATATTCTTATTTGGGTTGTAAATTAATAGAGTTATGTAAAAATTATATAAATATTTTGAAAATTATAAATAATATAATTCATATAATACGAATATTATTTGTGTTTTATTTTAATCGATCATATTTTAGATTAAAAATAATTTAGTTATAAAATACATAAATTACTTAAGTTATTTTATTTATAAATTATATAAATATTCTAAAAATTATAAATTATACAAATAATTAAAACAAATCAAAACTAATATTTGGATCTTATCAGTATATTATTTATAATATCCATAAATTTCATATATGAAATATGAAATATTTACTTATCAAAAATATTCTCAAAATATAAATAATATTATTGATATAATCTAAATATAATTTGAGATTTATTTTAATTGATTATTGTTATAAATTAATATAATGATAATAAAATTATTTAAAATATTAATAATAATTTAGATATCAATTATAAAAAATATTGAATATATAATTAGACAAAAAATAAGCTATAAGAATATATTGATAATTATATATTAATAACTAGATTAAGATGGTTAATTAATATTCCCTCTAATTAAATAAGGGTATAGAAACTTTAGAGGAGTATTTGCCGTTTGCCAAGAGTTCAGAGGGTATTTTTCATTTTCAAAACACTTGGGGAATTTGTTGTTTCCTAATATTGTGGGGGGTATCTATCAATTTCTCATATTTATAACTTTTGATAAATATATAGTTTTCCCTTAGAGATATATTTTTAAAAAGGCAAATGGTGGGGCAGAGCCCAAATAGTAGTTCTTTAATTATTTGATGCTATATAAGGGTATTTGTATATATATATATATATATATATATATATATATATATATATATATATTAAAAGGTCAAGGGTGGAGCAAAGTTTAAATAGTATTTTTTTTATAATTCCCTCTACCTATCCCTAAGACTGGTATTTCAAAACTAGAATGTATGGCAAATAAGTACCTTTAACCATCTCCGCCAAGACCTTGAAGACATTAAAAGTTCTATTTTAATAGTGTTTTTTAAAAAATTACAATATCGAAAATTTGACATTTATCTTTTAATGGTCATGTTCATTAAAAAAATTAGCTGTAAATACGTAGTAGGTTGTATCTTGAAATCATATGAAATCATCACTAACCCATAAGAAGAGAAGATTCTTTAGTTTAAGACAATGATTATTAATGTACCTCACTATGTTTTGACCATAATATTTTTTACTTTTTTTTCCTCTTAATTTATTGTTTATTTTTTTTAATAATTTTTGTTATGTTTTATATTTATAATTGTGATTATTAAACAATTATAAACATACATGTTCATTTATTTATAAACATACATTTAATAGATTATTAATAAATATACCAAATAATACTTCAGTATGATTGGATGTTAATAACATGTGAAAAGTAATAAAATAAAAAAATGAAAGGAGTTTTTATATTAAAAGATTAATAGTTATGGTAAAAAAAAAAGTTTATAAGTCTTACTGCACATTTGACATGGTATTTTACTGGGTAGAAAATAATTTTTTACTATAAAAACTCCTTTCATTTTCATTTTTATTTTTATCATTGGATTGTTACCAAAGAAAGACTAATTTATGGAGATCAAGGATTAGTTTGATAGTTGTTATGGCTTTTAAAAAAAAAAAATCACAACCACAATATAACGAAAGTTCTAATTAAATCTCAAATATTAATTCAGTAAAAAATTGGTTTCCACTAAAAGACAGTGTTATTAATACGTCACCATAATTCCAAATAGAATTTTTATTTCTATTGAAATAATTCAAGTTTTGAGTTTTTTTGAAGTAGAGATTCTTGAATTCTTTTAAAAAGTTAAATATTTTTATTTAAAATTGTACATAAATTAAATTTAAAAATATTATTTTTAATACTTTCATGCAAACTTGTTAAGCAATTTTATTTTCAAAGGCTTTATTATAATCTCCTTACTTTAAGTCTATTTAGAAATTCCTTAAAAAAGTATCTTTAAAAAATTACATAGATGTAAATTAAACTTCTGTCAATTTCTATTCTCATGAGTAGAATTCAAATTTAATAATTTACATAAATATTTAAAAAAATCATTACATAAATAATTAGAACAAAATTTGAGCTTAAATATTTATGAAAAATTTCAAAAGCTTTATCAATTTCATTACATAAATTTAATACCTACAAATAATTTGAAGTGAAAAATGGTAGCCTTTACTGTTGCCTTGCCTCTTAAGCAAACTAAAAAATAAATAACATTAATCAATGGAACAACGAGGACAATGGCAAAATAAATCCATTGAATTAGTAGTGTTTTTCTTTGTTAATTTTGTTTAATCAAGTTAATATAATGCATTTTAGAAATAAAAATTATAAAAAAGAATATATATATATATATATATGTATGTATAAGAAAATTATGACGAGTTGTTGATTGATTGTTGAAAGATGAGACAATTTTTATTGTCTTTGTTTCCATTTTTTTCATAATTCTTATTAGCAAGGTTGAAATTAGATATTGACTTTGGATATTTTTTAAAAATGACCATACTTATAAATTTGGTAAATTTAATTTTGACCGCATAACAATAATGCATTCATTTTTTGCTACCTTCATAAAATTTGAACAAAAATACTCCTTATAAAAATTTATCAAAACACATTTTTATTTTATACTTTCTTTAAATACAAAAGTAATTTTTTATTATGATAATTTTTTAATTCATATTCAAAATTAGCTTTCAAGTTTAGTGTTTTTAAATTCGAAACTTTCGAGTTTAAATGAAGAAACTATCATACTTGAAAGTTACTTTCGAGTTTAAATGATTAAACTCGAATATTGGCTATGAAGATATTTTGATATGAATGTTGTGAGTCAAAGCTAAATTTCGGGGGTAAAGATGACCATCATACTTGAAAATATCACATTGGTTATTGTTATGTAATCAAAGCTAAATTTTGGGTGGACAAGATGATCATTTTCGAAAATTTTTCTTGATTTTAATATCATTTTGAATACAAAAATAAAAGTTTAATTTAAAAAATAAGCTGAGATAATAATATGATTCTCTCATGTGTAAGAGTGATAAAAAAATAAACGAAAATAAAATTATGAAAGAAGAAAAAAGAAATTAAAAAAGAAAAATAATTAAAATAAAAGAATTATATAGTTGTGAGACTGGTCCTTTCTACGCGAAAAAAGTTCAACTCCGACATTAAATTCAAGAAAACATTTTTCTTTGAATGGGACAGATTTAACTCAAATTGAAGAAAGGTTGCTACAGCTGGGATTCAATTACATCAATCTTCACTCCTAACTTATGGTAAATTTGACCTAAATTAAGTGTAAGCTGCAACAACCAACACTAGTATTAATCTCAACCTTCAATATTAGCATCAATGCCGACTCTTTTGCTGCCAATACTAAACTAGCATCAATCTTGACTCTTTCGCAGCCAACACTAGACTAACATCAATCTTAATTCTCGATGATATTTTCGATAAATATCTAATAGAATATCAGAATATTGTTATAATATCTTATAACATAATATAATGATGGACCACAATTTTAACGCTCTAACATAATTGTTATGATTCCTTATATATTTGAAAAATTCAGCCAAATATGTATAGGCAATAAATTATCTTACATCCATCCAAATTAACTTCAATTATTAGCTTTGACCAACCGCCAAAAAAATTAACATAAAAAACAAAAGAATTTCAGCTAGTATATATATATATATATATATTATATTGTCGAATTCCTCTCTCAAAGTTTGAAATTAAATCAATTGGATATAAAATTTAGAAATATATCAAAAAACCCCCTTTCTTGACTATTAATCAACTAATTGTAAATGATACTTTATACTTATTGAAATATCCTTAATTTTTACGTTTATTTTTAATTAGTTAATTAAATATTATTGAGAATATTTTTTTTATTTAATGTTTGACAAGTTTCCTCTTCTTTTATTGAATCTTCTTATCACCCTTAGGTTTTGAAAGTACTTATTTGTTTTATTCTTTTTTATATGTCTCATAATAATTTTATTTTTATAATTAATCATTTTTAATAAATCATAGTATTATTTTAATTAATATAATATCATTTAAAATTTTAATTTTTAATTATTATTATAATATTATTTTAATTTCGAAATTCAACACCATCTTATTATAAATTTTAAAAAATAATTCATAATTATTAGAAAATTACTATAATTTTATAACTATATTTATTATTTTCTTATCTATCATGCTTATTATGTATGAAATGTATTTTTATATATTTTACTCTATATTAGTTTATTAGCTTATAATTTATTTTATACTTCTACATATTGTATATACAACTAATCATATTTATTTGAGAATTATAATTTTAATTCGTAATACGAAGACTAATCATATAAAAAATTATAACTATTTTATAGTCAAAGTTAAGTTTTTCCTTTTAGTTGTTATTATAATGTTGATGAAATGATTTTAACATTTTTAAATTAATTAAGATTACTAAATATTTAATTAATTAAGTAAAAGAAACTTAAAGATTGAGGGCATTTCAATAAATATGTATTTGAGGTTAGTTGACTAACAATTAAATGAAAGTTTTTTATACATTTCTCAAACCTCAAGGATATATACATACACATGTATTAGATTGTTATAAAATATTAGATAGAACCACTTTTAAGTGTTAATTATGGTACATATATTACATTTAACTTCTATTATTAAAATGCTTAGATTTATTAGTATACAAAGGTCAACTACTAGTAATTATCACACATAAATATTTGATGTAAAGTGATTATGTGTATGTAATGTTGTAATCTATGATTATATTGTTTAATACTATATAATGTTATTCATAGTGTACTATTTACCTCCATGATAGGAGACCTTATGAAAGAGGTTTAATGGGTAGAAATAATTCATACTGTGGAAGTTGTTTAGCACCACAAGTTTATGGACATATCCTAACAAGGATATGTTTCCACTCATCCTTGTGGTAAAGTACTATAATATACATACGCTCATCCTTATAGCTCAAATTTTCCTTTCTAATCTAAATAATGCTTAATACGATGTTACAAAACTTAGAAATAAGGTTGTTTAAGTATATGCTACTGTAATTACATTATAATAATTAAAATAGTATAATCACAAAGTCACAACGACAATAGAAGGTAATGAATTTATATGTATTATTCATTCAGTAATGTGATAAATAAAAACGTTGATGCAAACTCAACGTCGGAAAATATGTTGGATATTTTTAAATTTTAAAAAGTGTTGAAATATATTTGATATAATATATAAGAATCATAAAGATAAGAATATTTATTTAATTGAGATTCTTTTAAAATAATTTTATATCGAAGTTTTAGTAATAATAAATAATATTGATAAATTAATTCTAGGGATGATAATTCGTGTAAATAAATTATATTTTGTATCGTATGATTAATGGATATAACAAAATTTTCAATATGTACCAATTAGATTTGTTTATTAATTATATTAAAATTTTAAATATGGATATGTAATACCCAAAATTTTGATTAATGAATAGTTATATATAATTTTTAAATAATGAGATTTTATTAGGAGTAAAGGGAATAAAATGAAAAATCAAGGGAGTCTAGTGATATTGAAAAGTCAATTGCAATTTTATTTTTTATGTTAAAGTCGATGAGAGAGAAAATAAAAAATTATACTGTGAAGTTAATTATTGAGGAATTGGATATGTGCAAGATTTTGGTGAGAGTCTTGACCAAATGGAGTTTGTTGATTGGTTAATCAACATGAGTTGGCAAAATAATTATAAGAAATGAATGAGATGAAAGAAATTGATTGGACGATTGTTCATAAACAAACATGTGGTCTTGGATTTTTACTTGAGGCAGTGCATGCATGTATATATAAAAATTGAATTGTTGTAATTAACTCTTTTGATAGTGAATTAGAAAACATAGAGAAAAAAGAAGAAGGAAAAAGAAAAGCAAAACAAGGATTTGGTTAGTATTTTTTTTATAGTTAATTTTACATTTTAAGTTTAATAGATTCTTTACATAATTTAGTCATACAAAGTTAGGTTGTTAGAATATAAATATATGTTTATGTATATATATATATACTTAGACAATTAAATTTGAAGTGTTATTAGTTATTATTCTTGGATCATTATTTATTATTAATTGTTAAATTAATATTAGGAGGTGATTGGAAATAGGAGGATAAATCAACAAGAACATAAAATTATCACGCGTTTATCAGGTAGGTATTTATATGCATTTGAAAGATTTTAATTTTAAAACTGAAAAATATAGTGTTTTATTATATTTAATGTTTTCGATAAATATTTATGAAAATTTTGAATTATTACGTGTTGATTAAATTAATTATTTTCAAATTAGATTAAATGGTAATTTTTATATGAATGGTGTATTTACAAATATAGTGAAAAAAATTGTATTAATACGTGTTGTAATTTTATAAATAGATAAATTGTATGGAAATATTATGAAATAATTTGATAAGTAAAAATGTAATGGCCATGGTTGTTGATGTGACGTGACATCGGTGTTTGGGACGACAATCTCTCAAAATTATGCTTGTAAAGTACGTTGAAGTGACGGTTCCTCAGAATAATACCCGTATAGTACGTTGGCCAATTTTTGGGACAGCGGTCCTTCGAAATTATGCTCATAAAGTATGTAAAAAAAAAATAGAAATTACGTTTTTTTATGGTGGAATAAATATATTTTTATCATTTTGTTGAATATTAAAATTGAAATATTATTTTCATAATTTTTGTTCGAAATCGAAAAGTGTTGTATATATGCAAATTTTTTATTGCAAACAATTTTTTTTAAAGTTACTTTTAAATATAAATTATTTACTGGGCATTAGCTTGTCCCTACTTTTCAGATTTAGGCACTACTGAAAATTTTGTATGTAGAAGAGAAAAGGATACTCCAGGACAAGGGTTTACTACTTTTGAAACTATGTGTTTATATACGAGAGTTCGTAAAGTATAGTTTTTATGTATTTTCTATGTTTGTATATGAATTTTAGAAACTTAGAATTGGTTATGTTTGTTAGGTAATGAAATGACGCAGTTGGTGTTGGATTGTATTGGGAGTGTTTAGAATAAAATTTTAAAATTTAGGGGCTTATATATATTTGTTGGTGAATAAGTTTTGCTAAATTTTTATAAAATTATTTAGAGTGTTAATTTTCTTAGAGAAAGTGTTTGTTTTGGAAGTTTGAATATTTTTTGTAGCACCCTTGTTCAAAACTACTTTCGTAATACTAAATTCGAGGTGTTACAGAATATGACCCTTAATTAATCATTTTATGTTAAATGTTTTAAAAATATAATAATAATTAATAATAATTTTGTTATTAATTTTAAACAAATGATAAATATATTTTAAATCAAATCTAAACTTCAAGTAGTATTTTTGCGTAAAAGAAAAAGTCAAATCATTATTTAATTGATGATTTATTATTTTTTAATAGAAAATTGAGAAATAGTCCTAAAATTTAAGAAAATAGATGAATACCCTCTTATTTGTAAAAAAATGTATATCCTTCGTGTTTGAAAAAAAATAGATACCCCAAATCTGAGCAAATACACATGTATTTCTAAACTTTTACAACATAATAAAATATTTATTTTTTTATTGTAATATTTAGTTCCTATTTTAATATTTCTCACAAACTTTACAAAATAACATAAACTTGAGGAGATTGTGAATTGGAATATAAGAATTTGTAAATATTTGGGATTGCAATTGGGATCTATCCATATTTTTCAATGTTTTGCAACTATGATTTGGGTTTGTTGAAAATTTTCCTTGATTGGGATTTTGTTATTTGAATAAGTTTTTGAACAAGTGAGTTGTTGGATTGGGTTAAGTAAAAACTTGATTTTTGTTGATATTTTGAATTGATTCTTTTTAATTAAATAGATTTCATTGAGTTTAAAAAGGAGTAGAATTTTGGTGATTTGGGCTTATTTTGATGGTGGGTTTTGATTTGGGCTCTGTAACTAGTTTTTTCTTTTTTTCCTATTTCTCTTTGTCCATTTGTATTGTTCACATCAAAATATGTATTGGATTAATTTGATGCTTCGCTATATATATAAAAAAAAAAACTATAGTTCTTTAGCCAAAAAGAAAAGATAGAATGAAGAATGTTGTTAATTCAATTTCTCACTGCAAAGTATGGTAGTGACACCTCGAGAAAGAATAATTGTAACTTTGGAAGCAAAAACTTTTATGGGGATAAACCTATTCATATGTTTGTTGGAAGAAAATTTTCACCAAATTAAATAACCTTGAGGGATCTGCTTCAAAGTTTCACGAAGACTAATCAAAGAAATGAGGTTTTTTCCTGAATCAAAAGATTATGAGATCAAAGAACTGAAAGAATCGCTCAATGGGGAGAGTATTGTAGCAGAGGAGCCTATCTTCAAAGACGAAGATGAAATTTTCATCAGAACTCGAGCGAGAACCCCAGTACACTGATGACTGCAGTGAACCGCTCGCTGCCTTTTCTTCGCGAATAACATGTGCGCGGATAGCCAGGAAAAGAGAAGCGAGCTACCATCGCCTACCTCCCTGTTTTTACCGTCCAAGACAGGCCGTATGGAGTACAGCCAAGTGGTACCGCCATGCAAAGGTTCGAATCCTTTTACTACAGATTATGAACACGCGATCGGATCTGTCAAGCGGCTGAGTGCAGTCCCTGAGCCCTGCTTGTAGCGAGCCAAAAGTTTGGCTGCTTGTAGCAATCCCTTCCAACCAGCCAACCCGCTATGCCGCCCTTCTTCTCTTGTTTCAGCATCTCTTTCGGTCGATTGTCCAGTTGTGGATTTTCCAGTTAAAGCTGCTGATACCCTATTCTCCTGACCTAGGGGTTTGGAAAAACAAGCATACTTGTTTTTTCCTTCCCCCTCCGAATCTAGGACTGTGAACAAATTAGTCTTCCGAATCCCCTATGTTGTAATGGTTGGGGCCGCAGAAGAAGGTGAGTTAAAGAAAAGTACATGCGGGTTAATTAATATTTTTCTTCTTGTAGTTGTTTATTGTAGTCCATGTAGTTCTTGTTGTAGTTCTGGTTGTTTTTGAAGTTCTTGTTAATGATCCCATATCCCAAACTTTTCTTACCAAAGCATTAATATCGATTCGACTTTAAACCTCAACAAACGTATCCCTTTTATATCGGGAAGATATATATATATACCGAATCAAACCTCAACAAACGTATCCCTTTTATATAGGGAAAGAATATATAGATACACACGTCCTTTAGAATCCTTGTAGTGTACGCAAGGTTAGACTCCTATTACAATTCGTATTCGTATATAATACTACAATTCATATATATATATATATGTTCAACTAGCCAGTTATATAGAAAGTAAGTTAGCAAGAAATTAAAACATGGCATCGAGTGGTAAAAAAAGAAAGTTGTTTTCAAGAGAAAGAAAGAGAAAGAGAAAAAGAGTGACATTAAGAGATAATAGAGAGGCAATTACGTCAGGCAAGAAGGAGAAGAAGATTGAAGGGCAGTCATCAAGTTCAAGTTCAAGCTCATGGTCCGATCTTCCTGAAGATATCATATGTTTAATCTTGAATCGTCTCCATTACATCGATCAGATACGTTTCCGAGCAGTATGCAAGGGTTGGCGAGAATTAGCAGACGGTCGAGGAGTCAAATCTCTTGATAAATTGCCATGGATGATGACCATCGGTGATTCAATTAACTCATATTACCTCTTCGACCCTTCTGAGAAACGAAAATATACCATTCGAAACAGTATGTTGAATGATGCTCGGGTTCTTGCTTCCAAGCAGGGTTGGGTCCTTTTCACGGAAGAAACTATCACCACGGATGCACTCTTCTTCTACACCCCTTTCACCGATCAAATCATTCGACTACCAAAACTGAACATCAACCTTCCCACATATTATGCTACAACATTTACTACCAGTCCAGTTTCACCAAATTGTGAGATATTTACAGCGATAATAATAGACAAAAAAATTATTATCAGCATGTGCAAACCTGGAGATAAAAGATGGAAAGAGTTTGTATTTCCAGCGGGCGCCTATGAACTGATTGACGATATTGAATATCTACACGGAATTATCTACTGCAGTTTAGATCATGCTGCTGCTATCGGTGCGTTCGACACTAGACGAAAATGGTGGAAAGTTCTACATTCATCTCCTTTAGATAGGGGCAGATACATGGAAATCGCATGGGTTGATTTGATTGAGTGTAATGGGAATTTATTAGCTGCATTATACATTGCCGATTGGAAGAGATGGAGAGTTTTCAGGCTTTATCATCCTGATCAATCACAGATGATGATGGACTACTACTGGCTGAAAATTTCACATAGGGACTGGTTGGAAACTGAAAAGATTGATCATAAATCATTGTTCTTGGATCATACTGCATCTACATATCGAATATTTGCACCAATTTATAACTACTTCCTGAGGTTTAGATGTAATTTTGATCGCAGCAAATTCAAGAATACTTTGATTTGGCCTCTTCAACCAACATCATCGATCATATGATATTTATATATTTTAATATATATGTATATATATATGTAAATCTTTGTTATCCATTTAAAATATATTTATCATTTGTTTAACATTATTAAATGAAATTATTTAAACATAATTTATGGATTTATTTGATACAAATAGATAAATTATGCTTTTATTTATAAAAATACAAAATATAGGGATCCAGATGTTCCTATCCCTTTTATCTAAATCACACTCCTATAGAATTTCTGGCGATTTAGTGTTTGCATCAATATCAGTACACACTGTTCTATTATTGATGGGATAGATTTGTGGTGACTCAACGGCTGTGATTGTACGACACCTTAATATTTTATAACAGAAAAATAAAAAAGAAAAGGATCATCGGCTGCAAATTTGTTGGGACGCTTCGCTTATTACATACAATCGTACATTTAAGAGTTAGCAGATTGATTAATTAATCTTTATCGTTGATCAAATAAATCATGTGGTGTTGTGAAAATTTCCCTTTTATTTGTTTCTTAATTATTTGTAAAATAAATTTCTATTTTAGTATTTATCAATAAAAGTTAAAAAAATTTAATATTCATATGTATAAAATTAATGAGACTGAAATCAATCAAAAAATTTCTTATATTGAAATAAGTTAATTGGTTCTCGCTTGTAAATATTTATCAATATAAATGATAAATCAATCATATTATTGATTATTTTAGAGAAAAAAAAGGTCATGGCCCTTAATCCATTAAGAAAAGGAAGGCCCATTAATCCTTTGATAGACCCATTTCTATTACTTTTTACACCCTTCAAGAGTGAAAGTATTGTAATTTACCTCGAAAATGGAACTTTTCTGTCTGGTCCAAATATATTAGACCCGATAACAGTTAAGAATGAAGCATAGAAAGTTATATGAAACTAAGATTGGGCTTTGGATATGTGTTTTGGACCGATTAGTACGATGAAAGACTTGGCCATCAGTTAATTATGTAAACATGAAATTAAAAAAAAAATGTTGGAGAGGCTGCCTGTTGATCTAAAAGATCTCTCTTTAGTGTGATTAGAGGTGGCCTCACCACGCAAATGGTTAGGAAAATTTTCCAGTCATAGATAGGATTCATATTAAACATGAAACTTCTATCTATTATCAGTGGAGTTCATTATATTAGTGTAGAGGTTAACTTTTCTTTTCATTAAGGGTATAATTTTCTACATCTTGAAAACAAATATCCCTTAAATTTAAGTGCAGATGTCCAAGACGGTGTTAGACTCGAATTAATCAAAACTCCCGATTCTTAAAAATTTTCAATTTAATGTTGGTACATTGTACATATAATGTGTAATATTAAAAAAAAATGACAAACAAACCGAGCTATATTTCAACAGACTCACGTGCTGGGTCGGTTCAGGTACGTGTAGTAGTCATATCAAGTCAAACTTGTTTCCAAATCTTTGAGCCCGACACAGTCCATGAAGTTTGACCCATGCTGCCTATGTTGGGCTCGTGCTTAGGCTGGCATACGAGCTGTACTAAGCTGGCCCGTGGGCTAATTTGACTTTGACTTTTTTTACTTTGAAAAATTGATAAAAATTTTATATTGATGGGAATCAAACAAAAAGCTTTAAAATAATATTATATTAACAGTACCACTGAATAACTTACAATCATTTGTAAAATTATTTTAAACAAATACTTTTTAACAAGCATACATTTTTAATTTATACTAATAAAAGTAATATTTAAAATTGTTATATTGATAAAAAAAATTTCTAATCTAAGATAATTTATATTTAATACTTATAATAACTATTATTATAATTAACAATAATGTATTAATCATTTTATCTTTAATAAATTTAAATTATTATGTTGATATAACAAAATTTATTTTAAAGGGGTTTTAACACATACCTCCCATGAAATTTAAGACTTTAACATTTAAATGAAAAATTTGAGAAAATACACATTTACCTCTCCTGGACCATTAGTTGACCATCTATTTTTACTTAAATTACTATAATACCTTTATTTATTTTAAAGTCAAATTTAAAAAATTTAATTTTAATTTATTTAATGTTTAAAAAATTAAAATAATTAAAATTTTAATTAATGATAATTTTGATTTATATTTATTTAAAATTAAAAATTTAATTAATGATAATTTAATTTGATAATTTTAGGTTACATTTATTTAATATTTAATAAAATTAAGAATTTAATTAACGATAATTTAAGCTGATAATTTTAATTTATATTTATTTAAAATTTATTCAAATTAAGAATTTAATTAATAACAATTTAATTAATTTTTATTCATGTGTCATATTTATCAAAATCTCAAATTTTAATAAGCAAAGCAGTCGTCTTTCTTACTTCTTTTTTTTTCACAAATTCTCTGGTATTAACTATCTTTTTTTTTTAATTTTTTATCAAACAACTCCATAACTTTATTAACTTGACTATTCTTATAAAAACTCTTTAATATAATATTTATGTCATACATATTCGCACTAAATTCACGCTTCAATATCAATCTTGGTCAATCATCTTATATTAAAGATATTGGCGAAGTAAGAGCGGTCATGGAAGTTGGCCCGTCATCCCCTGCGGCTACTTTCATGTCTTTTATAACTACTTACATATTTCATCTTCCTTTTTTTTATAAATCTTAATTTTACCAAAAATAAAATAAAATTAAGGGCTCATTTAATGTACTATTCAAGTATGATTTTTATGTTTTTGAAAATAAAAAAATAAAATAAAATTCTAAAAAAAATCATTTGTCTAACATTATACAATAAAAGATATTTTCTTATTTTTCACTTCGCAAATTAAATTCAAGTTTCTAACTTCTATAAATCTTGTACGTATAATGCAAACTCCATTGTCGTTTATCCTAAGTGTCACTCACTCATTGGTCGTTGATGGATGAAGCTCAAGTGGCCCTTACTTTTGTCTACACTTGTAATGACCCCTATATCTTCCATATGACATTATAGGTCATGATTAAGACCTTTTTAGCTATGCGACTCATGACTGCAAATCAAGCATTGCAGAACCTACCCATTACACTGTTGTCATTTGATGGATCCAAGTTGCGTGCTTTAACCTTAAGCTTGTGGATCAAGATACAAGTTGTATCGTGGTAGTTTGAACACGTTTCTAAGTGACCATCTTTGTAACTCACTCACCCCTCATCCTTCTCGATTGTATATCTCATTTCTTGTCATATTGGTATTTACTTTTGGGGTCATGTATGCCATGTGATTGTCAAGGGATCTTCCTATAACATAAAATATATTTTTTAAATTTTGTTAATTAAATTATTTATAATTATTTACAAATTTAAAATTTAATAAATTTAAAATTTTTAAATTCATTTTCTTAATAAACAATTTGCTAAATAATAATAAAATTAAATAAATTTTAATTATTAGAATAATAAGTTTTGATAAAATAAATAAAATTTATGTCAAATAAAATAACTAATTTATAATTAATAAATTAATTTATTGTAGGATAGTAATATATAATTAAAAAAACAAAGAAATTCATAAAAAAATTATTTTTCTTTTCAGATTACGTTTTCTTATCTACCAAATGAAATATTTCATTGCAAAATCTTCAAAAAATAAAAAACTCAAGAATTTATTTAATATCTCTAACTTAATCAATTCTATTGAAAGTTATATTATAATTTACTAATGTACTTATTTATTTTTTTATTTATATAAATTAGCTAAAAAATTATTGTAAATGTGTTAATTAAATTTAATATTTTATTCTAATAAAATTTTTATTACTAATAATATTTTGTATAAACTTTTTAATTTTCTCAATCAAATTGATGACTGTTGTCAATTATCAATTCTTAACAATTAATTTATAAAAAAATAAATATTTATTTTATTATATTATTTTAATAATATGTGAAATGATGATTCCACGTATAAAAAATTAAATATTAATGATATAATTTTTAATGATAAATTAAAAATTGACAATTATAAGAACTAAATTTTGTTAAATACTTTAAATATGCAATCAAGTTAATAAATTTAATACTTTAAATAAGTTTTTGTAATACTTGATACTTTGTCAATATATTCTTTATGTTTGAGAATTTTATATTATATATATAATAATTCTAGAATTCAAAATAATTTGGATTTAATTATCTATATTTAATTTAAATTATTAACTTAATATTAAATAATAATAATGATATGTAAAAACTAAACATATTTTTTAAAAGTTTTTAAAATTAATTTTAAAAGAAAATAGTTGTATTTCTAATCAAATTTATTTTATTTCAAACTTAAATATTATAATATTAAAATATAATCATTATCCCTTCAAACAATTATAACCAAAACAATCGTTTTGAAGTTATATTTAAATAATTATTAAAGATAAAATAATCATAATTACTGGTTACAGAGTTTAAATTTTAGTAAAAGGCTTTTTGCCCTTTGATATGGTCTTGCTGCTTCTGTAGATACACTCTCTGAGAAAGCAGAAAAAAAAAAAAAGTGCTTATAGTTAATTAGATGACTATCTTGAAAATTAAATATATATATATATATATATAATTAAATAATGAATAGAAAGAATAAAAAAAAAGGTAGAGTTCTATTACTTAGGGATGATGCTAAGAAACATTATAAATAAAGTAACTAAATTATTATATAAATATTATACGTAAAATTGTACAATCCCATAATCATAAAAAGAAAAAAAACAGTGACACTTACATAAATATTTTTATGTAAATTAATGTGATAATATTATATTATTATTATATAAATTAATGTAATAATTTTGAAGATGTAAGTTACTTATGACTTAATTATTAATTAGTAGATTAATTTGTGTGGTATACGATATTCACTGTTTGTCGTTTTAGGTTATGAAACTTGTACATTTCAAATAATTCTTAATAGGACATTGTAACTAAAATTGTACAATCCAATAATCATAAAAAGAAAAAAAAATTAATTTACAACGATACTTACATAAATATTTTTATATAAATTAATGTGATAATATTATATTATTATTATATATTCAATATTTTTTATCCGTGTAAGTAAAAACTTATTAAAGTAACAGAATAAATTATAAATATGATAATAACATGACCTTATCACTTTAGTTTGTACTATTTTTCTTTTAACACTATTAAATATGCCTTAAATCTCTTAGAATAAGATTTTACTTTCTTATAAGGATCAATCTTTTTTAATTCAAGATCATTAAGAGTTGATCTGTTTTTACCACGAGGAAGTATAAAAAGCAATGATTTTATAATTATAGTTTCTCTTTGTTTAGAGAAATAAAATTATGTAAACCAGAGGTTTGTAAATTTGGCTCATGGGTTTTTGAATTAATGTCAAAAAAGATCAAATAGATTTTGCTTCATCAAGTAAACCAATGCAATGATCAAATTTGTATTTGAGGATGAATAAAATTGACATAAATTAAATTAATTTAAATTTATTGAATCAAAATTTAAGTTAAATTAATTTAACCTTATTGGAACAAAACCAATCTCAAATACAACTAAAACGAATGCAAAATACAAAACATTTCACAGTCAAGTAATCAAAATCAAGCATTTAGAGAGAGGAAATTTGAAATAAATTTCGAAGCGAATTAGTTTCGATTAAAAAATATATATTTTTACCTCAATCGTCTAATTATTTATAGGTAAGAGAGTATTGTGTCTCAATGGTTGATAAGTGGTTAACTTGATGAAGCAAAATAGAAAAGCCAAGAGTATACTTGATAAGATTCTAAGATGATATTACTGAAAAATATAAGAAAGATGTTTTAGAAATAACTTCTTAAAAAATCGTATACCAGTAATCTAACAGTCGTGTTTATTTCTATTCAAGTCTCCACAGTCATGTTGTGATAGATTTTTCTTGAATTAGAGGTAAATTTTGTCCAAATTGAACACATAATTTGCAGGCAGAATTAGACTTGTAGCAATTTTTACTCCTACCTCCCAATAAATTTTTAATTTAAGTATTAATAAATTATATATGTAATTATTTAATACTAAAAAAATATTTTTTTAAAAATAAAAATATTTTTTTACTAGTTTTTTTTGTTAAAAAAAGTTTTCTAAAGTAAAACATAATGATAACATGCTTGTAATTTTTTTTGAAATAAGTATTTGAGAATAAAGTTGTAATTTATTTTAAAAACACATCTTTAACATCTTTTTAGTTAAAAGTTAAAAAACAACATTTTTTACTATTAAAAATAAAATTTTACAAAACATGCAATAAACATATGCTTTACTAGTTTTTTTAAAATGTAACCAAATTAAACAACCTCTCTAATTCTCCAACACTCTAGCGTATATATGCATCGTATAATCTTTACTATTTAAACAATAAAAGTTAAGTTAATAAAACTATCGTAACAATACAAAATTAACACAAATTCATTCGAGTCTTTTGCTTTTTTTTTTCCCCCTTTCCTCTCCCTTTCTCTCTTTTATTCCAGCCATTAACCTTTTTCCTTTTATGCATTGAATGTAATAACTTGGAGGGTTGAAATTCTTAATGCCCTAACTTTATTTATTACAATTATAATGTCATTTATATGAAACTGGCTATGCTTATCCTTTCAACTAGCTTGCTTACGTTTGCCTATCAGTAACAACTGATAAAATAACACGTGATATATATTTATAACTCCAACTTTGAGTTAGCTAGATGGTTAATTTGGATAAGTATTAAATGTGAAAGTTGTTGTCTGATTAAGTAATTTAATTTTCTTTTATTTTTGTATGATTATTTTACATCAAAATTTAAAGGAAGACGATATACTATTTCATTTTCTAATATAAATGTGCAATTAGGACCAATCACTCTTTAATAAGACTGGTTGGTGTCTTTACTCTCTAAATAGAGGTAAGGGTTCCAATACTCATACTCAATATAAATTTTCGTTAGTGGTGTCAAACTAAATCCAATTAAGAGTCTTGTTTTCGATAAATTTTTTATGTAATATCAATATCTTGTGCATAAAAAATTTTATATTAAAAAAATGCGTATTAAGGTTAGGTATTATTTAGGGAGAATCTTTTAATATTTAAAAAATAATGAAAGATAATAGTTACAATTAAAATGAAATTTATAAATTTTAATTTACGCTCGTTTGACGTAGCATTTTATATAGAGATTTGATCACAACCAACTTACAGAACTATTGTATCCAACTAACTAATAAAAACCTTCTTTAACTAATTTCTAACTGACTTCTCTAATTTTTTAGTTTTAACTAATCACCCTCTTGCCAAATAGAAAAGATATTGATCCACTCTAGCTGTAAACTTGGCATAAAACTGACTTAACGTAAACTAAGTTAGAATTTGGAATCACAATCTAACATCCCTTACCTTGATTCCTAATTCACAAGTAACTCTTCTTTTCTTCTTCTATCAAGTAGTATTACTTTCAGAATCACAAAACTTCTACAAGTAATATAAAATTACTATAAGACATTTGTCTTTAACTTTCAATATTTAACAGCTTTAAACAATGTTCAATCTTAGCGACAGATATTGCCTTAGTGAGCATATCTATAGGATACTCTGTGGTATAAATCTTCAACAACTTTACCATACCTCTTGTTATCTCATCTCTAATAAAATGCAGCCTTATATCAATGTGTTTTGTTCTCTCATGATACACTTGATGCTTGGCTACCTGGATAGCATTTTGACTATCATAAAAAATACTTACTAACTTCTGTTCAAAACCAAGCTCTGCCATAGTTCCTCTAAGCTAAATGACCTCTTTTACAGCTTCTGTTACATCCATATACTAAGCTTCAGTTGTAGATAAAGCAACTGCTGGTTGTAAAGATTTTTTCCAGCTCACCAGACAATTATAAAGAGTAAAGACAAAACATGTCAAGGACCAAATCTTGTCTATATTTGCTATATAATCTAATCCTACAAACTCTGTTACAAAATCTAGACCTAAGTTGTATCTTCTATACCCTTTAATATACCTTATTATTCATTTTATAGCATTTCAATGAGTTTTGTTAGCATTGCCCATGAATATTCTTACAACACTAATTGAGTGTGCTAAGTTTGGCCTTAAACAAACCACGGTATACATAACACTACCAATTGTACTTGCATATTGTACCTTTAACATATACTGCCTATATTCTTCAGTTTTTGGACTTCGAGTGCAGAATAGCTTGAAATGTGCTACAAAAGGCACATTTACAATTTTAGCATCTTGCACTCCAAACGTTTTTGTAATAATTTCCTCAGATAGTATTCTTGAGACAACATCAGAACCTTTTCTTTCCTATTTCTTGCTATCTCTACTTTAAGGATCCTCTTGGCACATCCATGGTCGTTTGTTTTGAACTCAAAAGATAATTAGCTCTTTAACTCAATTATTCATTTTTTATTCTTACTAGCAATTAAGATATCATCAATATAAATCAACAAATTAATACACAATTCATCTAGATTCTGACCTTTATAATACACCTAACTGTCAAATGAGCTCTTGGAAAACTATTTTCCTTGTATGAATTCATCAAACCTCAAGGACTTATCTAGCAAACAAACTAGATCTTTGTTTCCATTTGCTATAGACCTTTCAAGCCATGACATGCAAATTTCTTCTTCTGGCTTCCCATGCAAAAATGTTGTTTTTACGTCCATCTGTTCAAGCTTTGGATAAAAAATAGCTACAAGAACAAGTAGAATCCTTATAGAGGTATGTCTCACCATAGTTGAGAACACCTCACTGAAATTAACTCCCTCTTTTTGAATGAATGCTTTCACTTATCAACCATGCCTTATACTTGACTTCTTCAGTTCTTGTGTCACTTTCTTTTCTCTTAAAAATCTATTTGCATCCTACAATCTTTTTGTCTTTAGGTTTTGGTACAAATTTTTAGGTTTTGTTTTCCATTAAAGAATTTATTTCTTCCACATAGGCCGAAGCCATTTTTTTACTTCTGAACTCTTCAATGATTCTTTCACACTTGTTGGATCTGTTTTATTCAAGTCAGCTGCTACTTCTAATACATATGTTATTAAGTCAGCATATCAACACCTGATAGGTGGCTTCACTTGTCTATTTGTTTTATCTCTTACCAAGATATAATCTTGAACATCAAGGTAATATGTATCTTCCTTTTCAGCTTCTATTTTAGACTTGGCTTGATCTTTCCGTTGTACCCAACTTCAGCTTAAACTGAATTTTATCTTGTTGAAACTTTCCAACAACGTATTCTCTAGTTGATATAAAGTTTGTTTCAGCATTCTATATTTATGAAATATCACATCTTTGTTAATTACATACTTGCTAAACCTTTCATCATGACACCAAAACTTGTAGCCCTTCACACCTTTAGGATAACCTATAAAAATTCTTTTTATAGCTTTATAGTCTAATTTACGTTATTTATTGTGAGCATGAGCTATACAACCAAAGATCCTTAAATGATCTAGATATATAGGGTATCCAAACTAAATTTCTTTTAGAGTTTTAAAGTTTAATGCAGTAGTAAGACATCTATTAACAAGATATAAAATTATTGAAATAGCTTCTATTCAAAAGCCTTTTGACAATCTAGCACTAAGTAACATAAACTTAACTCTCTACATTAGAGTCGTATTAAGTCTCTCTACCATGTCATTCTGTTGTAGAGTGTATCTTGTAGTTCTCTATCTCAAAATCTCACATTTTTCACAAAAAGAATCAAATTGAGCCCTACAAAATTCTACACCATTTTCTGTTATTAATGCTTTGATTTTCTAGTAAGGCCTTCCAACTTTTGAAGCTTTCTAGAACCCGATCTTTGCTTTTTTAGCACCATAATCCTTACCTTTCTTTAGTCATCAATGAACGAAATAAAGTATCTAGCCCTACCCAGTGAAACTAATTGAGTAGGACATATAATCCAATACCCCCTCTGTTTTATGTATGCCAACCCCAAATCTTACTTTAATGATTTTCATGTATCAACTCCTAAACATTGTTTGCTTAATTCTTTCATGTTTTTTGTCACCTAAATACCTTAACCTCATACGCCAAATCATCATTTTATCTATATTTTGATCAACCATAACCCTTAGATCTCCAATAATTGCAGTGCCTTTTAGTACATAAAGGCCGTCATCACTACTATAGAGCCTTTAAAACCTTTAAAACTCTGCCTTTACCTCTAAAATTATATCCACTTAAATCTAGTATACCTAAAGAAATCGAATTTCTTTTTAATTCTAGATGAATCTAATACCGTAAAGTATCATATAGGTTTTATCATGCAACTTCAATCTTATATCACTAATTCCTTTTACATTAAAAAATATTGTTTCTCATTAATATTTTTCCCTCATCTAACATGTTTAAGGATGAAAACAAAGAACTATTAGGACATATATGGAATGAGCAACATGAGTCCATGATCCAGTCACATCAGAGGTTATTAACATAAAGTATCTTAAAAGCCTTCATCTGTTACTACTACTGCTTCAGCTTGGATTCTAGTTAACTTTTCCTTATTTTGGTTTCTTTTTTCATAGCAGTCTCTTCTAAAATGGCCTTCCTTGTGACAATGGAAGCATTTAAACTTCTTTCCTTTAGACATTGACCTATCATTTCTCTTATTCTTGTAATGTTTCCCTTAGATATTGACCTCCCATGTTAACCTTTTTCATTTTTCTTCTTACTTCTTTGAATTCGGTGATACTTTGACATCATTCATTGAAACATAATTCTTACCATAGAGCAAAGTGTCTACAAAATGCTCATATGATTTAGGAAGAGATAAAGAAAGAACCAAGGCATTATGAGCCTTTCTCATTATCTCTCTTTTATTTGCTTCTGATAAGTCTTCTAGCATATTTGATTCTTCCTCAACAGCGACTTCAAGCCTTTCATGAACTAGAAAAGCCTTCATTTTAATCTTTCATAGATTAAAATCATTTTTCTCTTGCAAACCTTTCAATTGTGAACTTTGAAGACACCATGGCTTAGATCCCTCATTTGAAGCTCTTATACCACTTGTAGAGATTTGATCACAACCAACTTACAAAATTGTTGTACTTAGCAAACTAATTGAAACCTTCTTTAACTGATTCCTAATTGACTTCTCCAATTTCTAGTTTTAATTAACCACCCTCTTGCCAACTAGAAAAGCTATTGATGCATTCTACTTGACATAAAACTGACTTTCGGTAAACTAAGTCAGAATCTAGAATCACAACCAATATTTTATGGGCGAAAAAATAATTACTCTTTTAATGTAAAATTTGTTTAAATTTTTTTATTTTTTGTGGTTGGATTATTATCAAAGAATAATTTATTGAGGATCAAGGATTAATTTGGCATTCTTTAAAAAAAGGTCTATTTGATATTGAACTGTTGTGGTTTTAAAATCATAACTATAATAGAATGGAAGTTCTAAAACTTAAATATTAATTAAATAAAAATGTGGATTCTACTCAAAGTTAGTGTTGTTCAAAGACTTACCACAATTTCTCATTATTCCGTAGGAATAATTTAAATTTTAAGTTTTTTAAAATACAAATTAATGAACTCTTTTAATAAAAAGTTAAATTAATATTGTTTAAAATATTATTTCATTAGTTTAAGGACTTATTACTTAAATATTTTTATTTAAAATCGTACATAAATTAGATTTAAAAATATTATTTTTGACACTTTATAATGATGCAAACTTGTTAAACAATTTTATTTTCAAAGGTTTTATTAGTATATATCCTTACTCTTAAATCTTTTTAGAGATTGCTTAAAATAAATTTAAAAAAATGACATAGATATAAATTAAAGCTCCCACCGGTATCTACTCTAATGAGTAGAATCCGAATTTAATAATTTACATAAAATTTTAAAAAATTATTACGTAAATTAGAATGAGATTTGAGCTTAAGTATTTATGAACAATTTCAGACACTTAGTTTATCAGTTTCATAATTTGAAGTGAAAAATAGTATCCTTTAAACTTTTTTTTTTCATTGAATCAAGTTAATATAATGGCGTTTTAGAAATAAAAATTATAAAAAAAAAGTATATAAAAAATTTATGATGAGTTGTTGATTGATTATCATTTTGAATCATTTGATCTAAAAATTTAAATTAAAAAATGGAATCAAAATAATAATACAAGTCTCTCATGCACGTACAAGAACGATATTAAAAGTAAATTAATGAAATAAGGTCAAGAAAAAAAATAAAAGAATAATAATTTTGAATTATTTTACAATAATCAAGGTAATATCAAGCCACTACTAATAGTTTAGTGGAAAAGTTCACCTTCCTTCCCAAGTTAAAGGGTTTGATTCGCACGTTGGCTTAAGGTAATTTCTCTTCAACGGGGCAGATTTAACTAAAATTGGGCATAGGCTTCTACGAGTGCCATTTAACGAATTCAAAGTTTGATTTCCAAATTTTCACCTAAATTACGCGTTAATTCTATTGCCAATACTAGACTAGCATCAATCTTGACTCCCAACTCACAGTAGATTTTACTTAAATTAGGCGTTAACTTCTACTACTATCAATAATATATTAGTATCGATCTCGACAACACTCAATTAATATTAATCCCAACTTCAACAGATTTCACCCAAATTAAACGTAGGTTTTCGCAGTCAATACTAAAGTAACATAAATGTCAACCCTCAACTCATCTCGAGGTAAATTTTCTAATCTAATATCGGTAAATTGTTGTAATATTTTTAGAACGATCAACCCTAATTTTAGTCCTCCAACATAATTGTTATGATTCTTTACATATTTGAGAAATTCAACCAAATATATGTAGGCAATAAATTATCTGAAATCCTCCCAAACTAAGGCAGGTAATAGTAATTAATTATCAAATCCCTATGCTTTCTATTTAAAAAAAGTGTGGAAATAATTGTTTCTTTAGCTCAGAAAAAGAAAATATAGTAATTAATTTATTTTTTCATTAAATATATTACATACTTTTTTCATTAAATATTGTCCTTTCGAAGTTGGAGGATGGTTTACGTCTATCAGTTAAATTAATATTCAGTAGTTGAGCATCACATGTTATCTAATTATAAATTCTAGTCGTGAAAGTTGCAGTTTAACTGACCTAATTTCCTTGTATGATACGTTCACGCCACCTTAATGCCAAATAAGAAAATTACTATCAACAAAAAAATTAACATCAAACACATGCATTTAACCCAAAAGATCCAACATTGTTATGGTAATAAAGGTTATGTTCGGTGTTGAGATATTGTGACTTATTATGGGATAAAATAGTATAATATATCTGATATATGGTGAAGAAATTATTGAGCGAGTCTCGTTAAAAATTTGTGTTTAACAAATATTTTTTAATTTTTTATGCGTATATATATATATATGATGAATGAGTAATCTCTTAATTTTATACAATTTTTCATACTTTTATAAACTATTAGATATAGTCACTCTCAATAGTTACTTTTATATCTCACGTGTGTATTAGTTAGATATATTAATTATACATTAATTATGCATTTAGATTTAATTTCAACCACTAAAATATTTAGATCTAGTATAAGAAATTGCATAAAGTTAAATAGTTACTAATTCATTCCAATATATATATAAACATTTTGAGTTTCTAGCAATTGCGGTTGAGAATGCTTAATGATAGTAATCAATTACAAATGCTATCAAAATTGTATTAAGAATTTTCCTAATTTAAATGTAGATTTTTATTAATTATTTATTAAAAACATAAAAAAAAATAAGTAGATTTTGAAATGAATATAGTATATATAGATGCCAAAATATTATTCAAAATTCTTATAAACTCGTATTAGGAGAGCGTACTATTGTTGTAAAATCATACAAACAGGAGTTAGAGCAAATATTTAAATTTTACTTCATTAAACCCATCAAAATGTTGAGTTATTACTGGACTTAAAAGTAAAAATGAAATATTACTGAATTATCACTTGACTTAAAAAATTGAACCAGTTTAATGAAAATTAATGTTAAACTTTATGGTTATTTTATTTTATATACGTTACCAATTAGCTTACGGAATCATTGTACAATAAATGAGATTGTAGAAATTGAGTTTTTATCTCCATTTTTTGGCATTGTATATATTTGGTATGTCTTTATTTTTTAGTCTTTCCTTCTCTGTGTTGGCAAATTTCCTATATAATTAAGTAGGTCATAACTTGAGAAAATGGTATGTATTCTCTTCCTCACCAACCTGTATAAGTACCTAAACAAATACTTGAGGCAAAGCAGAAAGCCTTCTTATCTTTGAAAAATAAAAAACAAAATTAAAAAAGACGTTTCTATTACTGAAATTAATATGCTGCCTGGTAAGGGAACTTTCTGCCTTCAAATCTTATGGTTCCTGGTCTCTGTTAACATTGCTTCAACTGATTATCATTTTGTGGTGAGTATAGCTTGTTAATTTCTCATTATATCTCCAACGATTATAGATTAACGATGAATCATTTTGCAGGTGAAGGAAGCTTCATGTACGAGACTCTGTTCCACAAAGAAGATCTTGACTGTTAATGGACAATTTCCTGGACCAACTCTTAGAGTTCGTAAAGGGGATACCATCTTTGTTAATGTTCAGAATCTAGGGAATGAGAACATCACAATTCATTGGTAAAATCTTTCTATCAATCCTGTTTTAGGTACTCATAAAATTTCTGAAGTTGGTGTAAGAAGTCTAGGGTTTAAACATCGTTCACACTGATATTAATGCGGATGAATTTCAGGCATGGGGTGAAACAGCCAAGGAATCCATGGTCAGATGGTCCTGAATACATAACACAATGTCCGATAAAACCTGGAGCAAGTTTCAAGCACAAGGTTATATTTTCCACAGAAGAAGGAACTCTTTGGTGGCATGCTCACAGCGACTGGTCTCGAGCTACAGTCTATGGAGCTATCATTATCTACCCAATGCTTGGAGCTGACTATCCTTTTCCTAAACCTGATGCTGAAGTTCCAATCTTGTTGGGTAATTTACAATTTAGTTTGCTATGAGTTGGAGATTTGAAGGAGTTGTAAACAATCTAGCATGTGATCGCGTGTTGGAAAATTGCAGGAGAGTGGTGGAAGCAAGATGTGAAGCAGGTTCTACAGGATTTCCTCAGCAACGGAGGAGCTCCTAATGTCTCAGACGCTCTTACTATTAATGGGCAGCCTGGTGATCTCTATCCTTGCTCTAAATCAGGTATGTGTATAGAAGGTTAATTAGTTACAACATTAATTAACTTCTTTTGACTAATCAACAAATTCAATTTGCAGACACATTCAGGCTGACTGTTGATGAAGGCAAAACTTATCTTCTCCGGATGGTTAATGCTGCAATGAACATCATTCTCTTCTTCTCCATTGCAAAACACGATCTGACGGTTGTCGGAGCAGACGGTTCATACACTAAACCATTAACAAGACATTACATTACAATATCACCAGGACAAACTTTAGATGTCTTGTTGCAAGCCAACAAAAAGCCTGACCTCTATCACATGGCTGCAAGAGCTTATGCAACTGGCGTCAATGTGTCTTTCGACAACACCACAACTACAGCTATAGTACAATATTCTGTCCGAAACTACACTTCATTTACATCTCCTCACTTACCCTATCTTCCTTACTACAATGACACGACTGCAGCCTTCCAATTTTTCGGAAGCGTTCATAGCTTAGCAAATAAAGACCATCCGATAAACGTTCCGTTAGAGATCAACCATCGGATGGTCTCAACAGTTTCAGTAAACGCGCGTCCATGCGAGAGGAGAAACGGTACGTGTGCAGGGCCAAATGGAACTCGACTTGCTGCTAGCATGAACAACATAAGCTTTGTTACCCCATCAATTGACATACTTGAAGCTTACTACCAACACATTCAAGGGGTTTTCGGGTATAATTTTCCGGATTTTCCACCATATGTATTTAATTTTACAGCAGAATATATGCCTCTGATTTTAGAGATTCCGAGAGCAGGGACAGAACTGAAATTACTGGAATATAATTCAACTGTGGAAATGGTTTTCCAAGATACAAATTTGGTTGCAGGATTAGATCATCCAATGCATTTGCATGGATACAGCTTCTTTGTTGTTGGCTTTGGATTTGGAAATTTTGACGAAGAGAAAGACCCTTTAAATTACAATCTCATTGATCCTCCACTGTTAAACACAGTGGCTGTGCCCATAAATGGCTGGACTACCATCAGATTCAGGGCCAGCAATCCTGGTAAGGACCTACATATATACATATCCCTCAACATTACTATATATACAATATTCATAAAGATAATATCAATGATATTACATATTCGAACCGACTTGATAATTGTTGTCACATATTCTATATAATACTGTCACATCAATTTATACGAGTTTATAAAAGAGTTTGTATACGTAACAGTATTCGAATCATTTGCAGGAGTATGGTTTATGCACTGTCACATAGAGAGGCACCTAACATGGGGAATGGAGACTGTATTCATAGTGAGAAATGGAGAATTTCCTGAACAAAAGTTGCTACCTCCGCCACCAGATATGCCTCCCTGTTAAAAGTTATTATGTTAAAAGCTTGGGAGAGAGGATACGTGGCGTATAAATGTTGTTGTTTTGCAAGTAATTTTCAACGAAAGACTGTTGGAGAAATGTATTTTAATAGAGAAAGATGAGAGTTGCCGAAAGGAAGAATCTCTTTAGACAAATTGCAAAAATTAATTAAATAAAATTATGTATTCCCCAAGCATTAAGAAGAAGTTTCTTTGTAATTAATTTCTTGATAGTTGATACCACCATTTGAAAACAAACAAAAATAAAGTGAACATATTGTCAAGGAATAGAAACCAAAAAGCATTTCCTTTGATTTCTTAGATTCTTTGCTTAAGAGATTTTACTTTCTTTTTTTAAAAAACAAATTACTAACATATACATTACGTTTCAGTTAAGGTTTTACTAAGAGTTTACATTAAATTAATATTTTTTTTCTTCACAGAATCACCACCCTAAGTGACGTTTTTAAAAATTACAAGTGTGTAATTAATCGCTAATATATATACAAACTTTTACTTGAATAAATACAGGCAAATGACAAATGATAAGTTTAGATCAATCCTATATATAATTCTTTTAATAAAATAATAAATTTATTTATTTATTTGTATTCTATTAAGTCAACAAATAAGAGTTTGTTATTTTGACTGAATTCTTAATAGATCTAAAATGTTTGAATTTTATATGGTTTGTTTATTTTCCGTCTTAAATATATTTATGAGAAGATATATAATAAAATTAGTTAAACTTTTATATTGAGTCAAATAAATTAAAAACACTTTTACTTATTAAATTAAAAAATAAACATGCATTATTATCTAAAAAAAAATTAGTCAATTTAGTATTAAGACAGAAATAAACAGCCTCTAAGAAAATCTTATAGAACAAGAAAATTTTAATTATATGCAATTAATTATTTTTGAGAAAAGGACGGTTAGATTCTTAAAATATATTTAGTATACATTTTAATCCTAATAGTTTAAAAATTATTAGCGTAATAACTCTCAATCAGTTAAACAAGTCGTATTAAAAAATATCACATTATAAACAAAAAAATTGGCAGGATTGATAGTCTTGAGTGCACGCCACACAGCACTGTTGCACTTGAATCCTGATCCAAAAGCAATCTGCCATGTTCGATCGCCCTTCCGAATTCTTCCCTTGGCCTTAAAGTAAGCCAATTCATACCACAAACAACTGCTTGAAGTATTCCCGAACCTGTAGGGAGTCATCCTTGAAGGCTCCATCAGCCATTCGGTGAGTTTAAGGTTCTTCTCTACCTCATCCAACACTGCTCTCCCTCCTGCATGGATGCAAAAATGCTCGAAAGCCAACTTGAAATCTGGGATATATGGCTTGATCTTCATTTTAAACATTTTTTTAGCGATTAGAGTTGCAGAAAACAAGAGCTGCCCTGACATTGGGAGAACTAATGGTCCAAGTGTTGTCATATTAGTTTTAAGGGCTTCTCCTGCTACAGCCATGAGTTCTTTCGAGATTTTCACACCAATTCACTTTAGTATGTAGTTTATATTTAGAAAAGAAAACTGAAATGTGAAACAAGAGCCTTGGAAAGAGAGAACAACAGGGGGAAAGCTCAAAAACAAGACAAGACTGTGTATAATTGATGTTAAGAATCTTGTCGTTATTGAGTGCTTTTCTAGCACCCATGTGGACCTTGTTAATTATTGTCTTCAAAATAGGCTATTGTCTTCTCTTCTTGTTTATGATTGTTGATTTTATCTACAAATTTCATTTGAATAACATTTATAATTAGAAACTTCAAAATAGGCTCTTTTAATAAATTGATTTTTAAGATGAATATTTTATCACTCAATTTATAAATTGTTTTAGAATTCGAATTTTTAATGTATAATTTTTTTGTTTGGATATATTATTCTAAAGATTAAAATGACAAAATCAACCGATGAACTTTATGCACAGATCAAATTCAACTAAGCGAATTTTTGAGTTGTCTAATTATTCATCAAAACATTTATAACAGCTCAACCAAAGGCCCGCCAATTATTATCTAATTCCCTTTTTCCAATTATTGCCTCTAAATTGAGGGCTTTTATTTGAAAAAAAAAGAAAAGAAAATAATAAAGTTTATTTGGATTAAAAGATAAACATACATAATTATCTAAAAAATAAATTAGCCAATTTAGCATTAAGATAAAGAAATAAATAGCCTCTAGATAAATCTTATAGAATAAGAAAATTTTAATTATACGCAATTACTTATTTTTAAGAAGAGGATTGTTGAATTCTTAAAATATAGTCTAATATATATTTTAATCTTAATAATTTAAAAATTATTAGTGTAATAACTCTCAATCAGTTAAATAAATCGTATTGAAAATAAGTTTCACCATCTCATTGTTCAAAATTAACAATATCATATTATAAATTAAAAGATTTGGAATCCATTAATACTAATGATGACAGTCTATTCTGAATACGTTACCACCAATATTAAATTAGAATTAAAAGAATAGTTTTTAAATTATTAAAATTAATATATACATTTAGCAATATTTTAGAAACACATGAATTCTTTTTTCATTACTTTTTGAGATCGGAGGTCAAATTAATTGCCAAAAAATTGAGAAGGAAGATCAAACAAATGCTAAACAGTGGGATTAATTAGAATATTTTAATCACCGACATCAAATTTTTCTCCTTGATTGCTAATATTTAATTTCTTAATATGAGAAATAAGCCAACCCAAAAAGTTACATGTTTTTAACTTGCTATATGTTGATCATTAATAAAAACGAGAATCTTGAATTGATAATGATAGCTTAACAAAACCACCACTCAAACCAATTAAAAATTAAATATTCTATGTTAGGTTTTGATTACCAAAGCATAAAAAGACATATAATAGTTTTTAAGATTTAATTTATTGAATTAATTAGTCTCCATATTTTTAAAAATATCTATTAAGATCATTACCGGTTAGTACAATGATTGTTAGTACTCTATGCAATAGTAGTTGTCCATATTTTTAAAAATATCTATTAAGATCATTACCGGTTAGTACAATGATTGTTATTACTCTATGTAATAGCAATTGTCCATATTTTTAAAAATATCTATTAAGATCATTACCGGTTAGTACAATGATTGTTAGTACTCTATGCAATAGTAGTTATCCATATTTTTAAAAATATCTATTAAGATCATTACCGATTAGTACAATGATTGTTATTACTCTATGCAATAGCAGTTGTCCATATTTTTAAAAATATCTATTAAGATTATTACCGGTTAGTATAATGATTATCGGTTAGTACAATAATTGTTATTACTCTATGCGATAGTAGTTGTCCATATTTTTAAAAATATCTATTAAGATCATTATTGGTTAGTACAATGATTGTTATTACTCTATGCAATAGTAATTGTCCATATTTTTAAAAATATCTATTAAGATCATTATCGGTTAGTACAATAATTGTTATTACTCTATGCAATAGTAATTGTCTAAGTAAAATAATATTAGACCCTTAGAATTTGCTAAAATGTAGTAATAGTTCTTTAAAATCATAAATAAATAAATAATATTATTATATAATAAAAAAAATTTAAAAGGTAAAGGGTGGGGTAGGACCCAAATAATTTTTTTTATAATAAATTAATAATATAATAGTTATTAATATATTATAAATTTTTTTGTATTACAATATATTGTATTTTATTATTTTATTTATATTTTAGTTATATATAAATATATTTTATTAAAATTAAATATAATAATGAGTATTATATTATAACGACGTTGTTAAATAAATAAATTTATATTTTAGTTAATTTTTAATACCTAATTAATATTGTACAGATAATATAGTGCAAAAAAATGAATTTTTATTTTAGTGATAATATATTATAAATATCCTATTGTAAATATGTTATAAAAACAAATTAACATTATTATCCTTATATTTATTTTTACTAAATTTTGGATGTCTCATAATTATTTTTCATAGTCAACTATAATTGTATAAAATTATAAGAGTGATTACAGTAAAGACTTTAGACTTTAATAGATACAAGATATTTTCAAACTCATTGAAACTAATTAGCTAAATCGTTGGCTAAACTTAAGGACTCATAAGTCTATTTTCTAGAAAGAAAATTAAAATATTAATTTATGGGTATACATGTATTGGCTTAAATGTTTTACTTAAAAGAGATACAGATTTTAAGCCATTAATCTTATATAATCTAATCGTAAGAAAAGTTGTTAAGTTGACAATATTAAATGCTATTTCTTTTACTTTAAATTTAATAAGTTTATAGAAAAATTAAGTTAAAAGAATTTTTAAAATTTAAAATTAAATGTTATTCTTTTTCCGAAATTAAAATTGTTTATTAATTTTTAAACTTTTAAATTTTATTAAATAATGAATAGAAATAACAAATTGGGGTTAGTATTTTTTTCATACACTTGATAATCCTAGATCATTATTGCTTATATTACTATAAACAAGAAATCAAAATTTTATTCCACAATAAATGTTAGACTCCTTAGAAATAAAATCTAATTTAATTTTAGTTTTCTTATTAAATGAGGAATTTCAAAGTTTTGTGAAATTAAAGCAGAGTTGCTAGTGAATAACAGTACCTAGAACAAAAGAAGTTTTATGAAATATATGATGATTCATCGTAAAGAAAAATTTAGTAATGGTCTCAAATATAAGAACATATAATAAAATTATGTTACATGTTTAAAAACTTTCTTCTTCTTCATCTTCGTTATTATTATTAGAGATTTTTTTTACTTTATTTTTAATTGGTTGAATTTATCTATTTTAAATAATTATGTTTGTTAATTTAATGAAAATTTTAAATAAATTAAATAATATTTTATTTATAATAATACTCTCAATTATTGCTTTATTTTCTAATACTTAAATTTTTAATCTTATCTAATACTTTTTATTTTCTGTCTACTTGAAACAATATTTAGACATAATTTATCTAAATTCTTTAGATAAACATTGCCTAAATATGAAAATTTTAAATATGTTTATTGTATATCTTTTCATAAATATCATATATAAAATAAAGAAAAACAAATAAATTATTTAGATTCAGACGTTAAAGTTTACTCTAAATCAAATTAATTTATTATTCAGTAAAAAACATAATGATACCTTATAAATATCAATAAATTTTAAAATAAAAATGTATTTAATTAGAAATAATTGAATCAATAATGGGATGCGTGGTAAACATGTTTCACCTAAAACTCTGTCTTCTTGATTGTGATAAGAATTTAGGTCTTGAATAAGATTATTATAGTAGTCGGTCGGTTTAGTAATTAATGTTAAAAATATAATATATTATATTTTAGAGTATAGTGTTTAACTTTCTTTGCCATCTTAATTATTATATGATTGCAAAGATCTCTATAAGTAATTACGTGATATATTCATCTACAAAAATATTTAATTATTCAATAAAATATAATTAAGAATTATAAAAATATTTGCAACACAGTTAACAACATGTATATATTTTATTCATAATCCACGCAGAGGCGGCTAAAATTTGGCAATGTTTTAATTGCTTAATTAAGAAGCACTAAAACAAATCAACCCATCAAATCAACGATTGAGTACACGAATTTATAATTCTTTAATAAAGTATTTCCAAAAACAGTTTCCTAATCAGCTATTTTCAAAAGCAAAATTAAGATAACAGAAATGCTTTTGAATTATGAGGTTTCCTAATCAAGAATTCATATATGATTAAATTGGTCATTGAGAATATAAATATATATATATATATATATATATATAATAAAGGAGTATAAATTTTAATCTGCAAATAATTTAGTTAACTAACGACCAATTAGATTTACTTACTTAAAATTAAAATAATAAAGAGTATAAATGTTAATTTGCCAAAAAGCTCCGGTCCAAATGATTAAAGTTAAGATAAAATATATAACTTGATCAAACAAGTAAAGGCTACCACACACTTTTAAAAGTATTTTTTTTTTCAATTTTAAAATAAAAATTTGTAAAACATATATGTCATTGCATTTTTTGTAAACTGACTTTCAAACAATTTATGTTTTAATTTTTAATTAACTATTGAAAAATAGTATTTTGTTGTTTTCCACCATTTTCAGAAATGAATTTTCAGATTAATTACAATTTTTTTCTAACCACTCTACTCATTCAAAAACAAAAATTCTCAAACACGTTTTCATCATTTTTCATTTTGAAAAATTAAATTTTAGAAATAGTATATATTAAACACATTTTTATGCTTAATTAAAAACATCATTTTCAGAACACGGTCGAAAGCATTATTTCAAGAAACACTTTTCAAAGACACGTTAATATACAGTGAAATGTAACAAAAAGTCTTCGCAGCCAGCTAGCTAATAATTTCTATATATACTTTCAGAAAGCATATCAAAACCATAACGTAGAAGAAAGTATATATGCTTTCAGAAATCAAAATCTTCTGAAAACAATGCTTCAGATTTTTAGCTTGCAAGTTTTAGGGTTTATAATTTTTGTTCCACTCTTTCATTGCCAAGCTTTGCAACGTTATACATTTGTGGTAAGCTTACAATTTTGTATATTTACAAAAATGTACCGTTTATTATACGAAATTACATAAATGAATGAATGAATGAATTGAATAATGAGTCGTTGTTGTAGGTCGAAGAAGTTTCATACACAAGACTCTGTGTTACGAAGAAGATCTTGACTGTAAATGGGACATTGCCAGGTCCAACATTATATGCACACAAAGGAGATACTATTATCGTCGATGTTTTTAACAAGGCCAGTGATAATATCACTATTCACTGGTATGCTCTCGTCGCCCTTAAAATCTTTTACTCAGTTTCGGAAGTCCAGTTGTTAACACTTTTTCCCTTAAATTTTTGTTAAAATAACAAATTAGAATATTCTTTTCTTCATATTAACATTTTAGTCCATTGGTATATGTTAAATTATGCATCATGTCAATTTATTATTTTTACAAAACTCAAAGATGCAAATCTTATCAACCACGCACCCACAAAATGGGAAAGACAAGTTATTTAACCAATTGATAGTTGAACTTTTGTGGTTGAGTAGAAACCAAGAATCGATTCTAAACAGAACTTTAATATAAAACGACAATAATTTACATATAATATAATGTTATATAATGATGTTGAATTTTGCAGGCATGGAGTGAAGCTGCCTCGGAATCCATGGGCAGATGGTCCTGAATATGTAACACAATGCCCTATACAACCAGGAAGAAGTTTTAGTCAAAAGATGATACTATCGGACGAAGAAGGAACTCTATGGTGGCATGCTCATAGTGATTGGGCAAGAGACACTGTTCATGGTGCTATCATCATTTACCCCAAAAATGGAACCACCTATCCTTTTCCCAAACCTCATGCCGAAGTTCCTATAATCTTAGGTATATATATATATATATATATATATATATATATATATATATATATATATATAATTTATTAATATTAACTATATCATAAACTTATCGAAACTCAAAAATCTTAATCGGATTCAATTTGACGCTACTCTTTAAAAATTATATTAAATCAATTGAAAATCTTAATTTATATATATCACTAGAATAAAAAAATATCAATTATTTAGAGAGAGAAATAGTCAATGACTCATTAATTTTATATGAATATGTTAATATAAATTACTAAAAATAATTAAATTTAATAATTTATAAATAATATAAAAAATTATGTAAAGTCAAGATTCCATTCAACCTTTTAAGTTAGATATACATATAAACAATGGAATTGATTAACTGTGGACTAATAATTTAACTATCTGAGTTTCTTTTTCCTTACGCGTGAACAAATAGTATTGAGATTCTCGAAGTACTTAACTAATTAATTAATATTATTAATGGTACAGGAGAATGGTGGAAAGCAGATACAAGGGAGGTTTATGATGAATTTCTTGAATCAGGAGGAGAAGCTAATATTTCTGATGCTTTCACCATTAATGGTCAACCTGGAGATCTACATCCCTGCTCCAAACCAGGTGATTAATTAATTATTATTATTAATTGCTATAATTTAATAAATATTTTTAAGCAAAGTTATATACGTAATAGTTAATTAATAGTTACAATATTTTAGGATCAAGTGCCAATTTGAACTTACCTAATCTTTTACAATTATTTTTCATCCATATTATTAATTAGACACATACATATATTTACATAAGCACCTAATTAAAACCTTAAATCAGTACAGAAACTTAGGGTTTTTTTAAATACTTATCTCACTAAATTTATCTATTTTGGATAATTAAATATATTTTTTTAATTTAATGATAATTTTAAAACAAATAAAAGTCAATTTTTTCTTTTTACTTTTTTTTTTTTGAGAACTTTTCTTTTTACTTTTTGATTCAATTGAAAATTTTCAAACTAATTCAACATTCAGTCAAAAAACAAAGGCTAATTAATTAATTAGAATTTATTCAAACATCAGTCTACTAAACATTGAGACTAACTTTACATTCAGTCAAAAAGAAACGAAGGATACCCTAGTTTTATTATTAGAATTATTAGCACATAATATTATCAATAATTAATTAGACTTTCTTTAATTAATTTAATTATTTTCCTTTCATAATTAATCTCGATTTCCACTAATAACTTTCTATTTGTATTCTAATTTGTTCGTAGAAACTTTTAAGCTCAAAGTTGAACGCGGCTTAACTTATCTTCTTCGTATAATCAACTGTGCATTGCAAGAAATGCACTTCTTCTCCATTGCCAAACACAATCTCACTGTCGTTGCAACAGACGCCAGCTACGTCAAGCCATTCACGTCAAGTTACCTCACAATCTCTCCAGGACAAACCTTCGATGTCTTGTTAGAAGCCAACCAAGATCCCGCCGTCGAATATTACATCGCCGCAAGAGTATATTCCGGCGGCGCCAGTCGGATTCCTTTTGACAATACAACTACTACAGCTATTTTACAATACAATGAAACTTCTTCTGCTTCGTCTCCTTTGTTACCTGATTTTCCTGACTACAACGACACGACAGCGTCGGTAAATTTCACCGGAAGTCTTCGGAGTTTAGCCGACGAAGAACATCCCATTGACGTTCCGTTGAACATCAGCAAATCTTACGTGTTCACCGTTTCAATGAACACAGTTCCTTGCCTTAATGAAACATGTTCTGGACCAAATGGGACAAGAGTAGCTGCTAGCTTGAATAACATAAGCTTTGTCAACCCATCAATTGATATTCTAGAAGCTTACTATTACCAGATCAATGGAATTTTCGGAACAAACTTTCCGAGTTCTCCGCCATTGAAATTCAATTATACAGCCGACGATTTGCCATTGTTTTTACTTACACCAAAAAAAGCCACTGAGGTGAAGGTGATAGATTATAATGCAACGGTGGAGATCGTTTTTCAGGGGACAAATTTGTTAGAAGGAACTGATCATCCAATGCATTTACACGGATATAGCTTCTACGTAGTTGGATGGGGGCTTGGAAATTTTGACAAAGAGAAAGATCCTCGGACATATAATCTTGTTGATCCTCCTCTTCAAAACACCATTGCTGTTCCAATAAGAGGATGGACTACCATCAGATTCAAGGCAGACAATCCTGGTAATCATTAAACTAATCAGCACTTCTTTAAATTTATACGATTTTTTACATTACTTATAAACAGTTAAATTTATCTATTTTCAATAGTTGAAATTACATCTCACGTATACATTAATTGCATGTTTTAAATTTAATCTCAATTATTAAAAATAAAAACAATACTCAGAAATCTCCATACTTTTAGGTCCAGTATCCCATCACACCCAAACTTTGACTAATACCTCATCAATCCTTTAAATTTTGATTAATACTTCGTCAGTCCATGTAAACTAATAGAATATTAGTCAAAGTTTGAGGGTGATAAGATATTGAATCTAAAAGTAAGGTATTAGGTATTATCATTCGAAGGTGTTTAGATTCAGTAGTTTATAAATAATATAAGAAATTGTGTAAAGTTAAGAGATAATTTAATATTTTCAAATTTTTTTCTTTTTTTTTTCTTTTTTCAATTATAGGGGTGTGGTTCATGCACTGCCATCTTGATAGACATACGACGTGGGGAATGAGCATGGCGTTCATAGTGAAAAATGGACGAGGTTCAAAGACAAAATTGTTACCTCGACCGAAAGACATGCCTCCGTGTTGAAGAAATAATTTGTTATTTTCTATGTTTTTACGAATTTCAAAATTTGAAACATCTAGAAAAGTTGAAATATGTAATGTAAAATTTCAAATAAATGATGATTAATATATTAAGTGTATCGTAGTCAATTTTATGAATAATTATGTATTATAATAATCATATAAAATTGATAATTTATATTACATGTTTTTAAAATTATAATTGATTGAGTAATTTTTGTTTAAATTAAAAGTGATACTATATGTATACACACATTTTCAAACAATATTTAGACTTTTAAATGAACATAATTTTAACATTTAAGATTAAATTTGATATATTAACTATAGTGATAAACAATTTTAACTTTAAAAAATACCTTGAATTCTTTGTTATTTAAGTTAATTATTCGTATATCTCTAATTTTTTAAAAATATTTAAAATATCATGTAAAAATAATTATTTGACACGAACGTATGACATCACACATACCTATTTAGTTAAAATATATATAATTTAAAATTGATCAATCATAAAAATATAATAACAATGAAAAATAATACAAATATTATAATTAATTTGATTAGAGTTGTAACCTTTCAATTTAAGAGTTTATGTTAAAATATTCATGAGTGCAAGTAATGTGTCTCAACTCTCAATAGAATATCAATAATTATTTTTCTAAGACAAGAAATTCAAGTAAAATGAAATATCATAATTTAAAAACAAACTAACATATAAAAATGTTAATATTTTTATTAAAAAAATTCAAAATTTACTACAGTAAATATTTGACGAAAGCAGTCCCAATCCAATATATTTATAACACGTGGCAAAGTATTTTTTTCTTTTTTTTTTAAAAAATAAATCTTTTTTCCTACAATAAAGGATAACAAAACACTTCACGCAAGAATTTAAGCACGGAGCATTCAAAGTCAAAACTTAAGACTTTTTAAAACGATTTGTCGGCAAGGAAAATATGACGTGTCATGTCCAACCCTAAGCAATCAAACGCCGACACGTGGTACTGATCGTTAAAATGTCGCCAGCCAATTTATAATGTGTACACAAAATGGGTCCTTAATTCTTGACTTTTATATTTTAAATTTTACACATGATCATATAATTGTTCATATAAATAATGATAATTAAAAATTTTTAAAAAAATTATAAGTATAAAATTGAATTTTTATTTCTATAATCATATTGTGACCTATATATAGGATAAAAATATAATTCTAGACATGTTTTTGTTAATTTTAAGTTTGAAAATATTATTAATTAAATAAAGTGATGGTATTTTTTGCTTTCATCGTTCTTTTGAAATTTTAATTTTTTTAATTCACAATTTTAGCTTTAATTAAATTTAGATAAAAAATAAATTTAATTAAATTCGTATATTTTAATTTATTTTAAAATAAGTTTTGTATTCTTTAATAAATTTATAAGAATTTTAAATGGGTAAAGAAAACAATTATGAAGAGTGACTTGTCGTGAAGAAAACATTTTAGATCTTTTCAAGAAGAAATTGAGGGATTTTCAAAGGCAACGCTAACACTTCTTATAAAAGCAATTATCCGAAAGGAATCTATGACGTGTCAAATTCCGATACCAAACACGAGAAGCAATAAATTCCGACACGTGGCATTGCTTGTTAAAAGGGGTAATTTCATTTTAGTTCCAAATGTTTCAAGCAATGTCACTTGAGTTGGTATATCTCACATATTATACAGAAAAGTCCTCCATTTGTTTTTAAAATCATCACTTTTGTCTCTAACGTTTTGGTCAATGTCACGTAAGTCCCTTAATCAAACTTTCATCCACTTTTAACGGTTAGATAATTTTTAACTTACTCCTTATAATATAATAACCTTCAACTTAATCCTATTATTTATGAAAGTCATCATATTACTCCTATATGTTAATTTTTATTATTATTTTTAATAACTAAGAAGATAAAATTATATTTTTATAAACTTAATTAAGAAAAAATAATTCTTTATTTTTTCCTTTTTTCTTGTCTTTCTTTTCTATTTATGTTATCAATTTAGATAAAAAAAATAATATACAACAAAAATAATTTATCCATATCTCATAATCTTAATAATATAATAAATTAATTGAACTTAAAAAACCCAAAAATAAAAAATCTTAATTTTAGTTTATTTTTATATATTTTATTATATTTTATCTAAGTTCATAAGATATCAAAAATAACTCTTGAGGAAAAATCATTAATTTTTTCAATATAACACATACACATATTTATACATTAACTACACTGGAATTCAAATTTAAAAAATTATCATTATTATAAAATAAATACTTTTTGTAACATTTTATTTTGAAAAATAAAATAATGAATTTTTTATATTTTTCTACTCAAATTAACATGATGTAAAAATTTTATACTTGGCATATTTCTATATTTTTAATATTTTTAGTGAGTAAATAAGTAAATTAATTGTCTTTAAGATAAATTTTGGAGAGAAAATTTGTAGGTTTTAATTTTTTTTTGTAAATTAAATTAAATTAATTAATTTTATTGATAATATTATGTGATTTAAATAAATTAATTTATTTCTATATTATTATTTTCTTTGTTTCAATTAAAAAAAGGGTAACAGACATCAAAGTCCTAAAGGTTTGACTTATTAGTCATATAAATTCTAGTAATTTCAGAATTTACCTTCAAAAGTCCTAATGTGCACAAAAAAAATAATTTTATAATAATACACTTATAATTATTATATTTAAATCCCCTAGATTTTTGAAAAATAAAACATATTTACTTAAATTTTTTATAATTAAAAATACCCTTAATTTTAAAAAGAAAAATAAAAATATCTCTAACTAATTATTTGTAATAAAAAATAATCTCTATATTATTATTTAAAACTATTAAAAAATTATCAATTAATTATTTTTCTTCTAAAATTTAATGTCAATTTTTTATAATATTAATTTTATATAAATTATTTAAATTTTTTAATTAAAATAGTCTATTTTGAAAATTATGTATAATAATATTATCAAAATCTTTAAGTTTTTGTTTTTAAATATGAATTATGACAATTTTTACAATATAAAATTTACAATGTGCAATTTTTAATTTATTTATAAAATATTTACGATATAAAGTCTTACTATTAATTGAATTTAATATTTTTATTTTGGTAATTTTATTATTTTTCTATAAAATTATGTTTAATTTTATTATTTTTTTAAATTTAAAAAATAAAATTATCAAATAAAATATAATAAAATTATCAAAATAAAAATATTATATTTATAAAATATACTATTAATATAATAAAAAATATTTTTTATATTAATACATTATTAAAATAATTAATTTATATTTTTTAAATGTGTGAAGATAAATAATTATTTTTAAGAGATGAAGTTAATATTATTATTTTAAAAAATATTCGTCTATTTTTTAAAATTTAAAAAAAATTATTTTTTAAAAAATTTCAGAAAAATTGTCAGAGGAAACTTGTCATAATCCCTATTTTAATTATTATATCTACGTATAGACGCATCATCGAATGATCTAGAGTCTAGGTAGATAATGGTGAAATGTCCTCTTCATTGACTTGACTTCATTGTCTAATTTGTTCCAATCCAATCCATAGATTTATTTGTTTATTTAAATTTTGTTTCTTTTTGGCTGGTGAATAATATTTTACATTCATTCATTCACATGAGGATTTTCTAGGAAGGAAGCAATAATAATAATAATAATAATAATAATAATAATAATAATAATAATGCATGTCAATAAGAGTTATTTTTGACTTTATCTCATATTTATTGATAATCTTTATAAATAACCTAAATTTTTTAAAAATTTAGCAGTAATGCTTCTATTAACAACAAATTATCGTTAAAGTTAATGAAAACTAATGAAATGACATATTTACTTTTATTATATTTAACATTTTGTGCGTAAATACTAAATAACCTGTGTATAGTTGATTACTAGATTATATATTAAAAAGACAAAATTACTTGTAAGTAGTAATATATACATATATTCTTGAAAAAATAAAATAATTATATACTTAAATTCAATTAAATATTTTTCTTTTTCTTTTTTTGTCTCTTTGTCAGCCACAGTTTTGTTTCGTTATCCCTTGGTTTCAAGTTCTATGAATACAACTTAATGTATAATAGATCTTAAAAAACTTAACATATAATACAATATATAAATTAGGATTTTTCAAATTAAATTGAAGTTTTTCTAAAATAAATTAGGTTTCCAATCACCCAAAATCAAATTAGGTTTTCAAAATAAATTAGGGTTTTCAATTACCCAAAATCAAATTAGGGTTTTTCAAATTAAATTAAAGCTTTTCTAAAATAAATTAGGTTTCCAATCACCCAAATTCAAATCAGGTTTTTCAAAATAAATTAGGGTTTTCAATTACCCAAATCAAATCAAGATTTCGATTTCAACAACATCCAAAGACAAATTAGAATTTTTCATTTCAATAAACTCACAATCATATAAATAAACCAACAAATGTAACCCATAATCACAAATTCAATCTACAAGAACCAATCTACAAATTGGGTTGCGCAAGTCACTTGTGATGGCACTGGTAGTCGGCGATAAAAATCCTAGGACAGCTTTTCCTAGTTGACGGTAGAAATTGGATGATGGCTTTCCTACTTGAGGCAAAAAGAAGAAGATACGAGGGAGAGAAGAGATAAAGAGAAAAAGAAGGATATAAATCTTTTCAGTCATGGTCGTTGTCTTGCCTCAACTCCATTCGCCAACCATCGTCACCTTACCTTGCCACCGCTATAGGACAAGAAAGTTTTGAGATTTGAAGAAATGAGAAAACAGAAGCACAAATTGATGAGTGAGAGAGAGGAAAAAATAAAATAAAAAATAAAATAAAGAATAAAAAAGTAATTTATATTTTACTTAAAAAATATAATTACAAATTTATCCTTAAAATAATTTTTCTATTTTAAAAATATTTATTGAATTATATTTTTACCCTTGAGAGCATTAACTTTAACGATAATCTGCTGTTACTATTTATTAGAGGCACTGCTAATAATTTTTTAAAATTTTAAGTTATTTATGAGAATTGTTAATAAATGTGGAGGTAAAGTTGAAAATAACCCTGCAAATAATAGTTAATGTTTGAAGCTTTGTCCTCGTTCATCTAACTTTAAAATATATATATATACATTTCACCATTCACGAGGCATTTATGTTCTATTAAATTGCTCTGGAGTTTGCGTGGTTATTTATTTATTTCTTTATTTATTTTTTTTAAAATATTCAACTAGTGAGATAATATATAAGAAAAAAGTTCATACTTTTCTTTTTAAATTTATAAAAATTCTAGTTTAATAAAAAATTTATAAAAAAAATAATTTTTTATAAATAATAAATTTATTAAAATACTCTAAATTTAATTTAAAATTATAAAATAAAATCAATTTAATTAACTACTATACTAAACATTATATCCCAATACCCTAACTACTATAAAAAAATAAATTTTAATAATATATTTTTTAACTCATAATATATGACTCTTTTAAAAATATATATAATAAAATTTATAATAATTACAATTATTTTACTATTATAAAAAATTTATAATTCAAAAATAATTTTATAATCATTAAAATTTTATATTATAACTTGAATTTAAATTTATTATTATCATTAAATTATAAATTTTCAAAACAATTATCATTATTTAGATTTTTTAAATAACATAATTCATTTTATTTAACAATTACTTAAAAGATAATTTTTTAAATTATTATTTTTAGAATAATTTTATTTTATAACCATTTAAATTTATTTTTTTAATAATTACTTAAGAATAATTTTATTGTTATTTGATAATAATTTTAAACTCAAATTATTATATAATTTTTTCAATTATAAGTTTTATGATAATAAAATAATTTTAATTATTATAAAAATTATTAAATATGCATTCTCAAAAGAATTATTTATTAAAAATTAAAATATATATATTTAAAATATGTTTGATACAATGATAAAAGTATTATTCTTTTTCATTAAAGTTTAGTAATTTTATTTTGTAATTTAAAAAAAATAAATTTATGGTGTTTTGATAAATTTACTATTTATAAAAGAAATTTGTGTTTTTTTTAACAAACATTTTATTAAATTAAAATTTTTATAAATATCAAAAGAGGTACGTGAACTTTTTTCTAATAAATATTACTTATAATTTTAGTGAGGACTATTTATCCACCACGGTCCAGAGAGAGACGGCTATGCTAATTAAAGTGTAAGTGAAAGTATGGTCTTTCTTCTTTAAATATTAATGTTTCTATAATATCAATATTACTAAATAATAATGCTTGGTAATAGAAAATTCTCATTTCTTTAATTGAAGGTTAAAAAGTACTAATTGGTTTTTATCTTCGTCCTATTAATTACAACCTTAATTAATTTCTTTTAAAACTGGCATTATCTATTCTAAGTATATATCACTAATGATTAATTAATTAATTAATTAATTTGGTCGATATATATAAGAGCCTTCCCCCGTGGTAAGTGTGTGAGCTTGCTATAGCGATAGCAAATGTTCGGCATGGCCCACAAAAAATGAGTCCACGTGGGCTATTATGCCGAGCCAGTCCAGGTATGTATAATAATTATATCGGGCCGCTCAGGCACGTACAGTAACTTAGAAAGGCCTTGCATGGCTTATAGTTCATTTATTATACAGATCGTGCCGGATCATTTATTTTAAGTGTAGCCCAACACGGCCCATAAACTCCACTTGGACTGTGCGGGCTATGTTTAGCCCAGTAAGCCAGCCCATGAACCTGTGTACAGTAATACTATACAAAAATAATTATTATTCATAAATTTTTATTTGTTTAATATTTAAAATTTAGAAATTAATTGAAAAATTAATTTAAATCATTTGAAAGTTATTAAAAATTGAATAATGATTATTAAATTAAAAATAACAATAATTAAAGAATCAAATTTGCAACAATAATATATTTAGTAAATTGTAAATTGTCTATATTTGTTAATTAATTAAAATAAAATATTGAATGATAATATTCATGATATTGAATTTGAATACTTACAATTATTTTAAAATATAATGACTAATTATATTTTAATCTTAATTTAAAATGTGTTCTTTGTATTTGTTTATTTACTAAATTAAATTCTTGAATGACAATATTTATAATAATCAATAATTAAAATTTATTTATAAATCTAATGATTGATTAAATTTTGATAATAAATTAATATTATGTTCTTTATATTGGTATATGTTCAATTCTTCATGTATGATATGAAGGGAAAAAGGCCTAGACCCCCCTCAAGTTTTAGTGAATTATCCATTACTCTCATATAGTTTCAAAAATATCTCGTTATATCCTTTCGTTAATTGAGATAACGAAAAAATTTAAATTTTAGGGATAAAATAGTAAAATAACACCACACTACAGTCAACCAATATTGAAAAAAAGCCTTAGACCGGCTTTAGGTTCAGTGAATTACTCATTACTCTCCTAAGGTTTCAAAAATACCTTGTTACATCCTTCTCATTAATTGAGATGACGAAAAAATTTAAATTTTTAGTTAAATTATAATTATACCCTTCAATTAATACTGAGACAACAGATGGAGAATCAACTTACAGACATGAGATCCATATCTTATACATGGGGCTCATGTAACAGTAATTTTTTGTGATTTGGTGAAAAAATCAAAATAATTTGAGAAATAATTATTTTATTTTTATTGTGAAGTAAATATATAATTATATTCCTTTTGTGTTAAATAAATATTTAAAGAAATCATTATTATGTAAGTAAATAATTATTTTATATTTATGTTAAGTGCTTATAAAAATAATTAATATATAAATTCAATATATAATTATATTTTATTTGTGTTAAATAAATATTTAAAGAAATAATTATTATGCAAGTAAAGAATTATTTTATTTTTATGTTAAGGAAGTACTTATAGAAATAATTATATGTAAAATAAATAATTATTTTATTTTTATATAAAGTAAGAATTTATAAAAATAATTATTATGAAAAGTAAACATATTTATTTTATTTTTATGTTAAGTAAGTACTTATAAAAATAATTATATGTAAAGTAAATAATTATTATAGAAATAATTATTATACAAAGTAAACATATTTATTTTATTTTTATATTAAGTAATTTTTTATAGAAATAATTATATGTAACGTAAATAATTATTTTATTTTTATATAAAGTAAGTATATATAAAAATAATTATTATGTAAAGTAAATATATAATTATTTTATTTTTGTGTTAAGTAAATATTTAATAAAATAATTATTATGTAAAGTAAATAATTATTTTATTTTTATGTTAAGTAAGTATTTACACAAATAATTATTATGTAGAATAAATATATAATTATTTTATTTTTATATAAAATAAATATTTATAAAAATAAATTTAAATAAATAATGGTGGGCCCAAGCACATATAAATATTAGTATATTAGTGGGCTCAATCACAAATAAATATTGGTTGATTGTAGTATGGTGTTATTTTACTATTTTACCCCTAAAATTTAAAATTTTCCATCATCTCAATTAACAGAAGGATATAACCGAGTATTTTTGAAATCTTAGACGGGTAATGGGTAATTCACTGAAACCTTATAGGGGTCTAGGGCTTTTTCTCATTGTCTCATTATTGATTGAAGGGTATAATTATAATTTAACTAAAAATTTAAAATTTTCCGTCATCTCAATTAACGAATGGATGTAATGGGATATTTTGGAAATCTTAAGGGGGTAATGGGTAATTCACTGAAACCTGAGGAAAAGGGGAGTCTAGGGCTTTTTCCTTGATATGAAATACATGGTGATTCGATTCTATTTAAGTATAATCAATATAATATAAATATTGATATTAAAATACGAGGACTAATTAGATTGCTAATTATATAAATTTGGCAATAAAATTATAAAAGTTTGGTTGAATAATATAAGTTTATAGTAGAATATGATGACTAATTAGATTACAATAACAAATTAACAATTTAATATAAACAGACTAGTGCACATTAAAAATACATATTATGTCACAGTGATAATAATATAATAATCTATTATACTTATTTGTATTTTGTTAGTATATTTAAAGAAGTAGTTTGTTAAAATATATTCAAGTAATTTAAGTTTATAACATATTAGGATAACAAATTATATTTGAACTTTAGTTCAATGACAATCACATGCTCTAAATTTAAAATTCTAAATGTTGATATACCTATAATTAAAAATATATGATATAGTGACTAACTAAATTTTAGTTAATTACAATTAAATCAATACAAGAAAATTAACAATTAATCAATTATAAATACATTAAATTAAGTTAATATTAATTTCATTTGTTTAAAATTTCATTTTTTTAAGTTTTACTAAATTTAAAATTTAAAAATTTAAATTGTATGAATAAAATGATTTCATTTTATTTCTAACTATCAAACGTTCAAATGGTTTCATTTCAATTTTCAACAGCACAATATAAAATCTACAAACATAATCATAATGTCCCAAATATAATGATAAAATAACGTTATAAGGAATTGATTTTTTATTCTTTTAAACGTTATAATAGTTAAAAAAATTAAATATAAAAAACTAAAAAAACCCTAATCGCTATTCTCTTTATACTTTAGTCTTCTACTTCTCCTTTCTATTCAAAACAGAAAACCTAAAAATTCTCGTCGCCGACACTGTACTTACATAGCTATGACCCATCACACACAGCCACACTCACTTGCCGTCACCCGTTGTCGGACACAGCCACCATATATTCCCTAGTCGTCGTCCGCACAACCACACTCATCTTCTGTCGCCAATCGTCGAACACAGCCTCAACACACTCCCTGGCCATCATCTGCACAACACAACCACACTCACCTGTTGTTAAACAAAGCTATAACACACATCCTGGCCGTCACCCACCACACACAACTATACTTTCTGTTGTCACCCGTCGTCGCACACAGCCATAACATACTCCCTAGCCATCGACCGTCACACACAACCACACTCTTGGCTGTTACTCGTCTTTACTCATCGTCAAACACAGCCAGAATGCACTCATTGGCCGCCGTCCGTCACACATAACCTTTGCAACATCATCACCGCCAGCAAACCGCTATCCACAAATTGCGGTGGTGTGACTAAATCTGACTAATTTTACCACCTCATCCACTGGTTTGATTCTGTTATTCAAATTCTTTTTAGTTGAGTGATATGTTGAATTGAGTTTTTGAATTAATTGAATCGAATTAAATTTGGGTCGATTAATTTGTAATTTTTGAATATTGGATTTGAAACTATAGTTTGATTTAATTATGTATTGATTAAATTTGTGTTGGATTGATTTGCAATTCCTGAATCTAGTGATTTATGTACTGAATCTAGTGATTTATGTACTAGATTAATTGACTATTCTTGAAATATCACTACTCTAGCATACTAGATTTGTTGAATCGGGTTAATTCTGCATTAGATTAGTTTGTGTATGGCATACCCTCTGTATTGGATTAATTGATTGGTCTAAGTTATATCGAATTTTTGGTCGTTGGATTTGTTGAATAGGATTAATTATGCATTGGATTAATTTGTGTATTGCAACCTTCTGCCTTAGATTAATTTTTGAATTGTAAACTTAAAAAATACCAAATTTGCTTGCTGAATTTGTTGAATTTGATTAGTTCTTAAAAATGTCTAGTACTAATTCTTCTTTTACACCATCAAGTTCAAAAAGAACTAGAACATCTACTGTTTGGGAGTATTTTATCATAGAGTCTCGACCTAATAATATAACTTGACAGAGTGAAAATAAAGCGATTTGTCATTTTTGTAAAAAACCCTTAAGCGCTTCAAGTGTTAATAAAAGTGGTCATTTAATACGTCATGTTGAAGCATGCTATAAAAGACATGCTCCCTTTAATGATCGAACACAATCCCAAATTGCATCAAATATTTTTGGAGAAAATTTAAGTTGTTTTAGGTATTCACAACAAAATATGAGAGAAGAGGTGGCTAAATGGATTACATTTAGTGAACATCCTTTCATTCAGGCTGAGAATAGAAGATTTAAAAAATTTATGAATAAGTACGTTCAACCTTCCTTTAAATTAGTTCCTAGAAATACATGTAAATATGATTATATGAAAATATTTATATGTATGAAACAAAATTTAACTGCAAATTTTCGTACATTTAAAAGTGTTTTTTCTATTACTTCTAATTGTTGGATTGAGTATAATCGTTTAGATTATATTTCTGTTACTGCACATTATATTGATGATAATTGGATGGTACAAAAAAGAATTATTTTATTTCGTGAATTAGAATATCCTCATAATACTTTTGTAATTTTTAATGCTATTATGAATGTTTTAAGGGAATATGAAATATAAGATAAAATTTTAGTATTACTTTTGATAATGCATCTTTAAATACCGTTGTTATTGATATGTTCTCTAGTAATATGACACCTGGACCTGGTCTTGGAATGCAATTTTTTTATTTAAGATGTATTTGTCATATTGTTAATTTAATAGTACAAGATAGTTTAAGTTTAGTTAATGTTTATATAGAAAAAATTAAAGGTGTATTGCAATATATAAGATCACATAGTTCTAGAAGACAAGATTTTAAAGCTATTATGTTACAATATGGCTTACAACCTAGGAGATGTGTTTGTCATATTGTTAATTTAATAGTACAAGATGGTTTAAGTTTAATTAATGTTCATATAGAAAAAATTAGAGATGCATTACAATATATAGGATCACATAGTTCTAGAAGACAAGATTTTAAAGCTATTATGTTACAATATGGCTTACAACCTAGGAGATTTGTGCTTGATGTAAAAACTCGTTGGAATTCTACATATTTAATGTTAAAATCTTGTATTAATTATAGTAATGCAATAACTACTTTTTATAATAAAAAATTGCATAATGTGGTTTTATCTTCTAATGATTGGAACATTGCATTTACTTTTATACAATTTTTAAAAATGTTTTATAATATTACATTATCATGTTCGCATGTTTATTTTTCTACATCACATTATGTTTTAAATCATATACATTATATTAGTTATGTTTTTGCTAGTTATAGAGATGTTGAAGAATTTAAAAGTATTTTTCATATTATGAAAGCTAAATTTAAAAAGTATTGGAAGGATATTCCAAAAAAATTTATATATGCAACAATAATAGATCTTAGGACTAATTTAAAAGGTGCATTTACATTAATAAATAAAACTGCTAAAAATATGAAAATTACACGTGATGTGGATGTTTTAAATATTGAAAAGTCTTTGTATGGTATTTATATTTAATATCAAGGTTTAGAAGGAATAAATATACCAATTTATAATCATTGTGATGAACCAATTGCTGATACTCCTTCATGGAAAGTTTTAAATACTTCTACTTCTTCTATTGTTGGTTCTAGTGACTTAGAAAAATATATTTCTACTGATTATAATAAATTATTAAGTTTTGAAGAAAAAAAATCTTGATATTTTACAATGGTAGAAAATAAATGAAAAGATTTTTCTGTGATATTTATTATGGCTCGTGATTTACTAACTCCTCTTGTATGTACTGTAGCATCAGAATATGATTTTAGTGCAGAAAATAGAATATTGGATGAACGAAGATCAAGATTATCTGAAGATTCTTTAAATTGTTTGGTTTGTTTGAAAGATTGAGAGGATGCAGAAGATAGAATTCAAAATTCTACCAATTTAGTAGAAGTAGAAGAAATAGAAATAGAAAATAATTCTTTAGATATTTCTGTTGGTGATAATTAATTATATTTTATATATAAATTAATTAAGTTTATAATTTTCAATTTTTATGTAAAATAAATAAATTGGATAAATTGAAATAATAAATAGTGTAATATGTGCCAACCTAGTTGGGATGTATTATATCTATAGTGATGCAAATTTGTCCAATTAATGTTGTAAATTAAAATTTTATGATTTTTAGAAATTTTATATTCTTAACTTAAAAATGAAAATTTTTAATTAAAAAATGGATTAAAAATTTAAATTTTATTATTTTATATATTTTTTATTAATGTAAATTAATAAAAAAGTAATAACATATTATATTAATAAAATTTAATAAATAGGTTGAATAGTAAAAAAATTAATATGCAGTCTAGTACAATAAGGCTTATAAATAATAAAATAATAGTCATTTAGTTTAATACAATTCATTTATTATTCACGATACGGTCTGTTCGATTCACAGACTATGATAACTTAATCTAACACGACCTACTGATAGATGGTATTATGTCGAATTATAAATAATAATCGTATTATATTGAGTCATATTAATACTATTTATAAACTGGGCCGGCCCGTCGGTTTTACCAATTCTAGCTTGCTATACCTTGGAGTAACTAAAGATAGACGTAGTAGGTTTAATCCCAGCTCAATTCCATGTGGATGTAATCTACTGGTCTGATCTAATGGTCAATTAATTAACGAATACAAGAAGTCTTGGTCATCGTCAATTCGTTCATAATTATAAAAAAAAAAAAAAAGTCTTGGTCATGGGCAACTGATAGCTATCTAGAGACATGAGTCAACATTATACTTTTTGTCTTCTAAAGTCATGTTTTTCCATAGGAAATATTACCATTGCCCTCCTATATTTTTAGTCAATTAATTAAATTACCTCTTAATTTTAAAAAATTATTCGTTACATCTTATCGTTTAGTTGATTGACAAAAAAATTAATATTTTGATGACAGATAGGTAATTTAATAAATTTAATTAATTTAAACAAAAATATTTTGAGAATTTGAATTTTTAATTTTTTGAGAGCTATTTATGTCAATTTGTAATAAGTATAATTTAATATTATTAAAATATTATTTTATTTAAAATTTATATTTTATTTTTAAATGGCTACTAGTATGACCTATATTTTATAAATTAGGACTTACTTTGTTTGTAAAGTTAAAAATTGAGGGTATTTTAGTAAATTCAATAAATTTTCGTCAGTCAACCAAACGGTAGGATGTAACGGATAATTTTTTGAAACTAAAAAGTGATTTGGTTAATTGACCAAAAATATAGGGGGGCAATTGTCATATTCCCTTTTCACGTACATAAAAATCTCTAATTAATAAGTCCATTAATTCCTTTTTATATAAAAATTAAATATGTAGACACGCAGTTCATGATGTAGATTAGTGCCAAATATATATATATCTTCCTCTACCTACCCTTGTGCCTTTCATTTATAAAAAAAAATACTTGACTGAAAAAGTAAGGGCTTTCTTTAAGTGATTAATTAATTAATTTTTATATACGGAATATTTTATGTATGATATATAACTATCTTGGATTATTAATTATTATTATATTTTATGCGCGTATCTATGTATGTATGCATGTTTGTATGTGATGTCAGTCTCTTGCCTATAATCGTCCTGTTTTAACTTATTAAGTTCTAAAATTTTCTATGCACCACCACATAAAACAAGTCCACACCACACTAATTAATTATTAATTGGTTGATTTCAATTTCAATTAGTTAAAAGCTTTCTTTTACATCACCGGTGAGTGACAGAATTAGGGTGAATGTTTAAGGGGTGAAAATAAAATAATCTAAACTTGGGGGAGTTAAAATAATAAAAATATAATTTAAAAAGTTACAATTAGCAATGTTCATTCGAACCTTCAAAAAATTTCGTGGGACTGCAGGGGCCACGCCACACCACCCCTATACCATTCATTTTTGTCAAATGATTGATTTTCTTGGACAATTGCCATCGAAATCGAAGCACAAGAAAACCAAAGAAGACTCTGATCCTTAAACACCATTCTCCGCAAACACTCTGCTTTTCCATTAGTTCGGCATCCGCATTTCTTCTCAATTCGTTGGTTTCAAATCTCTATTACACACACCTTTTTGTTTCCTGTCTCGTTTTAGTCTGTTTCCGATCTCGTTTTTCCTTTCCTTCCTTCCTTCTGTTTCATTATTGCTTGTTGCTCACTCATTTCAGTTATCAACTTAACTAATTTGCTTCCATTGCCCGACAAAAAAAACCAAAAAAAAGGTTTGCAATCTTACTTTTTTAAACTCTTCTTCCTGGCTCTCTCTTTTTAGGTCTTCTCAATTACAAGCAACTGCAGGCAATGGCTGCAGAGTTTGATATCGCCTTGGGTGCCAACCTCGTAACAGAATGTGTGAAGTCAATTTCTCGAACTATCAGACAGCAGATACTTTATGTCTTCAAATACCAGAGCTACACGAGCGACCTGAATACTCAAGTTCAGGAGCTGAGACATAAAAGAGAGAGGGAACAATTGCGTGTTGATCATGCTATAAGACGGGGACGATATCCATACGGACGTTGGCGAATGGCTCACCAAAGTGAATCAGTTCATTGGACAGTTAGAGAATGAACGCCAAGCAAATACTAGCTGTTTCAAAGGGTTGTGCCCCAATTTGATCACACGTTACAAGGTGGGTAAGAAAGCAGTGGAAACTGCAAAGGCTGCTTCCAATCTCTTGGGGAAAGAATTTCAACATGTTTCTCACCGTCCTGGTCCGCAGAGGACAGCATCCATGTATGTCAGAGACTATGAACCCTTCGACTCAAGAGAGTCAATCTTGCAGGAAATTATGGAGGCTTTGAAGGATGCTAATGTCAACGGGATTGGTGTGTACGGGATGGGTGGTGTGGGTAAAACCACCCTTGTCAACAAAGTTGCATGGCAAGTTATAGAGGATAAGTTGTTTGATGATGTGGTCATTGCCGATGTAACGCAGAAACCACACTAAAGCAAAATTCAAGAAAAAATTGCTTCTGAATTGGGTCTGCTATTTGAACAGCATGAGAATGAATTTGACAGAGCTCATCGACTGCATCACAGGTTGAAGAAAGGGAAGCGTCGTGTTCTTGTCATTCTTGATAATATCTGGGCTAAGCCTGATTTCGAGGATATTGGAATTCCATTTGGAGGTGATGGGAAAGAAAGCGCTCTTAATGTAGAAGATTGCAAAGAGAAAAATGATGATGATCGGAGGCTATTCAAAATTTTGCTGACGTCTAGAAGCCTAGATGTATTACGCGATGACATGAACATTGAGAAGAATTTCCGAGTTGAAACTGTGTCTCCCGAGGAAGCGGAGAATCTGTTTTGGAGGATTGTGGGTGAATATCATTCAGCCAAAAGTTCGACTGATTTCCGGACAGGAGCCGAGATAGTTGGAAAATGTGCAGGCTTGCCGCTGGCAATTGCAACCATTGCAAATGCATTGAAAAATAAGAGTATTGATGCCTGGGAACTTGCCCTGGATGAGCTAAGAACGGCAAATCCAAGAAGCATACCTGAAGTGGATAAAAGAGTTGTCTCCGTCTTAGAATTGAGTTTCAACCTTCTGCCGAGTGATGAAGCGAAGAAACTCTTTCTGCTCTGCAGTCTAATTAATTTTGGTCATGGCATATCTCTTGATTACTTGTTGAGATATAGTATGGGTTGGGGGCTGTTTCAAAATGTGTACTCGTTGGAAACAGGAAGGAAGAGGTTGCACGTGTTAATTGAAAATCTGAAGGCTTCGTCGTTGTTGTTGGAAGGTCACACTCACAATTGGGTTAAAATGCACGAGTTCATCCACGCAGTTGCCAAGTCCATAGCAGCAACAAGCAAGCTTATGTTTACTATTCAAGATGTCCCTAACCTGAATAAAATACTGGAGGAGAAAATATCCGAAAATCGAACTGCTATCTCTATGCCTTACAGAGATATTTCCGAGCTACCTGAGAGATTAGGGTGTCCGAAACTTGAGTTACTTTTCTTGTTCATGAACTCTTCTTTACAAATCCCGAACAACTTTTTTGAAGGGATGAAGCAACTCAAAGTCATAGACTGTGATTGCATTAATCTCCAGTTACTACCTTCATCATTTAGCAATCTAACGAACCTTCAAACATTGTGTTTGGATGGTTGTCTGCTGGGTGATGTATCGAACATAGGAGAGCTAAAGAATTTAGAGATCCTCAGTTTTTCCCATTCAAGTATTGTAAGTTTGCCTAAAGAAATAGGAAAGTTGACGGGCTAAAGTTGTTGGATTTGGGCAGATGCTTCAAACTTAAAGTAATTGCACCAAATGTCATCTCAAGTTTTTCTCAATTGGAAGAACTATATTTGGATAACACTCCTGTTCAATGGGAGAACGAACTTGACAATCAAGATGGAAGTAATGCTAATCTTGATGAGTTGAATCAATTGTCTCAGCTCACCACTTTAAGAATGTCTTTTCTGGATGCCCAAATTATACCATCAAATTTGTGCTTTGAGCAGCTGAAAAGATATAGAATATCGATTGGAGATGTATGGAGCTGGTCTCACAGAAATGAAGCCTCCAGAATGCTGAAGCTCAAGATCAACAGCAGCAGCTATTTGGGGTACAAGCCCATTAAAATATTGTTGGAGACGACTGAAGAACTCTTTCTAGATGAGTTGAATGGTGTTCAAAATTTTCTTCATGAACTGGATGAGGAAGGTTTTCCGAATTTGAAGCATCTGCATGTAAGAAACGGTTTTGAGCTTCTGTATATTGTTAATTCGCAGGGGCGAATTCATTACAATGCCTTTCCGATGCTGGAGGTATTGCGTCTTACTAATTTGATTAATTTGGAGAACATATGCTACGACCCACTCAAAGAAACTTCGTTCAACAAATTAAGAACCGTGGAAGTGAACAAATGTGATGGACTGAAGCATCGTTTCTCAATCTCCATGGCCAAAAGCCTTTCAAAGCTCCAAGAAATTGAAGTGACTGATTGCGAGAACCTAAAAGTGATTTTTGCTGAGGAAGATGATGAAGGTTGTGTCCACGATGATAGTACAATTGAGTTTGCTCAGCTGCGTTCCCTAATTCTACAACGCCTACCGCAGTTCACAAACTTCAGTTTCAACACGAAGACATTATTGGCAACTAACACTCCTTCCACAGAAATCACTACAGCGGATGATCATGAGGATTACAAATCACTTTTTGGTAAAAGGGTATGCTTTCTTTTTCATTTTTAACTTTTCTTTTCGGTAACTACCTGAAGCGAAAAGATAATTTAATAAGTTTATCCTTTACCTTGCATTTATTTATTTATTTTTCAAAAATATAGTAGTAATGAGAAGTTGTTAATGGAAGAATACTGACTATATTCTCAGGTTGAATTCCCAAGCTTGGAGAACTTGAAACTGTCCTTAATTGGCATTCAAAAGATATGGCCTGAGCAACTTTTGTCAATAGCTTCATACTGTCATACTGTAAAAAGCTTGACATTGGAGGATTGTAATGGTCTGAAATTCCTGTTATCGTCTTCTATGGTTAAAAGTTTTGCACAACTCCAACGTCTTGTGTTATGCAATTGTGCGTCAATGGAGCAAGTACTTCATTCCAAAGGATTAGAAGCAGAAGAGAGCATCAGTTTTCCTAATCTATTTTACCTCGAGCTCAAAGATCTTCCAAAGCTGACAAGATTCGGCAATGGAAATATAATTGAATTTCCTTACTTGAATGTACTTATTATTGAGAATTGCCCTAATTTCAGAACATTCTTTGCCAATAATACATGTACAGATATGGCTGCGAGTAATGAACTTGAGGAAATGAACTCGATGGAGAACCTCCAGACTGACAAACCTCTTTTTGGAGACAAGGTACATTCTTATTCTTTCCTTAGCTTGTCTTCTTTCTTCATTTCGTTTTGTTCTAATAGATTCTAAACTAAATCTATTATATTTTTCTTTGGTTGTGGTTGGTTATAAATTCTTCTTGCAATTGCAATAAAATTCTTCAGGTTGGATTCCCTAGTTTGGAGGTATTAATAGTCTTACAAATGCACAACTTGAGAAAAATTTGGGAACACCAGCTAAGTTTGGAATCCTTCTGCAAAATAAAAATTTTGAGGGTAGAAGACTGCAATAAGTTGCTAAATATTTTTCCGTCTAATATGCTTGGAAGACTGCAAATACTAGAATATTTGGATGTGATCAATTGTGATTCACTAGAAGAGGTATTTGAGTTTCAAGCACTCGGTGGCCAGATGAAACCTGCTATAGCAGCCGCTCAACTAAGGGAGTTGCATCTTTGCCATTTGCCAAATCTAAAGCATGTATGGGATATGGATTCTCAAGCAATTCTAGCCTTTGATAATCTACTTAAAATAAGAGTCCACGGTTGTCCAGGTCTGAAAAGCATTTTTCCAGCCTCCATAGCAAATGATCTCCATAAACTTGAAGAGCTTGATATAGTCACTTGCTTACTAGAGGAAGTTATTGGCAAAGACATTAAAGTTGAAGAGTTTGTCATCCCTCGGTTCAGGTTTCCTCGATTAACCTCGTTGACTTTGAGCGGCTTGGCAGTGCTTAAAACTTTCTACCCAAAAACACATATTTCAGAATGGCCTGCGTTAAAAAAGATGGAGGTGTCTGGATGTGCAACAGGATGTGGTACCGTGAAGATATTAGTTTCAGAATTGCAAAGCCCACTTGATCATCTACAGCCCTTATTCTTGGTGGATAAGGTGTGCATTCCTTTTCTGTGTAATGACTTCCATATATTTGTTGTTAATGTTACATTCATATACCTCGCCTTTTCTTTCCGTACTGTTTGATTCATTTCTTAGGTTGCGTTTCCAAGCCTAAAAGAATTAAAGCTGTCTCATCTGCCTGAGCTGTTGCATCTTTTGGGAGAAAATACTCATAGTAGTAGAGTTTTCCAAAATCTAGCAACTCTAGAAATATCAGCATGTGAAAAATTAAAGACTCTGGTGCCATCATCTGTATCTCTTTGGAATTTAAAAACTCTGGATATATCGAGGTGCGATGAATTGGTAAGTTTAGTGACACTCCCAACAGCTAAAAGTCTGGTGAATCTTACAAGAATAGACATTGTCGATTGCAAAATGATTGAGGAAATCATAACACATGTGAAAGACGGGGGAAATAATGATAATCAGGTTGTCTTGAAGCAGCTAAATTATTTGAGACTTCGTCAGTTATCAAGTCTTACAAGTTTTTGCTGCTTGGGGAATTATGCCATTCAATTGCCATCCCTGGAGAAAGTAATTGTCGGACACTGCCCAAAGATGGCAATGATGGAGAAAGTGTATTTGAAAGAGGCAGATGATCAAGACAACCTTGATAACAGCGGACAGCATTTGTTCAAAGAAATGGTACGTATATATGTATTCATTACCTATATTTGTTTTGTTTTATAGCATTGGTTTCAAAAGTTGTTAATCAATCTTTCTGGGGGGTTTGGCAGGTTGGTTTTCAAGGTATAAAATATCTGAAAATCTCTGAATTTCCCCAGTTAAAAAAAATATGGCATGACCAATTACTTCCAGGCAGCTTCTTTTGCAACCTAACGTCGCTGGTGCTGGACAACTGTGGCGATATGTCCAGTGCCATATCAGCAAATCTGGTCCAATCCCTGAACAAATTGGAAATGTTGGAAGTGCGAATTGTGATTCATTAGGACAAGTGTTTGATTTGGAAGAGCTAAATGTCGATCGACATCCTGGATTGTTGTCCCAGTTAAGTCACTTTTACCTTATCGATTTGCCCAAATTGAGTCATTTATGCAGAAGTCATCAAGAATTTTTGGGCTTAAAAAATCTGACAGTTCTTGAAGTTCAAAACTGTGACAGCTTGACATGTATATTTACTGAATATGTCTTTTCGGGTCTTAAGCAACTTGAAGAAATGAAAATAGTAAATTGTCCTAAATTGGAGGTAATAGTTGCAAAGGAAGGAGAGGAGGATGCAGCCGATAAGATTATAGTACCTCTGTTAAAATCCATTATTCTTGAATCTCTGCCAGACTTGACAAGTTTCTACTCTGGAAGCAGTATTCTGGAATGCCCTTCCTTGAAAACTATTACCATAACCAACTGCACGAAAATGGAGGCATTTGTTTTCCCTAATATGAAGGACCTCCATCTCCAGACTTTACCTTTCTTCAGCAACAAGGTCAGTAATTTAAGTCAATCATATATGCAAAGATATATCACATGGAAATAATGCTTGACGGAAAATTAGAAACCTTCTCCTGAAAATTAAGATTGCTCATTCAATAATTAATCTTCAAAATTAAATTTTGTCCGCAGGTTGTGCTACCCGCATTGGAGAAATTGGAATTGTCCTCAGTCCCAATTGAGATGATATGTCACAGCAAACTTCTGGCAGCATCTTGCATTCAGAATTTAATATGCTTGGTCGTCAATGGTTGTGATAAATTGAGATATTTATTTCCGTCTTCCACAGTTAAAAGTCTCGGCCAACTCCGGCAGGTTGTGATAAGCGAATGTACATCGATTGAAGCAGCAATATTGACGGAAGAAGAAGGAATGAGTGAGATGATGATATTTCCTAGACTAAGAGTGTTGAGGCTCGTAGATCTTCCAAGCCTCAAAATGTTCTGCAACTGCGCTGGAAATTTAACTGTGTTCCCTGTAATATCATGTTTGGTGATTGATAAATGCGGTGGCATGAAAACGTTCGTCTCGAATTCTGTATCTGCAATAGCTCAGGTTTCAGCGAAAAACGTCCATTCTAACATACCTCTCTTTGACGAAAAGGTGAGCTTCTTGTCCTTTTGGCCTTTGTTATTTGTTTTTGGTAGTAAATTAACAATGATGGGTGTGTTGTTGATGCGATTAAATTTAACTCTTCAGGTAGTGGCACCTGATTTGGAGGAATTGACAGTCCGCAACATGGATAACTTAAGAAAAATATGGGATGACCACCTAACTTTGAATTCCTTCAGCAAGTTACGAGTCTTGAGGGTATGGAATTGTTGTAAACTTATAATTATTTTTCCATCTGTTATGCGTGGGAGACTGCAAGCATTATACAATTTCAATGTCGTGAATTATGAGTCACTGCAGGAGATATTCGAAGTTCAAAGGCTTGGTTGTGGAAGGATAGATGCTATTGCAAACGGTCAATTGAGAGGAATACATTTATGCCAGTTGCCAAAACTGAAGCATGTATGGAATTTGGATGCACAAGGAATTCTATGTTATGAGAACTTAGAATCATTAGCAGTTCACCATTGTCTCGGTCTTAAATGCCTCTTCCCTTCCTCTATAGCTAGAGGTCTTCGTCAACTTAAAAAGCTCGAAATAAAGTCTTGCATGGTGGAGGAAATTGTTGCCAAAGAGGAAGTAGCTGTAGAAATAGTTCCTAAGTCTGTTTTTCCTCAATTAACCTCATTGTCACTGAAGAACCTACCAGGTCTCAAAAGTTTTTATCCTGGAATACATATTTCAGAATGGCCAGTTTTGAACGAGTTGGAGACTTCTGGATGTGATAAAGTGAAGATATTTGCTTCAGAATTTCAGAACCATGGTGAGAGCCAACATGATGTCCCAATTCAAACCTTGTTCTTGGTTGATAAGGTACGAGCCAAAGTATTCAACTGAATATTAAGATATATATTTCAAAGAAAATGCTTTATGAAACAACATTCTTATTTGCAGATTGTGTCACCTTCCTTGGAGAAATTTTCTTGTTTTCAACATGTAACAAAGTTGGGGGTGGATGGTTGTAGTAATTTAAAACATTTATTCACAGCTGATATGGCTAAAAGTCTTGTCCAGCTGAAGATCCTTCGTATAAGCAATTGCAATGTTATGGAGGGAGTAATAGTCATGGAAAAGGAAAGGATAAGCGAGAAGCTGTTTCCTAAGCTACATCAACTCGTGCTTAAAGATCTTCCTCAACTGAAGAGATTCTGCAACTTCAGTGGAGATTTAATTGAACTGTTCATGTTGACAGTGCTAGTGATTGATAATTGCCCAAATATGGGAACATTTGTCTCTAATTCTATGTGTGCAGACATGACAGGAAATGAACCTGATCAAGAAACGAACTCAGAGGACAATCTCCAACCTGACATGCATCCTCTCTTTGATGAGAAGGTGATATCTGCACCCTTTTTTGCATTTGATTAATAGCTTTGTGTCTTTATCGTGTTAAGTTACAGATTAACGAAGATGGATGTGGTATACTGATGCAATTGAATCAAAATTCTTCAGGTCTCACTCCCTCATATGGAGAAATTGACAATACGCAAAATGGATAACTTGAGAAAAATATGGGACGGTAACCAAAAAAATTCGGATACTCTTAAAGTATTTCAAAATCTGGCTACTCTTAAAGTATCCGAATGCGACAAACTGATGAATATATTGCCATCCTCGGTGTCTACCAACAATCTCACGATTGTAGAAGTATTAAAGTGTAACGGGTTGAAAAGTCTAGTGACATCCTCAACAGCTAGAAGTTTAATGCAACTTACAAGAATGGATATAGCTGATTGCAAAAGAATAGAACAAATAGTAACAGTGACAGACATGGAAAATGAAGTGAAAGATGAGATTTCTTTCAAAGAACTGGAATATTTGGGACTTAAATGTTTACCAAGCCTTAGAAGCTTTTGCTTGGGAAACTGCACTTTAAAATTCCCATCCTTGGATCAAGTGCTTGTGAGAGAATGCTCAAAGATGGAGACTTTCTCGCAGGGAGTCGTAAGTACATCAAAGCTCTAAAGAGTACAATTGACAGGAGAGGGTGGAGGGTTTTGGAAAGACGATTTTAATACCACCATACAACAAATATTCAAAGAAATGGTACGTTAATGCTATTGCTATTATCTTGTTTTTTCGGACTTCAATAAGTACCAATTGAAATTCATAGTTGATCTGTCAATGTTCTGGATAATCGTACGTTTAATTTCTGAATTGTTGATTATCTTTCTTGACATGTGCTATTTTATTCTATAAATCAACTGTATACCTGTCTGTTTTCAGATACGATATGTTTATATTTTCAGAATGCCCAGATTTCAACAGAAGATGATGTTACGAGGCTAGCTTTTTGTGGTTAGATGATGAAGTGCTCTGGGTTCCAGTTTAGCCATATGTTGCTGAGTTGCAGTACTTTATGGATTTGTTCAATGCACTCTATGCAGTTCATTGATTCTTTAAACGCCACCACAGCACAACCTTTGGGGTGTAAAATGAAATTCATACTTTAATTTGTTGCTCTGCATTTGCCTGCCACTAATTCAAGACTTTCCCATTCTTCCATACTTCCAGAGAAGAAAAGAAAGAAACGAGAATCAAGAACACTGCTCTCTTCGATCGTCAGTTTGTTTGTTTAATTTGCTGTTGTTTTTTATTTCCTTTCGTCAGTTTTTCCATATTTATTAAGGAATCAAATGTTTAACCCAACTGATTGATAATTGATAGCATCAAACTAATTAATTTGTCTGAACGAAGTGTTAATGGGATTAATATTTAAGATCTATAGATGAGACAATCTTGTTACACAGTTCATTTAAAAAATTGAACAGAAATTCAATGCGCATAGTACAAAGTAATGTAATGATTGAGAATTTCCAACACAGCATTTGTTGATAGTTTAAAAAAAAATAGATTTACAGAGAATGCAGATTCTGTTCATCTCTTTCAATTTCCGGCATGGGACCTTCTGGGCTTTAAACGATTGTTTACTAGTCCTGAAAAATGTTTTATTTCTTTATTTCCTTCTTTTCTCTTGGTATTATTACAATGATTGTCATAACAATCATCCTTGTCCTCTTTTTCCTCTGATGATGATGATCAATTGGTGAACTGGGTTGCACTTCTACAGGCATGATATTACACCATAATATAGGGATATTCCAAATGATAATTCTTTATAAGGTAGACTATATAGCGTTAAATCACGAAGAACTCAGATGTTTTTCGAAAACTTGAGTTTCATGGAAGTATTGGTTACATGTGCATGCATCTGGAGATTTATTACTATCTGTTCTGGCTAAGATCAGATGTATCTGAGATACATAGGTTAATTTTGCTATATTATTGTAAGATCAGCTACGAATCCTGTTGTCTGGACTGCTTGTTCCATTAGCCGACTTTTTTGCACAGCATAATCCAGAGAGAATGGATGACATGTTAAATTTCGTGCTTGGCTTTTCCCAGATTCTTGTCTCCTGTAGTACTTGATTGTTTTTGCATTCCTTGACATGAGTTTATCAGAGTAGTAATTTTGTTATTTCCTTCTTGCAGATTGATAAAAATCTTTTGTTCCTCCACTTTTATGTCAACAGGCACTGGATAAAGGAGCTCAGCCGTATATTCCTGAGAATGAACGTTTTGGGATGTTTGATATTAGCAAAGTTAGGAACCAAGCCATCACGAAGCTTCAATGCGTGGTCTTAGGTTTGAAGCGTATGAGCTTCCAAATCTTGTATCTGGGTTGTCAAGATTAATGTTGTATGATTTATCAAGCAAGTATACATTGTCGCAAAACAAGTAATATAGAATAGGTAAAGTATCATTCTTACGAGGAGATTCATCTAATAAATACCGAAGATGGTCTATCCTAAATTTATTTGAAGATCAAATTATAAAAATTATAATAAATTAAATAAACTACAAATTAATAACCAAAACAAAAGGAAAATTTCAATGAGTATAATGCCTAAGGCTAATGATTTAATTCAATTTACTCATATCTAGTTCTTTAAGTTATGCTATTTCGATTAATACCTGTCTTGTTAGTGTGACTCCTAACCCCGAAGTGCTCAACTCAAGTGGTTGATACACCATTTCTTAGGTGATTGCCTAGGTTTGAGTCTAATAAGAGAAAAACAAAAAACTATTTGGGGCCATGTCCCACCCCTTTACATTTTTTTAAAAAAAGAAAGAAAGAATATCAGATAACGCCTAAACCGTAGCTATTAACCGCCATTACTAGCCGCCGTTACTAGCCGCCGTTTCGACACTGCTAGTACCAAGAGATTCAACAGCGATCGCTTGTCAATCCATGACATCCACTTCCCCTCGGAAGACCGCCTCTTTATGAATTACAATTGTGTAGACTCCTTCACGATCTTCTAGTTTTCTAACGCTCTTTTATGAGTATCTTGGTTTTATCTGGCCAAATCCTAGGAATGGCAACGGGTCAGTTTGGGTTGGGGATCTCTATCCCTGTCCCACCCCTGATTTTTTCAATTCAAGAACGGGTCGGGGATGTCCCTAATAGAGAGCGGGGATCCCTGCAGGCCCCTAATCAGATTTGGACCCCAGTTTGACTTGACCAAATGACAAACGTTTTTGGCCATTTTTAAAATTCGAACCAAAGAACTAAATGATGACCATCACCACATAACCACTGCACCACTCATTCTTATTTGCTAAGATGTCTAAGTAAAAATATTTTAATACTACATGCAGTGAAGAAAACTCTATTAAATAAAATTAATATCTATTATTTTATTGAAATATAAAATATTAATTTCTTTAACTTGAGTTTTAATAAATATATGATTAATAAATAATGTGATAGAAGAAGAAAAATAATATCGTGTTGCAAAAATAGGAAAAATATTATAAATGATAAATATATGTTTACAAAATTTTAAAAATTAAAATCAAATATAATAAATTGTTATTGAATAAAAATTGTTATTAAAATAAAAATTGATAACAAATGCTTGATTTTAGTGATATCTAAATAAAATTATTAAAGAGAGATAAAGAATAAAATAAAAAATATTTATGGCTTCTCCTTAATCATAGTTTGATTGAGAGGAGTTGGTAGCATATGAGTTGATAAGTGCTTTAGAAGAAAGTCTGGAAGTCAAAGATCATAAAGGAAAAAAAGAATAAGATAATAAAAATTAATTTATGCATATTTATTTATCTAACTAAAAGAAAATCTATTAGAGCTTTTTTATTTTGTTAATCTTATATTAGTACATTATAATATATTAATTTATTAATTAATTACAAATTAATTATTTTTTTGATAAATTCATTATTTTATTTTAATTTTAATTTATTGTTCTAAATTTAATTATTAAACATAATTTAATTTTATTAGTCTTTAATTATTTTAATAAATTTTGTTATTGAGAAAGAGAATTTTAAAAAATTCTAAAATTGATTAAATTGAAAATTTTTTAAATAATTATAATAGACTTAATTGATTAAATTAAAAAATTATAAACTTTTTTAAAGGACTTATTTAACTAAAATGAGTTTATAAAACTGTTATAATTAAAGAAAGTGCATAGTAATGTAATTATTAACCAAATGAATTGAAAATAACAGACCGGCGAAACGGGTCGGGCCGAGGATTAAGACCCATCCCCAATATTTTATCAAAACCCCTCCTGGATCTCCGACCTGAACGGGTCGGGTCCGCGCAAATTCTTATCTAGATTTCTTCTCTCATTCTCTGTATAATATAACTCAAACATGTGAAATATTAACAAGTTTGAGAATTAAACAAACAATTCAAGTCTAAAAGTGAATGATAAACGTATATTTTATACACTTATCATTTAACTATCAGAAATACTCACAGAAGTACGACAAATATACAATCAACGCTATTAAGTAAATGGCCAAATATTAAAGACTTTTTGGAGAATGATATTGTTGTGAGGCAAATGTATGTCACCCTAACTGGTGAAAATCTCAACTTGTTCAAAGATATGTTAGGCTAAAGAAGGGTTTGCATTCTGGATTATTTTTTTAAAAATACTGCCCATTTTACAGACAATATTTTCCATGAAAGTGTTACCAACTAAGAGGAACCATATCCTGTTCTGTGAATAGAGAGATTGATCATTTTGCGTTATATCACAAACTATAAGTAGAGATTTGTATTTATGAGTGCATAACTAATATCGTTTGCTTTTGCTTTGTTGCATTGTATAATTAATGTTGGAACTCATATATATTTGTTGCTTGCTTGTGATAAATGTTGTAAAAATAGTGAAATTCCAATTAGAATTTATGTTACAACATTATACTATTATGATTCTGATGAGGAATAAAAGGGTAACAGTGAAGATTCAGCAAGCTATGGTATGTACAAAAAGGGTAACGGTGTATTTTATTAGTTATGAAGCATTGTATAAAGGGTTCAATGAAGCACGTAAAAAATTAATTGGTGTGGATAGTTGTCACTTGAAAAGTACATTTGGTGGGGTTTTATTATCGGTTATTACTATGATGCAAACAATGAAACTTTTTCTTTGGCTATGGCTATCTCTAAAGTAGAGAACAAAGACAGTTGGTGTTGGTTTTTTCGGATTGTTAAAGGAACACATGGGGTTCGTGGATGAGATGGCCCTAACTATTATGCCAGATAGACAAAAAAGGCTAATGCCAGTATCTTCTCGGATGTTTCCGGGGGTTACAACTAGATATTATGCCAGGAATATTTATGTCAACTTCCAAAAATTATATTCTACCGAGAAATTAAGGGAAAAATTCTAGAAGGCTACAAAGGCCACAAACCTTATTGACTTTAACATTGTGATGAATGCAATCAAGGATGATGATGAACAAGTCTATAAGTGATTAATGAAGAATTCCCCTAAAACATAGAGCTGTCATTCCTTTGATCCATTTTTCAAGTTCGATCATGTGACAAATAACATAAGTGAATAATAGAATCCATGTCGTAGTGATGCTCGAAGGAAGCCTATTACTGACCTACTTAAGTTCATACGTTTAAAGGTTATGAAAAGGGTAATAAGAATAAGGGAAGAGGCAACAGATTGGCAGGTTGTTATCCAAGAGTTCGAGCTATAATTACTAAGATTGTCAAGTCAACAAGAAAGCTTATAATGATTAAAGTAGAAAAACTGAGTTTGAAGTCATTGATCAAGTCATTTAAATGGAAAGACATTATATTGTGAATTTGTAGCAAATGTATTGTGAGTGTGGAGGATGGCAACTCAATGGGATTCCATGCAACCATTCGTTGGTTTGTATTATGCATTGTAATGTTGATCCTGTTGCATATGTTGAAAATTCTCTCACCAAGAATTGTTATCTTATAACATATTCATACATAATCAAACCACTTGCAGACCGAGCAAACTGGTCTAAATCCAATATGCCACAATTGCTGCCTCTTGTGAAAGTGAATAAAGTTGGCAAACCAAAAAATAATAAAACTTGAGAAGAAAATGAAAAGTCGCACAGGTGATGAGACACACATTGAGATGTGATTACTACAAGAAATTGGGCCATAATAAAATAGGGTGTCCAACAAGGAAGGTAATTTCTTAAATTTTATTAGTTGGTGTGTTTTGATCCAAATTCCTAACATGTTTTTCCTTTATTTTTATTTTTTTTGGTTCTACCCTAAACAATTGTCGGCATCTATTAGTGGGTTCACAAATATGTCTACTATAACTTCAACTTTAACCCTTGCAAATGATACATTCTATACTACTAGTTTTATGCAAATTCACTAGATTCCAAACTAACATATATGTAACATATGTACAAGTGTAGAAAAAACAAAAAGAACAAACAATGGAAGGCAGAATGTCCTAAAAAGACAAAGAACTCAATCCAAGCCAGATGAGGTACAGAGCAATACCCTTTACGTTTACTATTTCCCCAAAAGGTAATGCATCAAGTATCAAATATTTCATTACCTTTTTTTGCCCTACATAAATACTATTATTACTCATTCATGCCTTTTAATTTTAGCATGCAACTAGGTTTTGATGCAAGCTATGCATGGAACATTTTGTACATGCCAGCCCTAACTATACATAGAAGGATGTTTTGGTGATTCATATTTTTTGTTATAGTTTTTATTATACGATGAAAATTATGCTAGTGTGCATGGAAGTTGTGTTCAATAGGTTGGTTGTACTTGTGGGTGGGAATTGATGAACACAATGTATGCACATGAAAGGGGGGTATCGAGGTATTAGCTCAAACAACAGGGGAAAATCGGGCATTCTCCCTTCTTTTGTAGGTTTCTAAAATCTAAAATATTCACATAATGGCTCTTGCATGCAAAAAAAAAATACAATTTGTTAACATTTTTTTTTTGTCTTAGAAATCCTTACCCTAACTCTTTTATCACAAGAGCATAATCTATTTCTAAATTTTATCATTGCACTATTAATTTGAACATCATCATTGCATTTTGAAGTCATTGTAGATTGTTGTTGATGAATTTGTGGGGTTGTGGATTGTGAGAAAATATTGAGTAGCTTGGTGTTCACTCATTTGTGAGATTGTGGTTATGAGAAAATGGTGTGTAGAAAACTATATCGCTGGCTTATGGGGTTGTATAAAGAGTGAAGTATATACTGTCATAGTTTGGCTTACTATTATTAAGCGAAAATTTTATGAATTCAATTATGTAGAGAATGGTATGTATACTGCTATAATGCTGGTGTGAGTTTGTAAATGCTTATGAGGTGTTTATATAAGGCAATTTTTCGACTGATGCAGATGAAAACGATAACATTTTCCCTTCTCTAATTTCTAATAAACAAATTTCAGTGTTGCTTTATACAAGGTTAATATTATAATTTCATTATTTTATTTTTTTTCTTTTTATTATATTTTCTTCTTTCTTATTGATTGCTAATATCTGCCTAAATGGCCCACCACTATTACGTGGGACCCATTTTATTGTCAATTGGGACCTATTTCAATTCTTAAACTACTAATCATGGGTATTATTATCATTTACCCCAAAATAGTATTTTTTTGCCGTTAACAAATATAACGATTGGATATAATGGAATAATTTTAAAAACTCAAAGAGATATCGACATATTTCACAAAACCTGAAGGGGATATCGTGAATTGTTTCTTTTTGAAATTAGAAAATAATATGAAATTCTCTTCATCAAATTGTTGTAAGCCATCATATGATGTGGGTGACGGCGACTTTTCATGTCTTGATTCTCATAATGAAATATTGTTCAATAGTAGAACAAATAATGAACAAATACACTTGATTATTAATTAAGAAAAGTATAAAATGAAACATTTGAAGTTCAAAACTTATTCAATGAAACTACCAAAATACATGGACCCTTTTAAGAATGTGAAACAATTAATGTATTAATTCCATTGATTTAATTAATAGGTCAATTTGTTCCAAAGAAGAAAGAAAAGTGATGAAGAATTTTCGTTGAGGTTTGAATAATTGGGCATAATTAGGAAGCCTTGGCAAATTTAGGATTTGATTTTCATTCAACTATCTTTAATTTCTCTTTCAATAACTTTCATTTACTTTTCCGTGGGCATGCATCCTATTCAAAGAGGATTTCTTGAATATATAATTAGGCTTAGTGTTTAGTAGTTATTTATTTATTTATTTTAAACTATCAATATAGTTTAATTTCAATCATTCTAATATTTTAAAAATATTTACTTTCTAATTTAGTAATTATGTCGGAATAAAATAAGTTAAAATTTTTAATTAAATGCTGAAATATAAAATTTGAATAAATTTTTTAGTTGTAATAAACTAAAATATCCTTATAAATTTTGTTTTTGTTAATATATTGAGTCTATCTTAATTATTTACAAAAATATAATAGATAAAATTACTGATTTTTAAATATTTATATTTAAAAATAATAAATAATAAATAAATACATTATTCTGAATCATTCAAGTTTATATATTCAAATTTCATATTAAAAAAAAATCGCCCTATGGTATTAAATTGGGAAAGTATCTTTCTCCTATTAGTTTTTAATCTAACCACTTACTTCTGTGGTATATCATATTAGCTAAATACTCACTATCCTCACATTTCTCGTTAATTTTTTTATTAATTTATAATTTTACCCTTAATTAGCTATCTAAATCTGGGTTAAAATTGGACCGACAAAGTAAGGTATAATTATTAAAAATGTGACATAGAAAATGAGAGATGAGGAATCTAATTAAAACCAAAAGTTATAATTATTTTGTAACTTTTTTCTTATAATTCCTAAGTTATGAAAAATATAACGAAAAGCTGGGTATACGAAAAATAGATAGAGAATGGGAACAAAAACGTTAGGAAATTACAAACAAAAAGATTATCGGTATATATATATATATATATATATATATATATATATATATATAAATACATGTGTTTTTTATATTAATCTAAAGTATATTATATTTTTCTCATTGAGGGATTTACTTCTTATGTTCCCCCTAATCTTATAAATATCTATATTCTTGTTTTCTGAAATGTAATAATAGAATTTTCCTTCTTTTAATTTTGTCAATAAAGCAAATCTAATTAAACCTAGTCTTTGCTATTGGAGAGAGATGCTTCCGTCTGGTAAACCTATTCAGAAATTTTGGAAAGTTCAAACACTTCTTCCGGTTTGAAATTGAGTTAATTTGATCATGACAGCCACTGACCAAGAAAATTAATTTACACGTAACTTTTGTCTTTTTAGTATTACTTCCTCTATAAATACACTTCAATAATGTCTCATTGAATCATCATATATAGAGAGACAAAAGTACTTTAGCTATTCATTTGATTCAAAATGTTGCCAATCATCATACCCTCAATCTTCCAAATTTTGGGATTTCTATTATTAAGTAGCTTCCTCCATTGCCAAGCTTTGGTTCATCACACTTTTGTGGTAAGTATTTCATTTATATATTATTTCTCTGTTGCGAACATCAATATTTTTAAAAAGGGTAGCACTACAACAAAGCGTTTATATAGTACAATCGTTGTATTTGAACTTTTAGATTGCTTAAATACAATTCAATGATTAATTTAAAGTGGGAATGACCCATAAATTATGTTGGAAAATTCTTACTTTTCATAGATATACTATATATCAATTGCATAATAGCACGATATTTTTAAAAAAATATCTATTCGAGAAAATTCAAACCCAACTCTTAATAAAAATAACACTATTTTACATTAACTAGCGAAAAGTATTTTGTTTTATATCTATATTCTATTTAAAGAAAGTAATTATTGTTGCATGAACATATATTCCTAGTTAATGATTGATTTAATCATTTTCATGTAGATTGAAGATACTCCATACACAAGGCTTTGTAGCACAAAGAATATATTGACAGTGAATGGACAATTTCCTGGACCAACTCTTTATGCCAACAAGAATGATACAATCATAGTAGATGTTTATAACAAAGCCAATTACAACATCACCATACACTGGTATGTACTCTATATATCTAGGGTCAGAGTCAGAAGTAATATTGTATAGATCAAGCAAGTCTATTGCAAACCCCTAATATATATAGCTCTCTCAACAGTACTTATGAGAAGATTATAGTGTAATTATGTATATATGTATATATACAGGCATGGAGTGAAGCAGCCTCGGAATCCATGGGCAGATGGTCCTGAATACATAACACAATGCCCAATTCGAGCAGGAGAAAAATTTAGGCAAAGAATTATATTGTCAGATGAAGAGGGAACTCTTTGGTGGCATGCTCACAGTGATTGGTCAAGAGCAACAGTTCATGGAGCCATCGTTGTTCATCCAAAGAAGGGAACAAATTATCCTTTCCCCAAGCCTCATTCTGATGTGCCCATCATTTTGGGTATATATGCATGTGTATTAATTAATATTATTACTATTTGTGATTAATTAATTGGTTGAAATTAATGCTGAATTAATTGTGAATGCAGGTGAGTGGTGGAAGAAAGATATAGTACAGGTTTATAATGAATTTACTCAGTCAGGAGGGAATCCTGATGTTTCTGATGTTGAATTGTAAACTTAATCTAGAATATTGAATTGTCTAAATTAGTGTACTAGATTTAGTAAGCAATGGTGTACTAGATTTGGTAAACAATGGTGTACTAGACAAAGTCAATATTGGTGTACTAGACAAAGTCAACATTGGTGTGCTGGACAAAGTCAACATTGGTGTGCTGCACAAAGTCAACATTGGTGTTCTACGTGAAGACTAAATCAATGGTTTAGAATGGTTTGCTTCAACTATAAATACCCCTCCCCCCTTAAGGTTTTAAAAAAAATAAGTTAGAAATAAAGCTTGAGTCCTTGTTCAAGTATTTGAGAGTGTTTACATATTTTCTTGTAAATTTGTATGAGAAATAAATATATTTGTGTGTTTTGAGTCATTACGAAATTCTTATTTTTCAACAAAGTGGTATCAGAGCTCGGTTTTGTAACTTGGATGTTATATTTGTGTGATTACGTGCATATTTAGAAAATTCTGTCAAAAAGGCCAAGATTGCCTAAGGAGTCTGGGTTTTAAGTGGGACCGTTGTGACCCCTCCAGTCTTTCCTGGGAATTTTCTTAGTGTATATTTTCACACCTATAAACATTCATATTACTATCCGAAATACTATTAGAAAGTTATGGCAAATGGAGGTATGACACCATTTCAAGTTCCAATTCTCAATAGAAGCAATTATGATAATTGGAGCATAAAAATGAAGGCACTCCTTGGAGCACAAGATGTGTGGGAGGTCGTGGAGAAAGGTTATAATGAACCTAGAGATGATGTTGCCATTTCTGTTTTGACTCAAGCACAAAGAGACACGTTGAAGGACTCGAGAAAGAGAGACAAAAAAGCTCTCTATGTCATTTATCAAGCATTAGATGATGATGCTTTTGAGAAGATATCAAATGCAACTTCCGCAAAGCAAGCATGGGATAAACTTCAGACATCCTACAAAGACGCCGAGCAAGTAAAAAAGGTACGTCTTCAAACATTGAGAGGAGAATTTGAAACTTTATATATGAAGGAAGGCGAGTCAATTGTTAATTACTTCTCTAGAATTGAAGCTATTTCTAATCAATTGAAAAGAAATGGTGAAAAATTAAGTGAAGTAAGGATAATGGAAAAGATACTACGATCTATGGATTCAAAATTTGATCACATAGTCACAACAATTGAAGAAACTAAAGATTTGGAAGAAATGACGATCGACCAACTACAAGGATCATTGCAAGCCTATGAAGAAAAAATAAAAAAGAAGCAAGGCATCTCCGAACAACTTCTCAAGATGCAATTCAAGAAGAAAGAAGAAATTCAAAGCTATGATAGAAACCAACATGATCGAGGTAGAGGTCGAGGTCAAGGACAAAGTAGAGGCCGTGGTCGTGGACGAGGTTGGAATTATAATTACAATAATTTCAACAACTATGAGAAAGGAGAAAGCTCAACACGAGGTCGTGGAAGGAACAATCCAAATACAAGGTACGACAAGTCTAAAGTCAGATGTTATAATTGTCAAAAGTTTGGCCATTATGCTTCTGCATGTAGAGCCTACAACAATGAAGTGGAAGAAAAGGCTAACTATGTAGAAGAAAAGAATCAAGGAGATGAAACTGTCTTGTTAGCATACAAAGACAATAGTGGAGGCCAAGAAAACACATGGTATCTTGACACTGGTGCGAGCAATCATATGTGTGGAAAAAGAAGCATGTTCGTGGAGTTAGACGAATCAACAAATGGAAATGTTTCTTTTGGTGATGATTCAAAAATAGCCGTGAAAGGAAGAGGTAACATTCTTATACAATTGAAAGATGGTAGACATCAATTTATTGGAAATGTCTACTATGTGCCTAATATGAAAAGTAATATTTTGAGTTTAGGTCAACTCTTAGAAAAAGGTTATGATATTCATATGAAAGATTATAGTCTTTTTATAAGAGATGACAAAGGCAACTTAATTACTAAAGTGAAAATGTCAAAGAATAGAATGTTTTCTTTGAATATTCAAAACGATGTTGCGAAATGTTTGAAAGCTTGTTACAAAGATGCATCATGGCTATGGCATCTTCGATTTGGGCATCTCAACTTTGGAGGGTTAGAGCTATTGGCTAAGAAGGAGATGGTAAGAGGTCTTCCTTACATCAATCATCCGAACCAACTTTGTGAAGGATGTTTACATGGGAAGCAATTCAGAAAAAGCTTTCCAAAAGAGTCTACCTTTAGAGCCAAGAAACCACTGGAGCTCATTCATGCTGATGTATGCGGTCCATTCAAGCCAAGATCTCTTGGTAACAATAATTATTTCCTTCTCTTTATTGATGATTTTTCAAGAAAAACATGGATCTACCTTTTGAAGCAAAAGTCTGAGGTATTTGGAGCTTTCAAGAAATTTAAAGCTGCCGTTGAGAAAGAAAGTGGTCGTCAGATTAAGGCCATGAGAACTGATCGTGGAGGAGAATTCACTTCCAAGGAATTTCAAGAATTCTGTGAAGCAAATGGAATTCGACGATTCTTAACCGTTCCGAGATCCCCCCAACAAAATGGTGTTGCTGAAAGAAAGAATCGAACAATTCTCAACATAGCGAGGAGTATGTTGAAAAGTAAAAGACTACCCAAGGAGTTTTGGGCTGAAGCTGTATCAACTGCTGTATATCTATCCAATAGATCTCCAACAAGAAGCGTGTGGGGAAAAACACCACAAGAAGCATGGTGTGGAAGAAAGCCTGGTATTTCTCATCTTAGAGTTTTTGGAAGTGTAGCTCATGTTCATGTACCAGACGAGAGAAGAACAAAGTTGGATGATAAAAGCGAGAGTTTTATCTTCATTGGCTATGATTCAAGTTCAAAGGGTTACAAGTTGTATAATCCAAACAGCAAAAAGATTATGATCAGTCGAGATGTAATATTTGACGAAGAAGGAGAATGGGATTTTGGTCCAGATGTCGATGACTTCAACTTCTTTCCTTTGTTTGAAGAAGAACCAATAATGGAGCAAGCAGGAGAAGCAAGAGAAGAACCTATTACTCCGCATACTCCACCAACTTCACCAACAACAAACAATCAAGGAGATTCACCACCATCCTTTTTAAAGGAAAGAAATGAAGAACGCACAAGGAGTTTCCAAGATCTCTATGAGGTAACTGAGAGGTTAGATAATCTCACTCTTTTTTGTCTTTTTGCTGAGTGTGAACCAATGAGTTTTGGAGAAGCTATACAAGATGAAAAATGGAGAAATGCAATGGATGAAGAAATTAAAGCTATTGTGAAGAATGATACGTGGGAGCTTGTGTCACTTCCTAAAGGACACAAAGCTATTGGAGTCAAATGGGTGTACAAAGTAAAGCAGAATTCAAAAGGAGAAATTGAACGATACAAAGCGAGGCTAGTTGCAAAAGGCTACAGTCAAAGAGCCGGCATCGACTATGATGAGGTGTTTGCTCCGGTAGCACGCTTAGAAACTGTAAGACTAATCATTTCCTTGGCAGCTCAAAACAAGTGGAAGATCCATCAAATGGATGTAAAATCTGCATTCTTGAATGGAGTTCTCGAAGAAGAAGTCTACATACAACAACCTACAGGTTTCGAAGTTAAAGGGCAAGATGACAAGGTGTTGAAATTGATAAAGGCTCTCTATGGTTCGAAACAAGCACCAAGAGCATGGAATAGTCGAATCGACAAGTATTTCCAAAAGAATGGTTTCACTAAGTGCCCTTATGAACACGCACTTTATATCAAGATCAAAGATGGAGATATTTTGATCGTGTGCTTATACGTAGGTGATTAGATTAAGTTTAAGGGGGAGTGTTGAATTGTAAACTTAATCTAGAATATTGAATTGTCTAAATTAGTGTACTAGATTTAGTAAGCAATGGTGTACTAGATTTGGTAAACAATGGTGTACTAGACAAAGTCAATATTGGTGTACTAGACAAAGTCAACATTGGTGTGCTGGACAAAGTCAACATTGGTGTGCTGCACAAAGTCAACATTGGTGTTCTACGTGAAGACTAAATCAATGGTTTAGAATGGTTTGCTTCAACTATAAATACCCCTCCCCCCTTAAGGTTTTAAAAAAAATAAGTTAGAAATAAAGCTTGAGTCCTTGTTCAAGTATTTGAGAGTGTTTACATATTTTCTTGTAAATTTGTATGAGAAATAAATATATTTGTGTGTTTTGAGTCATTACGAAATTCTTATTTTTCAACATCTGATGCTTATCTCATCAATGGGCAACCTGGAGACCTTTATCCTTGTTCAAAATCAGGTAGTGAATCCATCATTTTTCATTTTCTGTTGGTCTAAATTTATCTTTTTTTTCTAAAAAAATTAATAATGTATTTTTTTTGTTATATTCTTGTATATATTTCTCAAATTTAACGATAGATAAAATATGCAGTAAGTTGAAAAAGAATAGGATTTAATAATACCTTTAATTTCAATTGTTTTAATAGTTAAAGTGTTATTATTATTGTACAAATTCACCAATTTAAGTTAATCAACAAAATTAAAAATGTACGTTAATCATATCCTTCTTACATCATTCAAATTTAATTTCTATATAGTTTTGGATGAACTTAATTAATCAAATGTCAATGATGTCTTCCTTCCCATGTATATATATAATAATATAATTCTTACAGATACATACAAGTTAACGGTGGATTACGGCAAGACTTATCTCCTCCGCCTAATCAACGCCGCCGTCGAAGACATTCTCTTCTTCGCCGTCGCAAAACATCAACTCACAGTTGTCGGAACAGACGGCAGCTACACCAAACCCTTAAAAGCAAATTACATCACCATTTCACCAGGTCAAACCATCGATGTCTTGCTAGAAGCAAACCAAAAACCAGACCGTTATTACATGGCGGCTAGGGTTTATTCCAGCGCCGCCAACGTCGATTTCGACAACACAACCACCACAGCAATACTCCAATACAAACAAAACACAAACACATCTTCATATCCCTCTTTGCCCTATCTCCCATCTTATAACGACACAAACGCTTCGGTCAGTTTCACAGGGAAGCTCAGAAGCTTAATCAATCACCCATCTGATCTGCCTTTAAACATCAACAGGAAATTAATTTTTACGATTTCTGTAAACTCGTTGCCTTGTGATAGTAATTCTTGCGAGGGACCAGACGGATCAAGGCTTTCTGCTAGTGTTAACAACATCAGCTTTGTTTCTCCTCAGACAGACATACTGCAAGCTTATTATAACAACATTAGCGGCGTCTATGGAGATGATTTCCCGGACAAACCGCCTCTGTTGTTTAATTTTACGGCAGACGAACTTCCGGCGTACTTGAACACGCCGGGAAAGGCGACGGAAGTGAAAGTAGTGGAATATGATTCGACGGTGGAGATTGTTTTGCAGGGAACGAACTTGCTAGCAGGAACAGATCATCCCATACACTTGCATGGATACAGTTTCTACGTTGTTGGGTGGGGATTTGGAAACTTTGACAAACAAAAGGATCCTTTGAATTATAATCTGATCGATCCTCCTCTTCAGAACACCATTGCTGTTCCTAAAAATGGTTGGGCTGCCATTAGATTCAAGGCAAACAATCCCGGTACGTAGCATATATACAATTTATTATTATTATTATTAAAATTTATTTGTGCATTTTTCATATCTAATTTAAAAGGTTATCACTGTCTAACTCATAAGTCCATTAAATATATGTCTCATCATGCTAAGCTCTGAATTTTTCTTTTTAATTTATTAAAATTATTAAAATATATCTCCATATTTAGTTTTTGTCGAATTACTATTACGTGCTTTGTTAATTAATTTTAAATATTTTATATAATTATTCATGTTTTCATACAGGTCCATATTATTCTATTGAACTTTCATGTCAAAAATATGAGTAAGTTCATAAAAATTCATGTGTCGTATCAATTTAATCTCTATTATACTAAGTTTATAAAAACTCATGTGTCATATCAATTCAATCTCTGTTATACTAAATTTGTGTCGTACGATATCGATTCAACCCGACCCATTTACCACATCTAAGTGTTATTAATTTTAATATTAGAGTTATTGATATTGCCACAAAATATGATAATTTAGACCATTCTATTTACTTATTTATTTGTTTTAGTATTATTTTAAGCTAAAATTATTTATTAACATTATAATTGAAATGTTGATTAAAATTCATAATGGTTAAAAAAAAATACAGGAGTATGGTTCATGCACTGTCATCTAGAGCGTCACCTGAGCTGGGGAATGGAGATGGTATTCATAGTCAAAAATGGTCAAAGCCCAAAACAACAATTGCTTCCTCCACCACCTCATATGCCCTCTTGTTGAAGTACTCCACCAAATTTGTTCACTATTAATTTAATATATTATTATTATTTAGATTCATATTTTTTTTTAATTTTTCGGTTTTATGAAGAATGATTTATTAATTATTCTTCTATTTGTTCAAGTCTGTTGAGTATACAGTCTTAATTTGATGTTGTTTTAACTTTTGAGTCATATATAGTGTGACTCAATTCTAAAATAAAATTTGAGCTTAATTTGAAGATATTTAATTTGGATTACTAGCCATTTCATAACAAGAAATTAAATAAATAATTTTATTTACTTATGTGTTTTTATTTTTATATATCACTGAAAATTTTATTTTAATAGATGAGTATTTCAACAACGAAATCATAATATATATAGTCTTATATTAATAAGTTTAGGCATACTAAAAGTAAAACGCATTGTCTTTACACTCTAAAATAATATCTTATACAAATTAAATTTTTTGGTAATTTCATCTCAAGAATACAACTTAGTTTTATAAATTTTGCGTTCAAAATAGTATATTAGAATAACAATAGATTAACACATACAAGAGTAGATATATAGTCTCTTCTTTATATATATATGATAAAAAATACTACCACTCTTAAAGCATAAATTGATTATCACCATTAAATCTAATTCAGCAACAAAAAAAGGGTCAATCAATTAATATTATTTATTAAAATGCCACAAAATTAAATCTAATTAAAACGTTACAAATTATTAATGATTAAAATAAATAATATTTTAAATTAATGTTTTTTGAAATACAAAATTAAATATACAACATTTTTAACACACATAAACATTAGATACATTTTTTTAGTTATAGAATAAGCTTATATTAATTATCGTTCAAATATTTGAATAGTTGTTTCTAGAATATTTTGTAAAAAATTCACATAAATTGGGTGACTCAACCTGGTTTATATATACATTATGTTTATAGTGATCCATACATTCACATGGAATGGAGAGAGTATAAAGTCAACCAACACAATTCAAGCAATCAAAATAGTCCTATATAATTTTATTGAAGTAACAATATTTTTCTCTCTAAATTTAATCAAAACAACAAAGCAGACAGCACTTTTCTCATTAGCGACAATTTTGTCCGTGATAATAGAGTGAAATTTAGGCCACAATATGAATTAAATACAAAAAAACGAATTCGAGTTAGAAGAAAAAAGGACATGAAAAATAAAATAATCATATGACAAATGATCAAATCTTTGTCCGAAATTTTGATTTGTCTCATTTAAAAGTCCATTAGTTAAATAAATAATGTGTTGTATCAATTCATTTAAGGGAGAAAAAAATTATGTATTTGGGTTTTGCACAACCCCTTATATTTCTATAAGAAAAAATATCTATTTATGAAATAAATTATTTAAAACTGATTTAATCTATGTTTTTTATTTATTAAACAAATAATCCATCAATTTAATTTGTATTTCCTATTTTTAATGTATATTTTAATTTTTTTTTATTTTTAGGTGGTATAATATTTTATTTTAAAATTTTAATTTTATATTAAATTAAATAAATCACATTTGTATTTCATGAGATTAAATGTACTAAATGAGTTACTCATGTTTATTTATGTGCAACTTATTTAATTAAATGTGTCTAATAGTATCATATTGTATCATAATATGAATATAACTCATTTATTTATAATGTTTAATCATATTGTGTTGTAGCACCCCGTTTGATAAATAAGTGACACATTTAAATATGATTAATAAATAAGATCATATTCATATTTGAAATTTTAACATGATTATTAAATAAGTTAAATTTATATTGACCTAAAATTTTGTTGCAACCTTTTATGACATCACACAAATACGATACAATAATATGAATTATCTGTTCTATTTTTGTATGAGATATTTTAAAATATAAGTATCTCACATTTATTAGTTATAAAATTCTTGAAGTGTTTATATATGAAAATAATTATAGAGTGAATTAACAAGCGAGTATAAGGGTTTCTTTTACGCACAAACAAATAGTTTCAAACGCAATTATGGGAGCTCAGTCTAAAAAGCGTTTAATGTCCATCACCATGTGCAGGGAGAACCCCTCCCCGAACGTGTGCGCGGTGGATTTTATTTTAAATTTTTATTTTTCTTACCAACGAAGATTAATAAAATATGTATAGATATATTCGATAAATAATTGAAGTGAAAGATTAATTTGTTAATTATATCTTTTTTATTGTTTTGAAAAGTTTAGGGATGAAAATGTTATCATCCTAAATTTCTACTCAATATATATAAAAATGATAAAATCACAAATATCTTAGGATTGGGCACCGACACTTTTGAAAAGCATAAAATAATAAATTTATTATTTAATTCCTTAGTCTTATAGCTAGTGAAATCCTAGATAACTAGGCATAATTATCATGTTTTTAATTAGAAAAAATAGTCTCCCTGAAAACAATTTCTACTTCTATTTCGTAGGTAGTTTAACAAATTCCAAATGAATTATAAGTTTGTTTAATTTGCTTCATTTAAGGAAACAAAGTTTGTAGCCAAAACCATGCACCAAAATCTACAAGAATTAATTAATTGATTGGTTTCTTAATTAATTAATTGATTGATTGATTGGTTACTTTATTAATTATTTAATTAATGTTATGCACCGTCCAATAATTGGTGGGCAACCCCCCAGTTTATAGTTCTTGCTTTCTAATTTTATTAATTTTTTTAATTTCTCTAATTCTTTCACATTTTTGGTTGGTGTTATTGTTGAATTGTAAACTTAATCTAGAATATTGAATTGTCTAAATTGGTGTACTAGATTTAGTAAGCAATGGTGTACTAGATTTGGTAAACAATGGTGTACTAGACAAAGTCAATATTGGTGTACTAGACAAAGTCAACATTGGTGTGCTGGACAAAGTCAACATTGGTGTGCTGCACAAAGTCAACATTGGTGTTCTACGTGAAGACTAAATCAATGGTTTAGAATGGTTTGCTTCAACTATAAATACCCCTCCCCGCTTAAGGTTTTAAAAAAAAAGTTAGAAATAAAGCTTGAGTCCTTGTTCAAGTATTTGAGAGTGTTTACATATTTTCTTGTAAATTTGTATGAGAAATAAATATATTTGTGTGTTTTGAGTCATTACGAAATTCTTATTTTTCAACAAAGTGGTATCAGAGCTCGGTTTTGTAACTTGGATGTTATATTTGTGTGATTACGTGCATATTTAGAAAATTCTGTCAAAAAGGCCAAGATTGCCTAAGGAGTCTGGGTTTTAAGTGGGACCGTTGTGACCCCTCCAGTCTTTCCTGGGAATTTTCTTAGTGTATATTTTCACACCTATAAACATTCATATTACTATCCGAAATACTATTAGAAAGTTATGGCAAATGGAGGTATGACACCATTTCAAGTTCCAATTCTCAATAGAAGCAATTATGATAATTGGAGCATAAAAATGAAGGCACTCCTTGGAGCACAAGATGTGTGGGAGGTCGTGGAGAAAGGTTATAATGAACCTAGAGATGATGTTGCCATTTCTGTTTTGACTCAAGCACAAAGAGACACGTTGAAGGACTCGAGAAAGAGAGACAAAAAAGCTCTCTATGTCATTTATCAAGCATTAGATGATGATGCTTTTGAGAAGATATCAAATGCAACTTCCGCAAAGCAAGCATGGGATAAACTTCAGACATCCTACAAAGGCGCCGAGCAAGTAAAAAAGGTACGTCTTCAAACATTGAGAGGAGAATTTGAAACTTTATATATGAAGGAAGGCGAGTCAATTGTTAATTACTTCTCTAGAATTGAAGCTATTTCTAATCAATTGAAAAGAAATGGTGAAAAATTAAGTGAAGTAAGGATAATGGAAAAGATACTACGATCTATGGATTCAAAATTTGATCACATAGTCACAACAATTGAAGAAACTAAAGATTTGGAAGAAATGACGATCGACCAACTACAAGGATCATTGCAAGCCTATGAAGAAAAAATAAAAAAGAAGCAAGGCATCTCCGAACAACTTCTCAAGATGCAATTCAAGGAGAAAGAAGAAATTCAAAGCTATGATAGAAACCAACATGGTCGAGGTAGAGGTCGAGGTCAAGGACAAAGTAGAGGCCGTGGTCGTGGACGAGGTTGGAATTATAATTACAATAATTTCAACAACTATGAGAAAGGAGAAAGCTCAACACGAGGTCGTGGAAGGAACAATCCAAATACAAGGTACGACAAGTCTAAAGTCAGATGTTATAATTGTCAAAAATTTGGCCATTATGCTTCTGCATGTAGAGCCTACAACAATGAAGTGGAAGAAAAGGCTAACTATGTAGAAGAAAAGAATCAAGGAGATGAAACTGTCTTGTTAGCATACAAAGACAATAGTGGAGGCCAAGAAAACACATGGTATCTTGACACTGGTGCGAGCAATCATATGTGTGGAAAAAGAAGCATGTTCGTGGAGTTAGACGAATCAACAAATGGAAATGTTTCTTTTGGTGATGATTCAAAAATAGCCGTGAAAGGAAGAGGTAACATTCTTATACAATTGAAAGATGGTAGACATCAATTTATTGGAAATGTCTACTATGTGCCTAATATGAAAAGTAATATTTTGAGTTTAGGTCAACTCTTAGAAAAAGGTTATGATATTCATATGAAAGATTATAGTCTTTTTATAAGAGATGACAAAGGCAACTTAATTACTAAAGTAAAAATGTCAAAGAATAGAATGTTTTCTTTGAATATTCAAAACGATGTTGCGAAATGTTTGAAAGCTTGTTACAAAGATGCATCATGGCTATGGCATCTTCGATTTGGGCATCTCAACTTTGGAGGGTTAGAGCTATTGGCTAAGAAGGAGATGGTAAGAGGTCTTCCTTACATCAATCATCCGAACCAACTTTGTGAAGGATGTTTACATGGGAAGCAATTCAGAAAAAGCTTTCCAAAAGAGTCTACCTTTAGAGCCAAGAAACCACTGGAGCTCATTCATGCTGATGTATGCGGTCCATTCAAGCCAAGATCTCTTGGTAACAATAATTATTTCCTTCTCTTTATTGATGATTTTTCAAGAAAAACATGGATCTACCTTTTGAAGCAAAAGTCTGAGGTATTTGGAGCTTTCAAGAAATTTAAAGCTGCCGTTGAGAAAGAAAGTGGTCGTCAGATTAAGGCCATGAGAACTGATCGTGGAGGAGAATTCACTTCCAAGGAATTTCAAGAATTCTGTGAAGCAAATGGAATTCGACGATTCTTAACCGTTCCGAGATCCCCCCAACAAAATGGTGTTGCTGAAAGAAAGAATCGAACAATTCTCAACATAGCGAGGAGTATGTTGAAAAGTAAAAGACTACCCAAGGAGTTTTGGGCTGAAGCTGTATCAACTGCTGTATATCTATCCAATAGATCTCCAACAAGAAGCGTGTGGGGAAAAACACCACAAGAAGCATGGTGTGGAAGAAAGCCTGGTATTTCTCATCTTAGAGTTTTTGGAAGTGTAGCTCATGTTCATGTACCAGACGAGAGAAGAACAAAGTTGGATGATAAAAGCGAGAGTTTTATCTTCATTGGCTATGATTCAAGTTCAAAGGGTTACAAGTTGTATAATCCAAACAGCAAAAAGATTATGATCAGTCGAGATGTAATATTTGACGAAGAAGGAGAATGGGATTTTGGTCCAGATGTCGATGACTTCAACTTCTTTCCTTTGTTTGAAGAAGAACCAATAATGGAGCAAGCAGGAGAAGCAAGAGAAGAACCTACTACTCCGCATACTCCACCAACTTCACCAACAACAAACAATCAAGGAGATTCACCACCATCCTTTTTAAAGGAAAGAAATGAAGAACGCACAAGGAGTTTCCAAGATCTCTATGAGGTAACTGAGAGGTTAGATAATCTCACTCTTTTTTGTCTTTTTACTGAGTGTGAACCAATGAGTTTTGGAGAAGCTATACAAGATGAAAAATGGAGAAATGCAATGGATGAAGAAATTAAAGCTATTGTGAAGAATGATACGTGGGAGCTTGTGTCACTTCCTAAAGGACACAAAGCTATTGGAGTCAAATGGGTGTACAAAGTAAAGCAGAATTCAAAAGGAGAAATTGAACGATACAAAGCGAGGCTAGTTGCAAAAGGCTACAGTCAAAGAGCCGGCATCGACTATGATGAGGTGTTTGCTCCGGTAGCACGCTTAGAAACTGTAAGACTAATCATTTCCTTGGCAGCTCAAAACAAGTGGAAGATCCATCAAATGGATGTAAAATCTGCATTCTTGAATGGAGTTCTCGAAGAAGAAGTCTACATACAACAACCTACAGGTTTCGAAGTTAAAGGGCAAGAGGACAAGGTGTTGAAATTGAGAAAGGCTCTCTATGGTTTGAAACAAGCACCAAGAGCATGGAATAGTCGAATCGACAAGTATTTCCAAAAGAATGGTTTCACTAAGTGCCCTTATGAACACGCACTTTATATCAAGATCAAAGATGGAGATATTTTGATCGTGTGCTTATACGTAGGTGATTAGATTAAGTTTAAGGGGGAGTGTTGAATTGTAAACTTAATCTAGAATATTGAATTGTCTAAATTGGTGTACTAGATTTAGTAAGCAATGGTGTACTAGATTTGGTAAACAATGGTGTACTAGACAAAGTCAATATTGGTGTACTAGACAAAGTCAACATTGGTGTGCTGGACAAAGTCAACATTGGTGTGCTGCACAAAGTCAACATTGGTGTTCTACGTGAAGACTAAATCAATGGTTTAGAATGGTTTGCTTCAACTATAAATACCCCTCCCCCCTTAAGGTTTTAAAAAAAAAGTTAGAAATAAAGCTTGAGTCCTTGTTCAAGTATTTGAGAGTGTTTACATATTTTCTTGTAAATTTGTATGAGAAATAAATATATTTGTGTGTTTTGAGTCATTACGAAATTCTTATTTTTCAACAGTTATTATGTTTTAGTTACTTTGAGATTGCTATACTTTTATTAAAAAGGTATAAAAAGTTAAAATATTTCATAAATAATAACTTTAATCAATTAAAACTACTTGCTCGTACCTTAAAATTTTATAAAAAAATTTTAATTTAAATATAAAATATTTAAATTGTTATATCTATAAAATAAATGTATTTATTATGTTTTAACTTCTGTAATTTTAAAAAGTATTTTACTTTCTTAAGTTATAAATCATTTTTAAAAATTCCATCCCTTCAATTATTTTTTCAAGTCACCTCATTTTTAAACATAACCTCTGCATTAGGGTATATATATTTATCAATTCAAGATAGATATTAGATTGGATATTTAAAATCACACTAATAGAAAAAGTATATAATAATATAATATATATTCATACAAATAATTAAAAATACAAAATACATAGAATATACCTTAAAAAGTATATATGATCTTTTACATACTCTCACTCTACGTAGGTATACATCTCCCCAACATACACATACTGATTACATACAAACATTTAAACACACTCTTGGAGAAAAACAAAACACCAACTTAATTATTCAAAACTTAAAAGCTTAATTATTGCTCAAACAAGACAACACAACCATAAAATAGAAACTCTTAATTTATTATTACTTAAATTTGGAATGATTTAGAATGTCAAACGTACTCTAAACCACCCGAGCTACGTACGGACATCGGCTTTATTTTTCATTCCAGAAGATCTTTCGAAAATTCCATTCATAACATTCAGCAAAGCCCTAGAATTAATCAAAGAGCATACCATTTTGAGTTCTTTCACCAAACCCTAACCCTCAAAATGTTGAACGTGGTTGATTCTTGGAACAGCCTCAGCGCATAGAGGGTTCTTCATTTCACAGGAAAGCTTGAGCACCTCGCTTAGGTCAACTGGGTTAGCCTTGTCTTGAACCCATTCAAAATGGTGCACCAGATTAGCCACCCAGAGGCTCACAGTAACGAGCCCTAGGTTCTTCCCCGGACAGACCCTGCGGCCGGCTCCAAACGGCGCGAGCCTTAAGTCGCCGCCGCGAACATCCACGTCTGCTCCACCGTGACTCTTCAGAAACCTCTCGGGCTTGAACGCCAGGGGCTCGTTCCAGATATTTGGGTCGTGGGTTATGGCCCACATGTTGACCATAGCGGTCGTGTTGGCGGGGACCACCATGCCGTTGCTGAGGTGAACATCGGAGGTGGAGAGGCGCGCCCATGATAGGAGGGGCCCAGGTAGGTGAAGACGTAGGGTTTCCTTGATCACAGCTTGAAGGTAAGATAATTTTGCCACGTCAGCGTCTTTGACAGTCTCGTCTCCGAGGATGAGGTCGAGCTCACGGCGAACGTTGGCTTGCACATCCGGGTTTAAAACCAGCTCCGCCATCACCCACTCCGTTAAAATTGCAGTCGTATCAGTACCACGAAAGATCATTTCCTACAAAAAGAAGAAAAACAATTAGCAGAGTAAAGGATAGAACAGGCAGAGAAATTTTTTAATGATAAAAGAGTTACGAACCCATAAAACGGCGATCATATCTTCTTCATTGAGCTTCTCATCACCATCCAAAGAGAGTAAAACATCAACGAAATCAGAGTTGTCACAGAGCATTTTGGAGTCTTTAAGTTGGTGTTCCATGATGATTTGTTTGACGAGATTCATTATACGAGGAACAAGAATTGAGCAGCGATGATTGATGCGGAAAGGATCATAGAAGTATTTCAGCCATGGGAGATAATCGGACCAGTTAAAAGCACCCAAGATCTCAAATCCTTCTCTTACAATTTCATGCAACTCTTTTGCTTCATCGCTGAGTTGCATTGTGTTGTATCTCTTACCAAACACTGTTCCCATGATGTTATTAAGAGCCGCAGCCTGTAAATGTTTCCGTAAAGTAACAAATCCGTTGACAGATTGCTCTTTATCTATGGCGTTTAACATAGCAACACAGTCAATCTGGCGGCCAGATTCATGAGCCGCAATGCGCTTAGGAGCAAACAGGTGAGTCGACGCAACTCTTCTCAGCAGACGCCAGTAAGAACCATTAGGTGCGAACCCAATGGCGCGGCTAAACATGAGACTTTTAGCCGATTGCTTGATGGGACGGTTAGCAAAGTGAGAAGAGGTTAAGATTTCACGAGCAATGACAGGATCGGAGGTGACAACAACAGGGGTTGAGCCCAAGCTGAAAGCCATGAGCTTTTTAGCAGCTTGGCTCGAGGCCATGCAAGCGAGAGTGCGGTGAGCAAGGCCGTAACTCAAGTTGAAAATGCTACCAAAGAAGGGCAGACCACGGCGACCGGGAATGGAGACTGAACCCAATTGGTTTCTTCCATTTTTCCAAGCAAAGCCGCCATTGGAGAAGACCCAGCTAGTTAACAGCCCAATAAACAAAAATGCAATGAAAATTGAGATCAAAACATAGACATTGAACAAGTTTTGGTTCTGAATAATTGCTGGGAGTGTGAAAACCCACCAGCTTTTGTCAACAGAAGTTGAAGCAAAATCCATGATGAGAATATCAGCTGACACACGATGAAGATGATCAGTGAAGGAAATGTAAAGAGAAAATTGTGTTGGTGAGACAATTGAGTACACAATGATTTAAATAGGTGTGCATGCGCTTAGTAGTAGGCAGATGATCGTGGGAGAAGTAAAAGTTTTATGATAAAAAATAAATTAAAAAAAATTAGGGTTAAGGTTGCGTGTGAATGGGGAGAAATATACTTACAAGTGCATAATTTTTATATGCTATTAATCATATAATAAAGAGAGAAATCTAGGCCGGTAAATGATATTGTCTGTCATCTTTTGATTTGATCTTAAAAGGTTCTTGGTAGTACAAATTTCTATAGCATATAGTAGTTCGAAATGTGTATATTAGAATTATACATGTAAATAAAAATAGTAACATTGGAATGAGGGATATAAAATAGAAGATGGGAAATGATTAATAATGATTTTTTTTAATTCGGTTTCATATTATATGCATTATTCATTGTGTAATCACTTTAATTTGTGATGTTATGATTAGTGCTTGTGTACTATTCATGAATTAAATCTCTTCTCGAAATTGTTTGCTCATATAATGAAGGATAAATTATAAAAGAAAGAAGAGCTATGCCCTAATCAAAATGACTTGCTAAAACTTGTTACCTAGGGTATTAAATTAAAGCATTAAGCTTGCATCATGATTTTGCTTCTCGGTCAAATCCAAGAAGTTAAAGAACATTTTGTTAGTGTTCACTCAAAAATAAAAAATTAAAAAGTTAAAAATATGAACAATATAATTACTAATAAGTTTAATCCAATTATATATTTTTCATATATCTATATGAAATCGACATTTGTCATTAAAACATGACTTGACTTAGACTCGCTCATTTGAGATCATGAAATATCAATTTTTATTTTAAAAGGAATTCATTTATTTTAACTAATATTTAATATTTAATGCTTTTATTCAAGAATAGCACTAAGTATCTAGTGTTCTTAAAAAAGAACATATATTAATTTAAAGCTTTAATTAGCCAGCCATGATAATTAAATTTACCTATAATATTTATATAGATAAGAGACACAATAATTTGAACAATCATCAAATTATGAGTCATGTTTATATATTTGAAAGAAGTGTATTAATTATCATTGCGTAATTAGCCTACCAAAGATCACAATCAATGATTGCCAATACACCCTAATATATCCGAGAACGAATTTTATTCGGGGCAAGTTTATAATGCAGCTATTAATTACGTTCAAATGATGAATGTGTCATATAACAACTGTATGATAGTGACGCAGGCGGAATAACGAGGTAGGATAAAAGCACTTTATCGAACATCGAATCTCATTCGGTTTTTTGACGCAGTAGATTAAATAAACATTTTAACGGACGGGATTAGATGTCGTTCTAACCTCAACAGCTTGAAACACGAGTGTCAAGATAATAATTCCATAAGGGATAAAATCAAAGGAAATATTTTATTTAATGAAAGATTATTTCAAATAATAACCGCTCTTTATGTATAATAAAGAAAATCTAGTGTTACAAATTAACTCAAATAAGAAAATATAACTTCTACCTAAATAAGAAAACTATAAATTAAATAACAAATTAAATTAGTAATAATAAAAGACTTCCTAAACTAATTAAATTCTAAAATTGTCTTACATCAGATAGCATACTTCTTTTTTAATATTATATATTATAGGCAACTTATTGATAATGTACATCATAAATCTATTGGAAGTAGTAATTTAAATAAAATCGTTTGTAGTACATTCCATAAATCTACTCAGTGATAAATGTTTTTACCCTCAAATAAATATGAAAAGAATTCTACCCGTATAAAGTTATGTAGAACTTACTGTTTTACTCTACGACCTATGGGTGAAACATATAGATCAACACAAGAGTAGTAACTCTTATTTACCAACATATATACATTCATGACTTTTGGAAAATTAAACCGAATTACTACAATGAATGAATGCATGATGGTGGGTAGAGTAGGAGGAGTAGTAGTAGTAGTAGTAGGAGGGATCTCATATCTCAAGATCCGGCAATTGTGCCCACGAATGTCGGATCTCATAGGCCCACAAAACCAGAGAGGAAATTGAATTCGTTCTTACATCCGATCGTGTGTGTGTGTTGTTAGGGGAAGAAACGAGAAGGTGGGTGGCGTGTTGTGTTGGATAATCTTTGCTAAGTTTAAGAACATTTCTTCGATCTTCTTCAGCTTTTGTTTTGTTTTTCACTCTATATATATAATATATATACATAAATCGTACACAGAGGTAAAAAATTAAAAGATTTTGAGATCACGAGGTTCTTTCAACTCACGTGCACACCATCTTTGTTTGCGTGATTCTCAAGTTAGTAAAAAGAGTCTACTTGGATTTTCAACTCTCTCTCTGTCTCTCTCTCAATCAACCTATTCTACACTACGTACTCTCTACACCTATCTTCAAGGCAGTCTTTCCTCTTCAATTTAGCTACTTGTTAATTGCTACCGACGGTATATATGTTATTTATCCAAATTCAAACTACTTGTTAACACCGAGTCATTCGAACTAAAATGGATTTCACTCAAATTACACAGCAGATTTTTATAGATTTTTTTATCTTTTATCAATCGATTATTATAGTGGTAATTGTGTAATGTTAAAAAAACAACTAATCATCCTCACATGCACATCAAATGAATAAAATTGTACTTAAATTTATAAAGGCAATTAAGTCATCCTCCAAAAGCAATCAAACCCACTAAGCTTTCATTGTAATTTGTGCTTAGATTGATGTGCATCTAGGTTTTTCTTTGAAGTCAATGTAAAAGAAAAACTAGAGATAATTCAAATGAGCTTGTTTCTAGGAGAATGTTATTCCCGGGGTATTGTGGATACTCTTCTCCCTACAAGGGCAACAATCCCTAGTTCTTAATTATAGCACACAACTAAGTCATATTGGATTGTTAATTATATATTTTAAGTAATCAAATTTCAACAACATTTATAATTGACATATTTTCTACGGTCCAAATAGAGATATTTAACGCACATTTAAGATATCTACTTATATAATTAGTGAAAAATTCTTAAAATATAAATATGGAGAGAATTTTATCGTAAATAAGATTCGAATATATTCTTTCTATTGATAAATTTTAGAAAGAAAAAAATATATAATATAATTTTAATAAAATTATTTGATTAAAATATGATATATATTATTTATTATTGGTATAATTAATTTATTTTTAAAATAAATATATAAGTATTAAATATTTATTAAATGAATATAGTTTATGACTTCTTTTTCCAAGTTTTATCGATAATTTGGAAGATAAGTATACAATAAATTAAAGTATAATGTGGTCATTGGTGAAGTAATTAGTGATTTCTTTATTACAAATTAATGAATCAATTATAGATCTTGTTAAAATTTTGCTAAAATTTATGAACCCATTTTCTAATTACAAGATTGGTTTAGTCAATCAAAACTTAACCACATCAGATTATTTCTTGTAATGTACTATAACGTTTACACTTTTTGTCTTTTCAAAAACAAAAAAAAAAAGGTTTACAACTTTTTTGTGCATGAACAAAAACCAAAACCCAATGTTTAAATTTATTTAATTTTGAGTTAGAAAGTACCTAAAAATAATTTCATATCGAGTTAGAAGTAGTGGTGTAACTTGTAAGGCAACTTGATTGTGTTTTACGTACCTTTTCACGTGACACTCGCACGTGTTCTTACGTGTGAAAGCTTGATTATTGTGTTTTGCTCTTTTTATTGTCTTCTCGGCATAATAAACAAAGAACATGGTTTCAAATTTTTTTATATTATTTCTCAATTTTTGAAAAATATTTTTTTTACTTTTTAATTTTTTAAATGTGACAAAAAATTATTTGGAACTTATAATTAAAAAAAATTTAAAATGTTATAAATTATAATTTACTAATATTTAACTAAAAATTTACCGGTATTTACAATCAGAGATATACTAATATTTAACTGAAAAAATAACATGTAATTGTAATACACCCAATATTTGAAAAAATTACTTTCAAAAAAAAAAAAGTACTATCCAAAGATCCCTAAAAAGAAGATCACACAATTTTGTGTGGAAAATCCTGTCAGAAACACTCGTAGGATTTGAGAGGGAATAGGTTCTTACCATCCAAGTCTAGTCTGGATTAAAAATTATAATAAAAAAATTAAAAATTTGTAGCAAGTAGTTATCATGAAATACAAAGTGTATATATAACTTTAAAAATTTTACTTATTTTTAATAGAAAAATTAATGCTCATAGCAATCTAATAATTAATAAAGTTTTGTTAAAATATTAAAAATAATTTTTTTCATGTATTTTTTAACTTTTGTTAGTACTTTTTTAATTTTTATTAATTTTTTAATATTAATTTTTTCATATTATCCTTCTTTCCTTTTTCTTCTCACTATTTTTTTCTCACCATTTTCTTTATTACCAAACACCATGAAACCCACTCAAACCCAGCCATAAATATCACTAAACCTTCTCTAAACCATTTTTTTTCTTTCATCACTTTTCTTGTCTCACCCTTTTCTTCGTTGCCATAAATAATAATTATTATTATTATTTATCAAAAAAAAAATTTTATTTTTCTTTATTTTGTTCTATGACATATCACATAAAGCCAGCACCTGTCAAATTATTATAAAATTAATATAATTTTCTTATGATTATTATATATTAAATTATTTTTAAAAAAAGTAAAAAAAATATTTTAATATATAATTTTATCCGATTTTACTATAAACATCTTAATTTAAATAAATAATATTTTTATTTCTAAAATTTTTTAAAAGTAATAAGATAATTTTTTTTCTAAATTTAACATTTTAACTCCTAATAATTATATATTAGAAATAATAGTAAAAGTTACCATATCGTATTCATGTTATATTAAAGAAAAACAAAATATATTTTTAAGCTACTTTCAACCTGTTATTATTTATATCAAGAATTAAAACACTAACCTAATTCATTTATTAAGTGGATTCTTAATTAATAATCTTATCACTCATTTAACATATTTTTTAATATACTTTAATGTATATTCTAATATATTTAATACCTACTCAAATACTAATAATTTTTTATTCTAAGTAGTATTAAAATACTTTTTAAAATACTATAAATATAATTAAATATTTTTAAAATATAAAAAATATAAAATAAATATATTAAATTAGAATAAACTAATTATTCAAATAATTAATTGTATCATAAATAGGTTCGTGTGTCAAGATCTCTAAACCAGAAATTGAACCAATTATTAATCGTATCATATTATTATAACTCATTTAATTATATTTTTATTATTATTATTTAGATTCATATATTTTTTTTAATTTTTCGGTTTTATGAAGAATGATTTATTAATTATTCTTCTATTTGTTCAAGTCTGTTAAGTATACAGTCTTAATTTGATGTTGTTTTAACTTTTGAGTTATATATGGAATGACTCAATTATAAAATAAAATTTGAACTTAATTTGAAGATATTTAATTTGGATTATTAGCCATTTCATAACAAGAAATGAAATAAATAATTTTATTTACTTATGTGTTTATATTTTTATATATCATTGAAAATTTTATTTTAATAGATGAATATTTCAACAACGAAATCATAATATATATAGTCTTGTATCAATAAGTTAAGGCATACTAAAAGTAAAACGCATTGTCTTTACGCTCTAAAATAATGTCTTATACAAATTAAATTTTTCAGTAATCTCATCTCAAGAATACAACAACTTAGTTTTATAAATTTTTCACTCAAGATACAAGAGTAGATATATAGTCTCTACTTTATATATGATAAAAAATACTACCACTCTTAAAACATATATTGATTCAAGCAATTAAAATAGAGTGAAATTTAGGCCGCAATATGAATTAAATACAAACAAACGAGTTCGAATTCGAAAAATAAAAGAATCATATGACAAATGATCAAATCTTTGTCCGAAATTTTGATTTGTCTCATTTAAAAGTTGATTAGTTAAATAAATAATGTGTTGTATCAATTCATTTAAGGGAGAAAAAAATTATGTATTTGGGTTTTGCACAACCCCTTATATTTCTGTAAGAAAAAAAATCTATTTATGAAATAAATTATTTAAAACTGATTTAATCTATGTTTTTTATTTATTAAACAAATAATCCATTAATTTAATTTGTCTTTCCTATTTTTAATGTATATTTTAATTTTTTATTATTTTTTAGGTGGTATTATATTTGATTTTAAATTTTATATTAAATTTAATAAATCCCATTTGTATTTCATGAGATTAAATGTGCTAAATGAGTTATGTTTATTTATTGACAACTTATTTAATTAAATGTATCTAATAGTATCATATTGTATCATAATATGAATATAACTCGTATATTTATAATGTTTAATTGTATTGTATCACCCCATTTGACAAATGAGTGACACATTTAGATATAATTAATAAATAAGATCATTTTCATATTTGAAATTTTAACATGATTATTAAATAAGTTAAATTTATATTGACCTAAAATTTTGTTACAACCTTTTGTGACATCACACAAATAGATATAATAATATGAATCATCTGTTATATTTTTATATGAGATATTTCAAAATACAAGTATCTCACATTGGCTACTTATAAAACTCTTGAAGTGTTTATATATGAAAACAATTATAAAGTAAGATAACAAGCGAGTATAAGAGTTTCTCTCGCGTACAAAACAAACAGTCCCAAGCCCAATTGTGGAGGCTCCGGAAAGAATTAAAATGTTAACCTGTTATTAATTTATTTATTAAATAGATTCTTAATTAATAATCTTATCACTCATTTAACATATTTTTTAATATATTTTAATGTATATTTTAGAATATGTTTATAATACCTACTCAAATACTAATAATTTTTTATTCTAAGTAGTATTAAAATACTATAAATATAATTTAATATTTTTAAAATATGAAAAATATAAAATAAATATATTAAATTAGAATAAACTAATTATTCAAATAATTAATTGTATTATAAATAGGTTCATATGTTAAGACCTCTAAACCCGCAATTTAACTAATTATTAATTGTATTATATTATTATAACTCATTTAATTGTATTATTTTTAATTAACTCAAATCTGCTAACTTCGTATTATGTTTCATTTTAGGCTGATGAGTTGTGTCAAATTATCTCCCCCAAATAACAGCGACTAGATTGTTAATAAGAAGAATTTGTTATTTTAATTAAATTTAGAGATTAAAATTATAATATCTTAACATATCAAAGTAGAAAGTTAAATCTATGAGATATCTTCCTTTTTTTTCTTTGGTCAAAACTTAAGAATATCCGGTAGCTCTAAATATTTAGGGGATATTTACTCTTTCCCTAAAAACTAGTGGTATATTAAAATATCTTTTTTTAGCATTTAAATTATGCATAAATAAACCTTACTAACTCATATTATATTTGTAACTAAAAAATAATTAATATGCATGATAAGATAGTATTATTGGAAAATATTAATCAAAATAGAATATTATTTTATATAAAAATAAATAAATAAACTTATAGGAACTTATCATAGTTAATCTAAATAAAATATTATTAGATTCACAAATAACCCCATGTAAGTGTAACTTTTTTTCGAACAATTAAACTAACAAAATTCAAAAATTATTTTTCTTCCTACTCTTTTGTCAAAAAATTAAGAATATATTTGTTACTATTATACTTATATTTAACTTTATAATTAAAGTGTGAAAAATGACGATTGATTTTATCAATTTAACCCCCTACCATAATATCCTAGAGGCTTAATTTAGTATTATTGTAAGCTTAGTTTAGTATTATGGTAATTCTCATATACTTTGAAATTAAAGTTAAAAAAAAAATTAGTAGTATCAGTTTTTTGTAACATCCAAATATTTTTCTTTTAATATTTGATATATAATACTTTCATTTCATAGTTATAACTTAAAAGCTACAACAACATAATATCTAACAAATAACTCCAAGAACTTGACACTATTAAACGTGAGTCACTATTAGTTTATATTTACTAATTTCTCACTCGCTCGTACTTGAGATTAATAATTTTATTTCACAACTATGAATTAATAAAATTTAAATTCTAAAAATGCCCTTAACATTTGTTAGTCTTGAAAACTATAAAGGAGAACAATTTCATCTAAAGATGATAATTTGAGGTACAATACGATTGTTCAACACGAATTCGGTGTTATTAAATAGATTTGAATTTAAAAATCTTAATATGAATAATAGCGTGTCATATTTGTATCGACATAATTATTATTCGTGTCATATCCGTGTTTGACCTGCAAGATACAATTATTCGTTTAAAATACGATTAATTAAATAAACAATTATATCCTAAGCAAATAAATGAATAATAGTTTATTTGATATATAATACTTTTCATAACATTCAAATATTTTTCTTTTAATGTTTAATATATAATACTTTACTTCATAGTTGTAACTTCAAATATCTAACAAATAACTCCAAGAACCTGACACTATTAAACGTGAGTCGGTATTAGTTTATATTTACTAATTTCTCACTCACTCATACTTGAGATTAATAATTTTTTTTCACAATTGTGAATTAATAAAATTTAAATTCTAAAAATGCCCTTAATATTTGTTAGTCTTGAAGACTATAGAGGACAACAATTCCATCTAAAGATGACAATTTGAGGTACGATACGATTATTCGACACGAATTCAATGTTATTAAATAAATTTGAATTTGAAAATCTTAATACGAATAATAATCGTATCGTATTCGTGTCGGCACAATTATTATTCGTATCATATCCGTATTTAACCTATAAGATACAATTATTCGTTTAAGATACGATTAATTAAATGAATAATTGTATCTTAAACAAATAAACGAATAATCGTGTTATAAACAAATATATTTTGATGAATTTTAAGAAAAATATGTAATATAAATTTATTTATTACAAATAATCCATAATATAAGGATCTAATTATTAAAAATATATATTATATTTAACAAAATACGTTATTTTTAAAATCTTAAAGACTTTAATGTTAATTACTAAGTTAAATTAATCATATTCATATTCTTGTCTTAAATAAATCGTATTTAAAGAAATAATCGTATCTTAAATTAATAATCGTATCTAAATAAATAAACGAATAATCATTTCTTAAATAAATAATCGTGTCTAAAAGCATCATGTTTAAAAAAATGAATCGTATTCGAATTTAAAAGAATTGATATGAATAATAAACGAATTGTATTCATATTGACTAAAATTCAATTTGTTTATTCGAATTACTACCCTTAATTTCATCCATTCCCATCAAAAGAGCATGTTGAATTAGTTTTTTCTTATATTTTCCAATCGGAGTTCAGGACAGGGTCGTGATTCTCGACCCATTTAATCCTAATCCACTAACTTCGTATCGTGTTACCAAAACATGTCAAATATTACTACACCTTCAAATGACAATAGATATCATCATTCACAGTGTTAATGGTGAAGGCATCGAATTCAATATTAGAGTCTAGGAGCATTCCTTCTTATTTCAGGCAGAATATTCAGAATGCATATCCAAGATTGAAGATATAACACATTCATAAGCTCCAAAACTACATACATGTATATCAAGCATAGAACAGAATTTGGAAATCTTATTACACATGCAATAAAGAACATTCAAGCAACAATAAGACCAAACACAGTTTAGAGAAAGCTGATTTACCACTTAATGTCAACAGGGGCAAAACCTGTTTCAATAGATGTCTTAACAGCATCCAGAATCAGTTGCGTCTTCCTACTGATGATTGGCCACTTCTGCTCAGGCTTTGAACCATTTTTAATATTTCCAACCAAGCAAGAAAACTCTCTCACCATGCACACTTCCTGGGGAAGATCTGTGGTTACAATGTGCTCACTTGGCAAAGGTTCCCATCCAGTCACGAGGTCATTGAAAAAGCACTTAGTATTTGCAATATAAGAGCACTCCTTCTCTTTGAATGGAATAATGAAATCATACACATGCAAGGTTCCATTTGTTCCAGCAGCAGTTATTTCCATTGTCAAATTTGCTAAGAAGGAGCAACTGAAAGTTGCTACCCTCCCGTCATCCCAATTTAGAGAACCTCCGCAAGATAAGATCACCCCTGCTTCATTAAGGACAGGCCCAGGTGTGGCTACAACCGTTTTTGGCAGCTCATAATCATTTGCCCACAGGATTGCCCTGATGCCGTACCAACCGGCGTCACCAAGAGAGCCAAGACCGTCAAGATCTGGCTTTACACGAATGTCATTTTTTAGAAAATCAGCATCACCGGCAAAAGAGAAGCAGCTGTGCATCTGCAGACCCAAAACAGATTGTTCAAAGGTAATACCAAAACTCAATTCAAAAGACAGACTCTGCATCAAACTAAGCTGTACAGAGAATGAGCAGAAACAAGACATAGATGGCAGCCCATTTTACCCAGGATTTGCTTCACATCCATCTGCATAAAGCACTATAACAACAATAAACTAATTTTTCTTGTAAATCAATTTTATTAAAGTTATCATTAAAATTCCTACGTTAAAGTTCAATTTTGAATATATAATGAAACATTAAACTAGTTGAGACTTTGTATCAATCACAAAATAACACATCAACAAGAAGTCCATAATGTCAACCTTATGCATTAACAAAACCAAACCGAATATACTGCACCCTAAGTTACAACAACTATTCTTATCCAAAAAAAAAAATCATATTTATCCTGAAGTCACTTTGTATAACATCCGACCTAATTGATCTGTCACCATGTTATGAGAACCTCTTACTCAGCTAAAGACATATATATTTAGGAACTAAGAGCTTGCACAAAATTGATCAAGCCATGCAGAACTGATCTCTTTGATCCAGCTTGACTGGGATGGTGAAATTTTAAGGAGTTTGGTTTTAGAACTTTTAAGAAATTATGACTTTAATTCAACTTTCATTTCATAAAAAAAGCAGCAAACAAAGCCTCCAAAATAAACCTTATACAATCTTAAAAGTTAATTTTCTATCAACATATTTACATTACATGAGATAATTTACTTATGAGGTATTTGAAATTACAAATAAATAGAACAACCTTCTCATCTCAACCTAAATTTCATAAAGAAGCCATGTTTCAAAAGGTTCTTAAACTTTTCAAGAAGAGGTATTTGAAATTACAAATAAATAGAACAACCTTCTCATCTCAAACTCAAATTTCATGAAGAAGCCAAGTTTCAGAAGGCTCTCAAACTTTTCAAGAAGAGAATAATGCATGTGTTTGCAATTGTTTGCCCAATCTGACTACCAGTGTAGAATCAAAATCAAGGACATACTTTTAATTGTTGTACTTCTTTCATAATTTTCAAGTGCAGCTGAGGTGAACAGTTAAAAGAAACCAATGCGTCTAGTAAACACATGTTTTTACTTGTAAACTAATATTTATCAACCAATTTTCATTTTACACATACTATCCCAACCCGGTGTGAACGGAATATGAACCTTACACCTCTCACACCACCCCCACCTCTCAGAGATTTTACTGGTTGAACTAACTAGCAGTCACAATTAACCAGCTTCATTCCAAGGGCCGTCAATCCCAAACACTACCAAAACAAACCACAACTACTTCTTTATACATTAAATGTGTTCAGTTTTTTACTTCCTAATTTCAGTTTTGGTTCAAATTTTATGAAATCAGTCTAATTTCTGCTTTAAAATTTTATCTACAAATCAAATAAGCATACCCCTAACAACAACAATCTCAATTTACAACAACCTTGACAATCATCCCTGATTAAATAAACACTACTCAATCATTCAAACAAAAATATAATATTACCACAACACTAAAAGCAATTCATTACCGTTCTGAGCTGTCCAAAACGCTCCGGATCAGCAATAAACTCCCGCATTTTAGCAGTCCTCGGATGGTGCACCCACATCGTCCCATCCATGAACTGCACTCCGTTCTCTTCACACGCCTTCACAATCACATCAAACTCACCCGCGTTCAAAGCCACAGGCTTCTCCATCAACAGATGCTTCTTCTTTTGCGCCACCACCACCGCCCATTTCACGTGCAACGCCGTCGGAAGCGGCAGATACACAGCGTCGATATCAGGGTCGTCGAGCAACGCTTCGTAGGAGCCATAGACTTTGGCCTCAGGTGGGAAATTGTTGGCTTTCGCAAACTGAGTGGCTTTCTCAAGCGAGCGGCTGGCGACGGCGGAGAGAACGGCGTTGGGAGCGAGAGTGATGGCTCGGGAGAGCTTGCGAGCTATGTCGGCGGCGCCGATTATGCCGAACCGGATTGGGGTTTGGATTTCAGTCGCCATTTTTGTAGTCGAAGGACTCGAAGCGTCCAAATGCTGCTGACGATTTTACAGGCTTTTAACTGAGCACATCAGACAACTAAAATCTTTTATTTAATTTTTAATAATTTTATAATAAAAAATTCAATAATATAATCAAGAATTTACTAGAGACTCAAGAGATTGTACGTAATCTGGAGTATTGAGTGAGAAACGATTCCATTTTTTAAATTTTTTTAAATCACTTAATTTCGCACCATTTTTTACACGTAAATTATTTGATTTAAATACTTTTAATTATTATAAAATTATATTATATTATATTATATATTAAATTAATTTTAACAATCTATTTATTTGTCCCCTAAATTGTAAGATTATAATTCTCAATTTATGTATCACAATTTTTATTTTCATTTCACAAATTTATTTATTATTATTAATTCAGTGATAAATAAATCTTTCCTAAAAGTGACATATTTGATTCTTAATTACATTTTATTTTATCAAAACTCATTAACTCCAGATAATTTTTTTAATTTAAAAAAAATAATATTTAATATTTTTAAAATTATTTATTACAGATTCTTAACCATCAAATAATATTTGATGTTTTCCTCAATTTGAGCTCTACTAGTTTATCTATCCGTATCACAATAATTATTACATAATATTAGTATCATTATTATGCATTTAATGAAAATTTTATATTTTAATATCAATTTTTTCGATAATTACTTGTTAACTAATAAATAATAATTAAAGACTAAATTTAATAATTGATAAGAAATCAAATTAATATTTGGACCACTTTATTTGGATATAAAATGGAACAAGTGGTTGTGAGGCAATTAGAATTCACATCCTTTTTATCTTCATGGATAGGTTTCTAGCCCAGCATATTTGTGTTTGTGTTTATATGCTCCTTATTTCTCTAATCCCAATGCACTTTTCCTTTCTGATATTATAATTAATAAATTGTATTTGATTTATTTATTTGAATCACATCAAGAAGGTGTCGTGGTGTAGTTGGTTATCACGTCAGTCTAACACACTGAAGGTCTCCAGTTCGAGTCTGGGCGACGCCATTTGTATTATTTAAACGTTTGATTTTTATAAAAATAAAAAATTCTTAAAACGGATATTGTTAGATCCACCGATCTACCCCAGGTGGCTCAGTCAATTATACACGTGGAGTTCATGATTACACGTGTCAGTAAAATGTGCCACGTGGCAGATGAAGCCGAACCCCGAAAACAAGAGCAAGAGCTGCTAGCTAGCTCTCAGTTTTTACTATAAAAGGCCAAGTTCCGCAGCCTGCTTTTGGCAAAAACAACTGTTAACGATGACTTCACTGGGACCCTGGTTCGGAGGAGGCCGCAGAGGAGGCTTCGATCCCATGTGGTTCGGAACACCGTACTCTTCTGATATGTGGGACCCTTTTAGTTCCGGCACGATCTGGACGGCTGATCAATACCGCGGTTCTGGTGATGAAACCGCCGCCCTTGCTCATGCTCACGTTGATTGGCAAGAAACCGATACCGCCCACATCTTCCACGCCGATCTCCCAGGTTTCATACATATATATATTCTCCTCCATTTCGTTAAAACGACTGTGTTTTTATTAATTCTATGTACACATGAAACAAAGTGAAACTGCTGCGATCGGTTGCCTCATAGGTTTATGTTCTCTGGTCTCTCCATTATGCAATTTCTTTAGAACTGTACTGGCTAATTTCCACGGTGGCAGGGGTGCGGAAAGAAGAAGTGAAGGTGCAAGTCGAAGACGGAAATGTCCTCCAGATAAGCGGCGAGAAGAGCAAAGAACAGGAGGACGTTAACGACAAGTGGCACCGCGTGGAAAGGCGACGTGGTAGCTTCGTTCGGCGGTTTCGGCTGCCGGAGAATGCGAACTTGGATGAGATCAAGTGTGCGATGGATCACGGCGTGTTGAGGGTGACGGTGCCGAAGAAGAACGTGGAGGACACGCCGAGAAACGTTAGATATATAGATGTTGCTTAGGTTGTATATCGATACGTGGTTACCTCTGTGGGGTTGTGCGTGTAAGAAGAGTACATAGAATGTTAGTCTTCTGTTTTGCTTAGGATTTTCTGTTGTATGGGAATGAGAGACAGTGTGTTGGTGGCTTTCTATATATGGCTCTATAATGAACGTATATTATCGATGCATTGTAAAATAATATATGTATTTTAATAATAAATTTTACATGGATATGTTAAATTTTATTAAAATTTAGGAATTTATTATTGATTTTTCTTTAAATAATTATTATGACTTATAAATAAAAGAATAATTAATATTTTAGAGATATATTAAAAATTATTAGATTTTAAATTAAGTATTTGAGATTAGAAGAGATTTTATATATTTAAAAAAGTAATTAATTATTATTTTATTAAAATATTGATAAATTTAACGGTCAATTAATAGGTTCAATTAATGTAATTATAGTTAATTAATGATCAATAATAGTTAATTATATTTAATTATTAAATCATATTCATGTGAGTTTTTTTTAAACTATTTTAATTATTATTTTCTTTCATAAATTTTAAGGTAAAAAAATTGAGTAATGGCGATTAATTAAGAGCGATAATAATCCAGTGTAAAGGAAAGAGTACGAGTAAAAGAAAGCAAATATAAAATTTATTTGTGATTTTTAATAAAATTAATGGTGCAAATAATAATAATAGATACGTATATGTATGTATTATACTTAAAAATCACATAATACAAAATTTAATTAATATTATTTAATAATTTTGAAAAGTGACAGAAAATTAACAATATTTTTTTATAATTAATATATAGTTTCTATTAATAAGAATACATATACTTTTTTATTTAAAACATATTTTTTTATAACACAATTTTATTTATAAAACTTTTTTTTGTAAATAATTTAACACTTTAAAATTATATTAATATTAATTTTATAATAGTTATAATGGAAACGAAAAGAAAATTATACCCTCAAAAGTTAACTTAAAATAGAGAGTGTGTTACAAATAAAAAGTTAGTGTTGTCAATTGTGGATTATTAGCTCATATCGTAATTAGAGAAGATTTGTGTACATAAATGTAACTTTACAACGAATATAATTGGATTTTACCTAAACTTTCAAATTGTAAAGAGAGGGGAGGAGAATAAGGAGATAAAAGAGAACAGCTATTTACGGCTGAATGTAGTGTACACTGTGTAAGGACTAATTTGATATTTTAAAATGTTCAGGGGTTTTATGATATTATTTATGTAAAGATGAGGAGTCTCTTTAATATTTTCTTTTCACACTTGGAATCCAATGTTATCAGGCAATCCCCCAAATCTAGGGGTTGGCAAGAAAAGGAGGCCAATTGGATCCCATTTTATATATATTCGGTTTGGTATAGGTTTCAAGTTTAAGAAAATTAAAAAAATTTGATTTAATTTTTATAATAGTTTAAAAAATTTAAACCAAATCAAAAATATTATTTTTATACTTTTACCATCAAAACCACGTTAGTTTACATATATTTTAGAATGGATATAAGAAAAAAATTATAAAAAATAAAATATAAAAAATCGAATTGAATTAAACTGAGATCGACCAATTTAATTTAACTTAAATAGTATTCAAGTTGATTCTAATTTTCAATTCGATCCTAAAATTAAATATTCAAAATTTTCGAATCTAATTTAATTTTTAGCAAAATTCGAACCGAACAAAACCAATCCCACCCCTAAGAGCAGAACGAGCCCGATCTCGTTGTCTCTTAGGACATCCCTTAAAAATAGGCACCCCTAAATATTTGAATGGAAGAGAGCCCTCCGCGAACCTGAAAATGGTCTGGATATTATGCTTGCGAGTAGAGACTGTCTGTCCCATAAAAAAAAAAACACTTTTAGCTTTATTAACCCGTTGCCGAGAGGTTTTACCATGTTCTTCCAAAGACGCAGTCAACTCAAAGAGTGATTTTGTATCTCCCCGGCAAAAAATAAAAATGTCATCTGCAAACAAAGCGTGAATTAACAAAGGATAGCTACGCGGAACACTGATTGGAAGAATACGCCCGACTCACAGAGACTAATAATACCTCGTGTAGGACTTCTTCAGCCAAACAGATACAAAAGAGGAGAGAGCGGATCGCCCTGCCGCACTCAACGGCCACAACGAAAAAAGCCATAAGCAGTTCCATTAACTAAAACCGAAAGTGTTGCTGAAGATGGAATCAAAGAGATCCAATTGACAAATTGATCCCGAAGAACAAGAAGAAGGAAATTCCAGTTAAGAGTATCAAACGTCTTAGTGATGTCCAATTTTATGTCCTCCTGAAGCCTTTTTATCCAGCATATTTATGCCCTCAGAGACGAGAGAAATACTATCATGAATATGTTGATTGATGCGGAGAAATAATACCATGAATATGCTGACTGAAACACTCAACGGATCCATGTGAAACACCGCCTCCTTAATCTCACGACTACTCGAAATCGTGGTTAAAAAATCATTCTCTTATACTGTAATCAGAGAAGGAATAAGATTACACAGGTTACTAATATGAAAGGAATTCGCAGTTATCATAACTACTCGGAATCATGGTCTCACACTAATTAGTGGACAAACATGAAAGAATTCACAGTTGCCAATATATAAAACTAATTAATTTTAGTTGATTGAATGTGAAAATTAGATTAAAATGCACTTAAAAAAAATTAATATGAAATTAAAGTATAAAATCACGAATAATCAAGTATTAAAAAAAGTAATTCTTATTAAAAATTTAATATTTATCAAATATTTTTAAATTTATTTTTAAAATTAAGTGCAAATATCATTACCATTAATTAAATTTAATTAAGGACAAGCGTGAGGAATAATTCTTTTTAATTTAATTGATATCATTTTAAATAATAAAAATATTTAATTAAAAAGTGGATTTAAATTGTATTTATTTAAGTTTAAACAGAAATAGTTATAGTAGACCCACCTAAATAGAAAATGTCCATCTTATCCCTGATTAGTGATTACAAACTTGGATCGCCCGGATCACCCGGATGACCCGACCCGAATAAAAAGAGCGTATAAATCTTTCCCGCTGGTTCAAAAAATTTGAATTTTGTTCCATTGCTTACTACTTGAAGATCCAAAAGAGAGTAGAGGGAGAGAAAGAGAGAGAGCTTCGCATGTAGAAATTGAAATTTGAGATTGTAAATTTGGAAGTAAAATGGCTCGTCAGTTTGTTTTTCCCCAAAACCTACTAGCCCTAGAAGAAGAAGAAGATGAAAATCGTCTCTACGCTCAGAACCCTATCGACATCACCTCGATGCGTCCCTCCGAAATTGAAGAATTCGTCAAAGGCAATTTCTCTCCTGTTTCAATTCCGCTAATTCACTTACATAATCAGACAACTTTCTACTTTACTGGCCAAATGAAACCCTAGATTATGGTTAAAGGCATTTATGTTTTTCTGTTTTTTGCTTAATTGGAAGTTGTTAGGGTTTATGCGACAAAGAATTAAATGTTTAAGCCACTGCAAGTAAGTGTTTATTCTAAAAGCACTCTAAAGTGGCTTCTTATCCCAGAAGTTCCTTTGTTTCTTCAACCAGGGACTAGAAAATAAACACACAGTTTGAGAGCACTTTTGCATACCAACTAAGATCATATTAGTTACAGGAACGAAATTGTAGCCAATTCTGTTTAGTTTGTTTGGATTTCATCTCATTGCAGCTGCGAAAATTATGCTAATTGTGATTTAAATGTCTCACGGTTTAATTTTTGTGGCAGGGTTATCCTTTGATCTATCTGATAAAGAACTCTTCTGTGTCGAAGAGCAAGATTTGTTTGATCGAGTGTACTCGTTGGTTCGGGATTTCTCTCGTCTCAGTCCATCTTGCAAACTCAATCTTGTAGAGAGCCTTCGGTCCAATCTGAGTGTTCTTCTTCCGAATGTAGATTCACTTTCACGGGTCTCTCAAGGTCAGGATGATGAAACTCTGGTGCTTGATCGGCTCATGTCACACCGTAATGCTTTTAAAATATACACATTCTTCCTCATCAATATTGTTTTAGCCGAGGAATCCAACATTAGTTCTAGTACCAATCTAAAGGTATTGTGGTGTATTTTCTTTTCAAGGACTTTTGAATCTCTCTTACTCTCCATACTGTTCTAAAATAGTGAAGCTTTTGGGTTATCAATTTAGGTAACAGCAACTACTAGGAAGAAACAGCCCATAAACTCATGGAATTGGGAGCCACAGAGAGGGCGGATACTCAATTTAATTGCCAATTCACTGGACATCAACCTTCTGTTACTCTTTGGGTCATCAGAACTAGATGAGAACTATATGTCATTTGTTGTAAGGTAATTTGGATAAATAATGGTACACATCTAGATTCATTTTTCTTTCTTTGGGTTAATTTATTGTCTCAATGTTCTGATTTGGGTTTCTGTAGAAATGCATTTTTCATGTTTGAAAATTCAATGCTTCTCAAAGATGCTGAGACAAAAGATGCTCTATGTCGTATAATTGGGGCATGTGCTACAAAATACCACTACACAGAACAATCTTGTGCTTCTATCATGCACCTAATTCATAAATATGATTTTGTTGTCATCCACATGGCTGATGCTGTTGCTGGGGCTGAGAAGAAGTATGCTGATGGAACCTTGGCAAGTTATCTTATCAGAGAGATTGGGAGAACTAATCCTAAATCCTACGTGAAGGATACTGTAGGGGCTGAAAATATTGGTCGTTTTCTGGTGGAGTTGGCTGATCGACTGCCAAAATTGATTTCAACCAACATTGGAGTTCTAGTACCCCACTTTGGAGGGGAATCATATAAAATAAGGAATGCTCTTGTCGGGGTTTTGGGAAAGCTGGTTGCGAAGGCATTCAAGGACATTGAGGGTGAAGTCAGTTCTAAATCTATTCGTCTAAGAACCAAGCAAGCCATGTTGGAAATTTTGCTTGAAAGATGTCGAGATGTTTCAGCTTACACAAGAAGTCGGGTTCTTCAGGTTTGGGCTGAATTATGCGAAGAGCATTCTGTTTCAATTGGTTTGTGGAATGAGGTTGCTGAAATTGCTGCTGGAAGGTTGGAGGATAAGAGTGCAATTGTTAGAAAATCTGCATTAAATTTACTTATCATGATGTTGCAGCATAATCCATTTGGCCCCCAACTTCGACTAGCTTCATTTGAAGCAACTTTAGAGCAGTACAAAAAGAAGCTCAATGAACTTGAGCCAGATATCCCTTCTGAAAGTGTCACAGATGGCTTACCATCCGACAGTGATACCTGCAATGGAGATGGTGAAGTTGATGATCTAAATGCTGAAAGGTTGGTCAAAGAGCAGCAAGAGAGTCTAACTGATAGTTGTTTGCCTCATACTGAAGGGATTGCTGACAAGGATAGCTCTGTACCGGATGTTGGGAACTTGGAGCAGACTAGGGCCTTGGTTGCTTCGCTTGAGGCTGGCTTGAGATTTTCTAAATGTGTTGCCTCCACAATGCCAACTCTTGTTCAATTGATGGCTTCGTCTTCTGCCTCTGATGTTGAAAACACAATCCTCTTGTTAATGAGGTGCAAACAGTTCCAGATTGATGGAGCAGAAGCTTGCCTCCATAAGATGTTGCCGCTGGTAAATTGTTAATTTTTCTACTTCATTGATAGTCAAAAGTTCTGCGTTTTTTTATAGTCAACATGGTTCTTTCTTTGTTTCAACCTGTCAAAAATGTGGATTTAATTTTAAACAAACAGTTGATGTCATGCATTAAATTTTCTTTTTTAGGTTTTTTCTCAAGAAAAATCCATCTATGAAGCTGTGGAGAATGCCTTCATTACAATTTATATCAGGAAAAACCCAGTAGAAACTGCCAAAAATCTTTTGGGTCTTGCCACAGATTCAAATATAGGAGATCAAGCAGCCATGGAGTTTATCATTGGTGCCTTGGTGTCCAGAGGTGATATATCTACAACCACGGTATGTTTCTTTTAATGCCTCTTGATTACCCTCTGAGTTTGGATCGATATAAAAGTCGTTCTTGTCTTGAAATACAAACTCACTCACAGACTGATAGATATACACAACTCACAGACTCACACACGTAAAATTTACCCCTGCTTAGATGAATGATTGCCTTTTTAATACAATAAAACAGATATTTGTCTATTATAGTTCCTGAAAGTAGGATGGCAAGTGAAACAGCCAAGTTTGTAGGGTATTTGCTTGTGATTAAAGAATAAAATGCTGGAACTTTGTAAAAAATGAAAAATAAATGTTTGTCATAAGTGAACTAAATTACAGATCATGATTTGTTAGCACCGTGTCTCCTCTTTCCAAGATTTTCCACTGTTGAAATTGTTAAAATCGCTGAAAAGTTAGACCACAGTGGGAGGCTCACAGGTTGATTATGGACCATAGGATCTACTTCTATTGTGTGTTTTAACTGCGCTTGTGAATTGTCGAAATTATTTTTAATTTGTCCCTTTTTTTGGCTCTATTTAAAATGCCAACTTTCTTATATATTGTTTGATTTTACAGATATCGGCATTATGGGATTTCTTTTGCTTTAATGTTAGTGGAACTACAGCAGAGAAAAGTCGTGCTGCTTTATCTGTCCTTTGCATGGCAGCAAAATCATCAGCTGGAGTTCTTGGTTCACACTTACAGGAAATTATTGATATTGGGTTTGGTCGTTGGGCAAAAGTAGAACCTTTGCTTGCTAGGACAGCATGCATTGCTATTCAGAGATTGTCTGAGGAAGATAAGAAAAAATTGTTGCTTAGTAATGGCAATAAGGTATTTGCAATTCTAGAAAGCTTAATTACCGGCTTTTGGCTTCCAGAAAACATATGGTACGCTGCTGCTGACAAAGCAATAAGTGCTATATATACTATTCATCCGACTCCAGAAACCCTTGCTGCTGATCTTGTGAAAAAATCTCTTAGTTCTATATTCGATTGTGCTGGAGGAGAGGAGCTACAGAATGACATTGACTGTGGTGGTTCCAGCATACTTACCACAGTTCAAGTAGCAAAACTTGGCAGATATTTATTTATTGTAAGTCATGTTGCCATGAACCAATTGGTATATATTGAATCCTGTGTGCGGAAGATCCTGAAACAGAAAATTAAAAAGGACAAGATGGTTGTTGATGACCAGAATGTGCATAGCAATGGCACCACCAATGGTGATTTACCAAAGGTAAGATCAGATGGATATTTCAACATTAATGGGGTAGAGTACTGTTATTATTTATTTACTGGTTACAGAGTCTTTAGATTTTAGTGAAAACTTTTTGCCCTTTGATACGGTCTTGCAGGAAAATAGTATCAATGCTGAGCTAGGTCTTGCTGCTTCTGAAGATGCAATACTTGATACACTCTCAGAGAAAGCAGAAAAAGAAATTCTTTCTGGAGGTTCTAGTGAGAAGAATTTGATCGGACATTGTGCACCATTCCTATCAAAGCTTTGTAGGAACTTTTCTTTGATGCATAAGGCAAGTACCTGGTTAATGTTGTTTGTGTTTCTTCCTGCTCTGCCCTTATGGATCACAACTGATAGCTATGCTTGATGTTTAATTAGCATACCCAATGTTCAAAGGAGAAAGATAATTAAAATTAATTTAAACCTATTTCAAATGTAGCTGTTAGATTGAAATTAGATAGACTGACAAGAAAAAAATATATATTTTTTTGAAAAATATATGCGTATGTTATGGAATATTCCAAAATAATAAATTGAAGTTGGTTAATTTCTGTTAAAAGTGGTTGACAGAATGTGGTATTCCTTACTATTGTCTTGCAAACCTTTTTGACTAACTGGTTAGCTTGAGAGCTGGTCATCTCATCCAAAAATTTTTTGGATCTTGACTTCAACATGTCCAATCAGAGAGTTAGTTGTGTTTGGTGATGTAGTCATTGGCCCAAATTGGGGAAGATGATTTGTGTCTGATATCTCTGTCAATTATGTAGTTTTACAGAAATTGATAATATTATGATATTGACAATTATAGTTAAAAGAAGTGAATCTATTTACATTGTTATGCAAACAAATGGGATGATTTGATTTTCTTTTTATTCAATGTGGCTTCTGTATACATTTATATTTAAGAATCCTGTATTTTTTCAGTATCCAGCATTACAGGCATCTGCTATGCTTGCTTTGTGTCGATTCATGATTATTGATGCAGATTATTGGTGAGATACTAGTAGCTCTTTCTCTTGCTTGCTTTCTTTTTATAGATAAACACAAAATTACATCTGAATTTTATTGAATATCACCAGTGATGCAAATCTTCAGCTTCTCTTCACTGTTGTGGAGAGTTCTCCATCAGAAATTGTTCGGTCCAATTGCACCATTGCTCTTGGAGATTTGGCAGTTCGCTTTCCTAATTTGTTAGAACCATGGACTGAGAACATGTATGCTCGGTTGCGGGATCCTTCAGTGTCGGTTAGGAAGAATGCTGTTTTAGTGCTTTCGCATCTCATATTAAATGACATGATGAAGGTCTGAGAGGCTGGCTAAATGTTGTCTGTTCCTTCTCTTTTGTTATAAGTAATGTACATTGATTTTGGGCATTGCTTGATTAGGTGAAAGGATACATAAATGAGATGGCTATACGAGTAGAAGATGATGATGAGAGAATTTCAAAACTGGCTAAACTTTTCTTTCACGAGTTGTCCAAGAAAGGTTAACTCATGACGCCCAACTGATAGCATTAGAAGTTGACTCATCTTCTCTCTCTTTCTCTCCCTCTCTCCTTCTCTTTCTCTCTGTATTCAAATAAATGAAACTTTCTATTTTCATTGAGGTGCAGGAAACAATCCAGTGTACAATTTACTTCCAGATATACTTGGGAAATTATCTAATCAGAATCTGAAGCGAGAGTCTTTCTGCAACATCATGCAACTTTTGATTGGTTCAATCAAGAAGGTGTAGATTGCTTAAGTTAGTTAAAGTGATAAATTTTTGCTCTTAAAGATGATCTATACATTTTCTTTTCTGAATCTCTTCAGGACAAACAAATGGAAGCCCTTGTTGAGAAGCTATGTAATAGGTTTAGTGGTGTCACAGGTGTGTGTTCTCCTTTCTTAATTTATCCTCTCAATTTGCTAGGGCGTATTCTTCTTACCATGTCAGTTTTGGTATATGACATTTTACAGATTAAGGCACAAAAACATAATTCATGTCTTGAGTTAATTTAATGTAGTCTTGGCAAGTCTGAACTAATTAATTGCAATTTTGAGGAATAAAGTAGATTTTCTCTATTTACTGGAAGGTCTAGTTGATATTTCTTCTTATCCATGTAATTTTTTAAAATTTAAGTTGTAGCTGTGCTGCTTTTAGATTTCTTTTGTGTAAGAATTGTTTCCAAAATCTACTTTGATGAAGAAGTGATATTGGTCATTACTACTATTTTTTTCTTCCTGATTTTTTTTGGTCAACAAGCAAGACATATGTCCAAGTTGAAAGCTGTAGCTTCTGAAACAGCTGAACTTTTGCATCAGTTTTAGACTAATTTTAGCAAAGTAAAGCCAGTGTACATTCTTCAAGAACCAGGAGTTTTGTCATTTGCACTGGATTCTGCAGAAATAGTTTGTACTCATAGCAGCATACACAACATGTAGGAAGAGGATGTTCATTTTGATACCAGTGTATATTTTTGCTTTTTCAAATTTTGAAAAGCAACCGTTTTCATATACTTTTTCTGTTATCATTTATAAATCTCTAGACAAATAGTATTGGAATAGAAGAGGTCAAATGTACTATATTACATTTCTGAAAAGCTACTGAGATTACTCTTTTGTTGCAGATGTTAGACAATGGCAAAATATTTCTTATTGCCTTTCGCAGCTTGCATTTACTGAAAAGGGAATGAAAAAGCTCATGGAGTCATTCAAGATTTATGAGCATGCCCTCTCTGAGGATTCTGTGATGGAAAATTTTAGGAACA